>CM019071.1:90389504-90989504 GCA_009667805.1 Leptobrachium leishanense
CTCGATCCGAGTAGAAAGCTAAATAGCAATGTTCCTCTCTAACCTACACATATACATATAGATAACATAGGAATGTAACTCTTCTCACCGTATCCATTAATCCCACCCCGAATAACCCTCCCAAACACACCCAAAGTGTAGGTGTGCATGTGAGTGTAGCGGTCGCGCTGGCCAGCAAAAATATATATATCAGGGGGAAAAAAGAAAAAATCAAAATACTCTTCGTGCACAATCTTGAAAAAAAAGTCTCGGTCACTAGAGATCTCTTCAAAAGAAATGTAAGTCCCAACCGTTGGGGCCCTTGTTGCAAAAAATGCGGTGTTGTACCCCGCTATGGTCTATGCAGTGGTGGCAGAGATGCGGTATCGTACTGCAACTATGGTCTATGCAGTATGTAGCATTTGCAGGTTGTACTGCGCTGTGGTCTATGCAGTTTTCGGGGTTTGTGGGTTTGTACTGCGCTACGGTCTATGCAGTAACGGAAGTGCGGTGATGTACTGCGCTGTGCCTATGCAGGCCTCTCACCCTTCCAGACGCTCGGGCGACACGGGTCCAGCCTCCCCAGTCAGCCTTTCCAGCCTCTGAGTCGGTCCTCTGGCTCCTCAGACGGTGATCCGGCTCTCTCTCCCAGCCGCGCGTCCGCACCCTGTGCTTCGTGCTGGTCCCTCCGGCTTGTAGCCTTCCGATCTTCGGACTGTGCAGCCTCACAGCCGTTTCGGTGTCCGTGGCCGGGTCCCCGGTCCGCGTCCTCCGCTTTTCCCCGTTTTCCTCCTCTCCCCTCCTCTGCGTGCTTCTCTCTCTCTCCCCGGCTCCCTCCCTCCTTGTCCGTTTATTTTCAAAAACTCCCGCCAAAAAAAACGGCTTTCTCTTCGCGAGCCGGCTCCTTGCGCCCGCCGTTGGGGCTTTCCTTGCACACTTCCTGCATCTCCCGGCGCTAGGCATGCCGGGAGATGTAGTCCATCGGCGCTACACTCTCATCGAGTGCCTTCGTCACCACTAGATGCAGGATGTGAGCTGCGCACCGCACCCCCACAAATCTTCCATCCCGGAGAGCCTTTATCATGTTGCTTCCACCATCGGTTACTACAAACCCCATTTGAGCTTGTGTACCAGACTGCTCCCCTAGCCACTGTGCCATCATGTTCTTCAGTGCATGTAAGATGTTCTCTGCGGTGTGCTGCTGATCCATAACCTCAGCGTGGAGGAGGAAGGAATGTAATGCTGTCTTTTCTGCATCATCGGCACAAGGCCCAGCACTTTTTTTTTTTGACCCTGAACTTGTTGCTGCTGGCTGCTTTTGCTCGGGCACATTGGGCTGCGACTGCCACCAATGTCCAGTCAAGGACAGAAAGGCATGCTGGCTATTTGGAGCAGTCCATAGATCTGTGGTGAAGTGCACTGATCGTCCAGCAGCCTTTCCCAGCTCCTCCTTCAAAACTCCAACGCAGGACCGGTACATAGCGGGCACTACAGAGCGACTAAATGTAGTGCGTGAAGGCACTTTATATTGGGGGGAGAGAGCCTGCATGAGGCGCTTGAAAGAATCACCGCCTATCAAATTAAAAGAAGCACCCCCAACCGTTATTAACTCTGCAATGAGTCTGGTGATTTTTCGGGTCTGCTGCTTTGATATTCTCCTGGGCTGAAACCCACCAAATTGCTCCATAGTGGGCTGTGTGGAGGATGGCTGTTTGCTCTGAATTTTACTAGCTGCTGCAGAAGTGGAGGTGTGTGCCTGTGGCACTGGTGGTGGTAGTAGATTTCCTAGTAGTGCTAGCACTGCTAGCTGGCAGTGCCGGTAGAGGAGAACTTTTTTCTATTTCTAAACCTAGCAGCACTGCCTTGTGGTGGGTTTTCAGGTGTGAGTTCATGCCAGTGGTAGTGAGTTTGTTTGTCTGTTGACCACAGCTGACCCATGTTCCGCACAAATTACATTTGGCTGTACGTTTATCCACACTTTCAGTAAAATACTGCCACGCATTCGACCGACGGCGGCCACTTGTTGCTGCTGCTGATGAAGGATCTTGTTTAGAGCCACATTCTTCATCCAATTCCACACGCTGAACCTGGCCTGTGCATTCTGATGTAATAATAGTAGCAGTACTTTCAGTTTCTCCTTGTTGTTGTAACCCATGTTTATTGTTTTTAAACATTTTTGGGATATTGTGGTGAGGGGCTCCTACTACTGGTGTGGTGGTGGCACTGGTGAAGGGAGCACAAATTTTGATATTGGTACTAATAATTTCTACTTGGGAGGACACAGAGACAGGTGACACTGGTGATGCCGACGAGTTTTCACAGGAAAACAAAATTGGGGAACGATCATGTGTACTATGGTAAGGGGATAGGGAACCTTGAAAAGGAGTATAAGGCTGTAATTCTTCTTGCTCTTGCAGATCCAGTTTTAAATGAGATTTTCTATTATAGTCTTTGTGTGATGATAAAAATACATCACCAGTGGGAGATGTTGAGTCCTGACGCTGTATTCCTTCTCCCTGAAGGCTACTACTTGGACATAGGGGATGGGATAGAACCACCAGTATCTCTCTCTTGGGTTCTTCTATCAAGTCCAGCAGCAGCAGTGGTGGTGGTGGTGGTGGCACTTTGTGATTGAGCTAAAGCAATTCCCTCCTGATACTGCAGAAGCTCAGTCTTGGGCTGCTTAATGAACGATGACTTTCAAACACCTTCCCAGATACCTTCGTGCCTCTACTAGAATAAAACATCTCTGGTACTAGCACATTTTTTGACACAGTAGAAGTAGCACTAGCTGCCCCAGCCAGGGTACTTGTGCTTCTACAAGTGGCGCTGGTTATTGTGCACGTTGTTTTTTTTGGAGGAAGTGGAACTAGCTCCTTAAACTGCTGACACAGAAGTGCTGACTTAGTTCTTGACTCGGATAAATACGTCTTGCTCTTAAGCTCAGCCGCCGTGCCAGTAAAGGATGATGATGATGATGATGATGTTGTCTTTACTTGTTTGCTGGGTGGGACTGGGTTTCTCTTTCTCTGACTAGTTGTACTACTGTCATCAGACTCTGTTCTGGTTGATTTGGATTTGCCTCGGGTTTTAATAATTGGCAGATCTTGAGAAACAGTGACAGGACGACTTTCAAGCTGTTTTGTTTTTTTAATGCCCTTTGAAACAGTCCTGCTGCGAGTATTAGTAGATGGGGCCGTCCTTTTAATGATGGTGCCTGGTGTGTCATCAGTGACACTGCTTGTCAAGTCCATGATGTTATGTTCTGTAAACAAATTAAAAATAAAACCATAAATAAAATATTTTTTAACTGAATTTTTGTATATAATATATATTTATTTATAAAGGATTTTTTACCAGGAAGGATACATTGAGATTTCTCTCATTTTCAAATTCAAGTATGTCCTGGGTTCAAAGAACATTGATTGGTTACAGCAGAAATACAAAATAATTAGTAAAATGCAATATATTAACACAAGACCAAATATACAGATTATCATAAAAATAAATATGTAGGAAATAAAGTCATTATGTTACATGTTTACTTTACAGGTGCATTAATTTCGTATTGAGGACTTGAGGTATGTTAATAGGGAAGTCTAATTTCTGGTGAGCGGCCAGGCTGCATGCTTTCAGTGGCCGCTCACCACGGACAGAGGAGCCAGAGAGGAGCCTGAGGTGAGCTGGGGGGCCCTATATACCCATAAGAGCTGGGGGGCCCTATACCCATAAGAGCTGTGCCTGGGCGCAAATATATCCATGACCTGGGGCAGTATATCCATGAGCTGTGGGCAGAATATATCCAGGAGCTGGGGGCAAATATATACAGGAGCTGGGGGACAAAATATCCATGTGTGAGCTGGGCCAATATATCCATGTGTGGCCTGGGGGCAATATATGTCCATGTGAGCTGGGGGCAATATACAGTATATATCCGAGTCAGCTGGGGCAATACTATCTTTTTTATATTGCAGGAAAAAATAAATTAAAAATATAGATTTTTTGGGGGGGGGTTTTCGGCCCTCCATGTACTCTTGCACCGGGGCCCTCAGGTTTCTAGTTACGCCACTGACTGGAGGCTTTTGCCCATGACGAATGGGCGAAGATACCCGTAGATGCCTGCAAGACACTTGTGTCAAGCTATGCTTCACGTTTAAAAGCTGTTATAACTGTAAAAGGATGTTGTACTAAGTACTAAGATTGAATGTCACTTGGGGGTTGAATAAAACTGATAAGAGCACAGAAAAGACATTTGTGCTTATTTCATTATAAATGTTATGTTATATTTGTCTGACCTACACGTGCCTCTTTGATTTAATTGTAAGCAAGATGACTGAATGATCAAAATCAATGTCAAACTGGCCAAAACACTCAATTTCAGTGGGGGTTGAATAATTTTGAACACAACTGTATAGGTCCAAAGACAAAAACAACCACTAATGGGCCACAGTGCGGTGGCCATCTGTAATAAGTATGGAGGGGGCACAATGGATCCCCCAATTCACTGCAGGGTCCAAGTGGATTTTGAAAAAGTTTATTTAGGAGTTCAGAATTAAATTATTTAGCACAATAATGTACAAGTGGGTGCTGCATTGTAGGGAGCGTTTTTTTTATGGGTGTGGCCCCCTGTGGGTGCAAAAAGTTAAACAAGGGGGCCCCATGACCTCATTTTGCCAGGGGGCGGGGCCACATTAGTTGTCCGCGCAGCCAGTGAGAGAGAGAGGGGAGCACCCACCATCAGGCATGATAAAGATAAGAATAGATAGATATCAGTCTCACGTCTATTCACTCAGTCTCTCTCCTCTCCACTACTCCAGTGCACAAGGATAAAATATATTTGTAAATTAATGTTGCCAGGATAAATTAAGAACAGAAGAGATATTATTACAAGTATTTCTTTGTATTATTACTTTGAGTGGTTACAGTTGTTACAGAAAAAGAAATACAATGTTCTTGAACCCACAGGACAACACACAGGAGTACATACTTGAAAGAGAGAGAAATCACAATGTATCCTTCCTGGTAAAAATAAAAATCCTTTGCAAATAAATAAATAAGTAGTTTAATAAACTTTACTTACACTCTAACAAGTGAAGTCAGTCAGTCCAATAAGAGTCTCTGCAGTCTGCACTCCCACTCACTGCAAAATGCAAAGCAAAACCGTTGTGTTTCTTCTCTCCTCTCCACTGTCTCACTCTCCTGAGTCCAGACTCCTTCAGTGCTGTCTTATCTCATTCAGTCACAAACGCAATATGGCACACCCAAGAGGAATGGAAGTGTTATATACCCTGCAGTCAACAGGATGTGACAGTGTGTGTCTGTGCCAGCCTTCAGTGGAAATTCCAGAAAAGGAAGCAGTTGATTGGACTATGCGCGCAGTAATCCAACCCCCAAAGATGATTCTACATCTTTCTAGAGCATAGAAGAATCACAAAAATGAAAAAACACAACCAACCAAAACAGTTGATTGAAGCCTATGGGGTATGACTTTCCCAGTCCACTCCTTGTCCTTGTGACAAAAAAAAACATTTCAATTAATGATTAAAAAATAGTACTAAAAAAATATAAAACTCTTTACTGCAGAACTACGGATTCATATGCTGCATTAATATACTGTAGACTACAGATGCCGCCTGCCTGGCCTGCCAGTGTGTGGATTCTATTCTTATGCTGCATTTATTATACTGCAGAGAGAGGCGCTTCCCCGCAGTGTGCGGATTCATATGCTGCATTAACCACTTTGCTGCTGCTAGGGACATGCCATTGCTCAGCGCCTCATGCATGCCAATTGCCTACTTGCCAAGTGCTCCTCCTGTGCTATGGATGCGCTGTGAGCGGTGAGCGAGCGAGCGCGTCCCTAGCACAGAAGGCAGGCAGCAATCATCACCAACCGGCATTCCGGCCAATTGCTGTGCCCCCAGGTGGGGGCCGGATCCAGTGGGGGCCGGATCCAGGCTTATTATTCAGCACATAAAGGCGTCAGGTCACTCTCCTCTCCCAAAGCTGGCTGACTTCTTGGATGTCGGCCAAGCTTCTGGGAACTCACCCTGAGGACTGGCGTAATCGTGCATAGCACGATGACGCCAGTCCTGGAGTTAACCCCTAGCTGCCACCAATGGTGGAGATAGGGGGTTCCAATGAACAGTACACCCTATCTCCCGATCCGTGGCAGCTAGGGGTTAAAGTTTGGTATGGTTGGATCGGCCAGAGCATGGCCGTTGCAACGATACCAAACACTACAGTGAAAAAAGTTTGTAAAAAAATTAAAAATATAAACAAATTTAAAGAAAATTTATAAAAAAAAATATATATATATTTTTCTTTTTTTTGGTTTGTTAATGCAGCAATATTGTTCCCATTTCAATTATAATGTGAACAATGATGCTGCACTAAAGATTTTTGTATGCAGTGCGTTTGTTAAAAATTTTGTAATTTTCCCCAAAAAAAATGTAACGAGACCCCATCTCTAATTTTTTTAACAAGCGCACCCCATACAAAATATAACTGCAATTGCTCGCATGTTAAAATGTGAAAAAAAAACACTTTACACGTTGTAAATTATTGAAAAATCATATTTTATTGAATTTTTTGTTATAATATACAGACAGGTCATAACGTCTAGATATAATAATGACATATTATGAATCTGCCGAGTCTGA
The DNA here is from genome assembly GCA_009667805.1 of Leptobrachium leishanense. NCBI lineage: Eukaryota > Metazoa > Chordata > Amphibia > Anura > Megophryidae > Leptobrachium > Leptobrachium leishanense. Next base: position 90,396,143 of record CM019071.1, read on the forward strand.
CGGAAACAACGATATTTAATATGTCTGGGTAATATACTAAAATAAGGCTTCAAAACACGTTTAAACATGATGAGCAAAACCGGTAAAAATGAGCTCAGCACAGAGGCGGGAAAAGCCTCAGCAGCGAAAGGGTTAATTAAAAAAACATGATAGAATCGCCAGAATTATCGTATAGACAGAATGAATTATCGGATCCGAAAAACAAACCAAAAATTTATTAAAAAAAATATATAAAGTAGTATTAAAAAAGTAAACCATATATAGTAGTTTTCATCAAAACGAATAGAGTAACAGCTTTGATACGAGAACAGACGTTACGAACAAACGGAAAGTTCCGAAAAACGAAAAATGGGCAATATACCGAAAACCATGTACAATTCAGAGAAACGAAAAGTTCCGAAAAACGAAAAGTTCCAAAAAACGAAAAATGGGCGATATGCGAAAACCGAAAACCATGTACAATTCCGAAAATACGAAAATTTTCCGAAATAACGAAAAGTCGATACAGAAACCTAGTAAAGTTACTCGAAAATACGAAAAATGGTCGATATTCCGAAAAATAAATGTACCCGAAAACCGAATCGAGCCGAACCGAATCGAAACAGAAAGCAGTCGAAACGAACCGAATCGAAAAGTTTAAAAATTCGAAAAATCGAATCGAATCGAATCGAAAAAAAAAATCGGTGCACATCCCTACCCACAATGTGTCAGGGAGGTGTGATAGAGAATTAAAATTCTCAGTCAATGCATCAAGCACCTTAGTGGCACGTAGTGGATCAAAGAAGTACAGTTATACAGAACGGGGTTCATTAATTTCAATAGTATAATTATTCCTCCGTAAGGGAATAGATGTTTCCCCGTTAAAAGTAACATCAGGAAGCATTATTTTACTGAGAGGGTGGTGGATACATGGAACAGCCTTCCAGTTGAAGTGGTAGAGGCCATAACAGTGATTGAATTTAAGCAGGCATGGGATAGGCATAAGGCTATCCTAAACAAAAGATAAATCCAGGTAAAGAATCCATGTAATTGGGCAGACTAGATGGGCCGAAAGGTTCTTGTCTGCCGACATTTTCTATGTTTCTATGTTTCTAAACAAAAAAAGACACAGATTTTCGAGCCGTTCCCAACACGGATGGCTGTAAGCAATTATGACCATTTGAATGACAGACTGGGGCAACCTAAGGAAACAGGTGAGAACATCTCTGATTGGATAAGAGACAGATGACAGACCCTCCTCCCTCTATATGCACTTACAGAGAGGTTCATTCATTTTTAGCTGGATATCACGCTGATGAATCTGACTGTGTGTAGGGGAAACGTGTCCATTGCAACCAGTTTATTGGTTTAATTGCCGGCTCTTTCTGGTTTTAATATGTTACTTCTCGTTCCGGTCCACCTTGGTCCCCGGTACAGGACTGCTGCACACAGCTAGTGAATAATGCTCTGGCGATCCTAACTCAATAAGGCTATGTAAATTTGTCTCACTTGTCAAAGGAATCCTGTATGAGGCTGATGTGTGTCTAGGGGTTATTACTTCTTCATCATGCTGACCAAGTACCGCCTGCACTAAGAAGCGATGACTTGGTCTGAACTTGGTGCTTTACACTAGCGTGTCTGGTTTTTGGGGGGGTCATGTATATGACACTGCCACTACGGCTGCATTCCAAAACAGGATATCCCTCTCGGCTGGCTCTATAGATACATGCATGAATGGTGTAGGCTCTATTTGCTTTTTTATCCAGTAGCTAAATTTTCTGCACATTCAAGGAGCAGAGGCTCTGAACCCCGTTCTGTATGACTGTACTCTAGGCACTGTGTCTCATACTGCAGGTCCACCAGCTTGCGATTATGTATACCGCTCATTACAAGGAGCTGAGGCTATTTCATATCTGCTATTGAGCTATTTCACATCTGTTTTTAGTAGGAATTTAAGGTTTTTTTTCACACTGTCAGACCTTTTCAGATATGAAATTTCTATAACGCATTATATTTCGCAGGACTGTTAAATTTGGGGCCAGCAATTGCTTCACACAAACAACTTGTCTGCGTGTTTAAAATGAAACAAGAATATGCGTTTTAAAACAATGTAACAAGCTAGACTCGTTATCTATCAGCAAACAAGGGAGGAACATCCATTGTCCTTAATTAATTCTGGTTGTAAGAAAAATAACCAGATGTTAGATCACATAGCATAACCTTGCTGATCAAAGCTATGAAGCCATATAACCCTTGAACAATGGGTTGCCCAATAAAAAATTAAAAACCCAGAGAAGGTTAAATGGCTTGGATAAACCAGCTTGTAATGCTATGCTATTCGGCGATATGATCTAACACTATATGGTATTTGAATATTTAATTTATGTGGTCAGTTAGAATAGATAACCTTGGCATCTTATAAAAAACAGAGGCCCTGCCACATTCAGTTGATTATTACAAATGTCTGGTGTACTAACATGCATGAAACAGATTAAGTCTGGTAATTGTGAATGTTAAAGACGATATCACGAATGAATGAATTAATGTATGTCTGCAGAATCCTCTCATATACACATACCTGTGGATTTAAGTAAAGGGGGTATGAAATGCACACACGCCGTGGCGAAGTATGCCGGCGATGCCACAATAGAAATAAATTTTGATTTGTTAATAAAATCTATGGAGTCCCGGAATATAGGAATAAAACGACCCCAAACCAGTAAAAGATTGGCCAAATACATAAATTAATTCCAGCAGAAGGTTGATGGTTTATCTGAGAGCGCCATCTGCTGGCCAGGTAATATAACACCTGGACAGACCCCTGGAGTTGATGAATATATATATCCTCCAATCAAATGAGGCCACATAGTGATGGGCTAGATCTAAAACTGGGCGGAAGACCACTATATAGAGGGGACAATTCAGAGCAGAAGGATCAACACACTGAGAAAAGCTTGGAGAGAGACCTGAGGGATGCTTGGAGGGGAGAAAGGGCAAATATCATCAGCCCCCCTCAATAAGACGTGACCACACCCTAATCTTGCACCACTCTATCTTCACTAACCGGATGGTAAAGTATACCTGAATAACTTGATATCTATTTTCTAATTGCATAGTCCTTACTTTAGATGTCCATCACAAGTTAAAGGAATATAAATGAATTATTTTGCTGTTTAAGCCTAATCAGACTAGTAATCAGCCTTTCCACTCCACTGCAGAGGAGTGCTAAGGAAGAAACTATTTCCGGCTAAATACTTGAGCCATAATTTAGTGAAATTATTTATATTCCAAGAATACTGGATGTGGACATCTAAAGATCAATTGTATACCCATAGTGAGATACGCTGGAACCGTGAAATAGTTTTTATATGTCAAGTGCCGTCAGCCCCATTCGTAAAACTAGCATAACTCCTTCCATATCCATCTTGCAGCCCTTTCGATTGAATGCATGTAAGTCAATAAGAAGCTTTGGGTTAACGTATATTGAATGAAGTGCTGTGATTGATCTGTGTAAGAGATAGTCTACCTATCGAGTGTGTTATGTATCTCCCTGAAAGAAGGTGCATTTAGTGAATAGGCCCCCCACAATAATAAATTGTGCTGCAGGTGATGCCCAGTAACTGAGTGTTTATTTTAGCCAGGTGGAGGATTGGTTTATAATGGGAAAGGTCTAAGTGAATAGAATAGAGCTTGGTGTTTAACAACTGAGGCGTGTATATCTGTGGTGCGGTCTATAAACCTAAAATATTTGTCCATTAGATTATTGCGTGTCGCAGTATCGCTACTAATCATGATCTATAATCACTTGTGAAATTGTATTTTGCTAATCCGATGATAACATATGATTGTATGAAACTTGACGTGTGAATAAATTTTGGTTTGAATTGTTTTACCGTTATGCAGTCTCATATCATCTTTATTGATTTTATTGTGTCTCAAAATATCTAGATAGCATCAAAAGAACTCTGGATAACGCGCCATATATTTGTTAAGACGTATATTCATTGATTGGTTATTAATCCCTATCTTAGGGGTTAAATACCAATTTATACCACTGGTATTGGAGGCACTGTCAATAATATATATATATATATATCTATATATATCTACAATAAGAAAAATATACGTCATAATTAATATATCCCTGACCTATTAAAGAAGTCAATAATCTCTAACACCAACCAAGACCCGCACACTAACAAAAGCGGTGACCTGGCTTTATTTTGGCACTTTTTACAAATGTCCATGTTCTTTGAGGGGTCTTGCATACTATACTGCCACTACGGGTGCATACCAACACAGGGCAACATTTACTGCTGGCCCAATACTTTCTGCCTGGCTGGTAGATATTATATGTATGTACACAGGTGTGATTCAGTAATTATGTTTCTACTCTAAGAAAGAAGCAGAGGCCTTGAATCATTGACTATACTTGAGAGAACTTATGCACTATACTGACGCTTTATAAGATTGCCAACACTATCTCTGCCCACTCTAAGGAACGGAGGCTATCCTAAACCTCATGGAAATCCTTAGAGATCCTGAATATTACAGGAAAAAATAGGACTTTCATGCCTTTAAACAGTGCTTTTTTCTGGAAAAATAGGTGGGGGTACTCTCACGACCAGGGAAAAATGGTGATTATTATGACTATTTTTCGTGTCCTAATAAATACTCTTTTATTAACCCTTTAAGGACGGGGCAATTTTACAATTCATTCTTACTTTGTGCAGTGCAGGCAGCAGATAATGTGGCGATTCTAGGAGCAACACCAGCTTTTTGGGTGCAGGGCAAGGGGTCCATGCCGGACTGTGACAAGAACACAAATGCAGACTTTTACACACAGCAGCCTATTTAAAGTCAAATCCATGCATGTACACACACTGTTATATATATTTATATACATACACCCCCCCCCGAGAATCATGTGTAACCAGGCACAGACCCCTAGAATTGAATATAGCCAGGCACAGACCCCCAGAATTAATTATAACCAGACACATGCCCTCAGAATTAATTATAGCCAGGCAGGGATCCTCAGAATTAATTACAGCCAGGCAGGGACTCCCAGAATTAATTATAGCCAGACACACGCCCCCAGAATTAATTATAGCCAGGCAGGGACACCCAGAATTAATTATAGCTAGAAACATGCCCCCAGAATGAATTATAGCCCGGCAGGGACCCTCAGAATTAATTATAGCCAGGCAGTGACCCCCATAATTAATTATAGCCAGGCAGGGACCCCCAGAATGAATTATAGCCAGACATAAACACCCAGAATTAATTATAGTCAGACACATGCCCCCAAAATTATACTTACCCAGCCTCAGGACCGCGTATTCGTCCTAGCAGCTCAGGAGTGCTCCTGCACGCGGCCCCCTCCATGGCCCTCTGAAGGCTGGGACACGCTCTCGCGAAATCTCAGCTTAGCCTGCATCACAGCCTTCAGAGGACTGAGGAGGCGGACGCGCGAGGAGGGAGGGATCAAGGCACATGCGGCACTCGGGGGAACGCGGCCAGACGAGCGGCTGCTAGAGGAATGCTGGCAGCCAAAGGTTTTTTACAGCTGGTACTTGCCGGTACGGAGTACTGGCACCTACCGGCTGAGTACCGGCACTTTTTAAAAAAATATGTTGTGAGAATGCAGGTTCCCGCTGTGGGCAGCTGGGGCTGCTAGCGGAATGCATTAACAGCATTCCTCTAACAGCCGCTCGTCTGGCCGCGTTCCCCCAAGTGCCGCGTGTTCCTTGATCCCTCCCTCCTCGCGCGTCAACCTCCTCAGTCCTCTGAAGGCTGTGATGCAGGCTAAGCTGAGATTTCGCGAGAGCGTGTCCCAGCCTTCAGAGGGCCATGGAGGGGGCCGCGTGCAGGAGCACTCCTGAGCTGCTAGGACGAATACGCGGTCCTGAGGCTGGGTAAGTATAATTCTGGGGGCATGTGTCTGGCTATAATTAATTCTGGGGGTTTGTGTCTGGCTATAATTCATTATGGGGGTCCCTGCCTGGCTATAATTCATTCTGGATTTGACAATTCATGCCTAAATTACAATGTGTGTGAAAAAATAACACAAAAAAGTGACTACCTGAAAGTTTGACTAAGAACTAGTGCATGGAAAGTGTTAAAATACAACTCTTTGAAGTACCCTAGGGTGTGTTGTTTCTAAAAATATATAGTTTGATGGGGTAAATTAGTTTGGCCGGCTTCAAAAATGTCCCAAATGGGTGCATAATGTCGAAATGTGAAAATTCCAAGTTGGAAAACTGAATTGCGCACCCCCCAAATAAGGCCTATTAGCCCCGAAATAACTCAACATATCTATACATGGGTAGTATCAAAAGAAGATGTTGCTGAATACATTTTGGGGACTTTTTAGCAATAACCCTTAAAGTTCTCAGTACATGTATTCTTAAATTGCACTCTATGTCAGAGATGGGCGACTAAATTAATAAGGAGAATGAAAGATTTACATTATTTGAAAAAATGCAGAGATAGATCGAAAATCTTCCCTGCAACGAATGTGAGAACTTTCAACCGGGATTGAGTGACTAAACACCCATAATAGTATACACAAAACTTCCTCACCCGAGGAAATATCCCTGTTTCATTTATAATAAAATCATTAACTTTATTGATACAAATTAAATGAAAATTCACTTCTTTATTGATAAAAAAATTATTCGATGACCAACAGTGATCTGCCTATAGCAATTGTAAAGCCTTAGTAGCGATACTTAGCTTCCTTAGATACCCAATTATGTCAACAATTATTAAACATTAGGGTAATAAACCAATTGGTGTGGCGTTTAATGTTCAAGCAGTTTTTCAAAACCATCTGATTCCAACTGCCACTAGCAACTCTTATATACACACTAATTGAGTTAAGCTCGATACCAACATAAAATCAATACCGCTTTCCCTAGTAAAAAGATCGACTGCGGTTACTTAGTGCTTCATATGGTTGATGGTTGAACCGTAAATATACTATTCAATCGATTGATTAGTTAGTGCCACGAGCAGACTGTGCTGAATATCCGCCGCTAGTTACCACCTAGCATCACATACATTTCATGTCCCATCAATTGGATATTCTAAATTGTGTTACTAGATGAAAGTTGATATGAGTTCATATTTCAATGACCTGGATGTTCTGCAGCATCAATTTGCCACATCAAACCTTAATATGTTTCAATTGGTATCTGGAACTACATCGGCAGGACCATATGTGTGATTAATGCTCATTTAGCCATAAGCCGATTTTTTGGGATGGAATTAACACAACAGGGATTTTGGATTGTGGGGTGAATCAACTATACCGATTCTCTCTGTTATTACCAGCACAAAACCATCCTTTATACGGAGCATAAACACACACTCCAAATCTCACCAGAATCATGAAGTGGTCAGCAGCTTCGGGCGTAATCTATTGTCCAATACAAATACCGCCACTATTGGTCCACATGCCCCAGCTAAGCTTATTTAGATATTCAAAATCTGCTCTTGGAAGGAGACGAAAAAGCCACAATTGTATCGTTCAACCGTCAATGCACCACAATGAATAAGTAAACTTCACCAGTATCAACAATTATAGCTCAGGCTATCACAACCATAAATCCATATTGGAAGCCTCATAGGCACAACATTTTGTAACTTAGATAACTAATTAACATCCTATTGATTATAGTAATAATTCTGCTATATTAGCAATAAATTGCTCAACGCGCCTTTCTTTGCCGCACTAGCGGCAATTTCATCAGGAGCTCTGGTGATCCTCATTTTAGGATCCATTTAAATAGGTATTGAGGCATCTTTTAATTAACAATTAATTGGGTTCAGGTCCCAGTTCAACATAGTACGGGCCCTCATGTGGAATGTTTTTGTATATATGTTTTTACTTCGAGGCTCGTTGTAATTCGTTACTCCACCACTCAGTGTATGGAACCATTCCATTCATCCCATTAGCTCCGGTCACATGACTCTAACTGCCAATCGGATTTGTCCTGCAGTTTTACATTCCACAAATGAGAATTCTTAAACTATACGATAATATTATGTGGTACACTTACGTCATGATGTTACTAAAGGGATTGATCAAATCCTCACGTTTTATTAACAATGGGATAATTAATAGCATACCATTTCCAGTTATCTGATTCACCATCAGCTATTCGAACAGATATGCCACCTCTTAGTTATGTGACACTACCAATAGGATTAATCATATTAGCTTTGAAACCTCTGTACCCAATAATCATATTTTAGCTATATTAGATGATATTTCTGCCTCATTACACAATTAGAGAAGTTTAATTGACATACAACATTAGTTTTAATACTCCTTTGTGATTATACATATTTATTAGGCTTGTGCACCGATTTTTTGTTCGGTTCGATTCGATTTTTCGGATTTTTAAACTTTTCGATTCGGCTCGTTTCGCCCGATTTCTGTTTCGATTCGGTTCGGCTCGACTCGTTTTTCGTGTACATTTTTTTCGGAATTTAGACCATTTTTCGTATTTTCGTGTCTGCCTCATTATGTGACGGTGGGCCTGACCTGACATGGCACAGAAGGGGTGTGAGCTATTTGAGCAGTTAACAGACATGACCCATGGATGTATAAACAAAACAAGGGATTTATTTACAACAGTACTATATACAGCAAGGAACCAAAACACCACAATGAAACAAAAAACCTGAGCACTAGAATTAAACCATAGACCTGAACTAAATATACAATAGATAAAACAAACAGTTGAACAACCAGGGAAACTATAGGCAAAAAGACATGAGAAAATAAATGGAGTTGGAGGAGGGCGCGCCCAAACTTCAAATGGAGTAATAAATAAGAGAAAAGTCTGTGTAACTGATCTCTAGATAGTCTTTATCAGATGGCTCAAATAAACAGTCTTGGCCGCTGGGCAGGTCTCTGCAAGCTCCGTAGCAAACCAGATGGTTAATAAGTAGTAATAACTTGACACAAGTCCCGTGGTGCTGAGCCAACGTGGGTGAATAAAGCAAACAAATGTTTTTTGTTTTTTTTGTTTTGTTTTTTCTGTGTTTTGTTTTTTTCCAAGCCTGGATCTTACCCAGTCAGAAGGTTCACCCCTCGGTAGTTCCGTCCCTCAAGATGTCACAAGATCATCAGGGTTGGTCTCCGAAATGCGCTTTATCCTCCTTAGGATGTCCGCAGGAAACTTCAAATAAATAGACCAGACACGAGAGTCTTAGACATGGAGTCCGCTCTCACGGGGCACGCAGTACTTCCAAGATGTGCTCCTTACGTCTGCCTCCTTTGAGCTCCACCGCAGATGGGGGAAAAAATACTTGAATGGGATAGCTTGAAAAATGAATTTATTGAAATTCAATAAAATAACACCTTACATCAATATGATGCTCCAGATAAAATAAAACAAAAAATGAACAAGCCAAACGCGTTTCACGCCTCGCTGGCGCTTCCTCAGTGGCAATAGAAAAGACAAATGGACTTGCATGCTTTAAACACATTAATATACTCTCAGCATCCAAAGACACCAGCAAGTTAATCATTACCAACCGGTGTGGACAATTAAGACACAAACTGCAATTAAGCCTTTTAGCAGAGGTGTTCTAAACAAGATCAGACAATTTCCCTTGAATGAACCTTATGATATACACATTGATATAGTAAAATAAATAAAATCTAATTGATAAAAGACGATACAGAGACTTCAACAGTGTATCACAAGTAAAAAATAATAAGAAACAAACGAGTTTTCAAGGGCGATACAGAGGACTCTATTCTGAATCCAATACCTCAAAATCAGGATTTAATTTGTCTAGGGAATATGCTAGTGCAAAAATACACGCTTAACAATGAAAGATAATATCACCCTTATCATACATAATATTTCTACTTAGATTAGAGGGAAAAATTTAAATGGTCCGTGACGAACCGTAAAATTTGAATCTAAAATAGATAAAATTGTGCCAAAGGGCGAGAGTAAGAATTTGGTTAAATGCAACCATACATGAAACCTTCAAAAGAGAGTAAAAAAATAAATAAAAATTCGCATCTCCATGGGGTAGCAATCAATTCTCAAAAGATAATGCCTCTTGATAGCAGAAAAAAAATAAAATAAAATAAATAAAAAAAAACACTAGAAGGCTACGAGACTCCTAATAGGAACATGCCACTATGTGGGGAATACCGGAGAAACGTCCATGTGGACATAGACAAAAAGAATGGACGTTTCTCCGGTATTCCCCACATAGTGGCATGTTCCTATTAGGAGTCTCGTAGCCTTCCAGTGGTTTTTTTTTTGGGTTTTTTTTATTTTTATTTTTTTCTCTCTTTAGCGCCAACCATCACACACACGTTACTAAAAAGACATAAGAGAACTAAACACTAGAGTAACGAGTGAAAACATAAACCTGTTTAAAGCTAGAGAAGAAACATGAAATGCAAACATAAATACCAAACATGAACCATATGAACAAAACAGTATGAATAACCAAGGACCTGGGAAACTATAGGCAGAAAGACATAAGAGAACTTAAACACTAGAGTAACATGAGTTAAAACATAAACCTGTTTAAACCTAGAGAAGAAACATGAAATGCTAACATAAATACCAAACATGAACCATATGAACAAAACAGTATGGATAACCAAGGACCTGGGAGACTATAAACAGATGAAAATACAGAACTGACAGAGGAGTAAACCCAAAACCTGAAAGTAAAGAATAAAGGGTAACTAGAACACATACAGGAGAACCTGAGCAAAAGATCCCTACTTCAGAACTGCAAGGTAAGTGAATAAGGATCAAGGCTTGGAACAAAGCAGACTGAAACAGCAGAATGAGGCAGCGCCCTTCTTAGGGCGATGCCTGCTTATATAGCAATGACTAAATGAAAACAATTAGAGTCCAGGTGAGGTCCAGGCTTGGACGTGAACCAAATGTCCAGAACTAAATGCAATGTCCATAGAAGCCAGAGCGGGCGCCAGATGTGCTAGAATGTCCAAAAACATGACTGGCAACTCCCACCTCTGCCAGAGGGGGCGCAGGACGTCACACGACCACTCTGGCAAACACCTGTTAAGCGGGGCCACGGTTCATCTCGCCCTCAACGTTCCACCACCTCCCAACAAGATCCAGGTTGATTCAAACTTTTTGCTATTTTGTGAGTATTTTGCCCTTCTTCCATAGGTATACAAATCCGGATGTTTATTGGACGTATTCTTTAATGGATCTCCCTCCCTAAGAATATAAGTTGGATATAATTTTGCTCTTGTGTTTTGGTAGTTTTCAGCCAAACGCCCCCCACCTGATGCGGTGGCTGTTTTTCACACTTCTCCCTTTCAAGGAGAGGAGTGCCTTAGAACCTGGACGATCTGGTGATGTATCGCAGGCTCTACACCATCAATTTTGTTTCTGTTTTTTTTTCCAGTTTTTCTTCATATTGTTTTATTGCAATATTGTTCGTTCTCGTCATGATACTACTGTTGATTGTTTACACTTTATAAGGTTACAGTTTATGCAATGTGTGCCCATGTTCTTGATCATACTTTAGAAGACTGTTCTCCACATAGAGGTTAGATTAATTATCAATATGCTCACCTTTAATATGTTATGGCTTCGTTAAAATTTATCTCATTAAATGTTAGGGGTTTAAATTCACCTCAGAAAAGGCGTATGGCGCTACTTGACTTACGTAGACAATGTGGAGAGATTGTATTCTTGCAGGAGACACATTTTCGTGCGGATTCGGCACCTACTCTCACCTGTCAATATTATTCACAAACCTTCTATAGTAACTTTGTGTCTACTAAATCTAGAGGAGTAGCCACTCTGATAGCTAAACATGTCGCATTCGTTTGTACGCAATCGCATCCAAAGACTGACCCCCTTGGTAGATACTTATTCCTTAAAGGAATGCTTGGCACACAGAAACTTACATTAGCGAACGTGTATTTGCCAAACAAGAATCAATGTGGGGCCTTACGGTCCATTTTGTCGCAGCTCTCAGACTTCAGAGATGGTTTTTTGATTTGCGGAAGAGATTTTAATATTCCACTTGATAACTCTCGAGAGGCTGTTACACCGGCTCCTAAGACTGAGACGTCACTGCATCATAGATATTTACAACTCTTGCACCAACATCAACTGGTTGACGGATGGAGGCTGTTAAATCCCACGGTTAAGGATTATACCTATTATTCGCACGCTGTACATTCCTACGCAAGACTCAACACTTTTTTAATACCACACTTTCATCTACAAGCACTACAGTCGGCAACGATAGCTCCTATTATATGGTCCGACCACGCACCGGTATTATTGACTGTAGACATCCTCACTATACCACCACCACAATGTGTTTGGTGACTGAATGAATCGATCTTGCGTGATGTGATGATAAGACAGGACATCAAAGAAACGATAGATCACTATTTTGAAGACAATGCTTCTTCAGGGGTTTCTCTGCCAATGATATGGGAAGCACACAAATGTGTCCTCCGAGGTAAATTTATACAAATCGGAGCTCAGCTTAAAAAAGACCATAGAGCGGCCATTACCTCCATACTTGACAAAATTCATGAACTAGAAATGATTCATAAATCATCACTGTCTCTCTCAGTGTTTAAAGAACTTACTACACAAAGAGCCCAACTGAAAAAATTACTGTCTGATCAGGCGTATAAATCACTCCGCCACACTAAACAATTATTTTATGTGCAAGGAAATAAATGTGGTCGACTCCTGGCTCATGCTTTAAAGCGCAAACAACAAACTACTTATATTCCTAAAATTAAACAGACTAATGGGAAGGACCTTCTCCTTAACAAAGACATTACGGATGCTTTTCATACATACTTTACCTCTCTGTAACAATTGCGCGATACTCCTCCTGATAGTGAGGAGGTTCAGGCATACCTTAAGGACTCACTTCAATCTATATTAACCCCTGAAATGTCACGAGCACTAGACACCCCATTTACTTTAGACGAATTATCGATCGCAATCTGATCCACTGCATCAGGTAAAAGCCCGGGCCCAGATGGACTCACGATTGCATATTATAAGACATTTCAACCTACTCTAGGCCCTCTTTTACTAAAGATGTTTAATGCCTTAGACCAGACTACCAGATTGGATCCAGCGTCATTGCGAGCGCATATAGCACTTATTCCCAAACCTGATAGAGACCACACTTTGGTGTCCAATTATTCACCTATATCCTTGCTTAATGCTGATATAAAGCTGATGGCTATAATTTGGCTATTCGCCTTAATCCATTAATTCCCGGATTAATACACCCAGATCAAACGGGTTTTGTCCCCACGAGAGAAGCGAGAGATAATACAATACGAGCTATCAACCTTATTCATCTTGCACACGTTTCTTCAACCCCCACCGTGTTTTTATCGATAGACGCTGAGAAAGTGTTCGATCGAGTTGACTGGACATTTTTAATTGAAAACTTTATCCGGATTGGGATTTGGCCCGAAATGGTTAGGTTGGTTACATTCATTGTACAGCAATCCGAGTGCTTCTATTCGGGTAAATGGTTTATATTCTCAGGACCTACATATACACAATGGAACGCGTCAGGGTTGTCCTCTTTCGCCACTCCTCTTTATACTCCCCTTAGAACTGTTGTTACAGAGAATCAGAGATCATACTCACATTACTTGGACATGACAAGGAACTTCAGTTACATCATTATAAAGTTGCGGCCTTTGTGGATGACATACTTTTCTCCATTACTAACCCGACGGTTTCTCTACCACATCTTATGACGGAGCTAGAAACATATGGGCGACTATCAAATTTCCACATAAATCATTCTAAATGCGAGGTCTTGGGAGTAGGGGTACCACGAGAGCTGCAGACGGAGTTGGAGCGACGCTTCCCATTTCGTCGGGCCCAGACTTCGATTAAATACTTAGGTGTACGGTTAACTAAAGATCTGACACAGCTTTATAAAAGTAATTATGAACCACTCTTGAAAACAGTGGAACAGGATTTGAAGAAATGGAGGCTTCCACATATTTCGTGGATGGGGAGAATTAATGTTCTTAAAATGAACATTCTCCCTAGGTTCCTATATATTTTTCAGTCAGTTCCAATTGGGATGCACCACAATTTTTTGCGAAGCTGAAATCAATGCTTCTTGCCTATGTCTGGGTCGATTCTCATCCCAGGGTCTCGTACTTGGACATGACAAGGAACCGTAATAAGGGTGGACTGGGTATGCCTAATTTGGAATTGTACTACTCAGCTGCGCTATTTCTCCGTTTAAGCGATTGGTGTATGTCCCCGCCACATAAATTGTGGATATCTATTGAGCAAAAATCCTTAAAGGTTCCAATATCATCACTACCTTGGCAAACTGCATCAATAAAACAATTGGTGCTCAACACGCACACACTTCTTACCCCAACACTCTCTAAATGGCGGAAATTTAGGAGGTCTTTATCTCTCTCAACACAACCTTCTGCACTTTTACCAATCACCTTTAATCCATTGTTTACAGCAGGAATGTCGCATAGCTTCCTACCTACATATGCTCTGCGGTGGAGTAGGGATTTAGGAGACTTAATCTCAGAAGATAAATGGGACTCAATCTTCCAAATAGCAGCACACGCATCGCAAAGCTTACACATTCAAGAATCCCATTATAAATTTTTATCACGGTGGTACCTCACTCCATCTAGATTGCACAAAATTTACCCAACCTCAGATGATTTATGCTGGCGATGCCGGAAGTCGGCAGGTACATTTCTAAACATCTGGTGGGATTGCGCACACATTCGTCCTTACTGGTCCACTATATTTATTGAAATTAATAAAATCACCAATATGGAGCTTACTCCATCCCCCCAAGTAGCTTTGTTCCATTTGGTTTCCTTTTCCCCACTCACCTATAGAAAATCCCTGGCCATTCAACTTTTTAATGTAGCTAAAGCCCTAATTCCTAGACACTGGCGTTCCACACAGATCCCAACCCTCACGGAACGGATAACGGCAGTAGACGCTATCCGAGATATGGAGGAAATGTTCTTCTCCATGGATAATAATTCTGAAACATATTTCACTACGTGGTATTGGTGGACTGATTATATGTCCAAACGAACGCATTAGCAATTATTTAGTGTTAACGGGGAACAGACCTTTACGTCACACTTGACATTCTGTCCAAATTTTATTCCTGTCCTAGCTTGTTGACCTGACCTAATAACCTTGCTGCCTATGAACAATTTGGAACACCTTTTCTGTATTCATACCAACATTGTTTAAAGTAGTATAAGACGCAAGCCTTCCTTACCGATTACATTATGCGTTATTATATGTTTTTGATTTATATCTGTAGTTATTTAGTATGACAACCTTTTCAATTTTCTCACGTTGAATACATATATCACTTGTATTATTCTCCATTGTTATTGTTTTGGAATGTTATTTTATACAGTGATGTACAATATACCTGTGAAAATCAATAAAAACATATTATTTAAAAAAAAAATGAAAGATTTACATTATGAAGAAAGGCTAACAAGCTTAAATCTGTTTAGTTTAGAAAAATAGCGCCTTGGAGGGGATCTGATAAATTTATATAAATCTATATGGGGCCATTATAAACCATTCTCAGGAAACATATTCATTAGTAGGACTATACACAGGACACAAGGTCACTAATTTAGACTAGATGAAAGGAAATTCAGTCTAAAGCATAGGGAAGTATTTTTTACAGTGAGAACAATAAAACTGTGGGATTTTGTGCCTGTTGAGGTGGTGGGGTCAGACTGTTAGGGATGTGCGTTTCGATTCGGACCGATTTTTTTTTCACGAATCAGTCCGATTCGGTGCTTCGGATTCAGACGATTTTCCAAATAAGATCCGAAATACGTCCTATCCGAAATGGGAGATAGGGGGTTTCAATGAGCCCCCTATCTCTACCATTGGTGGCAGCTAGGGTTAACTCCAGAACTTACTGTATCCGAGGTCCCGATGTGAAAAAAATGTCAAAATCTATCCAAAGTCCTGATGTTTCACATCGGGAACTCGGACAGTGTCGTCCGTTATTCACATACGCCGACTATTTTCTACAGATCAGGACCCTGGATAGTAACAACTTGTTGCTATCCAAGGTCCGGATCTGTAGAAAATATATGTGTTTAACGGCAGACTTACTCTATCCAAAGTCCCGATGTGAAAAATATAGACTTCATCTATTTTTTTTTCACATCTGGACCTCAGATAAAGTTCTGGAGTTAACCCAGTTTTGTTTTGTTTTGTTTTGTTAATGCAGCAATATTGTTCCCATTTCAATTATAATGTGAACAATGATGCTGCACTAACAATTTTTGTATGGGGTGCGTTTGTTAAAATTTTATAATTTTCCCCCAAAAAAATGTAACAAGTCCCCCATTTCTAATTTTTTTAACAAGCGCATCGCATAGAAAATATAACCGCAAACGCTCGCATGTTAAAATGTGACAAAAAAACACTTTACACCTTGTAAATTAAATTATTGAAAATTCGAATTTTATTGCATTTTTTGTTATAATATACAGACAGGACATGACGTATACATATATAATGATATATTATGAATCTGCCGAGTCTGTCGGAAAGAACAATATATAATATGTCTGGGTCATCTAATAAAATAAGGCTTCAAAACGCGTTTAAATCATGATGAGCGAAACCGGTAAAAATGAGAGGCACTTCCCAGCAGTGTGTGGATTCATATGCTGCATTAATTATACCGCAGAGAGGCGCTTCCCAGCAGTGTGTGGATTCATATGCTGCATTAATTATACCACAGAGAGGCGCTTCCCAGCAGTGTGTGGATTCATATGCTGCATTAATTATACCGCAGAAAGTTGCTTCCCAGCAGTGTGCGGATTCATATGCTGCATTCATTTTTTTTTTTTTTTCCGTTTTAAATCATTTTATTTGTTCTGGGGTATTTTTTTTCATTTCAGATAATTTTGTTCAGCTTTTTTTACTTTTTAAAACCTTTTGTTCTGGTTTTTATTTTTAAAGTCAGACCATTTGGGTAAGTATTTTGCTTTTTTTAAATCGTTTTGTTCATTTTTGTTCCTTTCATACCATTTTAATATGATTAAATAAAGTTTTGCAATGCATATTCATAAGAAAAAAAGGATCTTTACGTAATAAAAAAAACGATAGAATCGGCAGAATTACTGTATCGACAGAAATATCGGATCTTCCAAAATACCATTAGTTTAAGTCAAAACGAATTGACCCTTTGAAACGAACAGAACAGACGTTCCGAAAATTTCCGATATCACAAAAAAAGTTGATATGCAAAACGAGTCGAAACGAAACAAGCCGAAATGAAAATCGGCCGAAACGATCCGAAACAAAAAATTTAAAAACCCAAACGAGCTGAGCCGAAAAAAATCGAAAAAAAATTGGTGCACATCCCTACAGACTGTACAGACTTGTAAACAATGACTGGATGTTTTCTTGCAAAAATAGAATATATGGCGTTATTATATTTAATGTGTGGGTAAAAGCTGCATGATTCAAGGAGAAATCTGGCCACTATCTAGGGTCAAGAAAGAAAGGTTTTCCAGTGTGTTGCATTTTGGCGAGTGCTTCAGACTGATTTTTTTTACTTCTTTTGGATCAGCAGCAGTAGGTGTTGTGTGATAGGCTGAATTTGATGGACACGCGTCTTTTTTGGACTATGTAACTATGTAAGAAATTTGCTGATTTCACACTTATGTAAAAAAAATTAGCTCAATAAAGCATATTAACATTATTATGCTTATAACATTGTCTTATGCACTCGATTAGTTAACATATGATAAAGAATTTTTACCACATAGAAAGCATTGCGACATCATTCCATGACCGCATTACAAGGATGTAGACTGTAATTCATTGTATTAATATTGTTTTCTTAACATTCATACATGTATTTAAAAGATTAGATGATAGGATAATTTCAGTCTTGCCAATTTACGCAATTTATAGTTGAGTAATCTTCAAACTGGCAGTCAATATATCCTTTATCTACAGTTCTAGGTTTGTTTAATGAAATAAAAAGGTTTATGTTTTACACTCTGTGACAGTGCAAAAATTTTATTTGTCTAAAAAAAAAAATATTTTGAGGTAGACAGACTGAATTTCATGCATACTGAGTTACATAGTTACATAGTTATATAGGCTGAAAAAAGACATGCGTCCATCGGGTTCAGCCTCTCCCACATAACCTACTGTTGTTGATCCAAAAGAAGGCAAAAAACCCAGTCTGAAATATGCAACATACTGGGAAAAAATTCCTTCTTGACCCCAGAATGGCAGTCAGATTTCTCCTTGGATCAAGAAGCTTTTACCCACATATTAAATATTCTAACCCTTAATATTCTGTGTCTGCAGGAAGTCATCCAGTCGTTTTTTAAAAGTCTGTACAGACTCTGACCCAACCACCTTAACAGGCAGAGAATTCCACAGCTTTATTGTTCTCACCGTAAAATAACCCTTCCTATGCTTTAAGCTAAATTTTCTTTCTTCCAGTCTAAATGGATGACCCCTTGTCCTATGTATAGTCCTGTTAATGAATAGGTTATCAGACAATGGTTGATAATGGCCCGTATATATTTATATAAGGTTATAAGATCCCCTCTAAAGCGCCGTTTCTCTAAACTAAACAGGTTTAAGCTTGTTAGTCTTTCCTCATAACTTAACCCTTCCATTCCCCTTATTAATTTAGTTGCCCATCTCTGCACTTTTTCTAACGCTATAATATCTTTTTTTAAGACAGGTGCCCAAAATTGCACGGCATATTCAAGGTGCGGCCTGACCATTGATTTATACAGAGGCAAAATTATGTTTTCATCCCGTGAGTGAACTCCCCTTTTAATGCATGCCAATACTTTGCTGGCCTTGGCGGCTGCTGTTTGACATTGCACATTGTTACTTAGTTTGAAGTCTATGATTATTCCCAAATACTTCTCCTGCTTGGATTTCCCTAACTCCGTACCATTTAGGGTATAAATTACTTGCGTGTTCTTCACTCCAAAGTGCATAACTTTGCATTTATCTAGATTAAATCTCATCTGCCATTTAAGTGCCCAGTCACCCAATTTATCTAAATCCCTCTGCAGCGAAGTAACATCCTGCTCACATTGTATTACTTTTCCTAGTTTTGTGTCATCTGCAAACACTGATACATGACTTTCAATGCCTATCTCAAGGTCATTTATAAATAAATTGAATAGTATTGGTCCTATAACAGACCCCTGAGGGACACCACTTACCACTGGTGTCCATCTTGAAAATGTACCATTTATGACCACTCTCTGTACCCTATCTTTTAGCCAGTTTTCTATCCAAGAACAAGTATTTTCATCTAGACCATTTTTTCTCAATTTAAATAGTAACCTTTTGTGTGGAACTGTGTCGAAAGCTTTGGCAAAATCTAAGTAAATCACATCCACTGCGACCCCCTGATCTATACTTCTACTTACTTCCTCATAGAACGTAATTAGGTTAGTCTGACATGATCTGTGTTTCATGAAACCATGCTGATTTTTGCCAATTACATTATACCTCCCAATAAATTCCTGAATATTATCCCTTAGTAACCCCTCAAATACTTTCCCAGCCACAGATGTTAAGCTCACAGGTCTATAATTCCCAGGCACAAATTTTAAACCTTTCTTAAATATAGGGACCACGTCAGCTTTTCTCCAATCCTCTGGTACTATTCCTGAAAGAAAAGAATCTTGAAAGATTAAGAACAGAGGTTTACATATTTCAACACATAGCTCTCTCAGTACTCGTGGGTGAATTCCATCTGGCCCTGGGGCTTTATTCACATTCACATTGTTTAATTTCTGCAAAACCTTGTCCTGAGTCAACCAGTCACTTTGTATTAGTAAGTTTTTATTAATGAATTGCATGTCTCCTGTTATAGGTTTCTCTTTGATAAATACTGAAGAAAAATAATCATTTAAAATTTCTGCCTTATCCTGATCTTCCATTAATAATAACCCTGACTCAGATTTTAGTGAACCTACATTTTCACTCTTGGGTTTTTTAGAATTTATGTACCTAAAGAATCTTTTAGGGTTGGTCTTGCTCTCTTTGGCTATTTCTTTTTCATTTTCTAGTTTAGCCCATCTAATCGCTTTTTTACATGCTTTATTGGCTGCCCTATGTGCTTTATAGGATGCCTCAGATTTATCAAATTTAAAAGCTTTAAATGCCTTCTTTTTATTTTTCATTTCCTTAGTTACCTTCCTACTAAGCCACATTGGTTTCAGTCTGTTTCTTTTATATTTATTAACCAGTGGAATATATTGTGACGTGTACTTTTCTAGTGTTAGTTTAAAGATATTCCACTTATCCTCCGTGTTTTTCCCGTGAAAGAGTTTCTGCCAGTCAATGACATTGAGAGCTTCCTTTATTTTAATAAAGTTGGCCTTTTTAAAATTATGTGTTTTAGCATGCCCCTTATGAATGTGTTTTTTTGAGTTAATTTCAAAAGTCACCATGTTATGGTCACTGTTTCCCAACTGTTCCTTTACATTAATATTTGAGAAAATATCCAGATGAACCAAATTGCAGAAAGAACAGTATTTGCCTAGAGGCATTGCTAGCAACCTGATACTTCTTTAACCCATTCACTACGATGATCGAGCATACTTGATGTTAAGGTTGTGCACGCGTTTTTTATTCGTTTAGTTTCGTCCCGTTTTTTTAAAAAAATTGTTTCGACCGTTTCGGCCCATTTTCGTTTCGAATCGTTTCGGATCGATTTTGGCTTTGTGGTATGGGGGGATTTTGTTCTTTCGGATCACCTGTTTTATTCGTTCTTTTGTTTAAAAGGATCCATCCTTGTTCTTTGAATTTTGTTTTGACTAGACGTATGGTATTTCGAATGCTCCGATATTTCGGTCGATACGGTAATCCTGCCGATTCGTTCCTTCGGATGTATAATTTTTTATGAAATCAGATCCGTTATTCTTATGATTTGATTATTTAATTGCTTTAACAGTGAACACAACATGCATTTCACAACTTTATTTAATCATATTATCTTGTACTGTTAGGCCAGGGATTTAGGGAAAAGCTAATTATAATATTATATTGAAGCAGAAAGCACTAGAGTGGAAACAAGTGAAAAAGTGACTGACAGTGAAGCCAACCAATCATAGAGCTTTTCCTACAATATCACTGTTGCAAACATTGCAAAACTTTATTTAATCATATTAAATATATCAATATCTTGTACTGTTAGACTGGGGATTTAGGGAAAAGCTAATTAAATATTTAAAATAATATATTATTAATTCAGAAAGAAAGCACTGGAAAAAGTGAAAAAAGTGACTGACAGTGAAGCCGACCAATCATAGAGGTTTTCCCACAATGCATCACTATTGCAAACTATATAATTCCACCCCTGAGAATCCATGTTTGTGGCATTTTGATAAGAGTCAGAGAGAGTAGGAGTGAACAGAGGTTGATGGTGTTGGATTTTGTTTGTGTGTTGGATTTTGTTAGTGGTGCAGTGCTGGTGTAGTGTGTTGACGTGTTGGTGGAGTGTTTTGGTGTGTTGGTGCAGTTTGCTGGTGGCGTGTTGGTGCAGAGTGTGTGTGTGTGTTAGAGAATGACTGAGAAAGAGATTCAGATTGTGATAGGTAGTGAGAGTGAGAGTGGACAGATTGGTGGTGAGAGTGGGAGTGAGAGGCAGCTGGAGGGGGAGTGAGAGTAGGGGGAAGTGAGAGGTGTGAGAGGCAGAGGGAGGGGGAGTGAGAGGTGTGAGAGGCGCCAGGAGGGGGGTGAGAGGCGTGGGAGTGAGAGGCGGCGGGAGGGGGAAAGCGAGAGGCAGGAGGGGGAAATGGGAGGTAGGAGGGGGAAGGGGGGAAGCAAGAGGCAGCAGGAGGGGGGAGGAGGGAGGCAGGAAGCGGGAGGAGGTGGGAGAGGGATGCGGGAGGTGGGAAGCGAGAGGCAGCAGGAGGGGGGAGCAAGAGGCGGCATGGTAGTGGTGGTGTGGTAGTGGATGACATGAGGGAGAGGGGTGGGAGGAGAAGGGAGGGCAGTTCCTACTCTACTCTGTCCCCACCTGTACTTCATCGGCCTGTGTAAAAAAAGGGGCCTTGGTTCACCCCAGATGAAAATTATGCACTGGTGGCTGCTGTGGTGTCACAAAAAAAACAATTATTTTTGTCTGGGAGTGACAAAATAATGAAGACGGGTGCATGGGGATGCATGAGAGACACGGTGTATGCTGTCCAGCAAACCCATAGGACCATTGACTGTGTTTGTCACCGGTAAGTAAAGTATTAAAATTTTATACATCATGAATGCACACCTGACTAAACATAAACACCATATAGTCATTGTCAATAAATGCTAATGAGCAAAGAGGAGACACATGATAGAACTTGTTAACAAAACTATTTATTTCTAGCACAAAATATAGTTGAATGAATCAATATATACTGTATATATATATTCAGAACTGTAAAAACTTTAATTGCTTACATATTGTGTCAGAAATCACATAAAATTTGTCTCCTCATAGATACATAATTATTATTCGCTGCAATCAGTTCTTCTTGTAACCTGAGAAAATTGGTTACTGACAATAAACACAATGTTCTAGAAATCTTTTAACTAATAATTCTTCTTTCTTCTTTAGCTATTATGACTGCAAGGCAAGGCCACTGTAAGGCGCAAGATGGAGATGCACCATGGGGAATTCAGCCGATGGGAGACGCTACTGCGGTATCAGATTCTCCTGGAGGATGTCACCACAGGTTGGGATATGGACTCTGAGCCCAGCAGACAGCAGAGAGCTGGTGATATGTATGAAAATAAATAGATCGTTATATAAATTGTAATCACTGTCGGGGTCATTCAAAGAGCACAGAAATCCCACTGATTGGCCAGGCCACAATTGCACCATACACCTAGATCAAAATTCACTGCTCTGCATGCAATTTCAGGACCAGTTATGCTCTATGAATAACCCCTTCTGTCTGTAAAAAGCTTGCAGGGTTATTCAAAGAGAATTCAAAAGTCACCACACGTACGGTGACTTTTCGTTCTCTTCAATTCGGGGAGATTTGGCGATCCCATTTCAGCAACCCTGCGGTGTATTCAGCAACCACCACAGGGCCGTCGTAGTGCAGGGAAAAGTCACCGCAAACCCGACGAACACTCACTGCGAAAACGGGCGAAGACTCACCGAAATCCGCAAAAACATCTGGATTAACCCCGCCGAACACGCCGGAGAAACCCGAGCAGGAGCTGATCACAGCGCAGAGCAGCCGCCAGAAAAACCTGACACCACAGACGAATGGAGTGGGGAAAAAAAAACAGTACGCTTGAATGTTTGAAAAGTGAAATGCTGTTTGCAAAGAAACTACAGAACGAAAATGTCTGAAATTTACATATAAGATCCAATGAATGATAATAAAAAGGTCTGTTACAGAAAAAAGATTAAACGATTTAAAAAAAAAGAAGGAAAAAAAATGTTTTTAAAAAAATCCCAAAGAAATGCCTAACAGATCCTAAAAAATATAAAAAAAGAGGGCGCGTGGCTTGATGCCGAGCAAGATGGACGCGTTCAGGAGTAGCTCCCTCTGATACCCCCTCAATCTCGGGTTCCCTGCGTGTCTCTCTACATCTGCGGAGCCGATTGTCGGCCTCTCTCACCCACGACGGTTGAGGAGGCGTCCGTTTTTTTTTTGGAACCCTCGGTTGTTGGGGGAGGGCCGCCGGAGTCTCGTGGGCCTACAGCACGAACGGAGCCTGGGCTGGCTGCCACTCTCACCTCAGCCTCCCAGACATCCAGCCAGAGTCACAGCCGCTGGTGCTCGCGTGTGAGCTGAAGCACGATCACTACCACCAGCCGCTCAGGGTAAGACACAGAGCGGACGTCTGCCGGTTGCCCCCCTGCACCGCACGGTGCCACCCCACCCTCAACATCGTGAGACGCGCACGCCCAACACCTCGTGCAGCGACCTGCAGCGGCCTCAGCAGCGGCCCCCACGCAATTACTGACCGGCGGGAACGTATAATCCCCTTTCCTACCTAAAGCAGGACACTTGGGGGAGTTGATTGGTGGCTGGGACCGACCCCATCGGGTCCCTGTCAGCAGACTCGCATCCGTCCAGCACGCACCAGAGCGTGATGACATGGCTAAGTAACTCATACAGCCAGCGCTGAATTTTTCTCAAACTAACGGCTCCTAAGAGGTACCCGAGGCAAACATTTTGTAACTAAAGGTGGGGAACTTTACTCTGCATTCCAGATGGCACCTCCCAAGGCACAACGAGTGCTGGACCCCCCGAAATCGGCTCGGAAGGACCGCAGTAAGGAGGCCCAAGATGGCAGATCCCCGCAGCATGCGTTGGCCTGTGACCCGGACATGTCGCCCCCAGCACCATTAGGCCTCTCTGAATCGTTGCCACCATCAGAGAGCAGATTACATGCCATGTTGCAGGAATTGCGTTCAACCATACAAGCAGACATCAAAGGTGCGCTGCAGGAGCTGAGCCGGGATGTTCTGGATTTGGGTGAGCGAACCGACGCGCTGGAAACCAAGGCGGATGATTTATGCTTGGCCCACAATGATCTGGTAGACCGACATCTGGCTTTGCAAGCGGCCCATGACTCTCTGGCTCTTAAAATGGCTGATATAGAAGATCGTTCACGGCGCAATAATATTAGGATCAGGGGCATTGCAGAAGCGGTTACCCTTGCGGACTTACATCCATATCTTCTGGAGTTGTTTCAAGCTCTGCTGCCTGAGGCTACGCCACAAGACCTACTTCTGGATCGAGCACATCGCCTCCCACGAGCGAAAAACCTGCCTACCTCAGTGGCCCGTGATGTCATTATTCGG
Organism: Leptobrachium leishanense; assembly: GCA_009667805.1. NCBI lineage: Eukaryota > Metazoa > Chordata > Amphibia > Anura > Megophryidae > Leptobrachium > Leptobrachium leishanense. The sequence goes on from CM019071.1 coordinate 90,421,004, forward strand.
GTGCACTTTTTTCACATCAAGGAGGCTCTGATGACAGCGTCAAGGAAGTCCATGCCTTTATCCGCCCCGTATGCTGATATCTTATTTTTCGCTGACTTATCGGCTTCGACCATGTCCATGTGAGTTTTCCTCTCTCACCAAGCTTCTCCGTAATCACAAGTTGGCGTATAGATGGGGGTTCCCTACGAAGCTCTTGATATGGAAGGATGGTACCTTGCATGTCGTTCCCGATGTCGCCACTGGATTACAATTCTTGAAAGATTGGAATATTCTGGCTGATTTCTCACCTACGCGCGAGCCTTCTTCATCACCGATCAAAGTCTCCCCAGAATGGCACAGAGTCCGGCCTAAATGATGGGGGTCTCCTTCCCTGTGTAGCTTTCCAAACTGTTTGGATTTCTGGACAGTTACCTCTATAAAGGGAGTGGTTCCTCTTTATGATCGCCTCGGGACCCTATGCTTCTTAGCTCAGCGCTGGGTTCTTGCTTTGAGCTCTTGTAGTGAGCGTACCCTCGTCCCCCCGATTGAGTCTCCTTAGCTGGGATATTTTGCTTACTTTATTGCCACTTGGAATGACTCACTTTTGCTGCATTTTTATAACGCAGCGATGTTTGTTTGGGTTTTTCCTTTTCTTATTTATTTTTTTATTTTTTTTGTATTTTTTTTTGTGTTTTTCATTTTGTTTGTCGACGTGCTCTTATGGTCCTGGCTTTCATATTCCTCATGTCTCCTCTCTGTTACTTTTCATTCTACCATGCATATTATATTGTTGCGGTTAATTAATCATGAGTAAGCCTCAGTTCCGAATTTTCTCCATGAATGTTAGGGGGCTGAATGTTCCATTTAAAAGACATGCACTATTTCGCGACTTACACAAACATAAACCAGCGATAGTCTGCGTGCAGGAGACGCATTTTAGTGCTTTGCGCACCCCACACTTACAATCCGCTATGTATCCTGTTTCTTTTCATTCTACTGCCCAGACAAAGTCTAGAGGTGTCTCGGTTCTTTTTCATAAGGACTGGGTCTTTAAATGCTCGAACCAATATGCAGACCCATTGGGTCGCCTTTTGATCTTGGTGGGCACCATGAATGAACTGCCAATAACTGTTGCTAATTTGTATTTGCCTAACGTCAACCCGGTATGTTTTCTTAAAAAAGCTTATAGTAAGATTAAGAATATGATGGAGGGATCCCTTTTCATGTGTGGAGACTTTAACTGTGTACCTGACACGGCTATGGATACACGGCCGGGCCAGACCCGTACACAGCCTCGTAAGCAGCCCCCCTCTAGCCGCCAACTAAATGATTTCTTACGCTCTTCTGACTTATATGACACATGGAGACTCATCAACCCCTCGACCAGGGATTTCACCTTTTTCTCACCAGTTCACTCGTCTTACAGTCGCATTGACTTATGTCTGATACATGGCTCTACAGTCCCTCGCCTCCTGGCCGCCCGTATAGGCTCTATAACATGGTCTGACCATGCTCCTATCACGTTGGATTTTGAGGCTGACTACCCGGCTAGGGGGATGGGGACTTGGCGACTAAATTACTCACTTATCGTAAGTGGCACTGATGTCGCTAATACATCGATGGTGTTACGGGAATATTTTGCATTAAATGTGACGGAAGAGGTAGCCATTTCGTCAGCTTGGTTGGCGCATAAAGCGGTGGTGAGGGGCCATTTGATTCAGAGAGGGGCTACATGGAAAAAAGCATTAAATGCCCGGATGATCTCATTACAGCGACAACTATCTGACTTATAATCCCAACATAAAATAAATCCTACACCTGACCTCCTGTCTCGACTGACGACCCTTCGACGGGATTTAATTCACCTGACGTTACAGTCTTCTGAATGGGCCATACGACGCTTAAATTTAACTCACTACACCCAAGGCAACAAAGCTGGTCAGTTATTGGCATCTAAATTGAAATCTAAAAGACTCCAAACCAAAATATCTTACTTATTAGATGGGGGAGGTGATAGGATTTACAACCCGCTAAAAATCTCGGAGGAGTTTGCTGACTACTATGCCTCTTTATATAACCTACAATCGGATCCTACGACCCCCGACCCAGACCCAGATGAGATATCTCGATTCCTCCAGGATGCAGAACTCCCCTCCCTATCCCGTTCGCAAGCGGCAGAGTTGCTGGTTCCATTCACAGAGGAGGAGGTGCATAAGGCCGTTAAGGCTCTCCCAAAGAATAAAGCCCCTGGGCCAGATGGTTTCTCTAATTTATATTATCAAACCTTCGCTGATATTATAATACCGACCCTTACGAGTTTTTTCAATAACATTAAAACTACAGGTGTAATACCCCCAGAAATGCTTCAAGCTACTATCATAACGTTACCTAAACCTGGCAAACCCCCGACGAGCTGTGCCAATTTTCGCCCTATCTCCTTATTAAATGTGGATGCTAAGCTGTACGCCAAGCTGCTGGCATCTAGAATAGCTCCTCTGCTTCCACTCCTGATTTCAGCAGAACAGACCGGGTTTGTACCTGGAAGACAAACATGTGACAATACCCGACGATTTTATAATATTATTGACATTGCCTATAGAACCAATACAACTGGGCTTCTCTTGGCACTGGATGCCGAGAAGGCATTTGACCGCCTACATTGGGGCTATATGCGTAAGGCACTAGAATCCTTTGGCTTCCCTGCCCTATTTATTAATAGTATCATGAGCCTCTATTCCCTTCCGACAGCGAAAGTCCTGGCATCTGGGTTTCTCTCCTCCTCATTCTCCATTACCAATGGTACCAGGCAGGGCTGCCCTCTCTCCCCTCTTATCTTTGTCTTGGCATTGGAGCCTTTGGCTTCGCGGATTAGGCAGGATTCCTCCATCTCTGGCATCTCCACCCCAGATGGAGTCCATAAATTAGCTATGTTTGCTGATGATATTTTGATTTTTCTTACCTCACCTGAAACCTCTCTGCCATCCCTAATGCGCCAGCTTAACTCCTATGGCCTAGTCTCCTACTATAAAAACAATGTGAGCAAGACGCAAGCACTACCCCTACAGGTTGATGATCTCTCGCTTTCCACCTTACTTGCCTTGTACCCATTCGACTGGAGAACGACCTCTTTGAAATATTTAGGCATCTCTCTCACCAAATCCAGGGGCTCTATCCTTAAATTCAATTATAAACCCCTAATGATTTCTATCTCCTCCCAAATGACCTCCTGGCATGGCCTGGAGGTCTCTTGGATGGGACGAATGGCGGCTTTGAAAATGTGTATTTTACCCCAGATCCTTTATTTTTTCAGGAATATCCCAGTTTTTATCCCGGCACATATGTTGCTTTGCATGCAAAAAATGCTGCAGGCACACATATGGAAGGGGAGGCCTCCGCGCATCTCGGCTTCCACAATTAACGCGACTAGACGCAGGGGGGCCTAGGCTTTATAAATGTTACAGCATATTATAGGGCGGCTTTATTGGCTCAGTTGCTGTCCACTATGTCCCAGCGTGAATCCCCTTTATGGCTACGGATGGAGAATGCTTATATTGCCCCTTTTCGAGTTCATGACCTGATGTGGTTTGCGACGCTCCCACACCACACATTGGAAGGCATCTTACCATCCACTTCCCTTTCCCCTATGTCATGGCGTCTATGGGGTAGACGTCTTTTACGACCTTTCCCACTGCTCAGCTTAGCTCCGTTGCGATTTCTCTGCCGCACTATCCAGGACCTGAATCTGGACCGATGGTTCCAATTAGGTCTTACACATGTTAATCAGCTTTTTACGGCCTCATCAATTAAATCCTTCCCGGACCTAACACAAGAGTTTGCCCTTCCCGCTAGCGACTGTTTCACGTACCTAAGGGTAAAACATGCACTGACTCAACGAGGTATTTCTTCGTTTGCATCGACGGATATTACGGCCTTTCACAGACTATGCTTGGGTAAAAAAATAACGAAAAAACCTTTGTCTTTGTGTTATGACAGTTTGTTGAATGCGAACCCTACTAAAAAACTGCCGTATATGATTAGATGGGACAAAGATTTGACGTTCGATTCTTCTGAGGAGGACTGGTTTTATGCCACTGAAACGGTATATAAATACACTAGGAGCACTAATTTGCGGGAATCACATCTTAAACTTTTATATAGATGGTATTTGACCCCGAATCGTTTGACTTATATACCAGGACATTCCGGTATGTGCTGGCGTTGTGGCACTAGTGTTGGATCTATTCTTCATATCTTTTGGCACTGTCCGCTCCTGGCTACTTTCTGGGGAAAGGTTTGTAGACTGATCTCGCACTGTACCGGTTTGTCTATGCCCCTGTGTCCTAAACAATACCTACTGCATATGTTGCCGATTACTATCCAACGACGACATAGAGGCATTATATCGATTATACTTAGCGTAGCTAAATCTACTATAGCACGCCACTGGCTTTCTCAAGTCAGTCCCTCAATGAGAGAAGTCATGTTATCTCTGGAGAATGTTTATCAGTATGAGGAAATGTACCACAGGGCTGCTAACTCTCTAAGTTTGTTTCAAGGTATATGGGAGGGGTGGGAATTCTTTGTAGCTTCTGGGGACTTGATATAATGGATGGGGATATGACATACGTGTTGCCGTTATTAGACCTAATTGAGCACCTTTCTTTCTCTCCTCTTTTCTTTTTTTTTTTTTAATTTTGAGTATTTTTATAATTTGTGTGTTTTTTGTTATGTTGAATGTTTTAAATTTTACTGTGTTTAGTTTAGGATGAAAAATATTGGTTCAACCGACTGATTACATTGTAAACCTTCTGTTGTTGTTAGAATTGTTAATTGTAGGATCCTACGTGATCCTTTTCTTTTCTCAAGATTTGTGACTTAATTCTAACATTTGTTATTTACGTGCGAACCTTAATAAAAACTTTATATGGAAAAAAAAATATATAAAGAGACTTTTTACTGCAGAATATTAAAATCAACGGTTTATTAGATATTGTATTAAAACGGGAATATTTTTAACATTGAAGCCTATGGGATTCACCTGAATAAACCTGTTGAATTAAACCACCGAACATCAGCGCAATTCGGCAACTTTTCACTGCTGGTTTTTGTTCTCTGAGTAGACTAAGCATTGCTTCTCTATGGGGAATTCACTGCCCTTGAACAGGCACCGTATGTGCAGGCAATTCGCGAACATTTGGCAAACTGCCTGCTCTCTCTCTGAATAGCCGAATGGCAAGGAAAGGTAACCGAACGCTGAATTTCAGCGTTTGGTTACCTTTCGCTAGCAATTCGGATCTCTTTGAATAACCCTGTAGCTCTTCTTCATCACAACACTTGAGACTTACCTTTTGCTTCACATTCCTATTTTACAGATCCATCACCAGAGGGATCAGCTCCAAGCACGTCCGGGGCCCGTTCCAGTGAGCACCTATTAAGCAAACACACAAGGGATAAATTAAATAATGAATAAATGAATATGTATTTTCTATGTGTCAGAGAGAGAGTGTGTGTGAGAGTGTGTGAGAGAGAGAGAGTGTGAGAGAGAGTACCTTTATCCATCTGCTAAGTATTTTGCTTTTGTCTTTAACAGCAGTAGTCCGTAACACATCGGTGGCATCCTCTGGGGGAAGAGTACCATCACCCGCCGTCAGTCCTCCACGTAAGTATGCGCACAGTCACAAACACTGCAGGAAGAACACTTAAAAACACATAAAAAATCCCAGGACATACTTGAAAACAAGAGAAATACCAATGTATCCTTCCAGGTAAAATACTTTAAAGAAATAATAATAATAATAATATATATATATATATATATATATATATATAAAATATTCAGCTTAAATTATTTATAAATTGTATGTGGAGTTTTGCATGAATTGATCTTAAAATGTGCTCTGATCTTCATCTAAGTCACAACAATTTGAAAAACACAGTCTGCTTAAAATAATACAACACAAACATTATCAGGGTTATTCAAAGAGATTCTAAAAGTCACCGCACGTTCGGTGACTTTTCGTTCTCTTCAATTCGGTTCCTTTTGCCGATCCCATTTCAGTGACCCTGCGGTGTATTCAGCAAGCACCACAGGGTCCCCAAATTGCAGGGAAAAGCTGCCGCAAACCCGACGAAAACTCACTGCAAAACCCAGCGAATGCATGCCGAAAACCCTCAAAAACATCTGGATTAACCTGCAGAAAACCACAGAAAAACCCGAACAGGAGCCGATCGCAGCCTCCGACACCGCAGAAGAGGCAGTGAATAAATTAGCAAAACAGTTTGTATGAATGTGTGAAAGTGAAACGCTGTTTGCAAAGAAACTACTGAGCGAAAATGTCTGAAATTTACATATGAGGTCCAGGGAATGATAATAAAAAGGGCTGTTACAGAAAAAATAAGAAAACTTAAAAAAAAAAAAGAAATCGGACTTTTAAAAAAAATATAAAAAAATCAGAAAAATGCTTAAAATATCCTAAAAAATCTATAAATAAAGAGACTCTTTACTGCAGAATTTTTTAATGAACAGTTTATTAGATATTGAATTAAAACGGGAATATTTTTAACATTGAAGCCTATGGGATTCTCCTGAATAAACATGTCGAATTAAACCACCGAATGGCAGGGCATTTCGGGAACCTTTCACTGCTGGTTTGTGTTCTCTGAATAGCCGAAGCAGTGCTTTTCATGGGGTTTTCACTGCCCTCGAACAGGCACTGAACAGGCACCGTATGTTCAGGCAATTCGCTAGGATTTGGCGAATTGCCTGCTCTCTGGATAGCCGAATAGCCGGGAAAGGTAACCGAACGCTGATTTTCAGCGTTCGGTTACCTTTCTCAAGCAATTCGAAGCGCTTTGAATAACCCTGTATATGTTTTCATGTTTTTATTGAACAGAACATGTAAACATTCACAGTGCAGGGTGGAAAAAGTATGTGAGCCCCTAGCCTAATGACTTCTCCAAGACCTAATTGGAGCCAAGCCAGGAGTGAGCCAACCTTGAGTCCAATCAGTGTGATATTATTGGATATGTTGCTGAAAGCTGTCCTACCCTTTAAAAACACACACCAGTTTTGGGTTTACTGGTTTCAAGAAGCACTGCCTGATGTGAACCATGCCTCGCAGAAGCGAGCTCTCAGAAGACCTACGATCAAGAATTGTTGACTTGCAAGAAGCTGGAAAGGGTTACAAAACTATCTCCAAAAGCCTTGATGTTCATCTGTCCATGGTAAGACAGACTGTCTACAAATGGAGAAAGTTCAGCACTGTTGCTACTCTCCCTAGGTGTGGTCGTCTTGTAAAGATGACTGCAAGAGCACAGCGCAGAATGCTTAATGAGGTAAAGAAGAATCCTAGAGTGTCAGCTAAAGACTTACAGAAATCTCTGGCACATGCTAACATTTTTATTGACACATCTACAATAAGGAAAACATTAAACAAGAATGGAGTACATGGGAGGACATCACGGAGGAAGCCATTGCTGTCCAAAAAGAATATTGCAGCACGTTTGAAGTTTGCAAAAGAGCACCTGGATGTTTCACAGCACTACTGGCAAAATATTCTGTGGACAGATGAAACCAAAATTGAGTTGTTTGAAAAAAACACACAGCGCTATGTGTGGAGAAAAAAAGGCACAGCACATCAACATCAAAATCTCATCCCCACTGTAAAACATGGCGGAGGGAGCATCATGGTTTGCGGCTGCTTTGCTGCCACAGGGCCTGGATGGATTGTTGTCATTGAAAAATGAATTCCAGAGTTTATCAAGACATTTTGCAGGAAAACGTAAGACCATCTGTCCGCCAACTGTAGCTCCGCAGAGGATGGGTGATGCAACAGGACAATGACCCATAGCATACAAGTATTTCAACAAAAGAATGGCTTCAGCAAAACAAAATACGCCTTCTGGAGTGGCCCAGTCAGAGTCCTGACCTCAACCCGATTGAAATGCTGTGGCATGACCTTAAGAGAGCGATTCACACCAGACATCCCAGGAATATCGCTACACTGAAACAGTTTTGTGAAGAGGAGTGGTCCAAAATTACTCCAGATCATTGTGCAGGTCTGATCTGCAACTACAGGAAACGTTTTGTTGAGGTTATTGCTGCCAAAGGAGGGTCAACCAGTTATTAAGTCCAAAGGTTCACATACTTTTTCCACCCTGCACTGTGAATGTTTACATGTTCTGTTCAATAAAAACATGAAAACATATAATGTTTGTGTTGTATTATTTTAAGCAGACTGTGTTTTTCAAATTGTTGTGACTTAGATTAAGATCAGAGCACATTTTATGACCAATTCATGCAAAACTCCACGTAAACCCAAAGGGTTCACATACTTTTTCTTGCAACTGTAAACTACTACAAGTTTCCTGTTTCTTTACATCTAGGGGTACTGTGTGTTTTTGTCAATTTCTTACCATATGACATTCTCCAAAGATCACAATCTTCTTCAGCCATTTCAAGGTCCGGTGGTATTTTTTCAAAACTGTGAAAGGAAGAGGTAATTTCCAGATTAATAGACAGACATTATTATTTCGAATGATGGATTCGGAATAAGGTAAATATATTGAGCCACTCACCTGGGTGCCTAAGGGTGAAGGTTTCATAAGCTGAGTGTTGTGGTTCTTCTTCTTTCACAATTCTTCAGGGGTCTACTGGGTCTACTCTTCAACCCAAATTTGAAAAATCTAACTATAAAAAATCACTGACGAAAAAAACCCAACAGGGGTTTAGTGAACTAACTTTAAACTTGTGTGCTTGAATTTTTAGTTCTAATCAAAACTTAGTGGCGGGTATCCCAGCTTCGGCAAGTTCACCTTCAGAAATGTCATTTTCTCTAAGAGTTGGGGGGGATAATTGGAAGTGCTGAGGGCACAGAATATTCCCCGTGATGGAGAAAATCCACTCACTCTGGACAGTGGCTGGTGGACAAGAAAGGAGCTCCTGTGCTAGCTGTGCAAAAGTAGGCCACACACCACTCTTGTCCTCTCAAAATTTAAAAGGGTCTGTATTGGGGTCCAAAGGAGCCTCGGCAAGGTATGCAGTAACAAACGTCTTAGCATTTTCCGTTAGAGGCTGCTTTTTTGTACGTGTGTCTCCCCCCATAATAACTTTAACATTTGCTAAAAAAGCCAGATTTTTTAAAGCTGCTCTGAGCAGCACTAGTACTCTCACATGTGGTGGTATCACTGTCTTCATCCTCATCATAAACACCAGACTCCTCCAACGTCTCCTCTGTCTCCTCTTCTCTCTCGAACTGAGTACGGTTTTTACGTTCCCTCTCACGTATCTGATCTATCAATCTTTGCTTCCAGGCAACGAGGGAATCGTCGAGGAGTGCCGTCTTGCCTTTAAATCTGCGGTCGCAAATTGTGGCAAGCATATACTCGGGACAAGGGTCAATGTGAGTTTTTATTCTGCGCTCCAGTTGTTCTTTCAGTCTCATCAGAAGAACAGCGACATCATCATGTGGAGTATTACTGCCAGGCAGTGGCATAACTAGAAACCTGAGGGCCCCGGTGCAAGAATCCATGAAGAGCCCCTCCCCCCCAAAAAAATGATGTATATTTTTACTTTTTTTTTCCTGCAATATAAAAAAGTTAGTATTGCCCCCAGCTCACATGGATATATATATTGCCCCCAGCTCACACGGATATATACTGTATATTGCCCCCAGCTCACATGGATATATATATTGTCCCCAGCTCACATGGATATATATTGCCCCCAGCTCACACATGGATATATTGCCCCAGCTCACACATGGATATATTGCCCCAGCTCACATGGATATATTGCCCCAGCTCACACATGGATATATTGCCCCAGCTCACATGGATATATTGCCCATGGATATATTGTCCCTGCTCACACATGGGTATATATTGCCCCAGCTCACACATGGGTATATTTGTCCCCAGCTCACATGGATGTATTTGCCCTCATCTCACATGGATGTATTTGCCCCCAGCTCATGGATGTATTTGCCCCCAGCTCATGGATTTATTGCCCCCAGCTTATGGGATATATTGCCCCCAGCTCATGGATATATTACCCCCAGCTCACATGGATGTATTTGCCCCCAGCTCATGGATGTATTTGCCCCAGCTCATGGATATATTACCCCAAGCTCGTGGATGTATTTTCCCCCAGCTCATGGATATACTTACCCCCAGCTCATGGATGTATTTTCCCCCAGCTCATGAATATATTTGCCCCCAGCTCATGGATGTATTTGCCCCAGCTCATGGATGTATTTGCTCCCAGCTCGTGGATGTATTTGCCCCAGCACATGGATGTATTTGCCCCCAGCTCGTGGATGTATTTGCCCCCAGCGTTCACCTTGCTCTGCGCTGTTCTTCACGAGGTGAGCGGCAGCTGGCATGATGCACCTTGGCCGCTCGCCGGGAACAACCTGACCAGCACATCCGAGTTCTCACAAGATCTTGTGTGCTGGTCAGCTAGTTCCCATCCCACGCGAGCGGCCAAGCTGCAAGCCAGTGGGCCGATCGCAGAGAGAGGAACAGCCGGCGGCGTTGCTCCCAGATTCCGGCGCTGACTGCTGGAATCTGGCGACGGCACTGGGCCCCCCTCCAGTGGCGGAATGCCAGGGCCCGGTCGCAACTGCGACCGCTGCGACTCTGGTACTTCCGCCACTGCTGACAGGCAATTGTTTTCTGTTGGACAGAACGTCATACATTGAGTCACGGAGTTGGGAGAATAGCGGTAATACTTCAGACAGGCTCGCACTCACTCTGCTCAAGTGTTCAGTAACAAACCGGAAAGACTTCAGGACTGTCACTGCCTGTTCCATTACGGCCCAGTAATCCCTTCCTACTGCGTTGCTAATGCCAATGATATGGTAGCACGTCATTGCGTGGATTGCTTTTTGCTGTTCTAAAATCCTTTCCAACATGTCTATTGTGGAGTTTCCCCTTGTCGCCACATCTTGTTTTAACCGATGTTCCGGGAGTCCTGTCGTTCTCTGCTCCTGCTTAAGGAGATGGTTATGTCTTATGCTGTGGCGGAAATGACAAGCAATTTTCTGCACGATTCAACAAGTGCCCCCAACCTTCCTCCAGTAATACTCTCACTGGCCGGCGCTTCACAGTGCAGATGGACAATGACCCAAAGCATACTGAAAAAGCAGCCAAAGAGTTTTTGAAGGGACAGATGTGGAATGTTATGCAATGGCCAAGTCAATCACCTGACCTGAATCCCATTGAGCATGCATTTCACTTGCTGAAGACAAAACGGAAGGGAAAATGACCCAAGAACAAGCAGGAACTGAAGACAGTTTCAGTAGAGGCCTGGCAGAGCATCACCAGGGATGAAACCCAGCGTCTGATGATGTCTATGCATTCCAGACTTCAGTCTGTGATTGACTGCAAAGGATTTGCAACCAAGTATTAAGAAGGGAAAGTTTGATTTATGATTATTATTCTGTCCCATTACCTTTGGTCCCTTAACAAGTGGGAGGCACATCTGCAAACTGCTGTAAGTCCTACACCGTTCACCTGAGTTGGATGTACATACCCTCAAATTAAAGCTGACAGTCTGCAGTTAAAGCACATTGTGTTTGTTTCATTCCAACTCCATTGTGGTGGTGTATAGAGCCAAAGATGTTAGAATTCTGTCGATGTCCCATTATTTCTGGACCTGACTGTATATGTGCACATTCTTTGATGAGGATTCAGTCTGCACCCAATGTCAAAGATTATAGTCGTCCTCACTGAGAATAGATGCCTCTCAGAAACTAGAGGTTTACTGTGGGATAGGTGCTCCTGCAACTTTACCTGTCGACCTTCGCATATGGTCTCCGGCTTATATCCATTGATTTTACAAAGTATCTTTATGTGTGTGTTATATGTTTAATAAAAGTACAATTTTAGATTCTACAACCCACTGTCCTTTGGTTCTTTGTGATCCAATTTTTTTTTCGATTTTCGATTCTCTAGTAGTGCTAGTGGAGAAAAAACTTTTTCTGCACCTAGCAGCACTGCCTTGTGGTGGGATTGCATGGGTTGGATCATGCCGGAGGAAGTGAGATTGCTTGTCTTTTGACCACGACTGACCCATTTTCCGCACATATGACATTTGGCTTTACGTTTATCTGCAATTTCCGCAAAATACTCCCACGCTTTTGACCGATGGCTGCCACTTCTTGCTGGTGAAGGATCTTCTTTAGAGGCAGGTTCTTCATCCAATTCCACACGCTGAACCTGGCCTGTGCATTCTGATGTAATATCAGTACTTTCAGTTTCTCCTTATTGTAACCCATGTTTTGTTTTTCTAAACATGGTAGGTATAGTGGGGGGAGGGGTTGCTGCTGGTGTGGTGGCACTGGTGACGGGAGCACAAATATCGATATTGCTGGTGATATTAGTAATAAAGGCTACGTTAGACAGAGAGACAGGTGACATTGGTGGTGATGAGCTTTCATGGGAAAACAAAAGTGGGGAACTATCATGTGTACTATGGTAAGGGGATAGGGAAGGGGAACCTTGAAATTGACTATAAGGCTGTAAATCTTCTAGCTCTTCTAGATCCAAATTTAAAGGAGATTTTATATTATAATCTTTGTGTGACAAAAAATATTCATCACCAGCAGGAGATGTTGAATCCTGCTGCTGGATTCCTTCTCCCTGATGGCTACTAGGGATGAGCTGTTCAGTTCGATCAGTTCGGCATTCGATTCGAACTTTGGCCGTTCGCAAGTTCGGAACTTCGAACTTTTTTGGCGTGTTCGGTTCGAGTTCGCAAAAAAAATAAAATTTTTGAAAAGAGTATAAAAATGCTTAAAAAATACTAAAAAATCTAGAGATAAAGAGACTCTTTACTGCAGAATATTATAAGCAACGGTTTATTAGATATTGAATTAAAAACTAATGTCTAAGTGCAAAGATTCTCACCTCTAAATGATCTGTGTTTTCAAACGGCGAAAACAGGTGTTTTTAGTCTGGTCTAATGAATTTGATACATTGTATGTACAATGAGGGTGTGGTGTGTCTCCTGATGTGTCAAACAACACCTGTGCTTCTGAGAAGTGTTAATTTCTCTCCTAAATCTTCTTCTAATATGCTGCATTTCACTGTTGTGTGCTCAGCTAATTTTTACTGCTTTCGCTCATCATGTTTAAACGCGATTTGAAGCCACATTTTATTAAATGACGCCGACATATTAGATATCGTTCTTTCCGGCAGACTCCGCAGATTCATAATATATCATTTTTATATGTATACGTCATGTCCTGCCTGTATATTATGACAAAAAATGCAATAAAAATTGAATTTTTAATCATCTGCAGTGTGTAAAGTGTTTTTTTTCACATTTTAGCACATGAGCGTTTGCTGTTATGTTTTCTATGGGGTGCGCTTGTACAAAAATTAGAAATGGGGACTTGTTACATTTTGTGGGGGGAATTACGTGATTTATAGCAAACGCACCCCATAGAAAAAAATCATTAGTGCATCATCGTTCACATGAGGCTAGGGTCAGAGTGGGGCAGTCGGAACGCGCGTGCAGACGCACTAAATCACGGCGGCAGTAGCAGCACATAACGGCCAATGACGGCCAATATACGCAGTACGTGCGTACAAAAGTGCGCCGACACCACGCAACCAGCAAATGAACGCATTTTTATCAGAACGTGAAACCGCTGCTACTGACGTACAAAGTGCGCGGCGGCCGCATGGCAGCGTGTGTGCGTGATTAGGAGACGTCAGACGCTGCTAGTGTGCGGCCTACATAACGTCCAAACTGCCAAAGTTTCCTGCATTTCGTTGGAGTGTACCTGCGACCGTTGAACATGGCTGCTGGACCAGAGATGGACGTGGAGAGGCTGATAAGCGCTGTGGGAGAGCATCCAGGGATCTGGGATACGGCCTGCGAGCGTTATAAGGACAAGGGGAGGAAGGCGAGCGCATGGGTCGAGGTGTCCCGTCATGTGTACCCGGAGTACGATACCTGGTCCGAGAAGGAGCAGCACATACAGAGTGAGTATAATATTATTTAATTCATAATCCCATAAATGTAAATCACAAAAATGATAATAAACAAACAAATGAAATCATTGATGTGAAACTCAAATGCTCCCCAGCTGCCAGGGCACCTCACCTGCATCACTGATGAAATAATTAGATAGAGCATCGCGATACCTGTTGCTGTATCTATTCACAGCTATGATGTCATAGTTCACATCATCCTCAAGACCGACAACTGTGAGGGTATCGTCAAAATTAAAACCATCCCTGGCCCGCACATAATTATGTAGAATGCAACAGCATTTCACTATGTCCACACAGAAGTCCACATTTACATCCAGCGGTCTATGTAGAATCCTCCACTTGTTGGTCAGTATGCCAAAGGTACACTCCACATACCGTCTCGCCCGCGACAGCCTATAATTAAACACCCGCTTCTTCACAGTCAGGTGTGTCCCTGAGTAGGGCCGTAGGAGGTGTGTGGATAGGCCGAATGCTTCGTCACCCACGAAGGCATAGGGGACTGTCACGTCACTGCCAGGCAATGGTGCGGGTCTGGGGATGTTCAGGGTCCCACTCTCAATTTCATTCCACAGTGTGGAGTTCCTGAACAGTGTGGAGTCAGAGTCCTTGCCGTATGAACCGACATCCACATACACGAAACTATAGTTGGCATCTGACACCGCCAGTAGGCCAATAGAAAAGTAATGTTTATAATTCTGATACAGTGAGCCGCTGTGCGGTGGCTTCACTATGCGGACATGTTTGCCATCCACGGCTCCAAGGCAGTTTGGAAAGTTGGCTCTCTCCCAGAATCCTGCTGCAATTTCCAGACATGCCGTATGTGTCGGTCTTGGCAAACATTCGCCCTTCATGGTCTCCCATATGGTTTGGCACACCTTGCGGACAATCTCACCAGCTGTTGATCTGCCAACGCGGAAGCTATAATGCAGATCCTTCAAACTGCACCCACTACCGAGATACCTAGAAGACAAAACAAAACTGTTTGAATATGATCACATACCATGAACACAAGCTAATGTCACTCTCATCATGTTTTTCAGCACAAGAGGCAATGAACAAATGGCGCACAGTACGCGACAACTACATGCGCGTCCAGAAGAAGCAGGCCATGGCTGCGCGCTCTGGAGCTGGTGCGAAGAAGGTCCGGGGGTACATTTTACGCAGAGCAGCTATCGTTCCTCCGCAGGACCCAGGAGCCGCGCAGGTCTGTCAGCAGCATGGACCAGCCATCGACCTCCGGCACCCAGGCACAACAAATGGTGCCAGGAGATTCTGCCAGCTGCCAGGAGGAGGAGAACCAGGGTGGTGCTGAGTCGCAGATGGAGGAGGATTTGGCGACACCACAGGTGGCAGGTACCGCGACAACGGCCAGCACCAGACCTGGCCAGAAGAGAAGGGCACAGGCTGCAGACCTGGAGCAGGCCATGGTCATGTTCATGGAGGCACAGACCACCCATGCACACCAACGCTGCATGCTTGCGGACTCCGTCGACATGTCGTTCTCCAATGCATGTACGCTCCTCCTGAACAGGATGAGCGAGGCGGAGAAAATGGAGTATCGCCACAGATCTCTCGGGATATTGGAGGACATCCTTTCACGTCCCCATCACGCAGCCGCCTACCATGCTGTGCCACAATCCGCCAGTGGATCTTCCGTCTCCAGTGAGGTGCTGTCCACCCGCCCAGCCATGCCCCCTGGAGCCAGGCCACACACGGAGTCGGGGTCCAGCTGTAGCCACACCACCGGCCCTCATGACCCAGATGCTCCGCGGTATCAGCAACTTTGATACATGAGCTAAATATGTTTGATTATTTGTTTGTTATGTGTTATTGTTTTGATTTTGTATATATACTGACCTTCAGTTTACGAGTTGTAATATATGTCCATAATATATTACAGTTTCTTTTCATATTATAGTATTATTTATCAACATTGTTGTCGGAGTCATTTATGATTATGTACGTGTGATGTGATGCCCGTGTGTGTGTGTGTGTGCATGTAACAGTGGGCATGTGACTACAGACATGATGCACTCATGTCAGGTGACTGGCAGCGATGTCATGTATACAGGTGTGTGACAGTACGTACCTCAAAGTGATGACCAGCATCTCCTCCGGTGGTATGGCGGGCCGCATGTTGGTGTCCCTCTTGGTCAGCGGCTCCCCTACCCGCGACAACAGTTCATCAAAGGAGGCGATGGACATCCGCATGTAGTTGAAGAACTTCGCGGGGTCCCTCTCTCGCAGTGGCCTGTACAGCGTCACAAAGTGTCCATGCGTGGGTCTGGCAGCGTTGATTTCATGAACCCAGGTTCGCCGCTTTCTCTTCCTCTTTAGGTACAGGTACCCCATCACACCAAACACAAAGACGTGTGCAGGATCCATCTTAGAAAAACGCCACCATCCCCGAAACGACTTTTTATAGCCCTTGCCCTTATTATTTCATTTTTAAAGGGATTAGATTCATCTGATTTTTCTCTTTTTTCACCCCACCGTCATGGAATACGTCCAGAATTGCGCATCGTCCGACCACTCAAGCGCATTCCGTGAAAAAATGCGTGCGCACGCATCGACGTACATTTTGACGGTGGCTGCAGAAAATGCGCTCATCTGTCCCTAGCCTTATAATTGAAATGTGAACAATATTGCTGCATTAATAAAAATAACACACAAAAAAATACATGTTTTTTTTTTTTTACTTTATACCTGGTCATGTTGGGTATCATTCGAAATGCCATGCTCAGGCCTTTCGATTGACACCCTCCATGACCCCCTAGCTGCCTGGAGATATCGGGGTTCAAATTAACCCCCTATCTCCAACAGGGGATTGGCTTGGGCAATATATATATACTCATGATGTGAGCTGGCCTGGGCCTGGGCAATATATATACCCATAATGTGAGCTAGCCTGGGCCTGGGCAATATATATACGCATGATGTGAGCTGGCCTGGGCAATATATATATACGCATGATGAAAATTTGCAAAGGATAAGGCACGCAAAGTGAAATTTTGATGTGTCTGAAATTGAAACTTACGTGACAACTCTTATTTTATTTTTTTTGTTAATTTATATTTGTTCAATACAGTTAATTTTAATTTGTTTAATAGAGTTAATTTAAAATGGTTTAATACAGTTTATTCATATTTATTTTACCTTTACTATTGGTGCTTTTCAAACTTTATTCTTAAATAAAAAGAAATTTAGCACTTTCATGTTGTGTCGTTTTTTTTTGGGGGGGGTGCAAGTAGCTGGTCTTGCCTAGGGCGCAAAATAGTCTAGCACCGGCCCTGACCGCATGGTCCACCCCTGCACTCTTCCACAATACCACAGAGGGGTTACTCTACGATGGCACTTGCTGGCCTGGCACCAAAGGCACAGTATTTGGGTGCACTGACGCCATTACCAGATTCATATCTTTTAAATATAGGACTGCATGGTCCACCCCTGCACTCTTCCACAATACCACAGAGGGGTTACTGTATGATGGCACTTGCTGGCCTGGCACCAAAGGCACAATATTTGGGTGCAGTGCCACTGACGCCTGTATCAGATTCATATCCTCAAAGGGGCTACTGTGTGACGGCACTGTTGCCGAAGCTAAAGGCCCAATTTTAGGCTAGGGTCAAATGAACGCATTTTTCGCAGCGAACGTCAAAAAGTGCATCCGAACGCATTGAGGTGTTTTTTCACGGAAAGCGCTTAAACGGTCATACGATGCACATTTTTGTGCGTGATTTTTTACGGATCCAAACCAGGAAACTTTGGGTGTCTGGACGTTATGTTGGCCGGACATGAGCAGCGTCTGACGTCTTCTAATCACGCACACACGCCGCTATGCGGACGCAGCGCACTCTGTACGTCAGTACTAGTTCAGCGTTCTCGAAAAAATGCGGTCATTTTCCACTTGCGTTGCGCGGCCAGACTTTCGTGCGGCTGTACTTTGTATATTGGCCGTCATTGCGCGTCATTTGCTGCTAGTGCGGCCGTGATTAAGTGCGCCTAAACGCACGTTAAAAGTGCGCTAGTCTGACCCTAGCCTTAAAGCACCTATTGTTACTTTCATCCAAAGCCTGCATAAGTTTCACAATAATTTAGCCAAAAGTCACTAAACTTTTTCTACGTGTCCGAAAATGTCTCCTCTTTTCATACAGACTGCCGCCCCAAGCAGTTGTTTATGGATAGATTAAAGTTAAGCATTTACCGTCATTTGAAATGTCATTTTTTGCTTTTTACATATTTCTATACATCCTAGAAATCCGCCACTTCACGGGCAGGTTATGGGGACTTCCTAGGCACGATATTTGAAGGAATTTTCCGTTTTTATTTTTAACCCTTATTTTGTGGAAAACTCACTGTCCCTTTAAAAACTTTTCTTTTTTACTTTTTGTCCTTGTTTTGTGTCCCCCAGGGCACTACCCGGACCCCCATACACCTTTTATGGCAAATATCTAGCATACAGCTGTGTTCAAAATTATTAAGCCCACAATGCTGTAAAGGGTTTTAGGGAATTTAGTGTACATTTGTAATTGTATTCAGAATGAAATCCTACAAGGACTTTTTAAAGAACCATATGCAACTAAAATGACATCAATTGGTTTTGTAATACAGTAGTAAATGTTTCTTTTGTGAATTCTTCATTGACACAATTATTCAACCCCTTAAAGACTACCACTCTGAAGAACAGAGGTTCATTCAAGTGTTTTCAATCAGGTATTGAAAACACCTGTGGATGTCACAGGGCAGCAATAAAGCATAATAAGCACCAACTAGGCAGCTTTAAAATGACTGTGATACTCAGCTCCTTCTAGACATTTACTGGTGTGGTTACAAACATGGTGAAGTCAAGAGAATGGTCCAGGAAGACAAGAGAAGAGGTGATTACTCTTCACAGGAAGGGCAGTGGCTATAAGAAGATTGCAAAGATGTTAAACATACCAAGAGAGACCATAGGAAGCATCATTCGCAAATTCAAGGCAAAGGGCACTTTTGAAACGCTACCTGGTCGTGGCAGAAAGAAGATGCTGACTTCGACTGCTGTGCGCTACCTGAAGCATAGAGTGGAGAAAAGTCCCCGCGTGACTGCTGAAGAACTGAGAAAAGATTTGTCAGATGTGGGTACTGAAGTTTCAGCTCAGACAATACGGCGCACACTGCGTAATGAAGGCCTATATGCCAGAACTCCCAGGCGCACCCCCTTGCTGTCTCCAAAGAATAAGAAGAGTCGACTGCAGTATGCCAAAAGTCATGTGGACAAACCACAGAAGTTTTGGGATAGTGTTCTGTGGACTGATGAAACAAAATTAGAACTGTTTGGGCCCATGGATCAACGCTATGTTTGGAGGAGGAAGAACAAGGCCTATGAAGAAAAGAACACCTTGCCTACTGTGAAGCATGGCGGGGGGTCAATCATGCTTTGGGGCTGTTTTGCTTCTGCAGGTACAGGGAAGCTTCAGCGTGTGCAAGGTACCATGAATTCTCTTCAGTACCAGGAGATATTGGATGACAATGTGATGCAGTCCGTCACAAACCTGAGGCTTGGGAGACGTTGGACCTTTCAACAGGACAATGATCCCAAGCATACCTCCAAGTCCACTAGATCATGGTTGCAGATTAAAGGCTGGAACATTTTGGAGTGGCCATCGCAGTCACCTGTCTTAAATCCGATTGAGAACCTCTGGTGGGACTTAAAGAAAGCAGTTGGGGTGCGCAAGCCTAAGAATGTGAATGAACTGGAGGCTTTTGCCCATGACGAATGGGCGAAGATACCCGTAGATCGCTGCAAGACACTTGTGTCAAGCTATGCTTCATGTTTAAAAGCTGTTATAACTGTAAAAGGATGTTGTACTAAGTACTAAGATTGAATGTCACTTGGGGGTTGAATAAAACTGATAATGATGTGAGCACAGAAAAGACATTTGTGGTTATTTCATTATAAATGTTATGTTATATTTGTCTGACCTACACGTGCCTCTTTGATTTAATTGTAAGCAAGATGACTGAATGATCAAAATCAATGTCAAACTGGCCAAAACACTCAATTTCAGTGGGGGTTGAATAATTTTGAACACAACTGTATATGCCCTCTTGGAGGGCACTCTAAAAATCGAATTTTCAGCCCCATTGACTTGTATTGAGTTCGAGTTCGAATGCGAACCGAACTCGGGGGTGATCGGCTCATCCCTAATGGCTATTGGGATATAGGGAAAGAACACCAGTATCTCCCTCTCGGGTTATATCAAGTTCAACAGCAGCTCTACTGGCGGTGAAAGGCTGCACCCTTCCAAACGGTGCCTGGATTAACCCTCTGCCCCCCGGCAACCACCCCCCCTCCCTTTCAGGCGCTTCCTCTGCACATGCGGGGGGGCGCCTGAATTAGATGTCATCGCGCGGCCGCGATGACATCTAATTGCTCCGCCGGGTCCCGGAGTGCTGGGCTGACATCCAAGATGTCAGCCCACACCGGGGGGCGCAGCAATCCGCCGGAATCAGCAGATTGCAGCCTCCTGTGTATGGATGCGCTCAGCGCGTCCATAGCACAGGAGAACCACTTGGCTGGACGCGCTGAGCGCGTCCATAGCAGCCAAGTGGTTAACTGGTGTTTGAAAAAAATTCAAAATAACATCTAAGGCTAGGGTCAGATGAGCGCATTTTGTACGGACTGTGGGTCCGTGCAGTACGGACGTACTTACTGACTGACAACAAGGTAGTGGCCAAACAGTCCGTTTTTTTCACTGACGTATTTTTTGACTGATGTAGCAGGGAAAATAAATTAAAATGAAAAAACATTCTGTCCGTCAAAAATGCTGGACTTATAAATGCAGTCCATCTGACCTCGTTTCATCACTCACATACAAAGCTACACGGACATTGCGGATGTGGCGCACTCCGCACGTCCATTCTAGCAGTATTACGTTCTTGCCTAACCTGCGTCCGTTTGCTGCGTCCGCCATGCATCCGCACTTCCGTGCGGATGTATTTCGTGTGTGGGGCTCCATTGGTCAGAATGCTATGCTGCCACGGAGGTACAAATGTGCGGCAACACGGACGTGATAACTGCGCTCGTCTGACCCCAGCCTTAAGCAATGTTATTTTTCACCTCGGGATTAAACAATCACAGGGTTATTCAGAGAGTGGTGAAAAGCAGGAGAATAACTGGAGAAGTGAAAATTCTAGGTCAAAATAGCCAAACCAGAAAAATTCTCCCATTTAACTCACTTTCTAAATTGGCTATTTGGTCTAGATTGTTCTCTTCTCCTGCCAGTTCTCCTGGCTTTCACCTCTCTCTCAGGGTTGTTCAGAGAAAGGTGAAAACCAGGAGAATGGCAGGAAAAGAGAACAATCTGGACCAAATAGCCGATTTGGAAAGTGAGATAAGGCTAGGGTCAGACTAATGCATTTTTCACAGCGACCGAAAGTGCGTCCGTACGCATTGCCATATTTTTTCACGGAATGCGCGAAAACGGTCATACGATGCGCATTTTTGTGCGTGATTTTTTACGGATCCAAACCAGAAAACTTTGGGTGTCTGGACGTTATGTTGGCCGGACATGAGCAGGGTCTGACGTCTCCAAATCACGCACACACGCCGCTCGTGGACGCAGCGCACTCTGTACGTCCGTACTGGCGGTTCTGCGTTCTCGAAAAAATGCGTTCATTTTCCACTTGCGTTGCGCAGCCGGACTGTCATTGCCCGTCATTTGCTGCTAATGCGGCCGTGATTAAGTGCGCCTAAACGCATGCTAAAAATTCACTAGTCTGACCCTAGCCTAAATGGGAGAATTTTTCTGGTTTGGCTATTTTGACCTAGAATTTTCCATTCTCCAGTCATTCTCCTGATCTACACCGCTCTCTGAATAACCCTGACAGGGTTATTCAGAGAAAGGTGAAACTCAGGAGAATGACTGAAGAGAAAATTCTAGGTCAAAATAGCCAAACCAGGAAAATTCTCCCATTTTTCTCACTTCCAAATCGGCTATTTGGTCTAGAATTTTCCATTCTCCAGTCATTCTCCTGCTTTTCACCGCCAAAAAATCTGTAAACTTTTTCTGCGTGTCCGAAAATGTCTCCTCTTTTCATACAGACTGCCGCCCCAAGCAGTTGTTTATGGATAGATTAAAGGAAAAGCATTTACCGTCATTTGAAATGTCATTTTTTGGTTTTTACATATTTCTATACATCCTAGAAATCCGCCACTTCACGGGCAGGTTATGGGGACCTCCTAGGCACGATATTTGAAGGAATTTTTTGTTTTTATTTTTAACCCTTATTTCATGGAAAACTCACTGTCCCTTTAAAAACTTTTTTTTAAACTTTTTGTCCTTGTTTCCTGTCCCCCAGGGCACTACCCAGACCCCCATACACTTTTTATGGCAAATATCTAGCATATATGCCCTCTTGGAGGGCACTCTAAAAACTGAATTTTCAGCCCCATTGACTTGTATGGAGTTCGAGTTCGGGTTCGGGTTCGGATCCGAACATTTGGAAAGTTCGGGTTTGGCTTCGAACCGAACTCGGGGAGTGTTCGGCTCATCCCTACTGGTGGCCGACTTGGTCTCCCGAGTGCCTGGGCCTAGTGCCAATTGCTCCCTTTGGCCCCCACGGTCCTCTGGATTTATGGGACTATGCAAGGGACAGCACAGTTAGGGCCTTTGCTGCTACCCTTGTTATGGAAAATTTGGTCTTTGTGCACAAAGTCCTGGTGCACGAAAAGGTACACTTCAGTATTAAAGTGCACCCAGTACAAACAAATCCGTCGCTATAAAAAACACGCTATATTCAGTTCTTTCTGTATAAGGGGTGAAGTACTTCTCTATCCCAGAAAGAGTCAGACACACACGCTGCTTCTAGCTGGAGTTCATCTGACCAAGAGCGCCTCTGGTCTGCTTAATTTATTAGACAATAGGACAACGCCCAGTGGCTGAATGGCTCAATGACAGAAACCAGTTAGCCCAGTAAGTACATTTACATATCAAAAGGACAGGGGAGTGGACTAGGATGACCGACCAGCCCCCTGTACATGACTCATCCCTGACCTCATCCGTCAGCCATGTTTGTCCGACCATCCCCCATCACTGTCAGTATGGATCCCATTCAGATACAGAGTGATCAGTATCTAGTGAAGATCAGTCTACTTGTTCTTATAGATTTGAGACATATCTGCGGAGACATTACAGCTATTGTCAGCACACGGTACGAGTGTACAGACAAGGCAGGCATGTCTTAAAAGCAGGTATGTCGTCTCTAAACCCAAAAGAAGGTTTTCACACTGACGGTTTTGTCGCTGGTTGGATTAAACCCAAGTACCCTCTGCTAGAGCGTTTCTCGTTCCAATCCAACACAGGGAGACAGATGACAACTTATAAAACACACATATCCTAGAATATAATGTCCACATAATAAAATTTCCACAACAGTCCCTTCTCTTTGTCATATGCTCCCCAGTGTCCCTCGATGAATCTCGATCTTCCTTTGGAAAGAAACAGTTCCTCTTGTATATGGAAAGTCCTAAATGCAAAAAGCCAGAAAACAACAGAAAGTCCATCTTGACACGTAGAATCTTACAGCAAGTCTAAAACCAAATCTTGACACGCCGATTTTTTGGGCAAATCTTAAAACAAATCTTGATACGTAGAACTTGACACGTAGAATCTGCTTTAGGGGAGGTGACTCAGAGGGAGGACATGAGGTGGTGGGTTGCGTCGGTCGCCGGTTGGTCTGGAATCCTCTGTGTCCATGGGTTGGTCTTCAGGGCGTCTCATCTCGGCAACGAAAATGTAGTCATCTGCTTTGGCTTTGGTAACTCGGTCGATTAGACAACAGGAACATTTCACTCCGGCATATAGAAGGAATAGAAACAGAAACACCATAAGTATATATACTCCCATTTCCTTTAGCCAGGATCCAATGGAAAACAAGAAATCCCCAAAGCCTCCCAACCTTCAAAAGGATTCCAACCCTCACTAGCTATAGCTGATGTTACCCTCTAGGAACGTATCATTAAATTCTATCGACAAATGTCTCTGAGTGGTCTTGGCTAATTTCTCGTACTTCATCACGCCAATATGAACGTTGTATCGACTGTCATTACTGAGGTACAATGGCTAAGGGGGGTGCAATTAAACAAAAGATTGGGATGCTATTCATCATTTCCCTCGCTAACTAAATAAAATAAACAAAAATGACACTTCTCATTCTTTGATGTAGTTGAGCAGCTTCTTGCAGTGACTGGCGTGGACCCAGTTGTCTCATCCTTCGAGCTTCAGAGAGGTTGGCGTCGTCAGCTGCACCTGGAATGGACCAAGATATCTCGGCTCTAGTCCCGTCCTCTGATGTTTCTTTAGCACGACCCAATCTCCTGGTTGAATAGAATGAACACTGGTTATTGAGTTTGGGTCCGGGAGAGACTCCCGGACTCGGTGGTGGACTCTTTGGAGATCCCTTTGCAGAGACTGCACATACCCCGTCAGCTGAGAATGTAAAGACGACAGATGTTGAGGGTAGTACAATCCTGTCTTTGGAGGACTACCGAACAAAGCTTCGTAGGGTGATAACCTGTGGAGCTTCCTGGGGGCATTCCTGATGGAATAAAGGGCTATAGCGAGACATTCAGGCCATGGTTTTCGAGTATCGGCCATGATTTTTGAGATTCTGTTCTTAATAATCCCATTAAGACGTTCAACCTTACCACTGCTTTGAGGATGATGTGGGGTATGTAATCCCTGGTTGACGTGAAGAGCTTTACATACCTCTGCAAAACTCTGACCTGTGAAGTGAGAGCCGCGATCCGACTCGATCGTTTCAGGCAGGCCCCAGCGACACACTGTCTCAGACAGGATCTTTTTTGCTGTGGTAGTGGCGTTGGTGCATCGAACGGGCCATGCTTCCGGCCATCCTGAAAACATATCCACACAGACCAAGACATGCTTGTACGGCCCACTCCTTGGCATTGTAA
This sequence comes from Leptobrachium leishanense, assembly GCA_009667805.1. Taxonomy (NCBI): domain Eukaryota; kingdom Metazoa; phylum Chordata; class Amphibia; order Anura; family Megophryidae; genus Leptobrachium; species Leptobrachium leishanense. Next base: position 90,445,941 of record CM019071.1, read on the forward strand.
TGTAGCCTATCTGTATGCGCTGAAAGGGATATTCCGGTTTGGGCGAATGCCACTCTGGTGGTTTCACAGTTCTGCCAGGGTTGTGCAAAGCACAGACCAGGCAAGAAGCTGCAAAATTGGATGCTGCAGTAGTGAACCCAGGAGCAATCCAGTGTTCTTCCACCTGCGCACCCATAACCATCTTTGACTGATGCCCCGGGTAATGACTTGAATGGGCCATCATTGGAAAAAGTGATCTTGGCAGACACCATTTGTTGCCAAGACCCCAGATGTCATCTGGGGTTTGTGTAGCCCCTAAAATTGTCCACTTCCTCTTCTCCTGCATCTCTGCCTGCCTCTGCAGTTTCTTAAACTCTTCCAGAGATACATCAGAAGGGACGGCCAGCATCAAGGTCTCTACAGTGGGGCTCAGGGCACCTTCCTTGGCAGCTCTATCTGCCAAGGCGTTCCCATCGGCCTCCAGAGATCTATCAGCCGTGTGTGCCTTCACTTTCAGAATGGCTATTTCGTGTGGCAGGCTGAAGGCAACGAACAGCCTCTTGATTAACTCCGCATGTTTCACCGGCTTCCCTGAACTAGTTAAAAACCCTCTAGCTTTCCAGATTGGACCAAAGTCATGCGCTATCCCAAAAGCATACCTAGAGTCTGTATAGACATTAAACCTCTGCTCCTTGTGGATTTCACAAGCCCTTGCCAGTGCCCACAACTCAGCCTCCTGTGCTGACATGTGTGAGCTCAAAGAGCCTTTCTCCCCAACCTCACTGACTGTAGTTATAGCATATCCAGTGTGTGGCTTACCGTCTGGGGTGTAATACCTGGAACCATCTACAAAAAGGTTTTTGGCCTCTGGAATGGGAGTCTCCCTCACCGGACTGATGGCTGTTGACTCAAGTTCCATGAAGGAAAAGTAGTCGTGATGGTCCTCAAGGTGATTCCTTACTAGGTTGGAAAATTGATTAGAAGTTGAGCGGTTAGAATAGTTAGTAGAAGTTGAAAAATTTTCGTTTTTCACACATTATCTCTCCCCTTCTCTTCCTCCTTAATAACAGGAAGAAGAGACGCTGGGTTCAAAATGGTGCATTGTCTTAGAGTCAGGTTAGTAGGTGTTAGGAGAGCCACTTCGTACTTAGTCAACCTGGCAGCAGAGAGGTGTTTTGTCTGGGCCTGATTCAGGATTTCCTGCACCGAATGGGGAGTATAGAGGGTCAACAGGGAGTCCAAGACTATGTCACCTACCTTCTGTAATAGTACAGCGCAGGCAGCCACGGCTCGTACACATCCGGGTGAGCCTCGGATGACCGGATCTAGGGTGGTCGATAGGTACATGATGGGTCGGTACCTGGGCCCGTGTAGTTGGGTCAGTACTCCAGTTTCATGGCCCTGATTTTCATGGCAAAAGAGATAGAAGGGGAGGTCGTAGTTGGGCAGACCTAAAGCAGGTGATTTGGAGAGTTCCTGGGTCAAATCCTGTAGGATCAACCAGTTGTCGTCTGACAATTGAAAAGGTGTTTTTGATGTCAGCTCATAAAGGGGCCCTAATTTGGATGATATGTTAGGGATCCAGTCTCTGCAGTAATTGATAAGTCCGAGAATGGCTCTCAATTGTCGGGTGTTTTTAGGTCTCTGCAGGTCTTTCAATGTCTGTACTCTCTGGGTGGTTAAATGCTGTGTACCCTGAGAGATGCAATGTCCTAAAAATATAACCTTTTCCTTGCAAAACTGTAGTTACTCCTTGCTAGCCTTATTACCTGTGGACGCCAGATGGTTAAGCAATGATACAGTATGCCGATAACAAGCCTCCTGCATGGGACAGCAAAGTAGCAAGTCATCCACATACTGCAGCAGTACACCCCTGGATCCATTGGGGCCCACTGATCTAACACGATCTTCAGCTTGCAACTGTATTCTGAGGGACTAGTCACCGACCCCTGAGGGAGATGTGTCCATGTTAGTTGTTGACCCTGGAATGTAAAAGCAAAAAGGTACTGGCACTGGGGGTCCAGTGGTACCGAGAAAAAAGCATTTGTTAAATCAATGACAGTAAAAAACTTTGCATTTGGTGGTACAAAGGCCAGCAAGGTGTGGGGGTTAGGGACCAGAGGAGCATCGCTAATAATGATCTTGTTTACAGCTCTCAGATCATGCACTAGCCGGTATGTTGTTTCCTGGCCTTTGGCCGACCTTTTGGCCACTGGGAATAGTGGGGTGTTGCAGGGTGATTTGGTTGGCGAGAGGACCTTTATCTGTAGATATCGGTCCACTTGGATCTTAAGACTGTCCATTTGAGCCACACTCAAGGGGTATTGTGGTAATCGGGGTAAAACGCTCCCTGGCTTGATGTTAACTGTAGTTGGAGGCACGGGAAGAAGACCCACATCGTACTTATCTGCTGCCCAAATTTTGGAATTTACCTCTGCCAGTACATCCAACTCCAGGAAACAGGTTGGTTCCGTTAGATATGGTAATGCTACCATAGCGCATAATCGTTCTTCTGATAGTGCGCTACTTACCACAATGCCAGCTGGAGTGTACTCAATAATCGCCTGTATTTCTGATAAAATATCCACTCCCAACTGTGGGGACATTAGCCAGGTCTCTCTGCTCTATAGCCTTCATTTACATATCACTAGACCCTTTGGTTAATTACAATATGCCCTTCCCTTGGGAAGACACACCTACTCCATTCTATACATGAACTCTCTGCAGTTCATTCTCTCTCTCTCTTCCGGTCCTGTGGAGTGGACACAGTCTCCCTGCTCTCCTGGTTGATAAGTATACACTATGGGCTTCTGGCCCTCTAGGCCTATTTGCTATTGTTCATATTGGCTGCTTTGTAAATCTTGTACATATGTGATTTAGTGTGCTGTGTGTAATTCCTAATAAATGCTTAATATAGTGGACGAACCTGTCTTGTGCAATATATATATTTGTGTTGGGTGAGTGGTACACCAACACCTATATTTTCAAGCGCTCAGCGACCATTTACCCCATTTTGGCGACCACGAAGTTTAGAAAAATCCACTTAAGCATTTTGGAAATCATACAGTGTTGGCTAAATCTTAACACATACAGGGTTATCCAAAGAGATTCGAAAAGTCACCGCACGTTCGGTGACTTTTCGTTCTCTTCAATTCGGTTCCTTTTGCCGATCCCATTTCGGTGACCCTGCGGTGTATTCAGCAAACACCACAGGGTCCCCGAATTGCAGAGAAAAGCTGCCGCAAACCTGACGAAAACTAACCGAATGCAGGCTGAAAACAAGCAAAAACATCTGGATTAACCTTCGAAGAAGCCGAACAGGAGCCGAACAGGAGCCGAATCACACAGAGCCGAAGCAGCTGTGACGTAGAGGAGGCAGTGAATAAATTAGAAAAACCATTTGTATGAATCTGGGAAAATGAAACGCTGTTTGCAAAGAAACTACTAAGCGAAAATGTCTGAAATTTTCACAGGAGGTCCAGGGAATGATACTAAAGAGGGCTGTTACAGAAAAAATAAGTAAACTGAAAAAAAAAATCAAAAAAAAAATCGGACTTTTAATTTTTTTTTAAAAAATTCAGAAAAATGCTTAAAGTATCCTAAAAAATCTATAAATAAAGAGACTTTTTGCTGCAGAATTTTATAATGAACAGTTTATTAGATATTGAATTAAAACAGGAATATTTTTAACATTGAAGTCTATGGGATTCTCCTGAATTAACTTGCCGAATTAAACCACCGAATGGCAGGACATTAGGGGAACCTTTCACTGCTGGTTTGTGTTCTCTGAATAGCCGAAGCAGTGCTTTTTCATGGGGTTTTCACTGCCCTCGAACAGGCACCGAACAGGCACCGTATGTGCAGGCAATTCGCCAGGATTTGGCGAATTGCCTGCTCTCTGGATAGCCGAATGGCCAGGAAAGGTAACCGAACGCTGATTTTCAGCGTTCGGTTACCTTTCTCAAGCAATTCGAATCTCTTTGGATAACCCTGATATAGTTTTGCTGGCTCCAGATTTGTCTGAAGGCTTAAGATATTTAAGGAGGCTTCTGCCTTCTATTTTAGTTGATCTTTTTGTTGTGCATTTTAATTCATGTAATAGTCTGCAATGTTCTGTATTGTTGATCTTTAAATACAGATGTTGCTAATTTTTGGGCCTTGTAAATAAAGCACATGGTAAAACTGGTCTGACCAGTTTCTATAGGTTTTGGAAGGGGTAGGTGAGTGCTTTGATATGCAGTTTCTGCAGTCCCTAATACAGGGTTATTATTTAGTTAATTTGCAAACTAATTACTGGGCCATTTTTGAATATGATTTTTTTTTCTCTTTGTTGCTAGAATAGCATTTCCTTTGTCTTTTTGCTATTTTTAGGGGTTACAGGATTTATTTTTATTAAAAGTAGTTTAAATATATTTGAATTGTTTACTGCTGAATGAGGTTGTGGGTGGTAGATTACCTCCTTTAGTGTTGAGAGGCTAGATAGCTTGTTTTGGTATATATTTATTGGTTTACTCAAAACACAGCCAGATTTATTTTTTTTCTTTCTCTATTGGATCTACCACTGTTGGTTATTTGTTAGTTTCTTTCCATTATACTTGATTAGAGTGTGAGATCTATCAAGCGATATTACAATGGAGCATTATGTTTAAACCTGCTTTTAGTTTGTTTGTTTTACGCTTATCAGAATGCCTCCCCCAAGTGACAAATACTTTTCAAGTGCTGCTTGTGCTTACTTCAGAAAATATATTGAAAAACATGGTGGCCCATATGAGTTACCTAAACCAGAGAGTACTGAATGTGATTATCTGGATTATGGTTTTATGAATGTAATTACACAAATCGTTTCCAGCAAAAAAGGTAATTCCAATAAAAGAAAGAGTTTGGTCATTCAGTCATTGATTTCGGCAATTAAGGGTTTGTCAGATTTGGTAGTGGATTTAAAGACAGACAACAATGCACTGAAGAGCAGAATAGAGGATGCCTTAGACAAAAGAGATTGCTTTAAGATAGCAGCGTTAAGTACATCCACCATTGAACAACTAGAAAAACAGGTAAAGGAACTGGAGAAGCAGAGAGCTGCATATGGGGACAAAATCAAAGAACTACAGGATATGGTGATGGAGTATAAAAATAAAATTAAAGTTACACACATGCCCACTTCATCCACCTATGTAGATATATCCATGCCACAAAATCAGGAATCGGTTCAAACATTGAACCAGAGAGCTAAGGATTCTTTCTGTCTCCCTGTTGCAGATATTATTTGCGCACCACAAGCACCAGTAATTATAACAGAGACGTTTAATGTAACAAACAGTCCCACAGGGTTTTCTAAGCAAACACAGCCAATGTCAATGGCAGATAAGGAACTTTTAAAAAATGGTGGGGTTCCATGCCAGTTAATAATTTTAACAATTTCACACATTGGTTCCAGAGAGGGGCAGAAAGGGTCAGAAAAGAGAGACTTGATATGGAGGAATGGACAGAGTTATTGGAAGATGCTTTGGGCCCTGTGAAAAGCAAGTTGTGGGGGTTTAATACTAATGTATCAACTAACTTCTACCTCCTCAGTTTTGAAAAAGAAATGTCTAACATTACTATGAGGCCAACTGATGGTCCTCGAGAGGTGGCTCAACGTATATTGTTTTGGCATTCTCTGCGCCGACCACAGCAGCCAATGCCGCATGGTTCACCACAGCATATAACTAGAGTGCTGGAAGCCCTTCCCAATGAATGCCAAGACTTTGTTAAGCTGTTTGATCCGATGCCTTCAAACTTAGAATTGGTGCTATACAGAGCAGAAAAATGGTGGTTTGATCGTTATGGAGACAGGCCATTTGTTGTTTCTGCAGTGAGGATGATTATGGAAAGATCCGGTAAGGGAACAGAAGAAAATTGGAGAGAGAGTAGTGGAAAACAACATAATAGAAAGCAACATAGATGGAGAGATAATGATCGAGAACTCTGGGGTGGAGACAATAAGTCAAGAGGGAGAAGTGACAATAATTGGAGAAGAAATGAGAATAATAATGGATATCTGGACAATAATTTGAGATGGAAAGAATGGGGAGATCACTGGATGACCCATAGATCAGAGAGCAAACAGACAAATAATAGACGGTGGGACAGTGATAACTGGAGAAGAGAAAAGACAGAATATTGGGAATTAAAGAGAGACTCTGAAACAATGCAGAATGAGCTCAAAGAATTGAGGGAGCTTGTAGAATCAGGAAAGGAGGAAAGAAAACAGGACATGTAAGTCCCTTCTGTTCTCCTTGATCATTGTAAATAAGACTTAGGTTTGGGGACATTCTTAGCTCTGATTTAATATATTTATTTATTTTCTGCTAATTAACATGAGTTTTTCTTATTGTTGAATCTGTGTAAATGATCACGTTTGTTGTTTTTTCTAGATAAAGAATGAAGAGCCGAGATCTGAGTTCCTTGCACACCCTACCCTAATAATAATCTTGTAATTTTTCCAGGATATCAGGACCAGCTATGGAATGACAGGTTCCATAAAATTTTTTATTTTTTACTTTATTTATTTTTTTAATCCCATAGTGGGGAGAGGAACAAGTCCCTGTGACCATAATTTATATAGAACAATGGGAAGAACATATCGCAGTCATTTTTTTTTTCTTTTTTCATTTCTTCTTCGTTGCATTTTTATAATTTTTTGTTTTGTTTTATAGAGGAAAAATAAAAATAAAATACTTGTCCAGGAGTGGGGGTACACAAATTGCGTTGGTTACAGTTGTATTTTCCATCTTTAATTATGTTTCCATTATGCAGAACTGGTTGCATAATAAACTACAAATGTTGAATAAGTGTGAGATACTAGCTAAAGATAGTATTAAGTCACGGATGTGATTTGATTTGGCGGGACAGAAGTGTTATTTAATTTATTTTACGGATCGGGTCTCTTATGGGTATTTTGTACATTTGGGAATAAAAATGGGAAATACTGGATTTGAAAACGTGGGGCAAGGCATTTGGTTTTAAAAATTCTTTTTTTTAATTATGTGCATACAATTTCTCATTGATAAGATGGGAATACGGATAATTGCATATTGGGTTTTGGTTTTAAAGATTTGCAATTTTTTTTTTTCCTTTATAAACTGGGAATGGGAAATATTGGATTTCACATGGGACAATGGTTTGGTGTTAAAGGTTTCAATTTCTTTAACATTTTTTTTTAATTTTATTCTATTTTTTTTAAATAATTAAACAGTGGCATAATTCTTTTCAGTTCTTCTACTGGTATTACATGCATTCGGTGATAATTGGGCATGGGAAAATTGGCCATTTGTGTTTTTTCACATATTGGTATTATACAATTTTTAACACTCGCAAAATAAATTTTATCATTTCGAAAGAACAATGAAACGGGACAATAGCTTTGGTTTTAAATAGTTGCAATTTCTTTAACCTTTTTTAACAATATTATGAGTAAATTGGTAATAGGAAAAATGTTTGACTTAGTGGGTAAATTTTTTTCATAGTTATTTTTTTTTACCTCAAAAAAAAAAATGTTACTATGGATGGAAAGATTTTCACTCATGGGGCAATTTTATACAATTTTAATAAATTTTACACATGGGACAATGTGTTTGGGTTTTTAAAGGTTTGCAATTTTTTTTTCCCATAACCTGCAAATGTGGCTTTTTAAAGATGGGTTGTTTTTTTCCTTTTTAAGGATATTTACTGGATGAAAAAATGCAAGTTATTTTTACAACTATGGTATACACATAATGGAGAACATGCAGGGGAGACTGAAGAACTCTAGTCTCTTTATATTGCAGGATATATATATATATATATATATATATATATATATATATATTATATATACTGTATGTGTGGCTATGGGCAAAAGACCCTATGGTAATGTGTTCAATCCTCTATAAGGAGTGAGGTGAGTGTTGAGATTGTATAATTAGTCTCTTCCACAGCTGAAACATAGATCAGACACCACAACTAAACAGATGCTTGAAAGAAGATTTGCTGTTTTAAGATGACAGTGAAGATACAAAGACCTGCCAGAAGACATTGACCTGTCAGAAGACATTGACCTGTCAGAAGACATTGACTTGTCAGGAGACATTGACCTGCCAACGCTGGTGTTTCAGGTGCTTATATTGTAATGGACTGAGTGAACAGAGGTGGGTGCATCTAAAGAAATAAGTGCACACCACAACTTTGCATACATGGACTTTACCAGTGAGTACACACCCTTTTGCACAATTCTCAAGTTCTGTGAAGACCAGTCAAGTTGACGTCACATAAATTCCAGGACTTATGAGAGAAGGCAAGCCAATGCTCCTGGCTCCCAGGTTGTACAAGCAGCAGAAACAGGGGTTAGCAAAGGCAAACTGCAACTCCTAAAACCCCAATGAACTCGTTCTTTGATTCTCACTGGAGAATAAATCAATTCATTTTCAGGACATTTGAACATATCCAGCTCTAGGAACAAGCAGCAGTTTCGGTGATTCCACAGGTGTCTGACTCTATGAACTTAGTTGTGTCCAGATTCTATGACAATTTTAACTTCACCTCAAATGAACACATTATGTTTGGGTATATTTATGGTTTTACATGAGAAATAATATTTAAAGGGGTGGAACGTGGATTTATTCTTTCCACGTGTAAATGTCTCACCCTTTGTGTCTCGTCAGATATATATATATATATATATATATTTTTTTTTGATGAGGTGTTGGAATCCGTTCAACAAAGAATAAGAAAAAGTGGGGGAATGTGGGGACATTAGCCAGGTCTCTCTGCTCTATAGCCTTCATTTACATATCACTAGACCCTTTGGTTAATTACAATATGCCCTTCCCTTGGGAAGACACACCTACTCCATTCTATACATGAACTCTCTGCAGTTCATTCTCTCTCTCTCTTTTGGTCCTGTGGAGTGGACACAGTCTCCCTGCTCTCCTGGTTGATAAGTATACACTATGGGCTTCTGGCCCTCTAGGCCTATTTGCTATTGTTCATATTGGCTGCTTTGTAAATCTTGTACATATGTGATTTAGTGTGCTGTGTGTAATTCCTAATAAATGCTTAATATAGTGGACGAACCTGTCTTGTGCAATATATATATTTGTGTTGGGTGAGTGGTACACCAACACCTATATTTTCAAGCGCTCAGCGACCATTTACCACACCAACAAATTAATGGGAACATCATCCGATACCAGTACAGACCTGATGGCTTCCGTGTGCTGCCCTAGTCTACAATGGAGTGGATTGGTGGTCTGTAGAGACACTGTCTGACCTGTGAGAACCACAGTGGGTATAGTCTCCCCAGAGAGGGGAACCTTGCCTCTGAGATCTCTGGTTCTCAGAACAGTTCGGGCTGCACCGGTGTCAATGAGGCAAGGGAGGGGATATTTTAATTCCTCGATAAACAGGTTTATATGGCCTGACACCGGTTTGCCAACATGCTATGAAGAATCATAGCCATGGCTGGCCATCCCCACGACCGAAGTCGTTGGATCGTCTGGAATGAACTGCCACTTACCCTTGGGTCTGTTAGGACAGTCACGCTTTAAATGTCCTTCCTTTTTGCAGATGTAGCAAGTCCTGGTTTTCCAGCGTTGTGTCTTTTTCCCACGATCTTGGTACGTTTGTTCTGCATCGGGGGCTTGTGACACAAGGACTTTGGATGTTTTATCCTGTTTCTTCCTATCCACCTCTCTCTCTATAGCGGAGAGAGTGGATAGAATGGCAGGTATTGTCATTTCACTAAATTCGGGTCTGGCTAACAATAACCAGTCTCGAATTTTCGTATGGATGCCTTCTAAGAATTTGGCTCTTAGTAAGAGGTGAATAGCGGTTAACTTACCTCCGTCTCTTGGCACATCAGGACCAACCTCCATATCTGCATCTAATGCCGCTTGTTTCAGGCGATGCCAGAAACAAACGCATTCCTCCCCAGTTGGAAATGATTCGTAATTAACCGTAATTGGAGGAGAAAACGCCCCAGATGTGGCTGAGGGAGACGGATAGAGAGGGTTAGGTGGAGTTGTGGGAGCGAGAGGTATGGTAGCTGGAGAGAGCAGAGTAGAGTTTGTTACATTGGTGATGGCAGAAGCATCAGATGAAACTACAACAGATCCAGTGTAGGTGGATCCAGCCTGCCTTAGCAGAGTTAGCCCAGAAAGAGCCTCTTCCGCTTCCAGCATTGGATCACCAATCGCGGCTATCCCCTCTGGCCAGGTGTACATAATGCGGTTCTTCCGGACTGAAACCGCCTTCTGTATACCCTGCCGGTTTACCATAATAGACTTCTGAAGCCACAGCTGAGCTACATCTAAGGTCTTTGCCGTCCAGAGTCTGGGTTTAAACTCAGTTATGAATTTCTCCCATCTCCAGGCGTCAAATGTCCCCTCCAGAGGGATACCCCAAGCGGTACCCTTGGACCATCTATGCCATTCTTTAAGGGGTTTCATTGCCTTTCCCCCAAAACTAGATTTCATGTGCTGTGCAACCGTCTGACTGTGGGAAGCCTCGCTTTCCTTCCCTTGCATGGACAGCACATTGCCCATGGCGATTCGAATCGGCTTATCGTCTTACCCCTGCGTCCAGGGAAACCCTTGCACCAATTTAGGAGAGCACCGCCCGGTGTCTTCTTCTGCGGTGGATTGTCAGACTATAACCACTATACCACTATAGTCCCCCAACTAGAGACTCTAACCAAGGCGACGTGTAACTCTATGGCTTGTTGTCCCAACAGGTTTGGTACAGAACTATGCCCCAAATGATTAGTCAACAACCACAGATTACCCCCTTCGAATTATGTCTCTACCCCTCATAGCAGTGGCGGAACTACCAGGGTCGCAGCGGTCGCAACTGCGACCGGGCCCTGGCAATTCCGTCACTTGAGGGGGCCCACTTGCTTGGGGAGAAGTTTGGCGGCAATGGTGGCTAATTTCGACCAGGCTGAGCGCACTATTTTGGCAGCAGCCGCGATCGGCACGTTGAACGCGTGTCGCGTTCCATAGCCTTGCCTGGCGTGCTCGTCATCTTCCTTCCTGTGAATCCTGTCCATTAAGTTCCTCCCGCGGCCGTCCCCCTCTCCCTGGCCTGCTCGCTCTCCTGCTCCGCCTCCGCCCGCACGTGTGTCCACGTGTGTGTGGGCGCGGCAAGGAGACAGTGAGCAGGTCGGCCTGGGATTAATGCGCGGCCTTTCTCTTCCTCGCGGCCGGAACGCTTTCCTCTCCTGGGCCGCGTCTAGTCCAACAGTCCTACGGCTCCCCGCTGTGTCACAGACAGTGACAGTCTCTGTGTCTGACTCTCTCCTACACTTGTCACTGCTGAGTGCTGACAGTGAGTGTCTGAGAGGAGTGAAGTCAGTCTGTCTGTGTTTGGTTGGCATCCGGCCGTGACGTGAGACTCGTGAGTGACCCAGTGTGACCCACCCAGATCCCACATACCCGCCAGTGCCACGCATACGCCACCACATCGCAGCAGGCAGCAGCAGACTCCCGAGGCCGAGTCCCGACTCCCGACCCGTGGCATGCCCTGCCTGGGGGCCCCCTGTGACAGTCTACTCCTGGCTGCTCTACTCTCTCTGTAACAGACAGTACTGTCCAATTGCCTCCGCTCGCCTCCCACTGACTCACCCACCCACACTCTGTCTGACTCTGAGCCGACCTGGTCATCCACATTGGAGCTGGGCCTGACGCCACTACTGCACCGCTGCAGCAGACTCTGCCGTGACTGTGACAGTTAGTTTTTACTGCTGTGCTGTCTCTCCTGACCTGAGGGCCGCCACCACACATCAGCAGCACGCCGTCACCACCTGACTCAATCTCAGCAGGTAATTATGTTCAAATTGTTCAATGAATGAATGATCAATCAAAATCAAATTGGGGGACGGGGTCTCAATACCAATATTGGCAGACACAGCCTGGCCTGCGTTATCATGGGGGCCACTGGGGGGCCCTTCCAATATGGCAGCCAGGCCTGCATTACCGTGGGGGCTGGGGCCTGGCCCATGAGTACCGTGGGCGTGGGGGGCCTTGAGTACTGTGGGGGGCCCTGTCTTGAGTATGGTGGCCTCAGCCTGCATTCCGGGGGGGGCTTTCAATAAGGTGGCCTGCATTACGGGGGGAGCCCTTTCAATAAGGTGGCCTCCTGGCTCCTGCATAGGGGGGGGCTATGTCTAACATGCCAATTGCATTCTGTTTGAGATTCAGGCTGATCCAGTTTGTTCTGTTTTCTGCACTTGGCTGGCATTTACCGCATTTCTTGGCTGTAACATTTACCGCACTTCTTGGCTGTAACATTTACAGCACTTCTTGGCTGTAACATTTACCGCACTTCTTGGCTGTAAGTTAACATTTACCGCACTTGGCTGTAACATTTACCGCACTTGGCTGATACAATTGTTAAATGAGAAGACTGGGGGGCTATGAATTGAAAAGAGTGGGGAGGGTTAATGAAAAGGTGTAGGGCCATGCATGACTGATCTTTGTAAAAATTGTTGAATTTAAACATTAAATAATTTTGATTATCTCAATAGATACAACAGTACCTCCTTGCTTAAAGAGCTTGCATACTATTAGCTGTCATATGCTTTATTTACAGAAATATATAATGTCGTCATCCACTCAGTCCAAGAGCGGTGCTCACAAGCGTAAAAAGGCAAAGGAAGAGCAGATGAAACTTCAAAAACTCCCTAAAATAAGCCAGTTCTTCTCCACTCCTAAAACTGTGGCTCAGAGTTCTAAGGTTAGCAGTGAGGAAACTGAAAAAAGTATTGAAGAAGAAAGTGCAAATATAGCACAAATTGGTGAGATGGCAGTCATTGAGGGCACTCATTCCACCGAGTCTACACTGGAAGACGAGAACATAGATCCACTTGAAGGCAACAGCTCAATGCAAGACCAACCTTTAGACACCACCAACATTGACGATTCAGAGATGGCGAGCATTAGAGAATCTTCAAGTGCTGTGGGAAGTGTAGTGTAGAGGGTGAGAAATTTGTGACCGATAGGGGGCATTACCCAGTCACCATCACAGATACAAATTTAAAAAAGTTTATTTTAGCTCATGGCCCATGTAGACCTCCAGGACCTTTCCCGCGGGATAATGATGCACAGAAAATGTGCTTTTCTGAGCGTTATTATGAGAGAGTGACCAAGACAGGGCTTAAACTATCTGTAATGTGGCTTTGTTACTCTCCAAAGCTTAATGCTGCGTACTGTGAGCCATGCTGGCTGTTTTCTGACTGTAAAAAGGTGGGATTTGAGCCTGCATGGGCAAAAGGGATCCAGAAGTGGCAGAGGCTGTCTGCAAGAATTCAGATTCATGAATCTTCACAAACTCATATGGAAGCATGTGTAGTCTATGATCATTGGAGGCGTAATAAAAAAATTGATGAGGAAAATGAAAACCAGATTAGAAGGGAAAAACACAGAATTGTTAACGTGACATTAACAATGGCAATGTGTAATCTAGCCTTTCGTGGTCACCGAGAGCGTCTGGGAGAGGTTAACAATGGGAACTTTCTCTCCATCATAGAGCTGCTGGCAGAGTATGATCCAATTTTAAAGGAACTTCTTCAGTTACCTAAAGGCACGTTAAAACATTTGAGCCCACAAATACAAAACCAATTAATAGAAATTCTATCAAAAAAAGTGCAAAATGAAATTGTGTCTGGAATACAAGAAGCACAATTTTATTCCATAATAATGGACACAACACAGGATATATCAAAGTTGATCAAATGAGTCAGATATTTCGATATGTCTCTGTGGAAAGAGATCAGAATCTGAGAGCTTGCAGTGTCACAGTAAATGAGGCTTTCTTAGGGTTTCATGCCATTGAGGATCAGAGAGCAGCAGAGATTGAGCGTAATATTGTTGCCTGCGTAGAGAGCAAGGGCCTTGATTTATCAAAGTGTCGTGGTCAGGGTTATGATGGTGCAGCAACAATGAGTGGTGTTTATTCTGGTGTACAGGCTCGGATAGCAAAGAGGGAAAAGAATGCCCTGTATGTCCATTGTGCAGCATACAATCTAAATCTAGTGATTCAGGATGCTGTCGCTGACATAGCGGAAGTGTCCTCATTCTTTGATGTGGTACACAATTTATACACCTTCTTTGGGGAAAGTGTACGCAGATGGGCCTTTCTCTCCTCATTCACGTCTGAATCTTTTGTGACATTAAAACGGCTTTGCCCTACAGGGTGGTCATCTAGACACAATTCTCTGCTTGCGCTGCGGTTCCGTTTTGTTGACATCATGCAGGCTCAAAACTTATCCTCCTCTCATCAAAACCAAAGGAAAGAGATGATGCTGCAAATTTAAAGAAGAAAATGGAATCTTTTGAGTCAGTGTTACTCGTTGTCCTCCAAACAAAAATCTTCAGCCATGTAAATATAATTTCAAAGGTTTTGCAATCTAAAGTTATGGAACTGTCCAGTGCAGTGCAGCTCATTCAGAATGCTGTGACAGCGCTTTCCACCTACAGGGATCACTTTGAGGAAGCTAAGGAAACCGCAGCAGCACTTGCAGAAAAGTGGGGAATTTCAGCAGAGTTTACAAATAAAAGAATTAAAAAAGTGAGGCGCCACTTTGATGAGCTGTTCATGGATCAAAAGATTAGCTGATCCAGAGGAACGCTTCAAAACGACTGTGTTTTATAGGTGTTTGGAAATTATCACAAACCAATTGTCAGACCGGTTTAAGGGAATGAATGCAGTCTTTCATAGATTCAAAATAATTCAGCCAGCCATGCTTGCCTCTGAATCCGATGAGACTGTAATATCAGAAGCAACAAAATTGCAGGAACTTTACAATGAGGATATATCAGCAGATTTTCCAGGGCAACTTCTTTCATTCCGTTCGGCACTTCAGGAAGAGGTTCGTAGTTGTTCCACTGTTAAGGACCTTGCTCATCTCCTGCTCGTTGAAAACAGTGCACTGTCTTCTACAGTCCCAGATGTTTGTGTCTCACTACTTTTGTTCCTCACCCTCCCAGTAACAGTAGAAACTGCAGAAAGGTCATTCTCAAAATTAAAACTAATCAAAAGTTATTTGCGAAACACCATGTCTCAACAAAGACTTTCTGGGCTTGCTTTGTTAAGCATCGAAAATGAGAGAGCTCGAAGACTGAGCATAGAAAGCATCGTAGATGACTTTGCTGAAGCCAAAGCAAGGCGTTGTAACTTCTAACGGCAGTAGTAGGTAAAGCTATATTACGTTCTGTTACAAGTTATTAACACGGTTTCAGAGTTTTTAACAGTTAAACAAACTAACCCCGTTTAGGTTCCTTGCATGATTTGTTCTGATATATGCTCCGGTTCAGTTGAAAGCATGGCTGTTTTTGTTCAATACTACCTTCATTGAACCATACTAATTGTTGTACAACTTTTTTATTTTACAGGTTTTTATTCATTAGACATAGTTCCAGTTCTTGAAAAAGTTGATGTTTCTTATTATTGTTGGCCCTGTTGCGGACCCTTATTTTGAAGCTTCTCTGCCACTTCTGTGGACATTTGAGTAAGTCTGTGTGTGTGTGTGCATATGTACAGTCTAATATTTTCTATTTAAATTGTCATATTCTTGTTGCCATATTGATCTTTTCCAATAACTTTGTCAAATGGATGTACAATTTCCTTGATTTATGTTTTTTTCTTTATATTTTGCAGGTCATCAGTGCGACCTGCCCAGTGACCAAGTCCTATCCTGAAACTACAACTGTTAAGAATTAAGGTAAGTTGAACTAATATAAATGGTGTACTCTTTTCTTATCCTGCAATAATAAAAGTTAAAATATGGATATTTTTTTTGGGGGGGGGGCCGTCATGGATTCTTGCACTGAGGCCCTCAGGTTTCTAGTTATGCCACTGCCTCACAGTGTATGCATACACAAGCGTATACGCTGTACGACCGTACACTGCGTCGCCAGACTTAACCGCACAGCAGAATGACTATCCTCTTTCTCTACAGAACAATGTGGCTTCTCTCAATACAGAAGTTAAATGGGGATAGCCTTCTTCTGTCTATTTGCTAGTTGTACGATGTCTCAGTACAACACCTGAATCACTGTCACCAAATGAAACTAACTTCTCAAAAAACTAACAAACAGTCTGAACTTAAAACTGAAATAAACTACTCACTGCGCAAAGCAACTATAAACGAATAAAAGCGTGTTATTCTCTGTTGCACAATCTGCCTATGGAAAGTAAATATAAAAAGAAAGTTTTAAAACCAAATCTTTGTTTTCTATCGCAATACCAATAAAAAATAAAATCACCACTAAAGGTACAAAAACTCAGTTAAAATTGGTCTTACTTCGACTTCCGGGAGGCGGGCCGAGAAGATGGCCGCGTTTTAATAGCTCTCCGCCGACAGGGACCACGCAACGATAAATTCCCAGTCCCCCACTGGTTCAACATCGGCACCCGGGAGGATCCAGGCTCACCTTCCACCAGTGACCACGCTGATCCTCCATTCGTCACTCCCGGAGGTACACAGGCCGTATATCGGCCGTCTCCCTACCCGCGCCGAGCGGGTGCGCAATCTTCTGCGGGTTCCGCCCGGCCCCTGCACAGTCAATTGCTGGATGCTGCTGCCACAGGGAGGGGGGCCACCACGATCCACCATCCAGCCTCCGCTTGCCCGGAATACCGGGCGGCTGCCGCGGCGCTGGTATAGCGGGAGCGCCACCACGTGCTGAGGCCTACTTGAATGGCTTCCTGCCCCCCCCCACGTGCGGACGATCGGCGCCTCTGGGTGTTCGTGCCCCAACCTCCGACTTGAGGGTGGAGTGACCCCCCGTTTAGACCACCGTGCCACCCATCAGCGGAGGCGGCAAAGAAGAACCCCGTGCCGCTTGATGACGAGTACCCGACTGACCCGGGCCTGCTCAACCCATCCCCCCTCAGTGCCACCACACAACTCGGTGCTGGACCGGAGCCCTACACCACCTGCTTACCTCGTCCTTCTGCACTGGACATACCAGCTGCCCCAATAGGATCCCCATTGTTAGAAAATTCTCTGCTGGCCCACTGTATATAAATATAAGAAAACCTTTCTCTGCGGCCCAGACAAATTTTTTATTTTCAAAAAAACGTAACAAATTTTTTCTGGACACTCCGCACTGTCTGTATATCATAATTTTTCTGGTCACTCCGCACTGTCTGTATATCATAATTTTTCTGGTCACTCCGCACTGTCTGTATATCATAATTTTTCTGGACACTCCGCACTGTCTGCATATCATAATTTTTCTGGACACTCCGCACTGTCTGTATATCATAATTTTTCTGGACACACCGCACTGTCTGTATATCATAATTTTTCTGGACACTCCACACTGTCTGTATATCATAATTTTTCTGGTCACTCCGCACTGTCTGTATATCATAATTTTTCTGGTCACTCCACACTGTCTGTATATCATTTTTCTGGACACTCCGCACTGTCTGCATATCATAATTTTTTCTGGACACTCCGCACTGTCTGTATATCATTTTTCTGGACACTCCGCACTGTCTGTATATCATAATTTTTCTGGACACTCCGCACTGTCTGCATATCATAATTTTTCTAGACACTCCGCACTGTCTGTATATCATATTTTTTCTGGACACTCCGCACTGTCTGTATATCATAATTTTTCTGGACACTCCGCACTGTCTGCATATCATAATTTTTTCTGGACACTCCGCACTGTCTGTATATCATAATTTTTCTGGACACTCCGCACTGTCTGTATATCATAATTTTTCTGGACACTCCGTACTGTCTGTATATCATAATTTTTCTGGACACTCCGCACTGTCTGTATATAATTTTTCTGGACACTCCCATTGTCTGCATATTACAGTTGCCCTGCCTACGCCTCACCATGGATAAATTCATTGCATCATCCACAAAAAGTTCAAAACGCCTTACAACCAAATCCCAGGGCAAAGGTACATCGGCACCGACACGATCCCCGACTCACTCCACATCTGATCTGGGAAGCCCACCCTCCAGCCCACACCTGAATACCCCTCCACCGCCCACTACTGTCATGCAGATGGCGGAATTCACAGCTATGCTCTCGCCATTGCTAGATGAAAAATTGGGCCGACTAACGACCACCATTGACCTGGCGCTCTCCCAGCTCACCTCGCAAGCACAAAGACTGACTGAGGTGGAGGAAAGGGTGTCCACTCTGGAGGATGGACTGACCCCCCTCCAAACGTCCGTGGAATCTCACGACTCGCTCCTTTCCTCCCTGATAGACAAAGTTGACGACCTAGAGAACAGGAGCCGTAGAAACAACTTAAGAATAGTGGGACTCCCTGAAACCGTAAAAGGCCCTCAACTACACCACGTCGTGTCCTCATGGCTCCCCACAGCCCTGGGACTAACGGATAATTCAGCGCTGACTGTGGAACGGGTACATCGTCTGGGACCGGACCTTTCTCCATCCCTAGGTCGCCCTCGCACTGTCATATTTAAACTGCTGAATTTCTCAGACAAAATCTGCATCATGCAGGCGTATAGGAAAGCCAATACCCTAGAATACAATGGAACTACTTTACGCCTCTTCCAGGACTTCTCAGCATCTCTGGCCCCCATCTGCTCCAAATTGGCGGCGGCTAATGTGCGGTTCACGCTACAATACCCTGCTCGCTTGCGAGTTCACCTTCACGGCCAAGTCACCTTTTACGATTCACCAACCGACGCCTTGACCATATTGGAAGATGACACTGCACGTTCCCCCTCATCAACATCCACAAGGCAACGCTCAAAGAACCCCCCAACCTGACTGTAGCTCCGACTCTGCAAAGAGCTCAGCGTGGTCCTGGAGATGCAATGGATCCCTACGACTTTTTCCCCTTTTGTTCGATTTTACTAACTCTCCGGTGCTGGACTCCACGGACAGGACTAGATCCAACCACGGTCCGAACCGTATGTTTACCACTCACCACCCGGACCCTTTTGGTTAATCTCGGTTACATTGTTTATGGTTCTTCTGTTTGTTTTCTGGTCAATTTTGTTTCTTCCAGATGCAGGCGCCCCTATGTTCCTGTTGGGTGCTTAATGTTTAAAATGTTTCTGATTAGACTTTTGAATCATAGGCAGGAGGTAACACTGGTCGCTGATGTATATGGGGCTGTGGAGCAGATGCTGGGATGGTTCCCGGCCCCACTTAACAAATTGTTCTCGACGGTTAAGCTTAGAACCCGCTTTTGGTATCCCCCATGACCCACGAGACTATGTCTGAAAGTACCCTTCCTATAGAACCACAGATTTTTACACGCAAATCGTTGAAACTGGTATCCTGGAATGTGGAAGGCCTTAATTCGCCTATCAAAAGGAAAAAAGTACTACAATACTTGAAAAAGTTAGATCCTGACATAATTTTCCTTCAGGAAACGCACTGGACTTTCCCAAACCAGGCACTACGCGCCCCCTGGATAGGCTTCCAGACATCATCCGTTCACACGCAGAAATCGCGTGGTACCACTATCCTTCTCCACAAACGTCTCCCATACTCTGATTTGCTTGAGATTAATGACCCAGAAGGCAGATATACCTTTCTCGCCCTGACAGTGGGACAGGAACCCCTACAACTACTTAACATCTATGCTCCCAATAGCCCCAATCTCACTTTCTTTAAATCACTGTTACCATTACTCCATTTACACGACTCTTCCCGTAGGGTTGTGGGGGGTGATTTCAACGAGGTCCCAGACCCTATTTTAGACCGAGCACCCAGTCGTACGATGGCTAGAGGATGTGCTCAACACACAGGCCCGACCTTCCTCAGGTCCCATTTTGACCTGGATGACGTATGGCGCTCCCACCACCCTACGGGCAGGGATTTCACATTTTATTCCGACCCGCACAAATCCTTTTCCCGCCTAGACCTTTTTCTGGTTTCAAGCTTACTTTCCAACCGTGCCCTACGGACAGACATTGGCCCAATAACCCTCACGGACCACGCGCATATCACACTAGAAATCACATTGGAAACCCCGGTGCCCTATTCTAGGAACTGGCACTTTCCTTCGCATCTCATGACCTCCGGTCTCTTCACCTCTCACGTTGAACTGGCATGGAATAATTACACGGACGATAACATTGAGCATGTCGACGACGTCAACCTTTTTTGGTCTGCGTCGAAGGCAGTGCTTCGGGGTCAAATAATGGAATATGCCACCCGCACAAAAAAAGAGACTTCTAGACACCTCTCCGATGCCCACTCAGAGCTCCTTAGCAGCTATAGAGCTTATCTCTTAGACCCAACCTCCACAGCCCTTCAAAAATACAAAAATGACAAGATGCGATACGACTCCTTAGCCACAGAACAAGCACACCGTACATGCCAACGTCAAAAACAGGCTCTGTTCCGCTTTGGCAACAAACAAGGTCGACTTCTTGCTAATTTGGTACGCTCTCAGACCCAGACTAGACCCTTAATTTCAAAACTCAAGACCTCGGACGGAACCATTCTTACCAAACCTAATGACATAGTGGATCACTTTCGTACCTACTTTGCGGACTTCTATAAAGCAGGCCCCGATGACTGTGCCGCCCAACTAAATCTTTTTCATACAGCCCAAGTGCCTAAACTCTCCCCGGGAGAACGCAACGCACTCTCAGTACCCATCACACACGCCGAAATCAAAGCAACAATAACCTCACTTAAAAACGGAAAAACACCGGGCCCAGATGGCTTTGGGGCGGAATATTACAAACTCCTTTCTGGCCTGGTGATTCCCCACTTAGTTACGCTGTATAACAATATCCTGGGGGGTGAGACCCCGCCCCCGATCTTTAATGAGGCGCGGGTGGTAGTTCTCCCCAAACCGGGAAAGGACCCAACATTGGTTACCTCCTATCGTCCCATTGCACTACTAAATACTGACCTCAAAATACTGTCCTCCATCATGGCCCGCCGTCTTCAAAAACCCCTTGCACGCCTCATAGGGCCTCAACAAACAGGATTCCTTAACGGCCGCCATTCCACCACTAATATACGCAAAGCCATAGCGGCAATATGGTCATCTTCCCTCACACCACAATCCTCAAACCTCTTACTGAGCTGTGACGCAGATAAGGCGTTCGATAGGATCTCATGGGATTATTTAGTCAGATTTATTAAGTTTCATCATTTTGGTAAAACATTCTTAACACTTTTTCGTGCACTCTATCTTACGCCTTCCACTATGATCACAGCAAATGGACTCAACTCCGCCCCCTTTAACCTAGAACGAGGAACTAGGCAAGGATGTCCTCTGTCCCCGTTATTATTTAACCTGGCCCTAGAACCTCTAATACGTATCATAGAGATGTCCCAAACAATATCAGGAATTCATTTGTCCCCCACAGTAGTATTAAAAGTTGTAGCCTTTGCAGACGACTTGTTGATATTCCTTTCAGACCCCACCTCCGCGATCCCCCCCCTATTGAAGCTGTTTGACTCCTTCCACGTAGCCTCCGGCTTCCAAATCAACTACGCCAAGACAGTAGCTCTACCTCTAGGCCCCAAACCACAGGGTTCATGGCTCCAGGGCTTTCCCTTCTCCTGGGCACCCTCGCCGTATATTAAATACTTGGGTACTATTCTACCGATTGACCTCTCCCGCTTATACAAACTCAACATAGACCCTCACTTAGCCCAAACAAAGGCACTTTTGGAGGCCTGGAGCTCACTTCCACTTTCTTACTTGGGGCGGGCCTCACTTATTAAAATGACCTTATTTCCCAAATTACTATACACTATACAAGTATTGCCTCTCCTACTGAAACCTAATGATCTTCAGTTATTCAACAGGCTGTACGCGTCCTTTATTTGGCAAGATAAGCGGGCACGTATACCACTCCTTAGCCTCCAGCAACCGATAGCGAGGGGAGGTATCAACTTCCCCAATTTACTAGATTATAACCTAGCAGCACTATATCGTTACGTATCGGATTGGCTGAATGATACTTCCCGCTTCACAGCCTTACATGTAGAACAAGCACTACTTCCTGCTTCCTCTTTACTAGCATTTCTTCACCAACACTCTCCCGCCATCCCCCCTCCCCTACGCGATAACCCTTTGCTCTCCACGACGAAATTAGCTTGGGTCAGAATTCGTAAACGCCTCCAATTGTCCTGGCAAACATCCCTTTGGTCCCCTATCTTGCACAACCCTCACTTTCAAAATGCCTCCCCTGCTCCTATCTTTCGAACCCTGGCTCAGCGAGGTTTTAGACTTCTACACCATTACCTAGATGGAGCATCAGGTCTGCCTTATTCTTACACAGCCTTGACAGAACGCATTGCCCCATTAACTATACACCCTGTTTATTACTTACAACTCAGACAGTTCCTTCTCACACAACTGCACACCTTATCTCCCACTGATTTAACTAACCCGTTAGACACGCAATTACTCGTACATAGTTCATCTCCTCCCTCGACTTCAACCATTTACACACTTCTACAACATTCACTCCCCACCTCGAAACCCTGGAGGGCTATCTCTCGATGGGTCACTACTTTTCCAAACCTTACCCCCCACGACCTGGTGTCGGCTACTCTGGTATCAAGACGCACTCTCCCATCCGCCAATTATTGGGACATGTTTTATAGAATACTCCACCGAGCCTACATGGCGCCGGATAGAATGGCCCGTTCAGGACTATTACCTAATTCCAACTGTTTAAAATGCAATTTTTCCCCAGCCGACCTCCATCATTGTCTCTGGTCGTGCCCCTTTATTCAATCATTTTGGGACACCGTACGCCGATTCAGCTCTCTGGTTCTCCGAATCGAGATTCCCTTCACGCCTAGCTGGGCTATTTTCAACTTACCAACTTCACAGACCCTTCAACCCCTCTCTAGATGCCACAGGTTTTGGTTAGGTCTCTTAGCAGCGACGGGCAAAAAGGCCATATTATCTCAATGGATATCTGGTACCCCTCCCTCATTCCGCATGATGTACGACAGAATTTATTCCATATTCTTGGCTGACTGGTCTGAGGCCTCACTACATCAGACTGAGAAAACTCAACAATTCTTTACCCACTGGTCCCCTTTTATTTGTGCCTTACCACCTGAGGTCAAAACCTCCCTACGAAACACGTTCTGCGATGCCCCATGGTATTCCCTACAAATGCTGCGGAACACCCCTCCGATCCCCTCAGATACCTCTGACCACTTGTTAGTTAACTTTCTTGCCTCCACTTCCCGGGATACCCTAACCCATCCGTCCACCTCTGAGCTTTAAATGCTGACATTGCCATGACACTTCGGTGCTGGTTTGTGATGTAATACTTTAATTAAAACCGGAAGCTGTGATTTTTGCATTGTTACAGATTGTACATGATATGTAAAGGAAAAAAAACTGTTACCCCTTTTTCTGTAATTTCATCTTGATCTGAGACGAATAAAAATATGTTTAAAAAAAAAATTGGTCTTACTATCTAACGAAACTCAGTACAAAGTAAAGATTTCACTTAAACTCAAAATTCAGTACAAAAACCGCAACTGCTTTACTGAAATCTGCTTTCTGTATAAAAATACAAAAATAGTTAAACCTGAGAACAAACAAAAATTTAACTACAAACAAAATGGTGGTTGGACTCCAACAAAATGGTGGTTGGGCTTCAACAAAATGGTGGTTGGGCTTCAACAAAATGGTGGCTGAGCACCAACAAAATGGTGGCTGAGCACATGGTCTCACACAAAGGATGACAAAATGGTGTCTCCAAAATCCAGCAATACAAAACCCAAATTAAACAAAACAGTTTCTCTATTCCCTGTGCCCTACCCCTGAAAATTGGAGCAAGGAGCATATAAACCAATAAAAAACTTGCGATCTCTCCTGTGCAAATGCTAACGAAGGAAATGCTGCCTTTACAAACCAAAACCACCTCTTACAAACATAAAAGTTACACACAAACAGAAGTTACAACAAAAACGATACCCTGTAATTATCACCCCACACGTCACAATCAACTTCAGATCCACCAAAATTTACACACTAAACGTTATTTCACACGGTGACCAGCACTATGAAAATAACCCAGCCACACTTTTAAAACATCCAGCAAACTCCATACATAAACCCCGTACAAAGACCCTCTTGGCTGTATTGACCAGGGATTTGCAAAATATAGACTCTATCCCCAGCCAATACCCCTATCCCTCTATGTACAGATATTAATCCCCTGTCCTTATACACAAACAGTGAAAAAGAAAAAAGAGAGATTCTTTTGCTGAGCGCAGATTTACAGCAACAGCTTGCAGAGAGACCAGATGCTGGTTGTAGGACAACAGAAATTTCAAAAACTGAAAATAAAGTCTTACCAACTTCGCCGGCTTTTTCTGGTTGTCCAAAACCAAGAATCCAATCTCCCTCCTTTGGCAAGCTGCTCTGGAATCCGCGTCTGCTCCTAAATACAAGGCTCGCCAATTGTTATGGAAAATTTGGTCTTTGCGCACAAAGTCCTGGTGCACTAAAAGGTACACTTCAGTATTAAAGTGCGCCCAGTACAAACAAATCCGTCGCTATAAAAAACACGCTATATTCAGTTCTTTCTGTATAAGGGGTGAAGTACTTCTCTATCCCAGAAAGAGTCAGACACGCAAGCTGCTTCTAGCTGGAGTTCATCTGACCAAGAGAGCAAGAGAGCCTCTGGTCCGCTTAATTTATTAGACAATAGGACAATGCCCAGTGGCTGAATGCTCAATGACAGAAACCAGTTAGCCCAGTAAGTACATTTACATATCAAAAGGACAGGGGAGTGGACTAGGATGACCGACCAGCCCCCTGTACATGACTCATCCCTGAGTCATGTCCATTGTCCCCGTCAGCCATGTTTGTCCGACCATCCCCCATCACTGTCAGTATGGACCCCATTCAGATACTGCTCAGAGTGATCAGTATCTAGTGAAGATCAGTCTACTTGTTCTTATAGATTTGAGACATATCTGAGGAGACATTACAGCTATTGTTCTTATAGATTTGAGACATATCTGCGGAGACATTACAGCTATTGTCAGCACACTGTACGAGTGTACAGACAAGACAGGCATGTCTTGAAAGCAGGTATGTCGTCTCTAAACCCAAAAGAAGGTTTTCACACTGACGGTTTTGTCGTTGGTTGGATTAAACCCAAGTACCCTCTGCTAGAGCGTTTCTCGTTCCAATCCAACACAGGGAGACAGATGACAACTTATAAAACACACACATCCTAGAATATAATGTCCACATAATAAAATTTACACAACACCCTCCATTTTTCCCCCCTTATTTTTCCTTTCCTTAAGTTTTTACCCCTCCCCCATTTTCTTTTATGTTGGATACTTTTGGCTGTGCTCCTTTCACGAAGTACATTCAGACACTTAGTTGATAATATAGAGGATTTTTGTTTGCGTGTTCTGAGGGTTTTGTTGAGACTCCCCATTTGGGGATGTTTTTCTGCTGATCCATTGCTGTTATTACCCGACCTTTATAATCATTCGCTGTCTTTCTGATGACGTTTTGGCCCTGCGCAGCCATCCACTTTGTTGTTAAGCTGTCGATTTTCCAAAATAAAAATTTTGAAATACAAAAATAAACAAAACATCTCTGGTGTCATCACATTTGTTGTCGCTGTAGAAGTACCAGCTGTAGCGGGGGGTAGTTGTGAGTGAGACCACAACTAGTGCTGATTATTGTGCTGGTTGTTCTTGGAGGACGTTCTTTAAACTGCAGACATAGAATTGATGACTTTCTTGTCTGAGATAAATACCTCTCACTTTTCGAATGGTCATGAGATTTTAGGCTCCGTCTGGCATCTTAGCCTGACTTTGACGCAAATGCATCTGCTGACCAAATTAAGTATATGGCTGTTGATATGAAGACTTCCTAACTGCTCCGCGTGTCCCATTATTGCATGTACGACACTGTTCTTGTGACTTCTTAATGCCATGTTACAATTGATGAGAGTTGACCTTGTTTAGTGTTCTTCCAATATCGTTGTACTTTATCTCTTTTAAGTACATCTGTTGTAATTTGATGTGTTTTCATCATAATAATAATAAAAAATTTGGTTTAAAAAAAAATAAAATACCTCTCACTCTCAAGCTCAGCCGCCCTGACAGTAGATGATGATGATGATGATGTTGTAGTAGTTTTTTCACTCTTTTTATGTTTGAAGGGTGGCTTTAGCTGACTACTAGCACTACTACTATGATGTCTGATGTTCTGCTGGTTTTAACTCGGGTTTTAATTGGCAGAGCTTGAGACACAGTGACAGCAGGAGGACTTCCAAGCTGTTTTGTTTTACTGCACTTTGAAACAGCACGAGTCCTGCGAGAAGAACTAGTAGATAATGGGACCATACTTGAAATGATTGTTGTTGATGCTCTGTCACCATTGCTTGAGTTTATGATTGATGTTGATATTATGTTCTAAACAAATAAAAAATAAAACAATAAATATTTTGTAATTAAATTTTTGTATATAGTATATATTATATAGGACCAAAAAGGCAAAATAATTTGCACCCTGTGTGTATATATACAGTGGGGCAAAAAAGTATTTAGTCAGCCACCAATTGTGCAGGTTCTCCCACTTAAACAGATTTCACATTTCATATGTTTTGCGCTCACGGTGGTCTTTTAATTTTGAGGTTTTGGATGGAGTGGCCTGTTAGATTGAAGTGATGTCCCACCGGGGTATAATATGTATTTTCCTGGTGGTTCTTCATGGAGTGTCTGTGCTGGTTCATCCTTAGATTTACGGTGAGATTTAGGCTAGTTTCACCAATATAGCAGCCCTTATCACACGTCGTGCACTGGATCATGTATAGCACATTGGCAGATGTGCAAAGGTATGAGCCCTTGATGTTATGTATGGCGCTGTTGTGATTTTCTTTACTTTGTAACGCAACAGCTGTTCGTGCAGTGTTTCAGGGCAGATTTGATTTTTTCAGAGATTGTCCTTTCCTTATAGCCCTTCCACTGGAATGATGAATCTAACAAGCCACTCCATCCAAAACCTCAAAATTAAAATCCTCAAAGGACATTTTAAAGACCACCGTGAGCGCAAAACATATGAAATGAAAATGATCACATATTTTAACGCTATAAATGCTGGACTCAATGTGGATTCTGGGATTTTAATCCATTATCATAACGTTACATAACATTCAAAATTCTGGCTGATGCTTTGTTTCCTCTTGGTTTCTTTTTTATTTCTCATGTCTCTTTCAGCCTTCACTGTTTTGTGTTTTTGGTTTTTTCTTTTTCCCTTTTTTTTTTTCATTCAAGTTGTATGATCTTATCTCTGTTGTTTTATTATGGGCCCAAGATCCCTCATGCGTTTATTTTACCATTTTGAACATCCCATTTGACTCTCACTTTATAGGACATCTAAATCCCCCCACCCATGTGACCCTTACAGGGTTATTCAAAGAGATTCGAAAAGTCACCGCACGTTCGTGACTTTTCATTCTCTTCAATTCGGTTTGTTTTGCCGATCCCATTTCAGTGACCCTGCGGTGTATTCAGCAAGCACCACAGGTTCCCCAAATTGCAGGGAAAAGCTGCCGCAAACCTGACAAAAACTAACCGCAAAACCCAGCGAATACATGCCAAAAACCCTCAAAAACATCTGGATTAACCTGCCGAAAACCACAGAAAAACCCGAACAGGAGCCGATCGCAGCCTCCGACACAGCAGAAGAGCCAGTGAATAAATTAGGAAAACAATTTGTATGAATGATTGAAAAGTGAAACGCTGTTTGCAAAGAAACTACTGAGTGAAAATATCTGAAATTTACATATGAGGTCCAGGGAATGATAATAAAGAAGGCTGTTACAGAAAAAATAAGTCAACTTAAAAAAAAAACGGACTCTTAAACAAAAAAATTCAGAAAAATGCTTAAAGTATCCTAAAAAATCTATAAATTAAGAGACTCTTTACTGCAGAATTTTATAATGAACGGTTTATTAGATATTGGATTAAAACGGGAATATTTTTAACATTGAAGCCTATGGGATTCTCCTGAATAAACTTGCCGAATTAAACCACCGAATGGCAGGGCATTTCGGGAACCTTTCACTGCTGGTTTTTGTTCTCTGAATAGCCGAAGCAGTGCTTTTTCATGGGGTTTTCACTGCCCTCGAACAGGCACCGAACAGGCACCGAATGTGCAGGCAACTCACCAGGTGTTGGCGTATTGCCTGCACTCTGGATAGCCGAATGGCCAAGAAAGGTATGACTACATACTGATATACTCGTTTTTTTATATATATATTACACAAATATTCCCTTTACCTGTGCAATGTAGGAGGTGCATTTGGTGTCATGTCATTGTGCAGGCTGCCAGCATGGGGTCTTTCCAATGTTAACAAACAACATGTAATGTTAAAGGAAAAACAAAATAGCAAAATGTCTTTTTTTTCTGCTCTAAAAGAACTGCACTGCAGTACCATTGCATGTGAAAGCTTTTTTAATTTTTATATTCACAATACACATGTCATTCATGATGCCAAATAGAACATTTTAATGTATTTTATTAATTTAATCTGAAATGGTATGAAATAGAAAGAAAGTTTACATTATTTTTCATAGCACCCACCTGGGTCCCCCTCTCTATATATTTTTTTATTTACAATATAAACTTGAAGCCTCCCGATAGCAAATCTCACTTTTTGTCCTTCACCAACAATCTCCATAACTTTTATTTAGGGCTGCGGAAATTAATGATTAATTAATTGATTAATCATTAATTTCCTTGGTCGATCAAATTTATTTTGATCGACCGCCGGCCGCCGAGTGCTTTGGTCCCTACGAGCGGCCGCCGACCACTCGCCTGGGATCTGCCAGCCACGATCTCGCGAGATTGCGGAGTTCATTTGAATTCTGGGATCTTGCGAGAAGCAAGGAGGAGGCATCTTGCGAGAAGTGGCAGGAGGTGAGAGTGCTGGGGGCACTATATATCCATGTTGTGTGAGCTGGGGCAATATATCCATGTGAGCTTGGGCACTATATCCATGTTGTGTGAGCTTGGGCAATATATCCATGTTGTGTGAGCTGGGGCAATATATCCATGGGAGCAGGGGCAATATATCCATGTGAGCAGGGGCAATATATCCAAGTGAGCTGGCGCAATATATCTGTAGCGCTCACTCCCGGAGGAGCCGCTGAAAATGAACCACGGGTCAGTCTCCCCGCACTAGGGAATAAATATACTCCAGCACCGTTGTGGATTTTATAAATTATATTGTTTACTAAAGTAAAAGGCATATAATGAGACACGGTGTTCGTAGATATATTTACAGTATTTCGTATCGCGGTAAACGCGCAGCGGAAAAAGAAATGCGAGACTTCGTATTTCTGAAAATTGCGCGACCGAACAGAAAAATACAATGCTTCGTAATTCGGGAAACACGCAGCGGAAAACAAAATAAGATGCAAATCTTTTCCCCTTCTTTAGATACTAGGGAGTGAGTCCCGAACAGGTTAAGTCCCGAACTGTGAGTGTATGTGTGTGTTATGGTACCCGGGTACTATTCAACTGGCCAGTGAATCTTTTAAACGATGTCTTCGACTAGTCAAGTTGGGGCCCTGTGGGTTTCAGAAATAAACAACAGCGCACTTTCTTGACTTTGTAAAACCGGCCTTGGAGGCCTCTCACCCATCCGCTGGATCACCAAGGTTCCGCTGACCCAGGACGTCCCTCCGCTCGATGCCTGGCTAGGATACTGGCTACTGGATCTGTTGTCGGGTTCTCTTTGCTCCGACCGTGGCTTGTCCAGCTACCGCCTGCTCTCCCATCCAATGGACCTGCGGTACTCCTAACTCAGGGGTCCTCCGCTTCCTTGACAGCAGCTTGGGGAATGCCTGTGGATCACTGGGTCTCCTTCTTACAAGGCTGGGTAACCTCTCTTGGAATCCTGGTAGGCCGCACCTGCGCTCCGGCCTAGTCACTGTTCCACTCTGCAACACTGCATCCTCTCTCATGCACTCCCTGGCGCGCTCTGACAGCTATCTCCACGAGGCTCAGGATGTACAGCGTCTGTGTCCCACCCACTTCCTGTGTCCGTTTGCAAAGCATGCCAGGAAACGTAGTCCCAATATCTTCTGTGTTGGTCCAGCATGCTTACCATGGTCTCTGTCTCCCTCTGGTGGCCATTTCAAATAAATGCAGCAGAACAGTCTTTTTAAACACAGCGCTACACTCTCCCCCCCCTAAACTCTTGGGTCCTCCCAAGGGCGTGTAACGGGTGCATGTAACGGTCATACATAACACAACATAACATAACAACAGTTGCATTACATTTCTAACTTTAGCCTATATAGTCAGGGTTGAAAACAGGCAGCAAATATCCTCAATCTCACCCAAACCCCTAGACACCTCTGTAAGTAGGGCCGACACTCCAGGAAACCTCCGCACAGTTGTTACAGCTTCCTCTGTGCTATGTCCTGGTGAATCATACGTGAGTCTCTGAGGGGGTCGTATTGGCCGTTTAGGTTAAAATTTTTCAGGAACCTCTTCAGCCGGGAGAGCTGACTCTACAGGCTCAATTCTCTCATCAACAATCGGAGCAAACATTTCCTCAGAATATGAGCCCTCCAGTGAAGGCATAGAACTGTAATCTATGGATATTTCCTCTAAAACTTCAGAAACTTCCGGTGCTTGAGTCATCACTTCAGAAATATCAGGTTCTAAAGCACTCCCACTCCAGTCAGAGACTGGCTTGACGCCCTGAGACTCAGGTGTCCACACCCAGCTCAGACTCCAGCCTTCCTCTTCACTGTCTTCTTCACTCTCTCCGACGGGACGTAACTGCCGAGACCGAGTAATAGAAGTCAGACGAGATATAGGCAGACCAGGCACAGAGAATTTGTCTCCAATCGGTACTTGTACAGTCTCTCCTGAACGTAGGACCTTCTCTGTCCCTTCCGTTCTCCTCAGCCTTCTTACTTCTGTATTGGCTCTCTGTTCTTTGACCCTCCGTGGACAGGCCCGTCGTGACATCGAGTGTGCCTTCTTAGGAGCAGGACTCTCCTCCGTGACCAGTGGGGTTAAGAGGTGTCTCAACACATCAGCGTTCATCCCCACTATCATAGAACTTCGATTAGCTCCCGAGGGACGAGGACACACAATTGCCAACGTGTCACATACTCCCGGTTGTCCAGTAATTTCCGAACTGAATTCTAGCTTCACCTGTATATATCCATCGTAGGGAAACTTCTCCATTCCCATACCCCAGATTTCGAGATCCTTCAATTTCTTCAGGGGTATATGCTTCAAATATTTCTGATAGAAGTCTCGGTAAATCAGCGTTACTTGAGCACCCGAATCTAGGAGAGCCTTAGTATAGACTCCTTCCACTTGAACCGGGATGATGGGCGAAGGACCTATCAACTTGTCAGGGAACTTTTTCGTAGTAGCAGGAGAGGTAGACCCAGTCTGTTGTACTCTAACCCTTGTCCTCACATGTGGTGACTGCGGGCGTACATTGTCGTCCAGCGACGTAGGACCAGACCTCCAGGGAGAGGATCTCCTAGGTCTAGCAGGCACATATAGAGACCCTCCCTGTCTCCTTTCTGGGCACTGAGCCTTGAAATGACCGAATTCTCTACAGGCGAAACATCTTACCCACGAGGATGAGGGCACACTTTCTTCCTGTGGCTCATTTGAAAATCCTCTGTCAGAGGCCACAGCAACCGCTGCTGTTCGTATATCTGAGAGAGACTTCTGTATTTCAGTCTGCACTTCTACTACTTTCAAGATTGCCCGGCATAGGTCCATGTGTGTCTGTTCCATCTTGACTTGGGCTTCTTGTACGCTCGCGAGAGTCTTTTGTATCTCACCATACACCTGGTTTGATGACTTTGGAGTTATCTCCGGCTCATATGTCTCTTCCAGATCTTCTTCATCTGATGAACACTTGTTATACTCTATGGGTTGCGCATAGACCTTTTCTCCCCTTCTTCCAAGCTTCTCTTCCAGAAGGGCTTCTTCCTCCCGAACAACTCGAATCAGTTCTAGGTAATTTAACTCTTTATTACCTTCTCGAGTCCTCAGCTGCAACACCACAGGATCTAAAGGTAAGGCACCCTTCAATATCTGACGCATTCTAACTTGATCTACTGTAGTGGGGTCTGTTCCTTTCTTCAACAGTACTTGGTACAGTATCTTATCCAGGCGCCTCATGTATTCTGTCATCTTCTCACCCCTTTTCTGGTAAGTATGCTCATATTGGTACATTAGCTCAGCAGCCTTTTCCGTTCGCCCGAAGACTTCCTGTAATATGTTCAGGTAATCTAGAGCAGTACAGTCTCTCTTACTCAGCTTCAGATTCCTGATAGGGATGTGCGTTTCGGGTTTCGGAATTTCGGAATTTTCACGAAATTTCCCGATTCGTGTTTTCGGATGCGGCCGAATTTCCGAAACATTTTAGATCCGAAAATTTCAGATCCGAAATGTTTTCCGAGCCGAAACGAAATATTTTCGGATTTTTCGAATGGACTTGAAATGTGTCAAACGAGGAGAACAGATTTTCCGAAAAATGAAAATTTTCCGAAAAACGAAAATTTTCTGAAAAACGAAAATTTTGAAAAAAAACCAAAATTTCTGAAAAACGAACATTTTGTAAAAACGAAAATTTCGGAAAAACGAAAATTTTTCGAAAAAACGAAAAGTCGATACAAAAAACGGGCAAAATGACACGGAAAATACGAAAAATGGTCGATATTCCGAAAAACGTGCAATTCCGAAAAACGAAAACTTCCGAAATTACGAAAAGTCGATACAAAAACCGAGCACAGTGACACGAAAATACGAAAAATGGTCGAAATTCCGAAAAAAAAATGTACCCGAAAAACGTGCCGAACCGAATCGAATCGAAACCGAAATCGGTCGAAACGGGCCGAATCGAAAAGTTTAAAAATCCGAAAAATCGAACCAAATCGAACCGAAAAAAAAATCGGTGCACAAGCCTAATTCCTGACAGCCTCTGACGCAGGTCCCTTTAAGTTCTCAGTAATCCTTTGCTTCTTCTGCGCTTCAGAGACGTCCCACTCATCCAGAGCCTGCATCGCTTGTTCTACCCATTCTTCGAAGGTTTCTTCTCCCGCCGGAGTTGGCAAGTTTCCTGAAAATTTTTCCAACTTCCGATATCCGAAGCTGATGTAAGAAGGGTGAGCCCTCTGACACTTAACCACTAGGTCTCCAATAGCAGCAATGAACTCTGGCCCGATCATGGCCAGCGGGCTGGATGCAGGAATGTTCGCTGAATCACCACGTGGCTTACTTGGCTGGATCAGACGAACTTCCACGTCGTCGGTTAGCTGTATACCCACGCCCTGAAAACACACAGGAACACATTTTCTCCACTCGAAAAGAACATACGTGTGAGAAGTCTCTGGGTTCACTTTGATGTCCGCTAGAAACCCCCGCTGGTCAGGTGCCAACGCTGCCACGGCCAAGCGGATCTGCTCTTCTGCCCAGGTGTCTAGAGGAATATCCATTACTACACTCAACTCTAACTGGCCACCCTGTGCTTTACACCACTCTGCTGCTTCGTCTGGGTCCATATTTAACCCTTTAAATGCGTTTTTTCCAGAGACTGAGATCCCGGAAACGAGCCCCCACGTGTAGCGCTCACTCCCAGAGGAGCCGCTGAAAATGAACCACGGGTCAGTCTCCCCGCACTAGGGAATAAATATACTCCAGCACCGTTGTGGATTTTATAAATTATATTGTTTACTAAAGTAAAAGGCATATAATGAGACACGGTGTTCGTAGATATATTTACAGTATTTCGTATCGCGGTAAACGCGCAGCGGAAAAAGAAATGCGAGACTTCGTATTTCTGAAAATTGCGCGACCGAACAGAAAAATACAATGCTTCGTAATTCGGGAAACACGCAGCGGAAAACAAAATAAGATGCAAATCTTTTCCCCTTCTTTAGATACTAGGGAGTGAGTCCCGAACAGGTTAAGTCCCGAACTGTGAGTGTATGTGTGTGTTATGGTACCCGGGTACTATTCAACTGGCCAGTGAATCTTTTAAACGATGTCTTCGACTAGTCAAGTTGGGGCCCTGTGGGTTTCAGAAATAAACAACAGCGCACTTTCTTGACTTTGTAAAACCGGCCTTGGAGGCCTCTCACCCATCCTCTGGATCACCAAGGTTCCGCTGACCCAGGACGTCCCTCCGCTCGATGCCTGGCTAGGATACTGGCTACTGGATCTGTTGTCGGGTTCTCTTTGCTCCGACCGTGGCTTGTCCAGCTACCGCCTGCTCTCCCATCCAATGGACCTGCGGTACTCCTAACTCAGGGGTCCTCCGCTTCCTTGACAGCAGCTTGGGGAATGCCTGTGGATCACTGGGTCTCCTTCTTACAAAGCTGGGTAACCTCTCTTGGAATCCTGGTAGGCCGCACCTGCACTCCGGCCTAGTCACTGTTCCACTCTGCAACACTGCATCCTCTCTTATGCACTCCCTGGCGCGCTCTGACAGCTATCTCCACGAGGCTCAGGATGTACAGCGTCTGTGTCCCACCCACTTCCTGTGTCCGTTTGCAAAGCATGCCATGAAACGTAGTCCCAATATCTTCTGTGTTGGTCCAGCATGCTTACCATGGTCTCTGTCTCCCTCTGGTGGCCATTTCAAATAAATGCAGCAGAACAGTCTTTTTAAACACAGCGCTACATATCCATGTGAGCTGGGACAATATATCCATGTGAGCTGGGGCAATATATCCATGTGAGCTGGAGCAATATATCTATGTGAGCTGGGGCAATATGTCCATCTGAGCTGGGGCAATATATCCATGTGAGCTGGGACAATATATCCATATGAAATATGTCCATATGTGAGCTGGGACAATATATCCATATGAGCTGGGGAAATATATCCATGTGAGCTGGGGCAATCTGTCCATGTGAGCTGGGGCAATATGTCCATGTGAGCTAGGGCAATATGTCCATATGAAATATGTCCATATGTGAGCTGGGACAATATATCCATATGAGCTTGGGAAATATATCCATGTGAGCTGGGGCAATATGTCCATATGAGCTGGGGCAATATATCGATATGAGCTGGGGGCAAATCAATATATCCATGTGAGCTGGGGCAATATATCTCTGTGAGCTGGGGCAATATATCCATATATATATATATATATATATCAGTGAGTTTTACTGTTGTGGATTCTGTGATACACTCATACACACCGCACATTGCTGTGAGTTTTATTACTGTGGAGCGACGTTATGTCCTTTTTTAAGTTTTTCTTTTCTTTTGAAATTAATATTTATTAAAGGTTTTAAAACTTTTTCTGTTTCTGTTCACAAAAATAAATATTCACAACAAAAGCAGTCAACTAATTAGGGATACAGAAAGAAAGAAAAAAAAGGGAAAGTGAGGGAGGAAGGGGGAAGAATTCCATCCATCTCAAAAAATGTTTACAATAGAATATTCAAGCAGTACAACAAAAAGTACTAATAAGTATACAGTGACATTAAACATAGTTATTTACAGAAGTACACACATAAACCGAAAAGGTCAAATCAAACCCGTAAAGCGCGGCCATTAACATTACCTACAGTATTATCTTCCCATATGTTCCAAAAATATTTCAACTTCATGGTAAACAGAGATGGTTGTCTTAATGCCAACTCATAATCCTTATTTTCAAGGATCATTTGGATGACTTCATCACATGTAGGGATTGTGGTAGTTTTCCAATGTCTTGGAATGATCGCTGCTGCTGCAATCAGTATATGTCCGATTATTATTTTGACCACTTTAAGAGTGTTATCTGGAAATTGTTTGAAAAGTAAAAGTTGAGGTGAAAAGGGACCAATATGAGATGTGACACTAAGGACGAGTTTATATACCTCTTTCCAGCATCCACGAAGTTTTGAACAATGCCACCAAATTTGTGCATTGGACAAAGAAGGGATACGCCACCCTATATCTGGTGTGAGGCGCTTCAACCCAGAGCCAGGGACACACTAGGCTCTGTAATCCGTGAGTGAGATTCTTGTTCTATCCTCACCATAAATACCTGAAGCAGTCTGCACTATTATTATTTTTTCTTCTCTCTCCCCTTATATAAACCACCCATTGAGGAGAGGAGCTGTGGCAGTGGACCGTTTATCTCTACAACACGGCTCATACGCTGTGCAACCACTAGTGGGCACAAAATTTTCCGGTTCTTTTCATGTTATTTGCACTTTTGCACGTGCACTTTACTGTGGCTTAGGACTTATTGACTGTACAACCCTCCAAAGAACTATCAGCGATTTGCGCTTTTAGCGCACCACCTGTGTATGCACTTTACTTAAGAATGGTTTCATAAGCACATGCACTTTGTTGTTATACATAATCCTTGCATGTCTCTCGGCTTTGCTACTGCATTTATGTATCAATTGTAATTTGCACTTCTCATTTTTAATTGTACGTCTCTCGGGACCTGAAGGTTCCTGGCGACGTTTTTAGATCTTAGACTCTAGTACGAGCACCTGTAGGGGATAATATCAGGCTAGGGTTTATACGATTTATAGTACACCACTGCGCCACCAGGACCATCTACTGTTTTCTCTATTACATTTGCACATTTTGTTGAGATTATGTGCAACACCTCGTAGGCTGAAAACCCAAAACTTATATCTATAAATCAGCGCCTCCACAGAAAACCCCCCAAAGATGATAAAAGCAGCTGGAGAAGGAAAACATTCAAATAAATCACACTGAAAGCTAATGACAGAGGAGGGCTGGATAGTAAAAACCCCTTTATAACAAGCAGCGCTGGGAGAAAAGAGGGACTTTATAAAACATGTGTTATCTCCCCTCCCGCTCTGCATAATAGGGGCTTAGGTCTGATACATTTTATATTATCCAGGAGCACTATCCCCCTTTCCTCATCTATAATACACATTTTATATAAAGTCCCTCTCCTCTCCCAGTGCTGCTTGTTATAGAGTTTTTTTTTACGTCTGATACATTTAGTATTCAGCTCTCACAGCTACTCTGTCATTATAAGCCTTCAGTTTGATTTATTTGAATGTTTTCCCTGGATTTAAAGTGCTTTATTTTATTATAAAAATAAATTTGCACCAGTCATCTCTTCTCTGAGCTTTCAGACTGATTTACGTTAATATTTTCCCTCTCCCCTGCTTTTCTATTCCTGTGTCTCCCCCACAGAGTTACAAAGTTTAAGTAAAAGTTCTCACTCCTGTGCTGGATAAGCATTGCATTCCGAAGTTCTGCACCCTCCACATGCCAATGCAGTAGGATGTTCTCTACAGAGAAGGGCATTAATTAATGCAGGTGGATGTTGTATACATTATACAGAGAGGGGTATTAATTAATACGGGTGGATGTTGTATACATTATACAGAGAGGGGTATTAATTAATGCAGAAGGATGTTCTATACATTATACAGAGAGGAGCCTTTTTTTTAGCCCTTTAAATCCAGTGGCTGTGAGCGCTGAGATCGGCAGCTTGTTATATTATATCTCAGTACAATGTATCTGGCTCAGCTGTTACAGTAACTGACTGTAACAGTGCTCAGAGTTTCAGTAAAACAAGGAAATAATATTGTTCTACCCTCTTATACAGTATATAAAATATTATTTACTAGTTTTACGGAAACTCTGAGCGCTGTGATGAGCAGCAGTCAGTTACTGTAACAGCTTTGCCTGACACATTGTGCTGAGTGAGAGATACTGTAACAAGCAGCAATCTCAGCCCTCTGAGGAGCCACTACAATAGTAATTGTATCCACTGGTTTTCGGATGAATGAAATTAGTTTTCATACTAAAGAACTGAAAACGAATTTCTTTAGCAACTAAATAAATTGCCTTTTAGGACTAATACATTAGTTCAAAACGAAATTTTGTGCTGTGCACATGTCTAATGTGTGTTACATAATTTCAGTTATATAATCACAGAATAGATTTCACTTCAGATAATTTAGTGATATTTTGTTTTAATACACTTTTATGTATGTGTGTTTTAGGCTAGGGTCAAACGAAAGCATTTTTACACGCGAACGTAAAAAAGTGCGTCCGAACGCATTGATGTATTTTTTCACGGAATATGCGAAAACGGTCATACGATGCGCATTTTCGTGCGTGATGTTTTACGAATCCAAACCAGGAAACTTTTTGCGTCTGGATGTTATGTTGGCCGGACATGAGCAGGGTCTGACGTCTCCAAATCACACACACACACCGCTAGCGGGCGCAGCGCACTCTGTACGTCCGTACTAGCGGTTCTGCGTTCTCGAAAAAATGCGTTCATTTTCCACTTGCGTTGCGCAGCCGGACTTTCGTGCGACCGTACTTCGTATATTGGCTGTCATTGCCCGTCATTTGCTGCTAGTGCGGCCGTGATTAAGTGCGCCAGAACGCACGTTAAAAATGCGCTGGTCTGACCCCAGCCTTAGACAGTTCTAAAAAACATGCACTTTGTATATTAAACTCTGCGAGCAGGTCAGTCATCACCCTCCCGCAGCTGCGCACCACGCAGACTCTCGTCCTGGCTGGACAGGAAATCAAAATTACGAGCAAGTTTAGGGGAAATATCTCTCCATCATGCCCCTGGGTACCATTCACTGTATATTTCACAACTCTGGAAACCATTATACATGGAAGAAGGTGACCACAACTGTTCACAACATCATCGTTGGAAAACTGTGGATCGACCAGTCAGAGATTGAGATTGTCAACCACAAGACAGGGGATAAGTGTAAAGTGAAGTTTGCCCCATAAAGCTATTTCTCTCGGGATGTGCCTCGCAAGGTCACTGGGGAAGTGATGGATGCAGCAGGCCGCTTACACTACACCGTGATGGGGACTTGGGATGAGAGGATGGAGTGTGCCCCGGCTTCGCTCTCTGTAATTGGAACCAAGAACGGAGGATATAGAGCTCCAGAGAGCAGGCTGGTGCTGTGGAGGAAAAAACCCTCAGCCTAAAAATGCAGAATATATGTATTACATCTCTGAACTCGCACTGACCCTGAATGCCACTGAGGATAGCGTTGCCCCAACAGACAGCCGTCTAAAGCCAGACCAGCGACTCGTGGTTTTACCAGATTCATATCTTTTTAATATAGGACCGCATGGTCCACCCCTGCACTCTTCCACAATACCACAAAAGGGTTACGGTGTGAAGGCACTTGCTGCCACCAAAGGCAAAATATTTGGGTACACTGACGCCTGTACCAGATTCATATCATTTTACTATTGGACCGCAGGGTCCAACCCTGCACTCTTCCACAATACCACAGAGGGGTTACTTACGGTGTGAAGGCACTTGCTGCCACCAAAGGCACAATATTTGGGTGCACTGACGCCTTTACCAGATTCATATCTTTTTAATATAGGACCGCATGGTCCAACTCTGCACTCTTCCACAAATTCCACAATACCACAAAAGGGTTATGGTGTGAAGGCACTTGCTGCCACCAAAGGCACAATATTTGGGTGCACTGCCACTGATGCCTATATTACCAGATTCATTTCAGTTTAATATTGGACCGCAGGGACCAACCCTGCACTCTTCCATAATACCACAGAGGGGTTATGGTGTGACGGCACTGTTGACACCAAAGGCCCAATTTTAAAGCACCTATTGTTACTTTCATTCAAAGCCTGCATAAGTTTCACCATAATTTAGCCCAAAAAATCACTAAACTTGTTCTGCGTGTCCTAAAATGTCTCCTCTTTTCATACAGGCTGCCGCCCCAAGCAGTTGTTTATGAATAGATTAAAGGAAAAACATTTACCGTCAATTGAAATGTCATTTTTTTTGTTTTTAAATGTTTCTATACATCCTACAAATCCGCCACTTCACGGGCAGGTTATGGGAACCTCCTAGGCATGATATTTGAAGGAATTTTTAGTTTTTATTCTTAACCTTTATTTCATGGAAAACTCACTGTTCCTTTAAAAAGTTTTTTTTTTTTTTACTTTTTGTCCTTGTTTCCTGTCCCCCAGGGCACTACCCGGACCCCCATACACCTTTTATGGCAAATATCTTGCATATATGCCCTCTTGGAGGGCACTCTAAAAATCGAACTTTCGAGTCCCATTGACTTGCATTAAGTTCGGTTCGTGTTCGAGTTCAAACTCGAACTTTTGAAATTGTTCAAGTTCGAATGCGAACTGAACACAGGGGTGTTCGGCTCATCACTGTAACGTTGGGAGCTTCCAGCCCTACCTGTGTGCTTGAGGGCAGCATGTCTGATGCTGCTCGCTGACCAATGCCCAGTTTAAATGGAGACAGGCAGGGAGGTGGCTGCATGAGGCGCGGCTTGAGTGGGGGGCGTGGCCTGGTGAAGGTCTTTAAAAACCCTCAGTGTTTTCTCAGCAGTTGCCAGATCGTGGTGATCCATACCTGAGCTCCTTGTACCTGACTGCTATATTGAATTAACCCGTTATTGACCTCTGCTTGTTTCTGACTATTCTGCCTTCTGTTGCCCTAGACCGTTTTCTTGTACTACGCCACTGCTCTGATATCGACCCGGCTATTCCATTTGACCATTCTGAACTCTATATTCCTGATTCTGGCTCGGCTGACTACTCCCTGTGTTGTTAACCCTTTCTGTCTAGCTAGTTTACCTGGCCAATTCTAAGGACCAGACCGTTAGAGACCTTTCACGGCTACTCTGTTGGTAGCTTCTGGGCTCTGTGGAGTGTGGGGTGTTAAGTACTGCGTGGTGGGATCTGGGAACCGTGACATTACGATCTGGCCACTATGGATCCCGCAGACTTAACACAGCACTTGGCTAACTTTGTATCCAGACAGGATGAGCAGGATCATAGGATGGAACAGTTTGCTATTGCCTTACAAACTATCCTGACTCGTACGGCTCACCTGGAACCAGCTGGGGTTGCACCCCCGCTTGATATACCTGTGTCCCCTGTCGTTCAGACATCCAAGGTACACATGACCACTCCTATGAGGTTTGACGGTACTCCCTCAGAGTGCCGGGGATTTTTGGTCCATGTGGATATTCATTTTAAATTAAATCCACAGATGTTTTTCTCTGACATTGCCAAAGTGGGGTTCATTATTAATCATCTGTCTGGCAGAGCATTGACATGGGCGACTCCATTATGGGAGGCAGAGAAGCCTATCATACGGGATTATAAAGAATTCATAGCCGAGTTACAACGTACATTTAATCCTACCAGAAAGGCCACGGTAGCTGGCAAATCCTTGTTCCGCATACGTCAAGGGAACAGGACTGTTTCTGATTATGCCATAGAATTTAAAACCTTGATCTCTGATGTGAACTGGACAAATGAGACACTGGTTCTGGCTTTTATGGAGGGGTTATCAGAGTCATTGATGCATGAATTGGCTCCACGTAAACTACCTGAGGTATTGTGTGAACTCATTGTTTATTGTATAGATCTGGATAATCAGATAAGGGACAGAAGGACTCCAAGAGAGAAGCCCAAGAGACTGTTACCTAGGTTGGCCCCTGTCTTTCAGGCACCACCAAGAGAGTCATCTCCTCCCTCTGAGCCTATGCAACTAGGCCGTACTAGGCTTACAGAGGAAGAGAACAAGGCGTTTTCGTGAGGGATTGTGCCTGTATTGTGGTTTGGGGGGTCATGTACGATTTCAATGTCCTACTCGTCCTAAGATGTATGATAAGCTGGAAAAACTACCGCACCTAAGGCAGCTGAGGAGACAGGCCTTGGGTGTGACGTGCATGTCTCCTGTCAAAGACACTAAACTTATGTTACCAGTATCCTTGGCTTGGGAGACCAAGACCACACATACTACCGCTTTTTTGGATTCTGGGGCTGCTGGCAACTTTATCGATGTTAACTACGCTTCTTCCATTTCTCTACCTCTGGTTGTAAGAGAGACACCCTTAGCCGTCGAAACCATAGACGGCAGACCGTTATCCTGCCCTAGGATTACTCACGATACGGTTACATTGGTTCTTACCACTGGTCTCTTGCATAAAGAAGAAATCATATTTCAAGTTATCCATTCACCTTCCAATCCTGTTGTACTTGGTTTCCCTTGGTTGGTGGAACATAATCCTGTTATTGATTGGGCTAAGGGAGAGATACTGTCTTGGAGTCCTGCTTGTTTTGGGACTTGTTTAATACCCATTCAGCATGTCGGTGCCCTGAACACACCCACAGCTCCTCCATTGTCTACAGAGGTTCCTGACCAATACGCCGACCTCAGGGCTGTATTTGATAAAAGAGAGGCAGAGAAACTGCCTCCCCATAGACCATATGATTGTGCCATTGATATTCATCCTGGTACCATGCCTCCTCGAGGCAAAGTATATCCTCTTTCCATAAAGGAGAACCAAATTATGGAGGAGTACATAAAGGAGAATTTGGAGAGAGGTTTTATCCGACGTTCCTCTTCTCCAGCAGGGGCTGGGTTCTTTTTTGTGTCTAAAAAAGAGGGAGATTTACGCCCGTGTATCGATTATAGGGGACTTAACAAGATCACCATTAAGAACGTGTACCCTATCCCTCTCATATCAGAACTTTTCGACAGGTTAAGGGGGTCAGCAGTATACACAAAACTTGATTTAAGAGGGGCTTACAACCTGATACGCATAAAAGAGGGGCATGAGTGGAAAACAGCATTTAACACCAGGAGTGGGCATTATGAATACTTGGTCATGCCTTTCGGTCTTTGTAATGCTCCAGCGGTATTCCAGGATTTTATTAATGATGTGCTCAGAGATTTCTTACAAACCTTTGTTATAGTATACCTAGACGATAAATTGATTTACTCTCCCGATCTGAAAACCCACCATGCACATGTCAGACAGGTATTAGCAAAATTACTGGACAATGGTCTTTATTGCAAACTAGAGAAGTGTTTATTCGACATTACTACTGTGAAATTCCTTGGGTATATTATCACTCCAGAAGGTTTTGAGATGGATCCTTCTAAACTCACGGCCATCTCAGAATGGCCTCTCCCTCAAGGTCTCAAGGCCATACAGAGGTTTCTGGGGTTTTCCAACTATTATAGGAGATTTATCAAGAATTATTCCGCTGTAGCTTCCCCTATCATTAATATGACACGTAAAGGTCTGAAGAACCAGATCTGGTCTTCTCAATCCAAACAAGCATTCGAAGCCCTCAAACAAGCTTTCACTTCCGCTCCCGTGTTACGGCATCCTGATCCCAGGATTCCGTTTGTTCTTGAGGTTGATGCTTCCGAGATAGGCATTGGGGCTGTCCTGTCTCAAAGAGAGTCTCCAGGAAAACCTCTACATCCTTGTGGGTTCTTTTCAAGAAAATTAGCACCAGCAGAACGCAATTATGATATCGGTAACAGAGAATTGCTTGCTATTGTGTCTGCCCTATCAGAGTGGAGACATTTGTTGGAAGGTACTCTTGACCCTTTGTTGATAATTACTGATCATAAGAACCTTACGTACATCGGGGATGCTAAACGTTTGAACGCGAGACAGGCCAGGTGGTCATTGCTACGGTCTCGGTTTAATTTTGTATTGACTTACAGACCACGTGACCGCAATGTAAAGGCTGATGCCTTATCTCGTCAATATGACCCGTATGAGTCTAATACACAAGACCACAATCCTATAGTTCCTCCTGAACGTATTGTGGCTTCCACAGTCTTGTCTGTCTCCTCGCCTTTCCTGGAACGCCTCCAGTTAGTTCAAGTGGGGGCTCCACCTGACAAGCCTCCAGATATGTTGTTTGTACCTGAAATGGAAAGACAAGAATTACTCATAATGTTTCATGATTCTAAACCAGCAGGTCATCCTGGTATTACTAAGACTCTTACCAGTATCTCCAGACAGTTCTGGTGGCCCACCATGCGACAGGACGTACGTCTGTTTGTTTTGGCTTGTCAAGTCTGTGCCAGAAGCAAAACCAGTAAATCCTTGCCTGTCGGTCTATTGCAGCCTTTACCCATGCCTAAGAGGCCTTGGTCTCATCTATCTATGGATTTTATTGTGGACTTGCCGAAGTCCAAGGGTCATACTGTGGTTCTGACAGTTGTAGACCGCTTCTCCAAAATGGCTCATTTTGTCCCTCTAC
Organism: Leptobrachium leishanense; assembly: GCA_009667805.1. Taxonomy (NCBI): domain Eukaryota; kingdom Metazoa; phylum Chordata; class Amphibia; order Anura; family Megophryidae; genus Leptobrachium; species Leptobrachium leishanense. The sequence goes on from CM019071.1 coordinate 90,489,961, forward strand.
CTAAGCTTCCTACGGCCAAAGAACTGGCGGTCATCTTTGCTAGAGAGATTGTACGAATACATGGGGTTCCATCTGAAATAGTCTCTGACAGAGGAGCCCAGTTCGTCTCTCGTTTCTGGAGGGTTTTCTGTGCAGAGATGGGGGTGCGATTGGCCTTCTCTTCAGCATATCATCCACAAACCAATGGGGCAGCAGAGAGGGCAAATCAGGGTCTCGAGCAGTACATACGTTGCTTTACCACACAACAACAAGACAATTGGTCGGAGTTGTTGCCCTGGGCTGAGTATGCACGTAATAACGCCGTTAATGAGACCACTGGCCACTCTCCTTTTTCTGCCATCTATGGTTTTTTCCCTCCGGCTCTACCGCTTCAGTTTACTGAACAGACCATCCCGGCTCTCGATGACCATCTCACTCAACTGCAAGAGATTTGGAGACAGATTCGAGAAAATATGGAGCGCAATGTTGCTGTCCAGAAACGCAAGGCTGACAGGCATAGGTTACAAGCTCCCTCATATAACGTGGGGGATAGAGTTTGGTTGTCCACTAGGAACGTGAAGTTGCGGGTGCCTTCTATGAAAATGGCACCTCGGTTTATAGGTCCATATAAGATCATTCGCCGCATTAATCCTGTGGCTTATGCTCTTGCCCTTCCTAAACATCTTCGCATGCACAACGTCTTCCACACCTCCCTACTGAAGCCATTGTTGTGTAACAGGTACACGCGGGTCGTTCCTCCTCCTCCACCTATTCAGGTTGATGGTGAATCTGAGTATGAGGTTAGGAGGGTTTTGGATTCTAGGCTGTGCAGGGGCACTCTGCAGTACTTGGTCGATTGGGTGGGTTATGGTCAAGAAGACCGGTCCTGGATTCCAGCTTCCGACATGTCTGCCTCTAGGTTGGTTAGGGCATTCCATGCCTCACACCCCGATCGCCCTGGTGGTCGTCCTGCCGCTCGCCCTGGTGGTCGTCCTGCCGCTCGTCCTGTTGGTCGTCCGGTGGCATCCCGTGGAGAGGGGGGTACTGTAATGTTGGGAGCTTCCAGCCATACCTGTGTGCTTGAGGGCAGCATGTCTGATGCTGCTCGCTGACCAATGCCTAGTTTAAATGGAGACAGGCAGGGAGGTGGCTGCATGAGGCGCGGCTTGAGTGGGGGGCGTGGCCTGGTGAAGGTCTTTAAAAACCCTCAGTGTTTTCTCAGCAGTTGCCAGATCGTGGTGATCCATACCTGAGCTCCTTGTACCTGACTGCTATATTGAATTAACCCGTTATTGACCTCTGCTTGTTTCTAACTATTCTGCCTTCTGTTGCCCTAGACCGTTTTCTTGTACTACGCCACTGCTCTGATATCGACCCGACTATTCCATTTGACCATTCTGAACTCTATATTCCTGATTCTGGCTCGGCTGACTACTCCCTGTGTTGTTAACCCTTTCTGTCTAGCTAGTTTACCTGGCCAATTCTAAGGACCAAACAGTTAGAGATCTTTCACGGCTACTCTGTTGGTAGCTTCTGGGCTCTGTGGAGTGTGGGGTGTTAAGTACTGCGTGGTGGGATCTGGGAACCGTGACAATCACTAATTGGAAGGTATTGTAACGTTGGGGGCTTCCAGCCTTTCTGGTGTGCTTGAGGGCAGCATGTCTGATGCTGCTCGCTCACCAACATCCGGTTTAAATTGAAACAGGCAGGGAGGTGGCTGCATGAGGTGCGGCTTGAGAGGGGGGCGCGGTCTGGTGAGGTCTTTTAAAAACCAACAGTTCCTTCTAAGCAGTGCCAGATCGTGGTTATCCAAACCTGAGCTCCCTGTACCTGAATTCTCTCGTGATTTAACCTGTTATTGACCTCTGCTTGTTTTCTGACTATTCTGCCTTCCATTGCCCTAGACTATTTCCTTGTACTACGCTTCTGCACTGATATCAACCCGGCTATTCCATTTGACTATTCTATACTCTGTATTCCTGATTCTGGCTTGTCTGACTACCCCCGTGTTGCTGACCTGGTTTTGTATTACGACATTGTCTTTGATTAACCATTTCTGTCTAGCTAGTATACCTGGCCAATTCTAAGGACCAGACAGTTAGGGATTATTCTACGGCTACCCTGTTGGTAGTTTTTGGGCTCTGTGGAGTGTTGGGCTTTAAAGACTGCGTGGTGGGATCCGGGAACTGTGACAGGTATACTGTAATTGGCAAAAATCCACATGATCATGTCAGACTAACCTAACTGCATTCTATGAAGAAGTAAGTAGAAGTATAGATCAAGGGGTCGCAGTGGATGTGATTTACTTGAATTTCGCCAAAGCTTTCAACACAGTTCCACACAAGAGGTTACTATTTAAATTAAGAAAAATTGGTCTTGATGAAAATACTTGTTCTTGGATAGAACACTGGCTAAAGGAAAGGGTACAGAGCGTGGTCATAAATGGGGAATTTTCAAGATGGACACCAGTGGTAAGTGGTGTCCCTCAGGGGTCTGTTATAGGACCAATTCTATTCAATTTATTTATAAATGACCTTGAGATATTCATTGAAAGTTATGTATCGGTGTTTGCAGATGACAAACAAAACTAGGAAAGTAATAAAATGTGAGCAGGATTTTACTTCGCTGCAGAGGGATTTAGGCTAGGGTCAGACGAACGCATTTTTCACGTGCGTTTAGCCGCACGAAATCACGGCCGTGCTAGCAGCAAATGACGTCCAATGCCGGGGAACATACGACGAACGGCCGCACGAAAGTTCATCCGTGCAACGCAAGTGGCCAACGAACGCATTTTTTCGAGAACGTCAAACCGCTACTACTGACGTACAGAGTGCGCTGCGGCCGCATAGCGGCGTGTTTGCGTGATTGGGAGACGTCAGACGCTGCACACGTCCGGCCAACATAACGTCCAGACGCAAAAGGGTTTTATTGATGTTCCGTACAAAATCACGTACGAAAATGCGCATCGTATGACTGCTATCGCGTATTCCGGGAAAAAATACGTCCATTCGTTCGCACGCACTTTTTCACGGACAACGTGAAAAATGCGTTCGTCTGACCCTAGCCTTAGATAGATTGGGGGACTGGGCAATTAAATGGCAGATGAAATTTAATGTAGATAAATGCAAAGTTATGCACTTTGGATTGAAGAACACACAAGCAACTTATACCCTAAATGGTACTGAGTTAGGGAAATCAAAGCAGGAGATGGATTTGGGAATAATCATAGACTTCAAACTAAGTAACAATGTGCAATGTCAAACAGCAGTCGCCAAGGCCAGTAAGGTATTGGCAAGTATTAAAAGGGGAATTCACTCTCGGGATGAAAACATAATTTTGCCGCTTTATAAATCAACAGTAAGACCGCACCTTGAATATCCCGTGCAATTTTGGGCACCTGTTTTAAGAAAGGATATTATAGTGCTAGAAAAAGTGCAGAGACGGGCAACTAAATTAATAAGGGGAATGGAAGATTTAAGTTAGCCTTTCCTCATAACAAGCTTAAACCTGTTTAGTTTAGAGAAACGGCACCTTAGAGGGGATCTGATAACTTTATATAAATATATACGGGGCCAATATAAAAAACATTGCCAGGAAACCTATTCATTAATAGGACTATACATATGACACGAGGTCACCCATTTAGACTGGACGAAAGGAAATTCGGCCTAAAGCATAGGAAGGGTTATTTTACGGTGAAAACAATAAAGCTGTGGAAGTCTCTGCCTGTTGAGGTGGTTGGGTCAGAGACTGTACAGACTTTTAAACAACGACTGGATGACTTCCTGCAAAAACCTAATATTAAGGGTTATAATATTTAATATGTGGATAAAAGCTTTTTGATCCAAAGAGAAATCTGACTGCCATTCTGGGGTCAAGAATGAATTTTTTCCCAGTATGCAGGGCCGGTGCAAGCATTTTTGTCTAGTCAGGCGAAGGTGCGTTTTGGTGCCCCCCCATCCGTGTCATGTCAAGCCAATCAGGATAGAGCTGCCATAATAATCTCTATAATTGCACACATACATATATACACACTCTAGTGTCGCACCGATACCACTTTAAGACCGAGTACAAGTACCAATACTTTTTTTCAGGAATTCACCAATATCATGCCCACTCAGATACATATATACAGACCAGAACATGTCCAGATAAATATATATATACGCACAGAGACCTCAGACCAGAACATGTCCAGAATATATATATATTGACCCCAGCTCACATGGATATATTTGCCCCAGCTCACAAGGATATATATTGCCCCCAGCTCACCATGGATATATATATATAGCCCCAGCTCACAAGGGTATATTTGCCCCCATCTCACATATGGGTATATTTACCACAGCTCACACATGGGATATTTTGTCCCCAGAGCTCACACATGGGTATATTTGCCCCAGCTCACATAGGATATATTTGCCCCAACTCACATATGGGTATATTTGCCCCAACTCACATATGGTATATTTGCCCCAACTCACATATGGGTATATTTGTCCCAGCTCACACATGGTATATTTGCCCCCTGCTCACATATGGTATATTTGCCCCCAGAGCTCACACATGGGTATATTTGCCCCCAGAGCTCACACATGGATATATTTGCCCCCAGAGCTCACACATGGATATATTTGCCCCCAGAGCTCACACATGGGTAAATTTGCCCCAGCTCACATCATTCTTCCCCTCAATTAATTTCACCCCCTCAATTCATTCTCCCCCTCAATTCCTCCACCCCTTCAATTCATTCTCCCTTCAATTCAATCTCCCCTTTAATTCATTTCATACCCCTGCTCACACGCGCACATCACCCCTGCACACACACACACACACACACACATCACCCCTGCTCACACGCGCACATCACCCCTGCTCACACACACATCACCCCTGCTCACACACACATCACCCCTGCTCACACACACACATCACCCCTGCTCACACACACACATCACCCCTGCTCACACACACAAACCTCACCCCTGCTCACACACATCACCCCTGCTCACACACACACATCACCCCTGCTCACACACACACCACCCCTGCTCACACACACACCACCCCTGCTCACACACACACCACCCCTGCTCACACACCACCCCTGCTCACACATCACCCCTGCTCACACATCACCCCTGCTCACACACATCACCCCTGCTCACACACACATCACCTCTGCTCACACATCATCCCTGCTCACACATCATCCCTGCTCACACATCACCCCTGCTCACACATCACCCCTGCTCACAAACATCACCCCTGCTCACAACACATCACCCCTGCTCACACACACCACACATCACCCCTGCTCACACGCACACATCACCCCGCTCAGACATCACCCCTGCTCACCACACATCACCCCTGCTCACACACACATCACCTCTGCTCACACATCATCCCTGCTCACACATCATCCCTGCTCACACATCACCCCTGCTCACCACATCACCCCTGCTCACACACACACATCACCCCTGCTCACACACACACATCACCCCTGCTCACACGCACACATCACCCCTGCTCAGACATCACCCCTGCTCACACACATCACCCCTGCTCACACACACATCACCTCTGCTCACACCTCATCCCTGCTCACACATCACCCCTGCTCACACATCACCCCCTGCTCACACATCACCCCTGCTCACACATCACCCCTGCTCACACATCACCCCTGCTCACACACATCACCCCTGCTCACACACATCACCCCTGCTCACACGCACACATCACCCCTGCTCACACGCGCACATCACCCCTGCTCAGACATCACCCCTGCTCAGACATCACCCCTGCTCAGACATCACCCCTGCTCAGACATCACCCCTGCTCACACACACACACACTTCACCCCTGCTCACACACATCACCCCTGCTCACACACATCACCCCTGCTCACACACATCACCCCTGCTCACACATCACCCCTGCTCACACATCACCCCTGCTCACACATCACCCCTGCTCACACACCACCCCTGCTCACACACCACCCCTGCTCACGCTCACACATCACCCCTGCTCACACATCACCCCTGCTCACACGCACACATCACCCCTGCTCACACATCACCCCTGCTCACACACACACATCACCCCTGCTCACACATCACCCCTGCTCACATGCACACATCACCCCTGCTCACACATCACCCCTGCTCACACACACACATCACCCCTGCTCACACATCACCCCTGCTCACACACACACACATCACCCCTGCTCACACAAACACACATCACCCCTGCTCACACATCACCCCTGCTCACACGCACACATCACCCCTGCTCACACGCACACATCACCCCTGCTCACACGCACACATCACCCCTGCTCACACACACACATCACCCCTGCTCACACTAACAAACATCACCCCTGCTCACATATCACCCCTGCTCACATATCACCCCTGCTCACACACACACATCACCCCTGCTCACACACATACATCACCCCTGCACACACACACCCACCCCCCATACTCACACACCCCCCCATACTCACACCCACCTCCCCATACTCACACCCACCTCCCCATGCTCACACACACCCAATGCTCTCATTCACCCATGCTCACACACACAGACACACACTCCATGCTTACACACCCACCTCCCCCATGCTCACCCCCATACTCACACCCCCTGCTTGCTACTTACCCTAGGATTCAAATCCCTGGCTGCCTCCATGGTTACAGCTCAGCTGGTCTCTCTCCACTCCCCCTCCCCTGCACGTGCTGGACACTTCCTGCACAGGAGCAGGGGAGGGAGGCTCTGCTAGCTGCTGTGAGGAGGAAGGGGGTGGATGGGCGGGGCCAGCATCTTCCCATGTGAGCTGTGGTCTGGCAGCCTCGTCTTCCTCCTCCTCTGCACCCCCCCCCCGCAGGGCCTTTACTTCCGGTGCAGCGTGTGGGAGTGGGATCCCACACGCTGCCGAGTAAATGGGAAACCTTGTGCCCGATCCTTGCAAGGCCTCCGCTCGCTGGGTGGTCCAGATTTTTCCGCCCCTCAACTGGCAGAAAGCCAGAATAGTAAGGCAGCCGCCTGTGCTGCCTTACACTAGCGCCGGCCCTGCCAGTATGTTGCATATTGGCAAGCGTTTCAGACTGGGTTTTTTGCCTTCTTTTGGATCAACAGCAGTAGGTGAGGTGTGAAAGACTGAACCCGATGGATGTATGTCTTTTTTCAGCCTATGTAACTATGTAACTATCAGGGTTATTCAAAGAGAATCAAAAAGTCACCGCACGTTCAGTGACTTTTCGTTCTCTTCAATTCGGTGCGATTTGGCGATCCCATTTCGGCGACTATGCAGTGTGTTCCGCAAGCACCACAGAGCCATTGTAGTGCAGGGAAAAGCCGCCGCAAACCCACCGAACACTCACCGCAAAACCCAGCAAACGCTCAATGAAACCCGCAAAAACATCTGGATTAACCCCACCAAACACGCCAGAGAAACCCGAGCAGCCTCCAATCACAGCGCAAAGCAGCTGCCGGAAAAAGCCGACACCGTAGACGAATGGAGTGAAAAAAAAAACAGTACGCTTGAATGTCTGAAAAGTGAAACGCTGTTTGCAAAGAAACTACAGAACGAAAATGTCCGAAATTTACATATAAGGTTCAATGAATGATAATAAAAAGGGCTGTAAAAGAAAATAAAAAAACGATTTAAAAAGATAACCGGAAAAAAAATCCCGAAAAATGCCTATAAGATACTAAAAAATCTATACATAAAGAGACTTTTTACTGAAGAATATTATAATCAACAGTTTATTAGATATTGTATTAAAACGGGATCTATGACAGACACCAAGATCCTGATAGCAATTTTTATTGCGCTGATCAAGATACGTATATATTTTTAACATTGAAGCCTATGGGATTCGCCTGAATAAACCTGTCGAATGAAACCACCAAACAGCAGGGCAATTCGGCAACTTTTCACTGCTGCTTTTTGTTCTCTGAATAGACGAAGCATTGCTTCTCTATGGGGATTTCGCTGCCCTCGAACAGGCAACTAACAGGCACCGTATGTGCAGTCAATTTGCCAACATTTGGCGAACTGCCTGCTCTCTGGATTGCCGAATGGCCAGGAAAGGTAACCGTACTCTGAATTTCAGTGTTCGGTTACCTTTCGACCACAATTCGGATCTTTTTGAATAACCCTGTATGTAATAGACCTATATATAATATATACTATTTGCTCATTTTGTTTTTTTAAGTTTAGTGGTGCTTGTTATAAATTACAAACATAACAAAACAATAACTGTCTTAAAGAAAGAAAAATAAAACATGGCAGCTTTGTTTATGTTTGTTAGTTCAATTCCTATTTCAAGGTCATTTATAAATTTATCTAAAATGTCTGGCCAAAAGTTAGATCTCATCTGTTAATGAACTACACCTCCCTTGATGCTCTATCGAAATCAAGATTGGAAAACATTGTGTGAGGTGTGGTTCCACAAAACCTGGTGATCTACCTTGGGCTAGCCTAGCTCTAAATTGAATGATTATGTCTTACATTTGTCAAGCACTTTTAAGCTAATAGTACCAGTAGGTTTGGACCAGGCATAATGATTAGCTTGGCTTGTTTGTTATCATTCTGGCACCACCTTGTGGTTGCCATTTAAAAACTTTTCCTAATGATACGCCGCAAGAGAAATAAAAGTTGTAATTGACAGAAAAAATGGCTCATTCGAAATGTGATTTCTTTTAATGTTAGTACAATAGTAACGACACTTGACAGACATTTCACTTGCTGTTGTTCGTCGCACTTTGGCAACTTAAATTCCCCGACCCTGTAGCGAATTCAGCATTCACTGCAGTGCAGGGAAAATCCGCCACAAAATCGCCGTATCGGAAAAAGAAAAAACGCTGAAATGATCCGATCCAATAAGTCGCCAGGAACCTGCTAGCAAACATCAGATCCAATAAGCCACTGAAGAGCTGCCGAATGCCGCCAGAAAAAGACGATAAACCGACAAACAGGGTTAAAACAAAAAAAACGAAGCGACTGCAACTTTTAAGGTTTTTAACACAGTTTGCAGAAAAAGTACTCAACGAAAATGTCTGGAATTAACACATAACGTCCTACGAATAATAATATTAGGTCTGTTACAGAACAAAAATGCTATTTAAAAACTTAACTGAAACAGAATTTTGCTTAAAAAATCCTGAAAAATGCCTAATAAAAAGAATTAAAGAGACATTTTGCTGCAAAAATTAAAGGTTTAATAGCTAATGAATAAAAAGGGGGATATTATCTACATTGAAACCTATGGGATTCACCTAATTAAACCTGCCAAATGAAACCACCGAACATCAGGGCATTTCACTGCTGTTTGGTGTTCTGAATAGATTTTTTTGCCTTTGCACCACTGGAGGAGAGCTAGGGTTCTTTAGACCCCTGTATCTCCATTCTTTACAACCCAGAAAGTAATGTTTTTTGGACAGGTCAGAGTCTGACCCTTCTAATGATACAAAACATGACCATTTAAAATCTAAAAGAACAAAACACAAACATTTTGCTTGCGCAAGCATACTTTACTTAAACGTTTCCTATACCTAACATGGAGATCAAAATATTTTTTTAGCATCTTGATAACATAGGTATTACAAAGTGCAGGTGCAATTTACCGACAGAATGTGCAATGCAAAATTTTAGCGAGTCCTAATAGCTGGTGTTAAATTATTCTGCAAAGACAAAATCATTTAGCACCCCCTAACCCTCCCCCATTACATCCCATACTCACCTCTCATCCCACGGCGAGAAGGGTGGCCCAATCCGCTGCTTCTTCTGGCTGTGAGCAGAGTGAGACTGGGAACAAATAGTTCACAGTCTCCCTCTGCGATCACTCACGAGAGCGAGATCACTCAGGGCTTGTGGCCTGGAAGCACGACCCTCCATGAAATCCTATGGACTCCAGGAGGTGATACTTGCAGCGACGCGGAAGTGGTACCACGAGTACCACTGCATTTACCACTGCATTCTGGGGCAAGGTGCTAAACTAGGTGCCACGATAACATGGGGACACTATGGGAAAATCTTCAGGTGCAGATTATCACCATTAGCATCCCATGGTAGCGTGAACTATGGAATAGGCCCAAACTCTTTTAATCTCCCTGCCTTATCTCTTTCAGCCGCCATCTCTTATCGCGGATAGCCTGGAGAACAATAGACCTACTACAGCTTATCTAAACATTCAATCCTCCACCTCATTGACTGTTAAATACTGTAGAAGGTAAACCACAGCTGTAAAGTAAAACTTTTACAAAGATTTTGGTAAATGTTGCATTACGGGAAAAATCCTCAAAATGGAAATAGGAGATTAAAAACCTTACTATATCTTTCCATTTTACATGTAATTACTACAAAGGGAAAAAAAAACAGCAACATGCGTTTATAAAGTGATTTTAATTGTAATGCACAAGTAATCTTGTTACTACCCATTTAAGAATGTAATGCAAAAGCAAACATTCGAGAAATATCAAGAATTGTTTCATACAATAAAGCAATATGTAAAAGTAAGTTTAAATCGTAAAATATAACCAATAGAACAAAAAACCACAATAACAACAATGAAGAAAGCAGAGCTGTCTTTAACGCGGGCAAAAGTCTTTAACGCGGGGCAAAAGGGGCAGTTGCTCCGGGCCCAGTTATTATCGAGGGGCCCAAAGCAGCTGCCCACTAGGCCCGCGTACACCATGTTTTTTTTTCTGGTGACCGCCGGCACGTCACACGCCAGCAGCCTGAATGAGTGAGTGGAGGAAACAGAGCGTGTTTCTCCTCCTTCCTCCAGCAACCACCGCCGTGGGTGCATCTCGCGAGATTTCAAGAGCTGCGTTGAGGCTGCGTGCAGGTCACGTGATAACGGTGCCTGATGGTCTGCGTGTTACTGCGTGCATCACATGCTGCCCCCGCGCACAGCTCACAGCCCTACCTCAGCCTGGCCAGACCCGCTGCTGACTCGACTCCCCACACCCGGCAGAGAGAGTGTACGGGAGATAAAAGACTGCTTTCCTCTTCAGCCATCAAGCATAATGGGGGTTAATCTTGTTTGCCATCACAGAGCGTCCATGCTCTGGATAGCGCTACGAGCAGAGCCCTCTCCCAGCATTCCTCGTGGTTCCGGGTAAGCGCACCCTCAACTACACAGCGTGTGAGATCTGAGCACACGCATAAAGGAAGCGGATCACAGCTCTCCAAGTGCAGGATGCAGGGCCCAGCTGATTTATAGCAGCAGCACAGTAAGGCCCCGTTCACACCTAAGCCTTTTAAAGCGCGTTCCTGTGTGCTATAAAACGCATGAACAGGATGATTTCCTACGCATGATTTCCTATGGGACCCGTTCACACCTGGGCGTTTTAAAGAGAGCAGGAACGCGCTTTAAAACGTCCTATGCCCAAAGAAGTACGGGAGCTTCTTTGGGGCGTACTGCAGCGCGTTCGCGGCCATAGACATGGACGTGAACGCGCTGCAATGCGCGTTTGGGTGTTTTTAACGTTTGCGCAATACACGCGTCAAAAAACGCTGCATTAGTGCTGCATTAATAAAGCCTTTCCATGTGTAACGGGCGCAGTGGCGTTCACACAAGCGTAACGAGGGTGAGATCTTGTTGGACAGAGATATCTGCCGATGGTTGCAAAACACACAGTATTTACAGACTTATACTCCAAAGCGAAGGAGTATAAAAGGGCAATAGATCTGCTACTAAGTTCCAAAGTTTTCGAGACCAACGGACAACTTAGAGCACAAAACAATACAGATGGCTGCAACACTAGAATGGGTGAACCAAGATAGTTTGACAGTCAACGTATTGTGCAGGCTGCAGGGCAGTCACCGACCTGACAGTCTTAGCGTTCTCTGATAAGCTCAGACTGGTATGTTGTAACTTGAAATCACCAGGGTTTACTGACACACATAAAGGTTTATAGCTGGTACAAACCCGGGTACATTTGGCAAGCTGAGCATGGCGATCATATGCAGAAAACAAACAGTATCTCGCTATTGCGGATTGTACAGAAATACAAGACCTTAAATCATACACCTTGGGCCTGGAATAGAACCCCGATAAGGCTGTAGACAGTACACCAGAGCGAGAGGGGAATATCCCCATAAAACAAGTAAAACCCCAAGCAGCCTGCATAGGGTTAAACCCATGACGCACAGGACTAGCAACCACTATAGTACGTAGCAAAAGAATGGTCAAAACAAGCCGGGTCAAAATCAGGAGCAGGGATCGTAGACGTAAACGGGTCGGCAACTGGAATATCAATAATAGCAATGGTAAGCGATGCAGGAACAGAACTCCACATCAGGGCGACAAGGCAACTCCTCGCGCCCTGCTTTAAACCCGGTTGCTCCTCGTGACCACACCAGGCCCCGCCCCCTCAGACACCGCTTGGCCATCACAAGGTGCTGGCACTCGACCAGCCAGTGGCACCGAACTATGCCCAGACCCCCGGGCAACACAGCAGGGGCTGAGGATGTAACACTATGAAACTAATCTTGACCCTCTATCTACCACCGATCAAGAGATACAGGGGTTCAAAGGACCCCCATATCTCCACCATAGGAAATCCCTGGGCAGCTAGGGGTTAATTCCCCAACCAACGTCATCTCTCGCATGCGTGATGACATCAGTGGGTGGGGGGTCCCCCGGAGGCTTGGCTGACATCCAAGATGTCAGCCACCTCTGGGAGAAGTCTGTGATTTGGCGCAGGATCGTGGAACGGCACCTAAGGTGTTAAAGAGAGGCATCGCGGGAAAGGTCAGACTGTAACCATTCCAGTTATTCGTCTCTTTTTTTTGTATGTCCTCCCAATTGCCCCCCCTCAGGCGATCTTTTGGCTCTGCCGGGGGGTGCCGGAAACTGAAGTCATCACGAAGAAATCAGTGCGCTGGGGGGGGTATAAAAGCGGGGACAGACTTCAAGGATGTCAGACCCCTGTGGGACACCAGACAGAGAGTTAAGTATGCAGAGAAAACCCCCGCTGATGGCAGTGGCGTCACAAGGTGGGGGCATGCCACACCGGGTGACACCCTCTTGCAGGGTGACTGTCGTGCCTCAGCCCTGAGAGCCTGCTGTGGCCAGCCTGGGTCACTAGCTCTCCTTACCTGCTTCCCACCTAAAGGTTAACTCCTGTATCTGAACCTGAGGTTCTGCATAAAACCAGACCACACCCTCCTCCCCTGTGCTCTTTCATTTTGTGTATTCCCTTCCCTAAAGAGGTCCTGAGAGCTCCCTCTGTTTATTTTCCTTGTCTCCTGATTAATTCCACTTTGCCGTGTATACCAGTATTGTTCCATCCTTGCTGTGTCTGCATGACCTGGTTCCTGCTTGCTGGAAGATCCACTGCGTGGCCCACTATCCAGAGACTCTCAAGTGGCTCCCAGTCCTCAGCTCTCTCCTAGAGGTAGACCTTCTATCAAGGTACTGTTACCTAAGGCTCCTGCTTTTCCTCATAAGGATCCAGAGAGAGAGACCAAGTGGCCCACCATCCACTTGCCATTGATTGTATTTTTGTGTTTTGCAAGGACTGTTTGCTGTGTACCAGATTTTACAATACAAGCTTATTGTGCCAATACAGCCTCTATTGCCTGTTTGCCTGCTCACCCCCAGCGCTTGGGAATATATCACTACACAGAGGCTGTGCCATGGCTCCTTCATGGCGCGAGCCTGACCGTGACACCACTCAGGGCCAGCCTTTGATGTGTATCTGTCTCTGTGGGGAGAGATCAGTGCTGGGCAGAGGAGAACCCCGTCCCTGGCTGTCACAAGCCCCGCCCCATCCATGTGGCAGGGAGAGGAGGGAGAGCAGCCCTCCCATGGCTGCCCCCCTGCCTCTGAGTCTGCCCCACCCCTTCCTCACACACATCATCACAAGCACGTGCTTGTTGATGGGAGGAGAGAAGCCAGGCCCAAGACGGAGCAGCTGCCCTCTCTGACAACTTGCACATGCTGGATCTGGACACAGGCAGGTAACAGGGGCTGCACTGGGAAGAGTAGAAGAGGGGGCTAGGGAGCGTGACAGAATGTTTACTGTATGCTGGAGAGGGTGACAGACTGTATATTGTACGCTGGGGAGGGTGACAGACTGTATACTGGGGGCTGGGGAGGGTGACAGACTTTATACTGGGGGGCTAGGGAGGGTGATAGAGGACACACTGTCTGTCTATCCCTCCATCCATCCCAGTCTGTCCATCCATCCCAGTCTGTCCATCCATATATCCATCCCAGTGTGTCCATCCACCCATACATCCCACTGTCTATCCATCCATACATCCCACTTGTGCTGAGCTGAGTAAGTAATGAATATTCATAAGGGTCAGGGAACAGGAAGTGAGCTGTGCCCCAGGAAGAGTCAGTGTGCAGGAGAGCCAGCTCAGAGCAGAAAGTCAGCACTCATCTCATGTATCATATAATAAAGAAGTTGCTGTAAACAGAACCACGTGGATCATTAAAAAGCTGAACAACACATGATACCAGAAGTGGATGTTTCTTCAAGTTCTACCAGTTACCAGCAAATAAAGCAACATGGATCTGCAACAACGTACAGCACATGGCCAGCAAACCTCACAGAGCTTACCTGTGAGAACTGATAGCCTGAAGCCACCTCCTGAAATCAGGTTTGAGGGTAATCTGGAGGACATGTGGAGAACATTCAAGCAGAGATTTATCCTCTATATGAAAGAAACAAACAAACACCTGCACTTTGCTAAGTGATCAGAAAGTAGCATTGCTCTTAACTATTGCTGAAGCAGAAGCCTTGGACATTTATAACAGTTTTCAATTATCTGAATCTGATAGTGAGAATTATGAGATGGTTATGGAAAGATTTGCTGCATATTGTACACCAAAGAAAAATGAAACATATGAGCATTTTGTATTTAATTCCCGGGTGCAGCTGCCACATGAGACAGTGGAGGAGTTTGTCACTGAAGGAGTTTGTCACTGATCTCAGATTAAAAAGCAGGTCTTGTAACTTTGGCCCTCTGCAAGAATCTTTAATCAGAGATAGGCTTGTGATAGGCTGCAATAGTATTAAAATACGTGAGAGACTACTAAGGGATTGTGATTTGACTCTGCAGAAAGCTGTGTCCATATGTCAGTCTGCAGAGCAGACCAAAAAACAATTAGATGTTTTGTGTAAGCAAGATTGTCAGGAACTGGTTAATGAAGTCAGAAACCACAGATCTGCAGGTTCCAGAAGACAGTCCTTTCCACAAATGTCAGAGAGACCAAAGAATAAAGTGAATGTACAAGATGCAAAGGACAGAGATGTGGGAAATGTGGAAAAATTCATGAGTTCTGCAAATGTCCAGCCTATGGACAGAAATGTAGTATCTGCAAAAAATATAATCACTTTGCCAAACAATGTAAGCAAGCTACAAAACTACATGCTGTTAAAACCTCCAGCTTCAGTGATGATGATCTTCTTGTGGATGTGGTCAATCAAGTACCTACAACAGATAGGGAATGGATTGTAGAGGTAGAAGCTCATGGTGTACTGATACCATTTAAAGTAGATACTGGAGCAGAACCCAATGTTATTCCAGAGGCTCTATGGAAACAACTGCAACCTAGCCCTAAACTTCAGAAACAAACTAAAGTACTGAAAGCATATAATGGACTTGACATTCCAACTGTGGGTCAATGCATACTCACCCTAAAGCATAACTCCACAGTAACAAAACACCCGTTTATTGTGGTTCCTGGAGAAAAGGTTCCTTTAATTGGATTACAATCAATACAACAACTAGGGCTTATCACCAAGATCTTTGAGATTACAGAATTGAAGCATGAGAGTCTCAATACCTTACTTGAAAAGTATAAGGATGTTTTCAGTGGATTTGGTAAACTTCCCATTAAGTATAAAATTACTTTAAAGCCGGAAGCACTGCCTGTATTTCATGTTCCTCGTAAAGTACCAGTAGCCCTACGTGTCCCACTGAAAAAAGAGTTACAGCGCTTGATAAAGATGGATGTACTCGAGCAGGTACATGAACCAACTGAATGGGTTAATTCTTTGGTTATTGTGGCTAAAAAGGATGGTTATCTAAGGTTGTGTCTGGACCCTAAAGAGTTAAATGCCAGTATTAAAAGGGAACACTACCAAATACCGACACAAAATTTAATTCTAGGGGAGATGGCTGGTGCTCAGCTCTTTACAGTTCTAGATGCCTCTAATGGATTTTGGCAGGTACCTCTGAAGAAAGGGAGCCGGCGCATTTGTAGTTTCAATACATCCTTTGGGAGGCACTGTTTCAAGCGTCTTCCATTTGGTCTGTGCTCCGCACTTGAAATATTTCACCGAACCATCCAGCAACTGTTTGATGGGGTAGAAGGTGTCAAAGTATACATAGATGACATTTTGATATGGGGCGCTGATAAAGCAGAGCATAATGAACGACTTGAGAAAGTACTAAAGATTGCACATGACAATGGGTTAAAGTTTAATCAAACAATCAGAAATTCTGTACCTGGGAGAGAAATTCTGGAGTGAAGCCTGACCCTGCCAAGGTCAAGGCTATTAAGGACATGCCAAGCCCAGCAAACAAAGATTTACAAAGATTTCTGGGAATGGTAACCTACTTGGGCAAGTTCATTGCGAATCTGTCAGACAATACAAAACACATGAGAGTTTTACTAGTTAAGGCTGCTGAGTGGCACTGGGGAAAGGCGCAAGAGGCAGAATTTGTTTTACTAAAGGAGTTGCTAATGACAGCACCTACTCTACAGTTTTTTGATGCTTCATGTATAACAAAAATTTCCACAGATGCATCCAAAGATGGACTTGGTGCAGTCCTTTTGCAACATGATGGCACAGGGTGGAGGCCTATTGCTTACGTAGCCAGGGCATTTACAGAAACGGAATACAAGTATGCTCAGATTTAAAAGGAGACACTTGGCATAGCATTTGGCTGTGAAGCATTTCACAATTTTGGCTATGGGACTTCATTTACAATTGAAACTGATCATAAACCATTAATCACTATATCTCCGAAAGAGCTGTGGAAAGCTCCACCTAGAATTCAGAGACTGCTTCTCAAGCTGCAAAAATATGATTATGTGTTGGAATTTTCCCCTGGCAGACATCTTTTAATCGCAGACACGATGTGACGAATTTGGCCTGAAAGGACCAGGTCTCCGGGTGCTGGAATCGATTCTGATGTGGATGTGCAGATTAACAGCATTGTGATGTCAGGCGTGATCTCACCAGTCATGTGGAAAAAACTGCAACGAGCTACTGCAGAAGATGAAACTCTTCAAAATGTGATACAAGCCATACTTTCAACAAATAAGAAAATTTACATGCCGAAACAATATCTTGCACACAGGGATGAACTATCAGTGCTTGACAATGTACTCTTGGAAGGCAGGAGATTGATAATTCTGGTTTCTCTCAGACGAGAAATGCTTCAAAAAATACATGAAGAACATTTAGGAATACAAAAATGCAAGAGGAGAGCAAGGGAAATTCTTTTCTGGCCTTCCATGATGAGTGACATTGCAGCTTTAGTCTCTTCATGCCCTACTTGTCAGGTGTTTCAGCCAGCCAGACCAAAAGAACCTTTACTTCAGGACGTTATGGTGAAGATTCCTTGGCATACAGTGGGAGTGGATATATTTTCATTTGCTGGACGTGATTACCTAGCAGTGCTGGACTCTTACTCCTCATACCCTGAGGTTGCTAAACTCAAGAATACGTCCTCAGAGCATGTGTGCCGGAAATTACGAGCAATATTTTCAAGATTTGGCATACCTACAATCCTAAAAACTGACAATGATCCCCAGTTTTCTTGCAGGTACTTTAAAGCATTTTCTGAAGAGTATGGATTTCTTCACAGGACCTCGAGTCCGAAATATCCTCAAAGCAATGGATTAGCTGAGTGTGGAGTTAAAATCATTAAGAGACTCTTTACAAAGGCAAGTCACTCAGGTGAGGCACCACAGGTTGCTTTGCTTAATTATAGAGCCACACCTTTGGAGGGGGGCAAATCTCCCGCAGAATTGTTCTTCGGTCGTCAGATAAAGACTAAGTTACCACAATTGAATTTGACACAGTATCACAATGACAGAAAGATGCATACTTCCTACATTGCAAAGAAGGATGGAATTAGGGAACGGCAGAAAAGGAACTATGACAAAAGTGCAAAGAATGTAAAAATGTTGCAGGTTGGGGACACTGTAAAGATCTGGACTGGTCAGCGCTGGACAAATGAAGCTGTAGTGCTGCGTCAAGTCTCACACAGGTCCTTTGAAGTTCAAACAAAGCATGGAGTGGTGTTGAGACGCAATCAGAAACATTTATTGAAGATACCATGTCACTCTCTAGACCTACCACAGTCACGGGACATGGATTCTTTCAGTAATGGTGAGGATTCTGAGGAGGCGTCCTCTGATATGCAACATGACCAAGACGTATTTCATCGGGAACCATTTCTGATAGATACTCCTGAGGAGCCCTCATTTGAGGATACTGACAATAGAGTGGACATTCCTGCCCCAGTAGAGCATCCAGGAAGAGCTTTACAACAGTCATCACAAGGGGACCAACATACATCAAGTGGCAGAGCTGTCAGAAGGCCACAAAGACTCATTGAAGAATGTTAACTGCTGTTGACACTAAACTCATTGACATTTCTGTTATACATAGTTATGTGTTCTAAGTTGATTGTCATGCCAAAACGACCTCTTGTTTCTTAGGAAATTGTTCTATTGCTTATTATCAATGTCTGCATTTTGTTGTTTGTTTTTGTAGAAAAGAAAGGATGTGCTGAGCTGAGTAAGTAATGAATATTCATAAGGGTCAGGGAACAGGAAGTGAGCTGTGCCCCAGGAAGAGTCAATGTGCAGGAGAGCCAGCTCAGAGCAGAAAGCCAGCACTCATCTCATGTATCATATAATAAAGAAGTTGCTGTAAACAGAACCACGTGGATTATTTCAGTACATTAAAAAGCTGAACAACACACCACTATCTGCCTGTCCATCCATACACCCCACTGTCTCTGCCAATCCATCCCGCTGTCCGTCCATCCATCCACCCCTCTGTCTGTCCATCTATCTTCGTCTGTATGTCCCTCTGCGTATCTTTCTATACATTTTTGTCTGTCCTTCTGCATATCTTTCTATAGCTGTCTATCCCTCTGCATATCTTTCTATACCTGTCTGTCTGTCCCTCTGTGTATCTTTCTACACCTGTCTGTCTATCTCTCTGTGTATCTTTCTATACCTGTCTGTCTAACTCTGTGTATCTTTCTATACCTGTCTGTCCCTCTGTATATCTTTCTATACCTGTCTGTCTGTCCCTCTGCATATCTTTCTATACCTATCTGTCTGATCCCTCTGTGTATCTTTCTATAACCTGTCTGTCTGACCCGCTGTGTGTCTCTCTATACCTGTCTGTCTGTCCCTCTGTGTAACTCCTGCCAGGCAGCGTATTCACTATGAAGGAGATATAGGGGGGGGGGGTGACACCATGAGTTACTGCACCGGGTGACATCAATCCTAGTGACGCCACTGGCTGATGGGACAATGTGTGGGGGATGTCCACCGCATACAGTGGGGACACCCTATGACTTCCCACACACGTCGTCCGCAGTGAAAGGGTTAAAGCTGCTGGGCAATGTCATATAGATAGTCTGCAAGTCCTTGTCCATTTCAGAGTTAATTTATGGTCTCTAGAATCCTATGTTTGGCAAAACTGGTCTCAGTTTGAATATTTTTGTAAGGATTACTTTCTATTTTCTACTTCATTCTCATACATTGTACTAAGCATATTCTCAATACTGTGGGGTGATTGTACTCTTATTTTTTTTCCTGAGGACACTACATATTCAGAGCATATTGTTATTTTAGCTCTTTTTATGTCTTTTATAGACTGGATAGAAAAAAAATAACAAAATATATATATTTTCATTCCAATAATACTACATACTAGAATCAAAGATCAGAATCAAAATACTGTCTCCCTGAGAAATCTAATGCTTTAATAGAGTTCATTGATATAGTCAGACAGCTTGCAGGCATCTTTCTTGCATTTACATGTTCTCATATTCATTCCACTATACTATCGCCTAGCAACAGAATACTTTCTCACTGCAGTAGTATGCCTCTGGTTTCTATGACAACACAGGCTACTTTTTAAGCCTTACTTTTAAATTCGTCCCACGTCTGACAACAACCACATTCAAGTAGGAGGTTACATAGTTACATAGTTACATAGTACGATGCGCATTTTCGTGCGTGATTTTTTTACGGATCCAAACCAGGAAACTTTGGGTGTCTGGACGTTATGTTGGCCGAAAACGAGCAGGGTCTGACGTCTCCAAATCACACACACACACCGCTAGCGGGCGCAGCGCACTCTGTACGTCCGTACTAGCGGTTCTGCGTTCTTGAAAAAATGCGTTCATTTTCCACTTGCGTTGCGCGGCCGGACCTTCGTGCGACCGTACTTCGTGTATTGGCCGTCATTGCCCGTCATTTGCTGCTAGTGCGGCCGTGATTAAGTGAGCCAGAACGCACGTTAAAAATGCGCTGGTCTGACCCCAGCCTAAGACTGTAAATCTTCCTGAATAAGTTTTAAAGTGTCTTAAAAATGTTTTGTCATTATTGAGTAACTATTGTGACGGATCCCGCTACTCGGGGTGAGTAGATCCGCCGTCAGCGCCGAGTACACCTAGAGGTCGGTAGTGTGGTAGCGAGGTGCCGCTGGTGCTCGTAGGATACCCCGAGGTTGCAGCGCTGTAGAGAGGTCCTTGAAGCGTCCCAGTTCCCAAAGCCCTGTTATCCCCAATTACTAGCCGAGGCAGGAGTAAAGGTTCAAACAAGAGTGATTTATTTTTCATGGAGAACACAGGCTTATTTATGGGGAAAAAAGACATTGTTCTCCCCTGGTCCGCCCTCAGCCCTCCCGGGGTGATTTCTGCCACTGCCTGGAGCCAAGGCCCAATTTCCCTTTGTTCACCTGGGGCCCCCCTGGTGGGTGCAGCCCTTATCTTGAGGCTCGGTGCCAGCTCGTCTGGTGAACTTTCCGGGGCTCTGAATGAGCGGGGAACAGGGGAATAACAGGGAAAATCACATTGAGGTACTTATAAAAATAAGGGCTATATATACTTTCCCTGGGCAAAGTCCGTCGGGGAATCCCAGGTCAGGGAGGGGGTATTGTCGGGGCCAAGGGTTGGGCTGGTCTCACTTACCGCAGTCCCCTCAGAGTCTGTGTGCGGAGCCTTCCTTGCTTGATGGCGGGTGGTGACGGGGCATACCCCACCAGGGTGGGTGTCCTCAAAAGTAGAGGTCAGCAGACCAAGGTCGTTGCCGAGTAGTACTTCAGTTGGTAGGTCTTTCATGATCCCTACTTCCACGTCCCGGGCATCCGTGCCCCAATCGAGATGGACGGGGCCGTAGGGATCCGGTAAATATGGCCGCCGGCGACTTGGACGGCCACCGAGTAGCCTGTGGAGGCAGCCGGGGTAATAAGGTGGGGCTGTGACAGGGTAAGGGTTGCGCCGGTGTCCCGCAGGCCGTTGGCACTCCGTCCATTCACCCAGACCTTTTGGCGATGGTGCTGCCGGTTATCTTGGGCAGCTGCTTGAATCGGGTCTGCTTCATGTAGGATGCCCCAGTCTTCGTCCGGAATCGCTGTGGGTTCTGGCTCCGGCTCATGTTGGCAACAATATGCCGTAGCTCTGCCCGGAGGGTGTGCTGGGCGATGCGGGGCAGGACGGTTGGCAGTCAGTGGACAGCGGTCCCAGATATGTCCAATTTGGTTGCACCCATAGCACCTGGGACCGGTCCGAGGAACCGGGGTGTGGATTGTCGGTGGCTGGGGTGCTCTCTCTGGTGGTCGGTGCGGTATGAGGCTGGGGTGCTGGATGGAACCGGGGAGGTGGGGGCCGGATGTCAGGAGGAGGTACTCGCCTGGCGTCCTGGTATTCATCAGCGAGGCGGGTAGCTTCGGGCAGGGTGAGGGGACGTCGGTCTCGCACCCAATCCCGGACCTCTGGAGGTGAATAGTTATAGAACTGCTCCAGCAAGAGCAGTTGGATGATCTGGTCCAGGTGAGTGGCTTGGCATCCCTGGATCCAGCTGCGGACAGCCTGTTGCATGCGGTGCCCCCATTCTGCGTAGGAGTCATGGGTCCCTTTCTTTAGAGCTCGGAACCGGACTCGATACGCCTCGGGGGTGAGCACATAGCGGGCCAGCAGGTGTTCCTTGACCCGCTCGTACACCATGCAGTCCTCATCTGCCACAGCCCGGTAGGCTTCAGCCGCTCTGCCTGTCCACTTACTCGCCAGTAGAGGTACCCAATCTCGGGCCGCCACCTCTTGCAGGGCACATTGTCTTTCAAAATCTTGCAGGAAGCCATCAATATCTTCGCTTCCCTCTGGGAAGAGTTTGAAGGCGGCAAAGGGAATCTTTTGCTTGGGGGGTCCGGTGCTGCCCTGGGGAGTCAGAGACCCACCTGACCGTTGCTGCATTTCTGCTTGGCGGAGTCTGTCCGTATCTGCTGATGATGTCGGCAGAGGGGTCTGTTCCGTACAGGGCCAGCCGCCACTGTACCTCTCGTCGCCATTCTGAGGTCTCGGAGCCCTCGGAGGGAGCCATACAAGCACGGTCGTCCTCCATCAATTCGCTGATGATGACCGCCTTCGGTTTGCCCCCGGGGATATTGCCTCTGGCTTTCAGCAATTCTTTAAGGACCGTGCGCTTCAGACCCTCGTAGTGCTGGGCCATACGGGGTTACGGCCGTTACTTGGGGTGTCCGCCTCTCGGACCCAGGGGTGTCTGAGACCGGGGTCAAGCCAGTGGCTGTATTTCCCCCTGCTTCTCTGGTCTCAGCCGATCCCACCAGGCTGCCAGCCAATGTGACGGATCCCGCTACTCGACGTGAGTAGATCCACCATCAGCGCCGAGTACACCTAGAGGTCGGTAGTGTGGTAGCGAGGTGCCGCTGGTGCTCGTAGGATACCCCGAGGTTGCAGCGCTGTAGAGAGGTCCTTGAAGCGTCCCAGTTCCCAAAGCCCTGTTATCCCCAATTACTAGCCGAGGCAGGAGTAAAGGTTCAAACAAGAGTGATTTATTTTTCATGGAGAACACAGGCTTATTTATGAGGAAAAAAGACATTGTTCTCCCCTGGTCCGCCCTCAGCCCTCCCGGGGTGATTTCTGCCACTGCCTCCAGCCATGGCCCAATTTCCCTTTGTTCACCTGGGGCCCCCCTGGTGGGTGCAGCCCTTATCTTAAGGCTCGGTGCCAGCTCGTCTGGTGAACTTTCCGGGGCTCTGAATGAGCGAGGAACAACAGGGAAAATCATATTGAGGTACTTATTAAAAGTTCTTTAGCCCTTATTTTTACAACACACAAATAAATAAACACTTGAACTGTTGTACTGCGCTACAGCGTAGTGGCGGCCGTCCCGTCACAACTATATTTTAAGAAGACCCATACTCATACATGTCAGCTGTCATGCAATGATTTTTCACATATTATGATCAGCGCTATTTATGACTTATGGTGTTTGGGTACGTTGTATTTACGACTTATGGTGTTTGGGTACATTGTATTTCTTAATTCCATGTCCTCTTTATACTTGCATTATACAGTGAAGGGCTTGGCAAGTATTAGCCCTGGGGCAAATTCTATCTGTGGGTGAACCTTCCACTGTATTTTTATAGACTCCCCTGTCACATCTCCTAAAGCACTGCTAGTACAGTCTGTTACAACCAGGGCCGGATTTGCATCTCAGAAGCCTGTATGCACAATAATGTGGAGTGTCCCTATCACAGAGCTCTACAGCAATAAAACTCTCAGTAATGATTATACAAGGTATGTATGAGCATCTCACAGAACACCACAGCAGTACAACCTCATGGTAAAGGCAGTGAGTATGAGCACACACAGAATCCCCAACAATAAAACGCTCATTGTAAAGGCAGTGAGTAAGAGTGTACACAGAATCCAGAGGTATTAAACGCTCATGTTAAAGGCAGTGGGAATACGTCCTCCGTTAAGAAGGTATGGCCTGGCATGTGGATTGATGAGGAACTCCGTGGGCCTGCTTGAATTTCCCAGGCGCTGCAGGGGACAAGCTCTGTCTCAGCCACACTCTCGTCATCCTAGGCAGGCGTGGCCGAGTTTGTGAGCAGCGCGGGCACGTCATGTGTGACGCACCCGCCGTGAGAAGCTGCCTGGGAGACCTCAGACGTGGCCTGCAATTTTGGGCAGTGCATCAACAGGATCCACATCAGAGTCACCGAACATCACTGGGCCCCTTCATCTGCTACTCTACCGCCTGCAATCCAAACGGGATCAGATTGCAGGGTGAGTACCCCAACCTGCAAAAAAACAGGTGATGGCAGAGGGGTCCGCCATTACACATTTTTCTTTACACGAACCCCCAGTGCTCCTTGTAGGCCCCTGGTGGGGTATGAGTATCACAGGTTGGGAACCGCTGGTCTAGGTTGTTGATGAAACATTGCATTGCATCATCAGCTCCACACTTGCTGGCAGTGTGGGAAATGACAAGACGAGTTAGCACAGCATCATATCATTATATCTTTGGTATCAATGAAAAGGCCATAATATAGCCTTTCCAATGATACCCCATATGTCCCTCTAGCCCTTAGGGCTAAAGAGATACAGGGCTATATTACAAAGTTGGGGCCAATGTAGCATTCACCACCAGAGGAGCCGCTGAATAAACCCAGGATAGTCTCACCGCACTAGGAATCACTATACACCAGCACTGTTGTGGATTTTCTAAATTATATACTTTACTGGATCAATAAAGTGGCATATAATACACATGTACGTTGAAGGAAAATAACAGGAATGCGCAACGTGGGAAAAACACACGGCGGAAAAGAAAAGGTTAATACCCCCTCAGTTCGCGTTCAAAAAGGCTCAAAAAGTGGTGTCTTAGGGTACCCGGGTACTATATTTAACTGGCCAGTGAATGAGCAAAGTTATCTTCGACTAGTCAACGTTAGGGGCCCTGTAGATTTAAGCAATTAACCAAGTGCGCACTTTCGTTTCGGAACCGTAGGCCTTGAGGCCTCTCACCCATCTGACGAACAAAGTGTACAGAACCGATGACTCGACCAAAGATATCTCTCCGCGACTGGAATCCGGTGCCAGCGAATCCGCTCTCCCGATCGCCGTTCTCCGCTACCGGTATCGATCCGCCGCCTGCACTCCCATTCGATCCTCGCGGCCTCCTCACTCGGGGTCCTTCTGAAACCTGGTTGTCCTCCCAGTTGCTCAGCGGAATGTGGTAAGTGACAACACGATCTTCATCCCCGATCTCCAGCACCGGATATGGCAGCGTCCACACTCCGGCCTGGTTGCGATCCCAGGCAGTGTCCTGCGTGCGTCCTACTCCTTTCGTCGCTCTGCTCGTTCTGCCCCTGTCTTGCATGAGGCTTCGGATGTCTCTCGTGGCGCCGCACGCCCACTTCCTGTTCCCTTTGCAAAGGTCTCTGGGAGATGGAGTCTCTTGGCACAACATAGTCCACAATGTCTCTGGCCCTGTCTCCCTCTAGTGGCAGCATCAGTCCATTATATAAAGCCAAACTATCACAGCGATACACTAATTTAACCAGAGCTGTTGTAAACTTACCAGAGCCTTTATAGCCTATGGAGGTTTTAAGTTAAGCACCACCATTGTAATACTGCCCACAATGTTCTAAATTATTGCAAAAAAAAAAAAATATATATATATACGTATATTTTTACAGAGCAAGGTGCCCCCTTGTGGCAGGTGCCTGTAGGCACAGGCCTACTCTGCTTATAAAACCAGCCCTGCACCCATTAGGTGAGGAGAGTGAGGCTCAGACTACAGGCACCAAGCTGTGAGGGGTCTAGAGGCCTAGGGGAAACAGGCAGCAAATAATGCTGCCTGCACAACAGGGATTTTGGGCAGTGCACAGATAATTTTCTGGAGTCTGTTCTCTATCACCATATTTCCTACAGCAGGACGTCCTGGTCTGTGCCATGTGAACTGAATTTCTTTGTTGATAGTAGTAGAAGTAGTGACACTGGACAGTGGTTTTCAAGAGAATTTGGGTCGAGGGAGGGTTTATTGAGAATGGGTGTGATAGTGGCATGCTTGAAAGGAGAGGGGAATGAACCAGAAGAAAGGGATAGGTTGAAAATGTGAGTAAGAGAAGGAGTGATAGATGAGGACAGAGAAGGTTGTAGGTGTGAGGGGATAGTATCTAGCGGGCATGTAGTGGGGCGTGAGGAAGACAGAAGGTAATGGACTTCATCTTCTGTGGTTAGGGCAAAGAGGCTGAGAGTCAAGGTGAGGTTGACTGGGGAAGGAGGAGTGCCATATGCTTGCGCTGGGATATTGTTACGAATTGTGAATGTTTTCTTTACGAAATAGTCAGCGAGATCTTGAGCGCTGAGGTCAGATGGAGGAGGTGGCGACAGGCGGGTAGAGGAGCGAGTTAATGGTTGAGAACAGTCTTTAAGGGTTGGAATAAAGTGAAGATATAAAACAGTAGGGGCCCTATTACATTGTTCACGCAAAATCGCACACGCAACTCGTGAATTTTTGCGCAAAGTGTTAAATGTTAACGAGCGTAAATCAACGCTGGTATTACAATGCTCGCGCATTTTTTCATTCGTCAAAAAATAACGTGCGGAAAATGGACGCGCACAAACGCGCGCAGCAACATTGCGTGCAGAAATCATTCTGCGGACTGTTTTTTTCACGCAATTCAGCTAATCAGAATTAAGAACCACAATTGTCTCACGTTAAGTTTTTGCGCCTGTCAAAGTCAATCTGCGCATATATGCTGCATCAATAAAAAAAGCATGCACAACTTCTCAAATTTATTGGTTTGGTATGTGTAGAATGTGTAACTATACTTTGCTGCATTTTTTTTGGGCTGATGTATTTGGTTTCGGCCAGGTTGATAGACTTTGCCATTAACACCAGCTTTTAGGAGTTGCTAAAACTATGCGCGCAAAGACTGTGCGTTACAAACTGCGCATAGATTGTAATACCATCCGCGTACCAGCGCACAAACGCATTTGCGCTCACAATGTTAAGTATAGGATGCGCAAAGTACAGTAAGCTCGCGCAGCGTTCGCGCAGGTTCACCCGCGGTAGACATATACGCGCGTTTGTTGCGCTGAGATTGTAATACGACGTCCGGCGCAACGTTTGCCCCTCGCATTAATGTGTTTTTGCGCAGGCGCAAACGTATGCGCGAAGATTGTAATAGGGCCCTAGGTTTGTTTGGTGAGGTGAAGGGCAATTGTGTATGAGGGGAGAAGTAACTTATAGTTGATGAATTCAGATTTAGAGAGATTTCTTCCAGGCACGCTCAGCAGCGCGGCAGCATCTTTGCAAATGATGGCGAATGAAATGGAGAAATGACTAAGGAAGGTGATATATGAAGTAAAAAGAAGGTTTATCAGAGGATGAATAGGGCATTGGTTTTAGGAAGAGGCTAATAATAGACATATATACAGGGTTATTCAAAGAGATTCGAAAGGTAACCGAACACTGAAATTCAGCGTACCTTTCCTGGCCATTCGGCTATTCAGAGAGCAGGCAGTTCGCCAAATGCTGGCAAATTGCCTGCACATATGGTGCCTGTTCGTTGCCTGTTCGAGGGCAGTGAAATCCCCATAGAGAAGCAATGCTTCGTCTATTCAGAAAACACCAAACAGCAGGGAAAAGTTGCCGAAATGCCCTGCTATTCGGTGGTCTCATTCGACAGATTTATTCAGACGAATCCCATAGGCTTCAATGTTAAAAATATTCCCGTTTTAATACAATATCTAATAAACCGTTTATTATATTCTGCAGTAAAATTCTCTTTATTTATAGATTTTTTAGGATCAATTAGGCATTTTTTCAGATTCTTATTGCAAAACATTCTTCCCGTTTTTTTTAAAAAATCGTCTTTTCTTTTTACTGTAACTGCACTTTTTATTATCATTCATTGGATCTTATATGTAAATTCCAGGCATTTTCGTTCAGTAGTTTTTTTGCAAACAGCGTTATAAATTTTAAACTTTCAAGCGTACTGTTTTTTTTTTTTTTTTCACCTCCTTCGTCTGCGTGTCGGGTTTTTCCAGCGGCTGCTCTGCGCTGTGATTGGCGACTAATCGGGTTTCTCCGGCGTGTTCGACGGGGTTAATCTAGCTGTTTTCTGCGGGTTTCGGTGAGTGTTCGATCAGTATTCAGCGGGTTTTGCAGTGAGTTTCCGTCGAGTTTGCGGTGGGTTTTCCCTGCAGTACGGCGACCCTGTGGTGCTTGCTGAATACACTGCAGGGTCAGCAAACTAGGATCGCCGAATTGCAGGGAACGAAAAGTCGAACATGCGGTGACTTTTCGATTCTTTTGAATAACCCTGTTAGTGTTAGAGGGGGAGACAGCATAATAGAGAGAGTGCTTTAAATATTGTGGGGGTATATCTCAAATGGGGGTTACCTTCCCTGGAAAAGAAGGTAGTCCAGGCAGCAAAAGTTCATTTTTAATCTGTCAAGCGGTCAGTTTTTATTAAAGAAGAAAAAAAAAGGATGCCATAAACAAAGATAAGACAGAAAATAAATCCTTGCCATGTTGGCATCCTTCTGTGCCGCAGAGCTGGTGTGTGAACTAGATTTCCTCCACGGACAGGGGATTATCCATCGTTAATTATCTCTATTTCTATTTGATTTAAAAGTATTTTTCTGTCACGTTTCCACCGGTTCCAGCCATGCCCTCTGGTGGTGAGAGTGATCCAGGTGACAGCTCCTCCCCATCTGGGATAGCTATTCCACCCTGTGCTGCTCCTGGATTCCCCTGTGGCTGTTTGTCAGGCACAGTCACGTACCTGAGGGTAAAAAGCGGTCAACCTTATAAAATAACACAAGGCCCGAATGCTAATAGAGATACCAGTCCTTGAGTTGGCTGGGTTATGCAATTAGCGAGGGGTGAATCTGATGTTAGGCCAACACACGTAAAGAGAAAAGTAGTCAATAGTATCAATAAAGCAAATAGGTGACCAAAATCCTAGATGCGGTACCAGTCCTTGAAATGGCTGGGTTCCGCAAATACAGAGGTGAACCTATAAGGCAGGGACTCACGAGGAGGACAGGAACCAGTCCTTAGAGTGGCTGGTGTTACAGACAGGTATGTAAGGAGTAGTAAACTTGAACCAGTAAGGGACAGGCAAAAAGCAGAGTCGAATAACAATAGCCGGGTCAAGGGGTATGGAGGTACACAAGTCAGAAATAGAAAGCCAGGTCATACACAGAATATCCGTCAGAGAGAAGATAATGCAAGCACTTAAGGGTCAGACAAGCAGAACCACGAAAGGGCATCGAGGAATGGTCGGAGCAGGTTTAAATCTCGCGCTCTGCCTGTCGATTGGCCAAAAACGGGTCACATGGAGGTGATGACGTCGTGCCGCCGGAGGGGCTAAATCTGGAGCCGCCGGCGGCGCGCGAGCATACAGCGTAGAGACAAGATGCGGGGGAGACGCCGACCCCGGAGCCGCGGGGAGCGACGCCGGGATCCCAACAGCCGCCGAGGCATAACAGCACCCACACCCCGAGGAACGCCCACCGGGTGGCCAGGAGCCGGTCTATCGGGGAAATGACGATGGAAGGCGGACACCAAACGGGGAGCATGAATGTCACGTGATGAAACCCATGTGCGATCCGCGGGGCCATAACCAGTCCAAAGAACCAGATACTGCAACCGATTACGAAAACGACGGGAATCTAGAATGGATTCGATTTCATACTCGAGAGTCCCGTCTACCACTACAGGAGGAGGAGGAGGAGAGTCAGGACTGGTAAAACAGTTGCACAAGAGTGGCTTTAGTAAGGAGACATGAAAGGAGTTAGGGATACGAAGAGAGGCAGGCAACTGCAGAGCGTACGATACGGGATTAATACACCGGATAATTCTATACGAACCTACAAATCGAGGTGTGAATTTCATGGAAGGGACTTTCAACCGGATGTGGCGTGTGCTGAGCCAAACCCTGTCCCCTACGTGGTAAACCGGCGGAGGTCTGCGTTTGCGATCTGCTGAACGCTTCTGAGCTAAGGAAGCGGACTCAAGATTTATTCTGGTCTTTTCCCAAATCGCATGGAGATTACTCAAGTGTTCCTCCAGGGCAGGAATATTCTGAGGTGGAAATGAGGAAGGGAAAACGGTGGGATGCATACCAGTGACTATTTCAAAAGGAGAATACTTAGTCGATTGCGATGTGGCATTGTTATATGCAAACTCCGCCCATGGTAATAGAGTAACCCAATCATCTTGTGCGTCTGAAATAAAACACCTTAAATAAGTCTCGAGCGTTTGATTGGTTCTTTCGGCTAATCCGTTCGTTTGCGGGTGGTACGCGGAAGAAAAGGACAGTTTGACACCTAACTGGTGACAGAAGCCTCTCCAAAACTTAGAGATAAATTGAGAACCGCGATCCGAGACGAGAACATTCGGAATACCATGAAGTCGAAATATTTCTTTAGTAAAAATCTGTACTAGCTCGCTAGAGGAGGGGAGTTTCCTTAACGGAATGAAATGTGCCATTTTAGAGAAGCGATCAACAACTACAAAAATCACTGTATGGCCAAGTGAAGGGGTTAATTCCACCAAGAAGTCCATAGCGAAATGAGACCAAGGGCGCTCAGAGACAGGTAGAGGTTGGAGAAGACCAGCCGGGCTAAGACGGGAGGGTTTGGAACGGGTACAAACAAAACAGGTGGTTACGTAGTCTTTCACATCCTTGGTAAGTGTAGGCCACCAAAGGTTTCTTTTAATCAAGTTTAGAGTCTTTTTTACCCCAAAATGTCCAGCGAATTTGGATTTGTGAAAGAGTCGTAAAACAGTAGGTACCTCTACAGGAGGAACGAATAGTTTATTCTGTGGTTTAGATGGGGGTGCCAGAGACTGTTTTGACAGTAAAAGGTTCCAGAAAGGAGATTCGACCTGTGTACTCAGAGAGGCTAATATTTTCCTTTCGGGAACTATGGGGACTGGTATCGATACTTGAGTAGATAGGGGTTCGTACTGTCTGGAGAGTGCATCAGCCTTAATATTTTTAGACCTGGGTCTGTAAGAAATGAGGAAGTCAAATCGGGTAAGAAAGAGGGCCCATCGGGCTTGTCTAGGGTTCAACCTTTTAGCCTCGGACAGGTAAATCAGATTCTTATGGTCAGTGATAATGGAGAATGGACAATTAGACCCCTCTAAGAGGTGGCGCCATTCTTTTAAGGCGAGTATAATGGCTAGCAGTTCCCTGTCGCCAATGTCGTAACGGGCCTCGGTAGGTGACAGTTTCCTAGAATAAAACCCACAGGGTTGCATAGGTTTGTCGTCGGCCGGACGTTGGGATAACACAGCTCCTACCCCGGTCTCTGAGGCCTACTTCTACTACGAAGGGTCTAGTAGGATCGGGGTGATGGAGGATGGGAGCTGTGGAAAATACCGTTTTTAACATCTTGAAAGCCTTTAAAGCTATGGGAGGCCAATCTTGAGTATGAATTCCCTTTTTTGTCAATGCTGTAATGGGTGCTATGATGGACGAAAAACCCTTAATAAATCGTCTGTAATAGAGAAGCCTATAAATCTCTGAATGGCCTCGAGACCCTTGGGAAGAGGCCATTTAACGATGGCATCTAGTTTCTTGGGGTCCATCATGAATCCAGAGGAAGAGATGACATAACCTAAAAATTGTACCTGTGGGACGTCAAATAAGCATTTCTCGAATTTACAATAGAGACCATTGGATAACAGTTTGGACAAGACGAGTCGTACATGCTGATGGTGGGTTTTCAAATCGGGGGAATGTATCAACACATCGTAAAGATAGACCACGACAAAACAGGGGGTATATTCTCGTAACACATCATTAATAAACGCCTGAAACACTGCTGGAGCGTTGCATAAACCAAAGGGCATAACTAGGTATTCGTAGTGCCCTAATCTAGTATTGAACGCAGTTTTTACACTCATCCCCATCTTTGATTCGAATCAGATTGTACGCTCCTCTGAGATCCAATTTAGAAAATATTTTAGAATATTTCAGACGATCAAATAACTCGGATGAGTGGAATGGGGTAGGCATTTTTAACGGTAATTTTGTTCAACCCTCGGAAGTCAATGCATGGTCTGAGATCTCCTTCTTTTTTCTGAACAAAGAAAAATCCTGCTCCAGCGGGAGAGG
Source organism: Leptobrachium leishanense (assembly GCA_009667805.1). Lineage (NCBI taxonomy): Eukaryota > Metazoa > Chordata > Amphibia > Anura > Megophryidae > Leptobrachium > Leptobrachium leishanense. Next base: position 90,522,148 of record CM019071.1, read on the forward strand.
AAGAGGGACGAATAAACCCTTTATTAAGGGAATCAGTAATGTACTCCTCCAATACCCTATGCTCCCTTTCAGATAAAGGGTAGACAGCCCCTCTAGGATTAGTGGTACCGGGAAGAAGATCGATAGCGCAATCATAAGAACGATGTGGGGGTAGTCTATCGGCCTCTTTCTTATCGAATACGGGTGCCAAATCAAAGTACGGAGTAGGTATAGCGGTTGTCAGCGGGGGAGCCGTAGGTAAATTCAGGACGTTGACGGATAAGGGGATCTTAATACAGGAAGACATGCAATCATTATCCCATTTCGCGATTTGACGAGCACGCCAATCTATTACAGGGTTATGACGGGTTAACCAAGGATACCCCAGAATGATGGGATAGGAGGGTGAAGAAATGACACGAAAGAACATCTTTTCTATATGACATAATCCTGTTCTAACAATAATGTCTGGGGTCTCGAAGAGGACAAAAGGGGTTTCAAGGGGTCTACCGTCAATGGCTTGTACCAGAAGGGGTGTTTTCTTCTCTATCAAAGGAATAGCGTGTTTACGAGCAAAAACAAGATCGATAAAATTATCGGCTGCACCGGAGTCAACCAGGGCATAGAGATGCACCGGGTTGAGGGGGCTCTCAAAACAGAGAGTGACCGAAACCCGGAGTCTATTTTCGAGTTTAGGGGACGAGGGAAATGAACCTAAGAGTTGTCCCCTAGAGGCACTTAGGCACGCAAGTTTCCCGTAGGACCTTGAGGGCGTTTGGAACAGCCTTTAAGCAAATGGCCCCCTAAACCACAATATAAGCATAATCCCTCTCGTCGACGGCGTTGCTTTTCGGTTTCAGGGAGTTTAGTGCTATCTAGCTGCATGGGCTCGGAAAGATCAGTAGACGCTGGGAGTGCGGGAAAAAGGGGTCGGGAAGGTACCCTAAGAGGTGGTTTTCTAGTTTTATCTTTAGTATTCTTGCGATGGTGGATGCGTTCATCTATAAAGGACAAGTAAGTGATCAAATCCTCCAGAGCGTCTGGAAGATCTCGGGCCGCTACTTCGTCCTGGAGCTCATCGTTCAAACCCTCTAAGAACACTGCTTTCAAAGCCTCATCGTTCCAATTTAATTCAGAAGCTAAGGATCTAAACTCCAGTGCGTAATCACCCAGGGATTTAGCACCTTGGCGCAGGCGTAATAAGGATTTAGCGGCATTGGTCTTACGACCAGGGGGGTCAAACAGGGGGGTCTGCGGAAAGCAGTCATAAATTCCCGATAGTTGTACACAATGGGTTTGTCAGTGTCCCAAAGGGGGTTAGCCCAACACAATGCTTTATCAACTAGATGATTAATGACAAAGGCTACCTTCACACGATCTGTGGGGTAGGACCAAGGGTTAAGCTCAAAGTGGATTGAGATCTGGTTAATAAAACCTCTACAGGCAATAGGATCGCCGCCATAACGTAACGGTGGAAGCAAATTGGGACACGGGCTCGACCTGGCAAACGGTTCAGAAATAGGTGGGTTAGCGGGAGGAGGCGCCTCTAACGGTATAGGTGCAGTACGAGCTAACAACGTTTGGAGGGCTTGTGCGAATTGATCAAGTCGATGATCCTGATCCTCCAACCGACTCTCTAACCCCAAAAATTGTTGAGCAGTCCCTGCTAGGTCCATGGCCCTTTCGTGATGTCAGGCACAGTCACATACCTGAGGGTAAAAAGCGGTCAACCCTATAAAATAACACAAGGTCCGAATGCTAATAGAGATACCAGTCCTTGAGTTGGCTGGGTTATGCAATTAGCGAGGGGTGAATCTGATGTTAGGCCAACACACGTAAAGAGAAAGGTGTACTTCAATAGTATCAATAAAGCAAATAGGTGACCAAAATCCTAGATGCAGTACCAGTCCTTGAAATGGCTGGATTCCACAAATACAGAGGTGAACCTATAAGGCAGGGACTCACGAGGAGGACAGGAACCAGTCCTTAGAGTGGCTGGTGTTACAGACAGGTATGTAAGGAGTAGTAAACTTGAACCAGTAAGGGACAGGCAAAAAGCAGAGTCAAATAACAATAGCCGGGTCAAGGGGTATGGAGGTACACAAGTCAGAAATAAAAAGCCAGGTCATACACAGAATATCCGTCAGAGAGAAGATAATGCAAGCACTTAAGGGTCGGACAAGCAGAACCACGAAAGGGCATCGAGGAATGGTCAGAGCAGGTTTAAATCTCGCGCCCAGCCTGTCGATTGGCCAAAAACGGGTTACATGGAGGCGATGACATCGTGCCGCCGGAGGGGCTAAATCTGAAGCCACCGGCGGCGCGCGCGCATACAGCGTAGAGACAAGATGCGGGGCAGATGCCGACCCCGGAGCCGCAGGGAGGGATGCCGGGATCCCAACAGCCGCCGAGGCATAACACTGTTCAGGCCTGGGATCACATGTTCCATTTACTCAGTTCTGCTTCTTATATAGATGCAAGCAGCAGAGAGGCTTGTTGCTCTTGCATGGGTTTCTGTTTCCTTAGAGTTTAGTTCCTGTGTAACTGCTTCCTGTGATCTTGTACTGGTATTCTGTATATGATCTTGGCTTGTATTCTGACTATTCTCTGGTATCTGATCTTGGCTTGTATTCCTGACTACGCTCTTGTTAATTCCCTCTATGATATTCTGGTTCCCGATTCCTGGCCTGTCTGACATACTCTCCTGGCTCTTGATCCGTTTGCCCCGGTTCTGACAATTCTACTGTATGTTCCTTGTGTCCTGTATTTCTGTTTCTGTGTATTACCCAGCAACATTATATATATCCTTAGTAGAGGCCATTGCAAGGACCTCATCCCAGTTCAGGATTCCTTGTGTTGCTGCTGGGTATATCGTCTTGCTGTATCTTGTTTAACCCGTGCCCTTCCTGTTCTCCTGTTCATGTGTATTCTTGTTGAGGTTCCCTTTCCTAGACAGAAGGCCATACAAGGACCTTATTTTAGTGTTAGGGATGCCTTTAGCGTCCTGTGTTCTCCTGCCATTCATGTTCCAGTTCTGTTATCGTTGTCTTGTATTTATCTAGTATCTGTGGGCTGTGGTCTGTCTATGCTGCCAGCAGCTAACCTGCCTCAAGGGCTGAATATCTTGTACAAAGGGCCCACCTTGGCTCACGCCGGGTGCCCCCATGACACCTTCTTCCTTTACCCTTTGTGGCCCTGTCCTCTGCCATTTCACTCATTGCATGTTGCATTCACATTCTGTTCTTTCTCTGAAAGCTCCTTTCTTATGTCTTTTAGTATTTCTTTGCTCTGTCACATCATATTTAAGAAACCATGACCCTTTATGTGTTTGATATCCTGCAAACCCTGAGCTCTACCTTTTTCTTTTCCTACAAAGACCTGAAGCCGCAGAACAACCGGCTGGACACGGTCGGCCACATCAAAATCGCCGACTTCGGACTGGCCTTCCAGTTGAAGGACGGAATGATGAGCACTGAGGGACGTGTTGTTACCAATGGCTTTACTGCTCCGGAGGTGAGGATCACACCATGGTTGTGGTGTAAACACTATAAAAACTAAAACTAATAATAACTCTTGAGTTATATAAAGAAAGGCCCTACATATGGAACAGTCAGTGTTTAGGATTCATGGAGATCACTATACCTTGAGACGTTGTGTAAATATCCAGGCGATTTTTCATTTCCTTGACTCGTACACAGGGTTTTGACGGTTGAAGGTATTTTCCGTAAGTGATTCTTGGTTCTTTCAGTTCCCTGGTACTTAATGTATTAATAAATAGAGGACAACGTAAATAGAGGAAGACAGCATTGTGTCTGGCGGTGTTACTGTAGTATTATTCGTACCCGTATATGAAGCAAATTCACAATCATTCACAATCATTGCAGGGGGAGAAGATACAACGTGGCTGTGGATTGATGGTCCTATGGAGTCATCCTAGAGCAAATGGCTAAGAGACTGCGCCAGCTTGAAGATCCAATGTACACTAAGTGAGAGAGATATGTGATAAAAGATGTCATCACAAATTTGCATTTGGTCACATGTTAAACTGCAATGTCTTTTAAAAAGAAAATAATAATATAATAACTTGGTTTTTGAAAGATTTTTGTCTAAAAGATTGTCTGGTGACAGTTTGGTTAAGTGATAGATTGATATGACTATGTAGAGGGGATCACAGATTTAAAGGTTGGACTTTTAGTAGTTGATGCAAATATACAGGTTAATGTCATGTGATATAGCCACTGGACACACCAATTAGTGCTTGAGGCTTTTCTTTATTGGGCAGCCACAGTACATGCAGGGTATCCCAATAACGAGAAAATAAAACCCAAACCAAAAGCCTACTCCTCATTAAGAGTCTAAGTGAACATTTGCCTCCCCTCACTATAGCATTGGGTAGCTAAGCCACATACCAGTAAAGCAAATCAAAATAATGTGTACTTCCCTTTATAACTTCAGGGTTTTGTCTCCTTCTCTGCTGCCCCCAGCACAAAGACTGCTGTCTAAGGCTAGGGTCAGACGAACGCAGTGCGAACGCGCGTGCAGCCGCACTTTATCACGGCCGTAGTAGCAGCAAATGACGGCCAATATACGAAGTACGGCCGCACGAAAGTGGCAAACAAACGCATTTTTTAGAGAACGTGATACCGCTAGTACTGACGTACAGCGCGCGCTGTGTCCGCTAGTGGCGTGTGTGCGTGATTAGGAGACGTCAGACGCTGCTAATGTCCGGCCAACATAACGTCCAGACACAAAAAGTGTTTTATTGATGATCCGTACAAAATCACGGACGAAAATGCGCATCGTATGACCGCTATCGCGTATTCCGTGAAAAAATACGTCCATTCGTTTGAACGCACTTTTTCACGGACGACGCGCAAAAATGCGTTCGTCTGACCCTAGCCTAAAAGGGAACCACAGTACCTATAAAGGCAGGGTAGGCTTAATCAAGCGTCAGCTGAGAACCCTATTCGGGGTAAAAGGGCTTTCTCCATCCGCCTACTAACAACACTCTGGCCTATCACCCTGCCCCTAATCACACTGTCACAGTCATTAAATGAGGCTTAGGTCAGAAAAACCGTCTGTAACATATTTTAGACTCAAACTCCCTTTTCTTTTGTATAATTGGGGACCAAGTAACCAAGTGTTTATTCAGTTCCGTGTAGCTATGATGCATAATTTACTAAATTCACTGGTCTCTTTTTTTTTTATTTTTTTTTTAGAAATGATTTTACCAGGAAGGATACATTGGATTTCTCTCGTTTTCAAGTATGTCCTGGGTGGTGAGTATGTACCGTTGGGTGTCTTGGCCAAAGACACTTAGAGGAGAGGTGCTCTTGCCAGGATCAAACCCAGGTCTCTGCAGGCTCTCTCCACGCAGGGCAGTGATGTTACCTCTACTCCACCCAGAGCTCCTATATAGTTGAAGAAGAACTGCATATTCCACACGGTTTCCGTTTTAGTCTGTCTCTGTTTCCTTATTTGAGGATTGCAGATGAGGTTGTGGAGTTGTTTTATTAAATATTTTTTGCATTTTATTAAGCAGCCTTTCTGGAAAGATGAAGAATTAATAAAAAGTAGAAAGCCATAGTAATTTTTGACACTGGATGCTCTGTCATGTCCCATTACCTCTATGATATTGTGTGTAAAGTCACTTATGATATTATTTTTATTGTTTTTATTTGTTTTGTATATGTTTATGTTTTTTTTTTACAAAAGCAGTAACAGCTTTATTACAGCCACTCTGTTTTCCTTTTACAGCTCTTGGCCCAAGACCCTATCGATGGGATTCGTCGAATTCATCCGCTGTCACACCTTTTTCTCGAATGGGAGAAGATGGAGGTTGGAGATGGCGTTCCCCCTTCATACACAGCACAGTAATTATAGAGAAATATAAAACAGAAAGCACTGAGATCAGATAACAGACTTGGAGCCAAATTACAATCTTCGCACAAACATTTGCGCCGGTGCAAAAATACATTGACGTGAGGGGTAAAACCCTTTGCGCCGTATGCCGTGTTACATTGTCAGCGCAACAAACGTGCGTAATCTAGACATGTGCACAGCACAAAATTTCGTTTTGAACTAATGGATTTGTCCTAAAATGCAATTTATTTAGTTACTAAAGAAATTCGTTTTCAGTTCTTTAGTATGAAAACGAATTTCATTCATCCGAAAACCAGTGGATACAATTACTATTGTAGTGGCTCCTCAGAGGGCTGAGATCGCTGCTTGTTACAGTATCTCTCACTCTCAGCACAATGTGGGCCATATTACATAGTTGGTGCTAACATAACCAGAGCTGTTGTAAACTTCCCAGAGACATTATAGCCTATGGAGGTTTTCAGTTTACAACAGCTCTGGTTAAGTTAGCACCAACATTGTAATACTGCCCCGTGTCAAGCAAAGCTGTTACAGTAACTGACTGCTGCTCATCACAGCGCTCAGAGTTTCAGTAAAACTAGTAAATAATATTTTTATATAGAACAATATTATTTCCTTGTTTTACTGAAACTCTGAGTGCTGTTACAGTCAGTTACTGTAACAACTGAGCCTGATACATTGTACTGAGAGATAATGTAACAAGCAGCCGATCTCAGAGCTCACAGCCACTGGATTTAAAGGGCTGAAAAAAAAGGGTCCTCTCTGTATAATGTTTAGAACATCCTCCTGCATTAATTAATACCCCTCTCTGTATAATGTATAGAACATCCACCTGCATTAAATAATACCCCTCTCTGTATAATATATAGAACATCCTCCTGAATTAATACCCCTCTCTGTATAATGTATACAACATCCACCTGCATTAATTAATACCCCTCGCTGTATAATATATAGAACATCCACCTGCATTAATTAATACCCCTCTCTGTATAATATATAGAACATCCTCCTGAATTAATGTCCCTCTCTGTATAGAACATCCTCCTCAATTTATACCTTTCTCTGTATAATGTATATAACATCCTCCTGCATTAATACCCCTCTCTGTATAATGTATAGAACATCCGCCTGCATTAATTAATGCCCCTCTCTGTATAGAACATCCTACTGCATTGGCATGTGGAGGGTGCAGAACTTCGGATGTTGTGCTCTTCATTGCTGGTCTCCTTCACTCATCAATGTAATATCACAAAAAGGACTGAAACTAAAACCTAGTGCACTTTATTTTAGTTTCTTTCGTTTTTTGTACTGAGCAGTTTCGTTTCTCTTGAGTCATACTAAAACTAAATTATCCCAAAATTCTGACTAAATCGTTTTAGTACTAAAACGAATGCACATGTCTAGCGTAATCGTCTACCGCAGGTGAGCCTGCGCAACCCTGTGCGAGCGTACTGTACTGCGTGCATCCTATACTTAACATTGTGAGCGCAAACACGAACGTGCGCTGGTACTCGGATGGTATTACAATCTATGCGCAGGATTTAACGCATAGCCTTTGCGCGTATAATTTTAGATACTCCTAAAAGCTGGTGTTAATGGCAAATTCTATCAACCTGGCCGAACCCAAATACACCAGCCTATAAAAAAAAAATACAGCAAAGTATAGTTACACATACCAAACCAATAAAACTGAGAAGTTGTGTGTGCATTTATTATTGCTGCAGCATTTATGCTCAGATTGATTTTGACAGGTGCTAAAACTTAACGTGAAATAATTGTGGTTCTTAATTCTGATTGGCTGAATCGCGAGAAAAAAACAGTGCGCACACTGATTTCTGCGCGCAACGGTACTGCGCGAGCATTTGTGCGCGTCCAGTTTACGCACGTTATTGCTCGACGGATGAAAAAATGCGCGAGGGCGTCTCTTGGAGCTGCCGAGGAGAGCGGTCGCCTATCTGCTGTGCTCCGGTCCGCGCCGAGGAAATCAGGTGATCGCGGCCGGTACCTTAATTTTATTTTGGCGTGCCCTCCTTGGTCTGTTTGCTGCCGGGCTCAAGATCCCTCTGACCCGTATTGGGGGCTGCCGTGGCAGAGCTACGGGTCATTTTCGGTGACTCCTCACTCCGGCGGCCATTTTGAGGCCTGTTTTTTCGGACCTTGAGGCGGCCTGGATCAGAGACCCCGGGAGAGCAGCGTATGCCCGGAATGGGGAAGAAGACGAGGAAGTTAGGGGAGGCAGAGGGCCCGCGCCTTCCGGACATTCGAGTCTCCCTGGGAGTGGGACGGGACGGTGGACAACGGAGTGGCAAAGGTGAGGCTCCGGCCTATTCTGGCTCCTCAGATGAGGCGGGCCCACCCCCATCCCCGAAGTCGAGAACTGGCGACACAGGGCCACGTACCCGAGCTCCGCCACTCACTATGGCAGACCTACAAAAGGTCATGGAAGACTTTAGGGGCCTGTGGCGTAGTGACCTCCTTGAGATGCGCACAGCGGTGGAAACATTGCAGACCCAGGTCACCGAGGTCCATACTCACTCCCAGGAAACAGCGGCGTCCCTGGTCGCCACAGATGCCAGGGTCGCTGATCTCCAATCTCAGGTTGCCCGCCTGAGTTCCGCGGTGCTAGCCTTGGAGACCCGACATAGACGCCGGAACATTCGGATACGGGGTATCCCGGAGGAGGTACATGCTGAGCGGCTTCTTGCCTTTGTCCAGGGCTTGGCGTCTCATCTCCTCCCAAATGCTGCAGCTCCGCTGGACTCTCTTATAGTCTCGGCGATGAGGCTCAGGAAGGCTGCCACTGCACCCAAAAATGCTCCCCGCGATGTCGTTGTGATGGCCAAGGATGTGCTTACCCAGTCTCAGCTTAGTGCTGCGGCTGGTCCCACCTATAAAGTCGAATATGCCTCTACATGTGTTATTCTGTACCGGGACTTGCCCTTCCTGGCTCTGGCCGCTCGACGGCGATTCAGAGAAATCACTACTCTACTTCGGGACCGAGAGGTCCGTTATTTTTGGGCGGCCTCGGGCACTCTCGTTTTGACCTGGAAAGGCAAGACATATTCGTCGGCAACCCTGGAAGAGGCACGGGAGGTGGTAGCCGCCTTGGGGATCGGTGCGCCGCAGGATCCCGGTTGCCCTACTCATTCTCTGGACACTGGCTGAGAGGGTTGGCGATGCTTTGGGATCCCTGGCTGGTATCGCCTTCCCCGCATGGCCTTTTCCTTCATCCCCTCTCCAGATATATTTCGCACCTTGTGGACAACCTCCCTCTCATTGTTCGCCGAGTGTGTACCCCCACCTGCTGTTATGCCCTGCTTACACCCCCCCTTTTTTAGCACTTGAGACTCTACCTGTTCTAGGACTCTCTGCCAAGGTTTTTGATTCTCCCCTCTCTCCTTAATTGTGTTTGTCTGTCCGAGTGACCGTGCAGACCACCTTGTTGACGTTTGGGATTTACGAGTTACCTACAGGGGCGCCGGGATTACCTCCCCCCCCTTTTTTTTTTTTAATATGGGACAATTGGGTAGTAGCCTGGGTGAGCCGCTAGTGTGGTAACCTAGGCTCTGGCCATCCTCTTGGCCCTAGGTCTCCCAGCCATGTGGCCTCTTTCATGGCCCCCGGCCTCCTAAGGGGTGTCGGGGTGAGCCAGAAATGCCACGTTTTAATGGTCTGTCCCTTATCTTCCCCCCTTTTTTTTTTTACCTCCCCCCCCTTTATTCCTGATGCCCCACTGTCGGACTGCAATATATTTTTATTTTTCTGATTTTTCCCACCTGAGTTGTTCTGTTTCACTCGCCCCTTCTTATCCTTTTTTCATTTCGAGATATCTCGTTGTATTTGCTGCTGTACGGCCCTGCGTGGCCATTGAAGTCTTTATGCAGTTGATTTGCTTTCATAATAATAAAAATTTTAAATACAAAAAAAATAAAAAAAATAAATAAAACAAACATGTACCAAAATAAATGATAATTGTCATACTATGAAATAAAGGTTTCCAACAGTTAAAATCTTTAAAAACAAGAAAAAAAAAGAAAACAGAAACTGAAATGAAACTGAGGGGGAAAAAAACTAGCAGACAGAATCAAAAGAGTCTGACTTCATAGTAAACAATTTTCAGACCTATTGCCCAGACGGATTTACATACGTATCAGTGCTTGCTATTTTTTATTGCCTGTATTGCCTGTGTTTTATATTTTTACCATAATATAAATTTAAGTTTTAATATTTTATTTTATGATTATGGATATGCTTTGCAATAAGAGAACTTTTAAGAATATTCAGGCTTTCTGCTATGATATGCCCCTGTTCCTTCCTCCAGTCTATATCCCTAGTGGTGTATAGATACTCTAGGGTTAAAATGGTAGGGGGAAAATGGAGTGGATAAAGATTAACTACAACTGATCCCCTTGACACCCCAACTCTTATTTCAACTCATATGATAGTTATAAAACTTACCTTGTAGCCAGTGCTGTGTTCCCTGTGCATTCCTCTGTATGTGACATGCTGCTGGCTTCCTGCGAGCCACAGCATGTCACATGAATGTGACGTTGTCTAGATGTTCGAACAAGCAACCAGTCATTTTAATGGCTCTCAAATGCGGGCACATTGATAATACAATTGGGCAATTAAGGGAAATATTATTTTAAATAAATAGTTTTCACAAAATATTGTGTCTTTTGTGCATAGTTCAGTCAAGTACTAATAAGATGGGCATTTTTTCTCCATATAACTTAATTACATTATTTAATTATTCTATTTATTTTCTTCTCCATTTAATATCTAGTTAAATATATTAAAAATGGATATAAAAATTGACTATAGATATAATCGTTAAAAGTTATGTTGCAGTCAGGGATCCTGTTGAAGAGCAGTGTTTACTAACAACTATTATTATTATCATCATCATCATTTATATTGTGCCAACAGTTTCCGCAGCACTTTACAATAAAAATTATTATTTCCTGTTAAAAAAAAAAAAAAAAATGCGCGAGGACTGTAATTCCAGCGGTAATTTGCGCGCGTAAACGTTTAACCCTTGGCGCAAAAATTCACACGTGGGTTTTTGCGTGAAGAATGTAATTTGGCTCTTGGTGTTCATTTCATATGAAATTAAGACATACACGTATCATTATACAGTAATGCGTGTGTGGAAAATATCAGGGTTATTCAAAGAGAATCGAAAAGTCACTGCACGTTCGGTGACTTTTCGTTCTCTTCAATTCGGTGCGATTTGGCGATCCCATTTCGGCGACCCTGCAGTGTATTCAGCAAACACCACAGGGCTGTCATAGTGCAAGAAATAGCCGCAAAAACTCACCGCAAAACCTGGCGAATGCACACCGAAACCCGCAAAAACATCTGGATTAAACACGCCGGAGAAACCCGAGCAGGAGCCGATCACATCGCAAAGCAGCGGCCGGAAAAACCTGACACCGCAGACGAATGGAGTGAAAAAAAACCCAAAACAGTATGCTTGAATGTTTGAAAAGTGAAACGCTGTTTGCAAAGAAACTACTGAGCGAAAATGTCTGAAATTTACATATACGATCCAATGAATGATAATAAAAAGGGCTGTTACAGAAAAAAGAAAAATTGATTTAAAAAAGAAAACGGAAAAAAAAATTCGCAATAAAATCCCGAAAAATGCCTAAAAGATCCTAAAATATCTGAAAATAAAGAAACTTTTTACTGCAAAATATTATAATAAACTGTTTATTAGATATTGAATTAAATCGGGAATATTTTTAACATTAAAGCCTATGGGATTCGCCTGAATAAATCTGTCGAATGAAACCACCGAATGGCAGGGCATTTCGGCAACCTTTCACTGTTGGTTTTTGTTCTTTGAATAGAAAAAGCATTGCTTCTCTATGGGGAATTCACTGCCCTCGAACAGGCACCGTATGTGCAGGCAATTCGCCAACATTTGGCGAACTGCCTGCTCTCTGGATAGCCGAATGGCCAGGAAAGGTAACCGAATGCTGAATTTCAGCGTTCGGTTACCTTTCGCCAGAAATTCGGAGCTCTTTGAATAACCCTGTATGTTTAAGACCCATTGCTAGTCTGTCAGGTATATTGGAAGGGAAAAAGGTAAAATGGATGCCTGTAGCCATTTTGTTTTTAAAGACAGTCTTTTCTTTCAATTTTCTCTAGTTTAGGAATGAACCGAGATTTTTTTTTTTTTAAATTCTTTATTTTAGAAGTTTTGCATAGTCAGACAAAAAACCAGCGTTGAGAAAGTGGCCACGCAGGGCCGCATAAAGCCATCTAAGTAAATACAGGGCATCGGTATAAATAAAACAACATCTACCAATGGTCATAATGAGTCATCTGCAATAACACGCTGAAGGGCTAACCTGTCCTTGATAGAGGACAGACTCATAGAAATAGAAGCATACTCAAAGTGCCCAATACGTCTCATAATAAGGGGGGGGAGCAGGAGAAGGACATCAAAAGAACTAGAATACGCATCGTATTAAAAGGGAGGAGGAGGGAGAAGGAGAAAATAAAATAATAAATTTTTTTTATATAATACAGAGAAAAAAAAAAAAAAAAATTAATAATATGGCAAAGGCCAAAAAGTGACATTCCCGGCACAAACCTCATAGCCCAAGGACCGTGGGGAAGGCCAAGGAGTGAATTAGTCACGAGGCCAGGGCGACCGAGGATACTCCTCTGTACAGCCCAAAAATACCAAAATAGCAAAAAAGAGGGGGGGAAGGGGGGAGCACTCTCTCGAGCAACGAAGAACTTGAAAAGAACTGGCTAAACCAAGCGTATGCGGGGTAACATTGCCTCAAAAAGTCCTAGTACAAAAAGCAACAGGTAATGTCCTAGACAAAAAGAAAATTAGCCTGGTGAAGTAGTCGCCGGATCCTGAGACAAGCCAATACTGGCTAGCATTAGCCAAGCCTCGGCCGGGTCAGAGATGATGCATGGTATGCTCCCGTGGGTCACCACGAGCGAGCCAGCCAGCCCCCAACGGTAAGGAACCTCTTTAAGACGGAGAAACCCTGTCACCAGTCAGAAGCGACGTCGCGCCAGCAGGGTGACAAACGGTAGGTCTTGGTATAGTGACATCGTTGCCCCTTCAAACTTCACCGCCATCCTGGCCCCAGGAGCTGACATAATCTGAGTCTTAGTCGCTACGTCCCGGGCAATCGCAATAATATCTCTCATGGAATCTCTGGGGGCCGTCGCGGGCTTACGGATCCGTGAGGCTGAGACGAACAGTTCTGAAACATTGGGGGGCGATCCTATTATATGATGAGCGAGGCGATTTACATAGGAAAGCAAATCAGACGTTGGCACCGACTCTGGGGCACCTCGGACTCGTATGTTGCGTCTGCGGTGTCTAGATTCGAGGGCCTCCACCGAGCGAGTCAGTAAGTCAACTTGGGATCGTAAGGTGTCAACTTGTGATGTAAGTATATTCTGCTCCGCAGCCACATCTGAGGTCTGAGCCTGTATTGCCACCACTTGAGAGCGCACCGACGCAACCTCTGACCGCAGTCCAGACACCTCCGTCGTCCACAGGGATTTTATTTCATCTATAAACCGGCGGTAGTCTCCCATCGTGGTGGGACGAGCGTCATCTATCTCCGTAGTAGGGGAAGCAACAGTGCAGGGTTTCAAGGAAGGTGGACAGGCCTCCAAAGAGGCCTCTGTCCCCACAGAGGCATTCGTTTCCCGGATCACATTCTCCCGTGGCAAAAGTACGCACCTCTGCGATACCTCCACGCCACTGGGTGAGGGTATTCTATCTCCATCAGAGGGACCCCGTATAGGGCCTGCAGCAGGTCCCACGGCCCCACATGAAGCCGCAGCCGCTGCTTTCCTCAGTTTCTGTGCTCTTTTTTTTGCCGCTTTTCCCTTCGCTGCACTATCTCCCCGTGACAACGGAGCCAGACAGTCTATTCCTGCTGCAGTATCTGTGGGCCAGGAACCATCATCCTCATCCGAGGAGCCATAGCCTGCAGGGAGCATCGGTGATGGGACCGTGCTACAGGAGAGTCTGCTGCTGTACAGGGAGTCTCTGATATCGCTCTGAAGAGGGCCCTCCGAGACGTCCCGGCGGGGCTGCAATTTCTTACCCATCCGCTGTGTATAGGGAAGTAATCAGGAGAAACGGCTGTGCTGACCTTTGGGAAACTCCCCGGCTCCAGAAAGAAGACTGTTCTGACTAGGCCGCACTAGGCCCAGATCCTGTCCGCCCAGAAATACGTCGTCTATCACCCGGCGAGTCGCAGTACCGGAGTCCAGGGGCAGCAGTGGATCTCAAGTTCACCAGGAAACCTGGTTTTAGCCCATAAATCAGAGGAATTTCAGCAATAGAAAACAGATTCTCAGAGGAGCTCTGAAGCATGCAACCACTCAGTTCCACAGCTAGCTCCGCCTCCCCGAGATTTTTTTTAAAGGTTCATGGCTTAGAAATACCAGACATGAAGGAATCTTAAAGATGTTTTTGTGTGATATAATGCCCGAGCTAAGTATTAGACGTGCCATAATTAAATTTATTGGTCTGTCTTAAGTCTTTAAAATAAAAAGATATTTTGTTTTTTAGGTATAAAGAAATAAGAATTTAAATTCTGTATTGTATGTATTCACGAAATATATTTCTATAATCAAGGTATATTCTATTATATTTACAGTAGAAAATATATGTTCTAATAAATATTCTATAAGTATATAATTGGTAAATAATATAGTTACTGGAGAATAGATTCTGTGAGTTAGCTAGAGAAAAGAATTCAACTGATAAAGACTCAGTAAGTAACTAGAAAGGAGTGAGGATATAAATCTAATTTTGATATGTGGAGACTAAGAGTCTAGCGACTGAGAGAAGAAGTCTTTGTCCAAAATGACCTCGTGACACGAGATAAGAGAAATAATATTTAAATGGTGGAATTAATTGAGAAGTGCAATACTGCCCTCTAGAGGATAGCAAATATTATATTTGATATAATGAAGGATATTGCTAGTGACGTCAAATTGACTATAATTAAAGCGGCACTGTTGGTTGCAGTCACTCCGAGATTCTGAGATGCTGAGACTCCGAGACATACACCACAATGCATTCAGATTTCCAATATATATGAGAAATTCCGAGATTCCAAGACATGAGGCACTCAAGACCTCACCAAATCTCTAACTTTCATGCATTGATTATCTGATATTCAGAATCTTCACATATTCCAATATTATGTAAGGAATTCCAAGGCAGACTCATCAAAATCCAGATTGGAGAGGTAATGTATGAGAGCTATTTAAATTAAGGAATTAATGTAAATATATATATCTGTAGATTTTTGTAACAGATAGACTGAGATTTCTCAGATTCTTGGTAGCTCCAAAATCTAAATATTTCTATTCTGCAGATAGAGATATGAAAAAGTAGACATAAGGATTTATCCTAAAAGACACTGTTGTGGGATTGATACAAATATATATATTGAATTTGGAAATTACTGTGATTGAAATTAATAAGCAAGGAGTTATATAACTAGAAATAAAAAGTAAAAGATTAGAAGTTTAATTCTCGAGATTAGGGGAGGATTCACTAAATAAGTTTTATTACTTATTATTTTAAATTAACTCATCTTTTGTTGATCCATGTAGTATATACAGTTGTGTTCAAAATTATTCAACCCCCAATGCTGTAAAGGGTTTTAGGGAATTTAGTGTACATTTGTAATTGTATTCAGAATGAAATCCTACAAGGACTTTTTAAAGAACCATATGCAACTAAAATGACATCAATTGGTTTTGTAATACAGTAGTAAATGTTTCTTTTGTGAATTCTTCATTGACACAATTATTCAACCCCTTAAAGACTACCACTCTGAAGAACAGAGGTTCATTCAAGTGTTTTCAATCAGGTATGGAAAACACCTGTGGATGTCACGGAGCAGCAATAAAGCATAATAAGCACCAATTAGGCAGCTTTAAAATGACTGTGATACTCAGCTCCTTCTAGACATTTACTGGTGTGGTTACAAACATGGTGAAGTCAAGAGAATGGTCCAGGAAGACAAGAGAAGTGGTGATTACTCTTCACAGGAAGGGCAATGGCTATAAGAAGATTGCAAAGATGTTAAACATACCAAGAGAGACCATAGGAAGCATCATTCGCAAATTCAAGGCAAAGGGCACTGTTGAAATGCTACCTGGTCGTGGCAGAAAGACTTCGACTGCTGTGCGCTACCTGAAGCGTAGAGTGGAGAAAAGTCCCCGTGTGACTGCTGAGGAACTGAGAAAAGATTTGTCAGATGTGGGTACTGAAGTTTCAGCTCAGACAATACGGCGCACACTGCGTAATAAAGGCCTCCATGCCAGAACTCCCAGGCGCACCCCCTTGCTGTCTCCAAAGAATAAGAAGAGTCGACTGCAGTATGCCAAAAGTCATGTGGACAAACCACAGAAGTTTTGGGATAGTGTTCTGTGGACTGATGAAACAAAATTAGAACTGTTTGGGCCCATGGATCAACGCTATGTTTGGAGGAGGAAGAACAAGGCCTATGAAGAAAAGAACACCTTGCCTACTGTGAAGCATGGCGGGGGGGTCAATCATGCTTTGGGGCTGTTTTGCTTCTGCAGGTACAGGGAAGCTTCAGTGTGAGCAAGGTACCATGAATTCTCTTCAGTACCAGGAGATATTGGATGACAATGTGATGCAGTCCGTCACAAACCTGAGGCTTGGGAGACGTTGGACCTTTCAACAGGACAATGATCCCAAGCATACCTCCAAGTCCACTAGAGCATGGTTGCAGATTAAAGGCTGGAACATTTTGGAGTGGCCATCGCAGTCACCTGACTTAAATCCGATTGAGAACCTCTGGTGGGACTTAAAGAAAGCAGTTGCAGTGCGCAAGCCTAAGAATGTGACTGAACTGGAGGCTTTTGCTCATGACGAATGGGCGAAGATACCCGTAGATCGCTGCAAGACACTTGTGTCAAGCTATGCTTCACGTTTAAAAGCTGTTATAACTGTACAAGGATGTTGTACTAAGTACTAAGATTGAATGTCACTTGGGGGTTGAATAAAACTGATAATGATGTGAGCACAGAAAAGACATTTGTGGTTATTTCATTATAAATGTTATGTTATATTTGTCTGACCTACACGTGCCTCTTTGATTTAATTGTAAGCAAGATGACTGAATGATCAAAATCAATGTCAAACTGGCCAAAACACTCAATTTCAGTGGGGGTTAAATAATTTTGAACACAACTGTATATATATATATTTATATATATATATATATCTCTATAAGATTTAGCTGGTTAAACATTGTCTGCTGGGAAATGCATGTTGTATTAAGCAGAAATGTTTATTAACCATTTGTGTATTAGTTACTAACTGATAAGGTATATGATATTAATCAGCGTGCCATTTGATTTTGTCCCAACACATAAGTGGGGATTTTGCAATTTGTGTAGTTTAGGTTTTGTTCCAAAGAGCATCGTTACAGTTTTGTCATTATTTGAAAAAAGTTTGTTGTGTTTGATCCACTTTTCTATCTCTGTGAATTGTTCTTGCAGCACGGCTTCCAGATGCCGGAGATTTGGTTTGCTGGTATAGATTACGGTGTCGTCTGTATACATATGTACAGTTGAGGCTTTGCAGACGTTGGGCAGATCATTTATGAATATTGTGAATAGCAGGGGGCCTAGTATTGAGCCTTGGGGTACACCGCAAGTGACAGGGAGGGGGAGGGAGGAGCTGCCAGAAATTGACACATATTGTGATCGGTCGGATACATATGACTGAAACCAGGTTAGCGTGCGATCACCAATGCCAGAGTTTTTAAGTTTTTCTAACAAGATGCCATGGTCTACTGTGTCAAAGGCCTTGGCAAAATCAAGGAAGATGGCTCCAGTTAGGTTTCCTTGTTCCATCCCAGCTTGGATATCATTGCAGACTTTTAAGGCTAGGGTCAGACAAACGCATTTTTGCGTCGACCGTAAAAGTGCGGTCGAACGACGACATTTTTTTCACGGAATACGTAGCTATTGCCCTTTTCGTCCGTGATTTTGTACGGATCATCAATAAAACACTTTTTGTGTCTGGACGTTATGTTGGCCAATTAGCAGCGTCTGATGTCTCAATCATGCCGCTGCGGCCGCAGCGCACTCTGTACGTCAGTAGTAGCGGTTTGACGTCTCGAAAAAATGCGTTCGTTTGCCACTTGCGTTGCGCGACGACTTTGTATGCGGCCGTTACTTCGTGTGTTCCCGCATTGGACGTCATTTGCTACTACACGGCCGTGATTTTGTGCGGCTAAACGCACGTTAAAGCTGCGTTCGTCTGACCTAGCCTAAAAGGGCGGTTGTAGTTGAGTGATTTGGACGAAAGCCAAATTGATCTGGGGTTAAGTAGTTCCAATATTGATAATAATCACGTAATTGTGTGTAGACGCATTTTTCCAACATTTTTGACATTACAGGGAGCAACGATATCGGACAGTAGTTGGATACCAAAGTACTGTCACCACGTTTATGGATAGGTACCACTCTCGCAGTCTTCCAGAGTTTGGGTATGTATCCGGTCGCCAGTGATTCATTGATTAGGGTTGCGACAGGATTTGCAATTGCCGGTGCACTGATCAGCAGCATTGCTGGTATTTGAACAGGTCCAGACTGGTATTTCATTTTTTGCTTACAGAGAAGTTTATTAACGACACTGACAGGCACTGGTCTAAAACTGAATTCCTGTCTGATACAGGGACTTTGCACAGTTGGAGGGGCCTGACCTGCATGAGGCCTTTCTGATTGCATGTCATTTATAAATGCATTTTAATTGAATCATCTGCCGCTCTGCTGTTTTTTTTTACATCAAGTGGAGAAATACCCTCCCCCCTCCTCTTTTCTTGGGATACTGAACAGCTACATCGCAGGACCCCATGCTGAGAGAGGGAAAAAAAAGAAACACCACTGAACTATGAGTATTCCTTAAGTTATGCACATTTATCATTATAATATAACCACTGTTTTGTTTAAATGTTAATTCATTTGATGTTTGTATATTGGCCATTTTTGGGTTAAAAAAGTGGAAATTTTAGTAAGGTGCGCCTGGAAGTGTTTTTTTCTTTTCTACTATATTCGCGTTTTTGAGGTTATAAACACATATCTTATAGCTTGCAGCACCGACTTATATTGAGCACGCCTTAATAATCTTATAAATACTAAGAAAAGCGCCAGATTCACGCTTTCCTTTACAAAATAGGAATGTTCCAGCGAGTCAAATGTATTACTAGAGACCCCAAAGAGGGGCATGGCTGGCCACGAGCAGGAGCAGACATGTCCCTGTGGAGCTCTGAAGCATTCTCCCTTGTTTGGGGGTTTTAAGCTGACTCTTGCCGCTCTTTTTTCCTTCCTGAGGTCATGCTGTGGTCGGCAATCGGGTGCACATTGTCCGGAGCCGACCTGTCCCCCTTCTGGACCAGAGATTGGTGCTGCAGCACCTGCGTTTAGGCCAGAGTGGTTTTGTGGTGGCCATTTTGGGGCCTACCTCCTTCTCTGGAAGCCTGCCCTGCTGCTCCAGTGTCCCTCGGCTGTGCTCCGTCCCTGGCCGGATCTCTACTGCGGGTTGTGAAAGCGGAGGGCCCTCGTTTCTCGACCGTTTGGGAGACCTGTGCGTGGAGGATGGAAGGTACATGGGAGAGCGGGCTATAAGATGTCTCCCCTCCCCCCCTTGGATGCGCAACGGCCATGATATCAGGCCTGGACGTCTGCCTACAGCTGCTGATGGAGGAGATGGCCCACTTTCGCAAGCAGTGCGGTGTCGGATGATGGACGCTTTGATGTCTTGCCGGGGAGTGGGGGCCCTACGGGAGGCGGAACCAGGGGCTACCCCGGGACCTGCTGATGGCAGAACGGCTGCTGTGGCCGCGGATGGAAGTTGCACCGGGATTGGTACTTCGGTGGAGGCCTTTCCTAGCTGCTGAGTGAAGGAGGGTCTGGAGGCCAGAGATGATGTGAAGCGAAGTCCTGGTGGCGGTCAGGGTATTGGGTGGCCGCAGGACCCTCTGCCTCCGGGATCAGCGCTCGCTCCGCATGGTGTGGTCGAGCTGGCGCAGGCTAAGGATGAGAATGATGTGCTATTTGATGTGCTGGCTGCCGTGTACCCCCCTTGAAGTATGAGCTGCTGGAGACGCTGCAATTCGGGAGGCTGCTCACTAGTATGCCGCAGGCCCAAGATGCAGTGACTGCGCCTGGTGGAGATGCCCGCCCTGCCTGGTGGTTGGACACAGGCTGAGATGAACTACCATGCTTTGTACTGGATTACCGTCCCTCACCGTTTCGCATCTTTCCCCTATTTTAAATGAGACGCTTTTGATGTCTTGGCTTGTGGACTCCCCCCTCCCTATATATTTGAAAACTAGTTTGCGGGACTTATTTTGGGGCTACAGTGGCTCTAGGTTTTGTTTTTTTCTCTCCCACACCCCTCCTTTTTTTTTTTTCAGTGTGGCAGGACCACGGGTGGACCTAGGAGAGCCGATTGAGTGGGCACCATGGCTCTACCTGCTCTTTTGTCCCTGGGTCGCCAAGCCCTGCGGCCTCTTCCTTGGCCACTTGTTTTTTGTCTGGAAACTGGGGTGAGCTAGGAATGCTGCGACCCCACTAGCGTCGCTGGGTGGGGGAGGGGGTGCGGCCCGCACCGGGTGACGCCCGCCCTTAGGGTGACACCAAAGACTTTGATTTTTTAACCGGCCGCTGCACTGGCGGCCGGTTCAAAAATGATAGTCTTGGGCTGACTGACCCATCGGGCTCTCGGGCGCTGCCCAAGGACCCGCAGGTCAGTGGGGACCCGGTTTTGTAAGGGACGTTAACTTCCGACCACGGTGGTTCCTTTTGCCGATCCCATTTCGGTGACCCTGCGGTGTATTCAGCAAGCACCACAGGGTCCCCGAATTGCAGGGAAAGGCTGCCGCAAACCCGACGAAAACTAACCGCAAAACCCAGCGAATGCACGCCGAAAAGCTACAAAAACATCTGGATTAACCTGCCGAAAACTGCGGAAAAAGCCCGAGCAGGAGCCGATCGCACACAGCCGAAGCAGCCGAAGCCGCCGAGACCGCAGACGAGGGAGGTGAATAAATTAGCAAAATAGTTTGTGTGAATCTGTGAAAATGAAATCTGTTTGCAAATAAACTACTGAGCGAATTTACACAGGAGGTCCAGGAAATGATAATAAAAAGGGCTGTTACAGAAAAAATAAGTAAACTTTTAAAAAAAAAAAAAATCGGACTTTAAAAAAAAAAAAAAACAGAAAAATGCTTAAAGTATCTTAAAAAAAATCTCTAAATAAAGAGACTCTTTACTGCAGAATTTTATATGCTTTATTAGATATTGAATTAAAACGGGAATATTTTTAACATGAAGCCTATGGGATTCTCCTGAATTAACTTGCTGAATTAAACCCCCGAATGGCAGGGCATTTCGGGAACCTTTCACTGCTGGTTTTCGTTCTCTGAATAGCCGAAGCAGTGCTTTTCATGGTGATTTCTCTGCCCTCGAACAGGCACCGAACAGGCACCGTATGTGCAGGCAATTCGCCAGGATTTGGCGAATCGCCTGCTCTCTGGATAGCCGAATGGCCAGGAAAGGTAACCGAACGCTGATTTTCAGCATTCAGTTACCTTTCTCAAGCAATTCGGATCTCTTTGGATAACCCTGAATATATCCATGTGTGAGCTGGGCATTATACATCCATGTGTGAGCTGGGCATTATACATCCATGTGTGAGCTGGGCACTACACATCCATGTGTGAGCTGGGCACTAATAGTGGTGAGCCGAACACCCCTGTGTTCAGTTCGCATTCGAACTTGAACAATTTCAAAAGTTCGAGTTCGAACGCGAACACGAACCAAACTCAATGCAAGGTCAATGGGACTCGAAAGTTCGATTTTTAGTGTGCCCTCCAAGAGGGCATATATGCAAGATATTTGCCATAAAAGGTGTATGGGGGTCCGGGTAGTGCCCTGGGGACAGGAAACAAGGACAAAAAGTAAAAAAAAAAGGTTTTTAAAGGAACAGTGAGTTTTCCATGAAATAAAGGTTAAGAATAAAAATGAAAAATTCCTTCAAATATCGTGCCTAGGAGGTCCCCATAACCTGCCCGTGAAGTGGCGGATTTGTAGGATGGATAGAAACATTTAAAAACAAAAAAATGACATTTCAAATTATGGTAAATGGTTTTCCTTTAATCTATTCATAAACAACTGCTTGGGGCGGCAGCCTGTATGAAAAGAGGAGACATTTTAGCACACGCAGAACAAGTTTAGTGATTTTTTGGCTAAATTATGGTGAAACTTATGCAGGCTTTGGATGAAAGTAACAATAGGTACTTTAAAATTGGGCCTTTAGTGTCGGCAACAGTGCTGTCACACCGTAACCCCTCTGTGGTATTGTGGAAGAGTGCAGGGTTGGACCCTGCGGTCAAATATTAAAATGATATGAATCTGGTGCAGGTGTCAGTGCACCCAAATATTTTGCCTTTGGTGGCAGCAAGTGCCTTCACACCGTAACCCCTTTGTGGTATTGTGGAAGAGTGCAGTGGTGGTTGTTTTGGGAATGCAAAAGAGATCCCCGATCTATTCAGTAACGTCAGCATCAGGGGATTGATAGCTGCTGCTCCAGGACTGATTCATTTTTATAAATGTCAGCCAGTCTACAGAGTCGCTGGACAGACGCACTCTTTTGTCTGTGACAAAACCTCCAGCGGCACTGAATGTCCTTTCAGAAAGCACGCTGGATGAAGGGCAACCTAGTAGCTGCATAGCATATTGGCTAAGTTCTGGCCAGTGATCCAATCTCAACACCCAGTAAGCCAGTGGATCATCTGCTGGAAAGGTATCCAGGTCTGCCCTTGCCCCTAGGTAGTCCTGCACCATATGGTGAAGACGCTGGCAATGGGTGCCTACATTTGACGTCCCTGGGCGTCGTGGACTAAAAAAATGTAAAAAGGCATCAGTCAAGCGGCCCTATCCTTCACCGCTCTTCCTCTGATCATCCGAAGCCTCAGAAGCACCTGTGTCATCACTTGGTAACCAACCAGTGCCTGGAGAGGTGTTACACAAGTGTCGCTTTAGAGCGTACTCAAATTGTTTCATCCGGTCCTCCCTCTGTGCGGACAGGATGAGCTCTGCAACATTACCCTTGTATCGTGGATCAAGAAGGCTTGCCAACCAGTAATGATCCCTCTCCTTGATAGCACGAATCCTGGGGTCCTTTACCAGGCTTTGCAGGATAAGGGAGCCCATGCAGCGTAGGTTGGAGGTGGCATTAGCTTCCGAGTCTTCCTGGTCAATGAGGATGACCCCATCGTGCACTTCCTCCTCCCAGCCACGTACTAGTCCTTGGGTTTCTGGGCACACAAAACCCTTCCTTGAGGAATCCCCACCTTCAATATTCCTCATCCTCCTCCTGTCTGATCTGAGGACCCTCAGGAATGCTGTCTGCGGAAAGACTGGGGCCTTGAGAGCTAGGGAAGGCCTCCCCTTCCTCCTGCTGCTCTGCTTCTAGAGCCACATCTATAATTCCCCACAGAGTGTGCTCCAGCAGGAACACTAAAGGAATTGTGTCACTGATGCATGCACTGTCCCTGCTCACCGTCCTCGTTGCCTCCTCAAATGGTGACAGTACAGTGCATGCATCCTTGATCATCAGCCACTGCAGGGGGGGAACCAAGTTGACCTGAACCTGTCCTTGTGTCATACTCACACAGGTACTCATTGATGGCCCTCTGCTGCTTGTGCAGATGCTGCAGCATTGCTAATGTCAAGTTCAACCTGGTGTGCATGTCACAGATCAGACGATTTGTGGGAAGCTGGAATTCTTAGAATTTCTGCCAGGCGAACACTTGCTGGAATGACCGCCTGAAGTGGCTGCAGACTTTTCTGGCCTGGCTGAGAAGCTCTGCCAGCCCTGGGTACCTGGTTAGGAAACGCTGTACCACCAGATTTAGGATGTGTGCTAGGCATGGTACATGAGTCAACTTACCCTGGCGTAGGGCGGAGAGAAGGTTGCTGCCATTATCACAGACGACCATTCCCAGCTGAAGCTGGCATGGTGTTAACCATCTCTGCATCTGCCCCTGCAGAGCTGACAGAATTTCTGGCCCGGTGTGACTCCTGTCCCCTAAACAAACCAGCTCAAGCACAGTAGGGCATCTTTTTGCTTGAGCCATTGCGTAGCCCCTGCCACGCGTCAGTTTAACTTCTACTTTGCCAGAGACAGAGAAGGAGGAGGAGGAGGAAGAGGTGGTGGAGCAGACAGACCTCATACAAGCAGCTTTCTGGAGGCGTGGTGGATGAACAAGCTCCAGCACAGAGCCCCGTCCTGGATCCCTCCCAGCTGCAATCAGTTACCCAGTGTGCCATGAAGGAAATGTAACGGCCCTGTCCATGCTTGCTGGACCACGTGTCTAAAGTTATGTGCACCTTGCTGCTGACTGCCTTTCCTAATGACTCCATAACATTGTCTTCCACGTGCTGGCATAGTGCTGGAATGGCCTTCCGTGAAAAGAAATGGCGTTTTGGAACCTGCCACTGTGGTACAGCACATTCAGCAAATTCACGGAAGGAAGCAGAGTCCACCAGCTGGAAAGGCAGCAGCTGTAATTCGAGTAATTTTGCTAAACTGGCATATAGATGCTGTGCTTGGGGATGGTCGGGACTATATTTTTTCTTACGCTGCAGCAGCTGGGGCAATCTTCAGCTGATGGGATGCTGTCACATTGTGAGGAAGGACCTGGTACACCCATTACTGTAGCATCATCCCTGTCAGTGGAGGTTGTAGGCAATGACATGGCAGGACATGTAGTGGGGGTAGAGACAAATGAGGAGGAGGAGGACCTATGCAAAGTGTTGTGCCAACGGGATGCGTGGCAGGTGGTCATATGTCGCCTCAAGCATGTGGTACCCAAGCGTGGGATGTCTTTCTCACGCTTGATCCTCATCTGACATAGATTACAAATAGCAACGGTGCGGTCTGCTGCACATTTCTTGAAGAACTCCCAGACAGCAGACTTCGTGTACATGTGCTTTGAGACAACAGCGCTCTCCAGCTGAGCAGCTGTGACTTCTGATGACTTGGACTGGCTATGGTTGGTCATAGAGGATGTTCTGCCTCGTTTTTGTTGTGCCTCCTCCTCCTCCTCCTCCCTTGACTCCTCTGTTCGATCAGGCACCCAGGTGGAGTCAGTGACCTAATCATCGTCATCACCCCCTATCTCCTCGTCACTGGAGCCAACCTCGCAATATGCTGCAGCTGCTGGGGGAACATGAGTGCCAGTTCTTTGTGTGTCACTGGCACCCCCTCCCTCTAGGCTGATTTTACTCCCTTCCTCAACCTCAGAGTTTGAATCAGAGCACTGGAGTTGCTGCGCATCCTCAAGCAGCATGTCACTGACACTGTCACTGTAGTCAAACAATTCAGCTGACTCCTCTGTGTATGATAGTGAGGCTACAGCAGGAGTAGCTGTGGACATGGAGGCTGAATTAGATGTTTTGGCAGCTGAGGTGGACTGTAAACCACTACAAGCCTGGCTGGCAGAGGACTCGGAGGATGAGGATAGCCTGGTTAGCCAATCCTGCAAATCCTCTGTATGTTGCTGCTGCTTAAGACGGCCAGCACCAGTTAGAAACAAGGACAAGTGTGCCCCTGCAGAGGATGCACCACGTCCACGACGACCAGGGGCACAGCCTTCAGACACAGAGGCTGCTTGAACTCTTATCTGTGTCTGGGAGCGTTTGCCTGTCCTTTTTGGTCTTTCTGACATGGTGAGTGATATATAGATTAAAGACATACAGAACTCTGATTCAACTCTGTTATAAAAATTGGAGAAATGTAGAACTCTGATTCAACTGTGTTATCTAGATTAAAGATTTCCAGAACTCTGGTATTACTCAGAGAGACACCCTGATAGCTGGCAGCCAGTGACAAGACACAGATTAAAATTCCCAGAAACCTCCTATAAATCAGTGAGGCCCCCTGATGGGTGGCAGTGACAAGACACAAATTACAATTCCCAGGAACCTCCTATAAATCAGTGAGACCCCCTGATGGGTGGCAGTGACAAGACACAGATTAAAATTCGCAGAAATCTGATAGAAGTATGTGGGACCCCCTGATAGCTGGCAGTGAGAAGACACAGATTACAATTCCCAGAAACCTCCTATAAATCAGTGAGACCCCCTGATGGGTGGCAGTGACAAGACACAGATTAAAATTCCCAGATATCTGCTAGAAGTGAGACCCCCCAATAGCTGGTGGCAGTGAGAACACACAGATTACAACAATTCCCAGATATCTTGTAGAAGTGAGACCCCCCCAATAGCTGCTGGCAGTGAGAACACACAGATTACAACAATTCCCAGATATCTTGTAGAAGTGAGACCCCCCCCCCCAATAGCTGCTGGCAGTGAGAACACACAGATTACAACAATTCCCAGTTATCTTGTAGAAGTGAGACCCCCACAATAGCTGCTGGCAGTGAGAACACACAGATTACAACAATTCCCAGATATCTTGTAGAAGTGAGACCCCCCACAATAGCTGCTGGCATTGAGAACACACAGATTACAACAATTCCCAGATAACTTGTAGAAGAGAGACCCCCACAATAGCTGCTGGCAGTGAGAACACACAGATTACAACAATTCCCAGATATCTTGTAGAAGTGAGACCCCCACAATAGCTGCTGGCAGTGAGAACACACAGATTACAACAATTCCCAGATATCTTGTAGAAGTGAGACCCCCACAATAGCTGCTGGCAGTGAGAACATACAGATTACAACAATTCCCAGATATCTTGTAGAAGTGAGACCCCCACAATAGCTGCTGGCAGTGAGAACACACAGATTACAACAATTCCCAGATAACTTGTAGAAGAGAGACCCCCACAATAGCTGCTGGCAGTGAGAACACACAGATTACAACAATTCCCAGATATCTTGTAGAAGTGAGACCCCCACAATAGCTGCTGGCAGTGAGAGCACACAGATTACAACAATTCCCAGATATCTTGTAGAAGTGAGACCCCCACAATAGCTGCTGGCAGTGAGAACATACAGATTACAACAATTCCCAGATATCTTGTAGAAGTGAGACCCCCACAATAGCTGCTGGCAGTGAGAACACACAGATTACAACAATTCCAGAAATCTTGTAGAAGTGAGACCCCCCCCCCCAATAGCTGCTGGCAGTGAGAACACACAGATTACAACAATTCCCAGTTATCTTGTAGAAGTGAGACCCCCACAATAGCTGCTGGCAGTGAGAACACACAGATTACAACAATTCCCAGAAATCTTGTAGAAGTGAGACCCCCACAATAGCTGCTGGCAGGGAGAACACACAGATTACAACAATTCCCAGATATCTTGTAGAAGTGAGACCCCCCAATAGCTGCTGGCAGTGAGAACACACACTAACAGAACAATCTCCTCACAAAAAACACGTGCTGGGGCTGTGAGGGACGCCTTATATAGTGTGCTGCGGGATTGAGCTCTGTGAGCCCATGATTGGGCAAAATTTGCCCAATCAGGACACTGAGCCGTGATTGGCATAGTCTTGCACCTGACCTTTGGTCAGGTGCCTGGCTGTAGCCAATTACAAGCTTCAGACCAGTGGAAAAGTGCATTGTGGTCGAACTCGAACCGAACACGAGGAAATGTTCGGAGTTCAACGCATAGCCGAACAGCCGATGTTCGATGCGAACTCCGAACAGATTGAACCGAACAGCTCATCGCTAGGCACTATACATCCATGTGTGAGCTGGGCACTATACATCCATGTGTGAACCTGGCACTACACATCCATGTGTGAGCTGGGCACTATACATCCATGCGTGAGCTGGGCACTATACATCCATGTGTGCGCTGTGCACTATACATCCATGTGTGAGCTGGGCAATATACATCCATGTGTGAGCTGGGCAATATACATCCATGTGTGAGCTGGGCATTATACATCCATGTGTGAGCTGGGCATTATACATCCATATGTGAGCTGGGCGCTATACATCCATGTGTGAGCTGGGCAATATACATCCATGTGTGAGCTGGGCAATATACATCCATGTGTGAGCTGGGCACTATACATCCATGTGTGAGCTGGGGGCAATATATATCTATATGTGAGCTGGGGCACTATACATCCATATGTGAGCTGGGGCACTATACATCCATATGTGAGCTGGGCACTATATATCCATATGTGAGCTGGGGCAAAATATCCATATGTGAGCTGGGGCAATATATATCCATGGGTGAGCTGCTGGGTAGGGATGAGCTGTTCGGGTGGATCTGTTCGGAGTTTGCATCGAACATCGGCCGTTCGATAGTTCGCGAACTTCGAACTTTTTGGGCCGTTCACCAAAAGTTCAGAAAATTTTATTTTTGGAAAAAAGTATAAAAAAATGCTTAAAAAATACTAAAAATTCTAGAAATAAAGAGACTCTTTACTGCAGAATATTTTAAGCAACGGTTTATTAGATATTGAATTAAAACGGGAATATTTTTAACATTGAAGCCTATGGGATAAAACATTCTTGTTACTAAAACATCAGGCAGACACGGCCCTCTAATCAGGCACTGTAGAGGGCAGCCTGCAGGGGCCTCCCAAGGATCCCCTTGAGGAGCATTGAGGAGCATGCGGCCGCCGGATGACAGAGCTGCGACTGAGCGGGCTAGCCTCCCGGGTGCAGGTTGCAGAGACAGGCAGCGAAGGGAGGGAGCCACTGCACCTGCAGCCACGGCAGACCCCCCCCCACACAACCAGGATCCAGGGAGTCCCCACTGACCACCAGGCTAAGGTAAGGCGACACATTTCTAAAAAAAAAAAAATCCGAGGACATTTTTAAATGTCCCCGGGAACATAAAATAAAACTTTTTTTTCTTTCTCTACCTGGCTGAATGTATTTAATTATACAGAGGGGGGTGGCATGTGGGCT
Organism: Leptobrachium leishanense; assembly: GCA_009667805.1. Classification (NCBI taxonomy): domain Eukaryota; kingdom Metazoa; phylum Chordata; class Amphibia; order Anura; family Megophryidae; genus Leptobrachium; species Leptobrachium leishanense. Next base: position 90,550,973 of record CM019071.1, read on the forward strand.
GCGCGGGGTCTCAGGCAGTGGTTTTTTTTTTTGTGTGTATATGTTTAGCAAATTTCTAGGGAAAGGTAAGGGCAGGTATGATATATATATATATATTGATAAGATATATATCTATATTATTATAAATATATATATCCAGACTTGTATTACACACACATTTTGACAACTAATTGTCCCCCCCCTTTTGGCTGATCTCTCCAGAAGAAATGTTGAACCCAATAGAGCAGAGAATAATATATATATGCTCTGCTCTGTCGGGTTCAACATTTCTTCTGGTGGGATCAGCCAAATGGGGGGGGGGGGACGCATTTAGTTGAGATTGTCCACATGCCACCTCCCCATGTGCGTATGTGTATATATGATCTGAGGTCTGTGGGTGGGTGTATATATATATATTTGCGTGTTGATATATATGTATATATAGGTCTGCGTGTTGATATATACGTATATGTGTGTGTGTGGTATCAATGCATCCCTACTCTATACACGGCGCTCTGTGTCCCTATAATATATATGATCAGGGGTTACCTTTTTTTTATATTTTTATACTATTCCTATTAAATTAACAGTAATTTTTGATGAATTTTATTCAGTAGAAACTTTTTTTGCCTATATAACATGTGCTTTGTGAAAATAAAACGGTTTTGTGTGTACATTTTAATTTAGTTAGTGGATTCCTGTCCAGTGCGGTGAGAAACAAACGTAATGTAGTGTAGACACGCTGCGAGGCGGAGCGGAGTGAAGTCAAGCCTACAAAATGTTTGCTTCTCTTTGCTACACTGTGCTTCGCTACATGCTCAGTGTGTCTCAGCCTTTATTCCCGCATCGCTAGCTTACCGAATCAGTTTGTATACTTGTTACTGACCCTGCTTGTTCTGAGGACCTGATCTGTTGCCGACTTTGCCTGCCATTTGACTATTCTCTTTGTGTATTCCCTGCCTGTTCTGTTTGCTTCCTGTTGCTACTGGTGTGTGCCAATTCTCACCATATACAGTAGCGCAGTACAAGTGCCTAAACATTGCTGACCCGGTTTTGTTATAGCTGCTGATGTAACTGAATAGATCGGGGATCCACTGCACTCTTCCACAATACCACAGAGGGGTTACTTACGGTGTGAAGGCACTTGCTGCCACCAAAGGCACAATATTTGGGTGCACTGCCACTGACGCCTATACCAGATTCATATCATTTTAATATTTGACCGCAGGGTCCAACCCTGCACTCTTCCACAATACCACAGAGGGGTTACGGTGTGACGGCACTGTTGCCGACACTAAAGGCCCAATTTTAAAGCACCTATTGTTACTTTCATCCAAAACCTGCATAAGTTTCACCATAATTTAGCCAAAAAAATCACTAAACTTGTTCTGCGTGTCCTAAAATGTCTCCTCTTTTCATACAGACTGCCGCCCCAAGCAGTTGTTTATGAATAGATTAAAGGAAAACCATTTACCGTAATTTGAAATGTAATTTTTTTGTTTTTAAATGTTTCTATACATCCTACAAATCCGCCACTTCACGGGCAGATTATGGGGACCTCCTAGGCACGATATTTGAAGGAATTTTTAGTTTTTATTCTTAACCTTTATTTCATGGAAAACTCACTGTTCCTTTAAAAACTTTTTGTTTTTAACTTTTTGTCCTTGCTTCCTGTCCCCCAGGGCACTATCCGGACCCCTATACACCTATTATGGCAAATATCTTGCATATATGCCCTCTTGGAGGGCACTCTATTTGAACTTTCGAGTGTCATTGACATGCATTGAGTTCGGTTCGTGTTCGAGTTCGAACTTTTTAAATTGTTCGAGTTCGAATGCGAACCGAACACGGGGGTGTTCGGCTCATCACTATTGCTGGGGGCAATATATAATTGTGAGCTGGGGCAATATATCCATATGTGAGCTGGGAGTAATATATCCAGAGCTGCTGGGGGCAATATATATCCATGTGTGCCTTCACTTTCACTGCCTTCAAACAGGCACTGTACTTGCTCGCAGTTTCGCCAAAATTTGTGTGTGAGCATATGAGAGAGCTCCACAGCAATAAACCTCACAGTAACGTGCACTGTGCAAGAGCGTTCAGTGTTATATGGGAGTACTGATTTATGAGTGAGAGTAGTTTAAAAAAATCCGTAAAAATGGAGGGGGGGGGGGGTGACACCATAAATTTCCGCACCGGGTGACACCAACCCTAGTGAAGCCACTGCGCGACCCCTCATGGCGGTTCTCCAATTTCTTGCTCCCCTCCGTGGTTTATTTCTTTTCTGTTCGCACCGTTCCCTGAACTGCTTTAGTAGCCCACGTGTGGCCTTTGCTGACTTCCCATTTTAGTCCCATTTCTCCCCTCCCTCCGTTCCCTCAATTTTCTCTAAAATGACCTTTACTAGATGCGCATATTCTTTTCTCAGACGACTATTGCTGATGACTTTTCTGTTTACTCGTTATTTTAACGCTGTACCATTGAGGATGACTTCATATGGCCCTGCGAGGCCTACACTTTGATTGCTTGTTTGATGACTTTATCTATACTATAAAACAGTAAGACGGCGGCATGTCCGTCGCCACGCCGCCGTTTTCGAATGCGCGCGCAACTAGCGTACTGCTGGTTGTGCGTGCATCCAACCACCGCGGCACGCGCACAGCCAGCGTGCGCGAGGGACAACAAAACTCCATTGGAGAGGCGTGCACACAGCACCTCTCCAATGGATCAGCTTTTTTGTTGTCCCTCACGGATCCCCCCTGCCCTGAGTTTCCCCCCCCCCGTGGCTGGCGCAGGGGAGGCTCTGGGCGCAGGGGAGGCTCTGGGCACCGTGTGTGCACGGTGAAGCAGAGGAAAAGAATGCTTTCGGAGGGTGGGAGGTAGATACAATCGGTGTCCTGTCCTGATGAGGCAGTTCCTGATGAGTGCTCTGACAGTTTATGATCTGTTCCATCTCTCTGGGAAGCAGCCCTCATTGCCCAGCACTTTGAAGCCCCTAATTGGCGCATGCGTCCTTCCGGAGTACAGCTAATAGCAGGAAACCCTGCAGTAAAATCCAACTGCTTCAGGAAATTAAAACCAAAAGCTTTGGAAATCAACAAAACAGAGCAAAGCTCTGTGCACTGACCCCGAAATTCTCATGGCTAATCGTCCAGGATATATAAAAAGATCACTTTAAAGAGTAAGAGTCATCATATGTCAGCACTTGGACCACTGCCCCATTCTCTAATAATACCGAAATGCAGGATGCACAAAAATAATACTAACTCTTATGTTTTTATTACTTTAGTTAAAACACTGCTGAATACACCTGTTACATCCTTGCCCCCCCCCCCCCCGCAGAGCTTCCTGGGGGGTCAGGGCACCAGGTGGCATCGCTGGCTAGCCTGTTGCCAGTAGTAAGAGCTGGCAAAACGGCATCTGAGGGAGTGGACCTGCTCCTTGGACTGTCGTGAGAGTAATTTGGAGTGGAGTCCTAGTTCCTGCTTTTCTTGAAATTGAGTAGTTCGAGTATCTGTTATTTACTTCATGTATCTTGGTTTCTAGTTCATGGATTTGAGTTTCATGTTCATATATCTGAGTTCCTAGTTTATGTATCCTGTCGAGTATCTACTTCCTTGGTCGCTATACAGAAGCCTATCGTTGATAGTAGGCCTGCCTGCAGGCTATTGAACTTTCTCCCCCCTCTGTTTAGCTAAATTCATGCTTCTAAGTTTCTAGTCTGGTTTTTCTGGTTCATGTTTCCATGTCTGTTTGTCTGTCTGGTTTCAAGGCCTTATCTCAAGGCATCCAGTTCTGTGTCTAGATCAGTGTCATGTTTGTTCCTAGTTTCTAGATTTAAGTCCTGTCCAGTCTGTTGCTGAATTCATCTACTGTCTTCTATCCTGTTATGTATCTGTTTTCTTGGTCGCTATACAGAAGCCTATCGCTGATAGCAGGCCTGCTTGCAGGCTATTGAACTGTGTGTTCCCCCTCTGTATAGCGGAGTTCATACAGTATTCCAATCTGAGATTGTAGGCCTTCCCTGCGGGCTAATAAACACAAGTGTTCCCGCTCTGTATGTCTCAAAAGTAAGTCTTGCATCAGCAATCTTGTTCACGTTTGTTCATGTATCACGTCATGTCTATGTGTCAGGACACAGATAGTTAATGTGCTGACACCCAGCGACCTCCTGGCCACGAAGCCATTTGGAGCTGAAGTGATAATTAGGTTTCTTGTAGTACCTCCCTGGTGTGGGAATCAAGGTAATCAAGCCTTTCTTGCTGTCTGTCTTTTCAGTATCTGTATAATTCTAGGTATTGTGCGACTGCCCTGCAGGCCGCACAACTCGTGTATCATTGAGATTCAGCAATCTGTTCACGTTTGTTCATGTATCACGTCATGTCTATGTATCAGTGCACCGATAGTTAACGGGTTTACACCCAGCGACCTCCTGGCCACGAAGCCATTTGGTGCTGAGAAGTTAATTAGGTTTCTTGTAGTACCTCCCTGGTGTGGGAATCAAGGTACTACAGCCTTTCCTGCTGTCTGTGTTCAAGAATCTGTCCTAAAGAATCCAAATAAATGCTACTCCAGGGTAGCGCCATTAGCACCAGACAGTGGAGTCAAGCGAAAATTTGACAGTGAACACTGCAGATTGAAACAGTTTAATTTCAATAATAAGGACACAGGGATGTCATATTATTATGATATATTCTGATATTTAAAATATTTATATATTCCAAATATTCAGTGGACAGTGTGCACTTTACAGTATTTTTCGTTTAAAAGGGGAGTTATTAAAAGATGTGGATCCCATAGACTCATAAGTATGACACTGCATACTTCAGTGTTTTATGGCAAATTTTGTATTACATTGTATTATATTACAATGTTATATACTGTACATGCAAAAGAATGAAAGGAAAAACCATAAGAAAATTAACAATGATACCTCTTAGGGGTCTGTGCACTCGATCGGCTTTTTTTTTTGTGTCTGAGTTTACAATCTAAGGGGTCCCTTGAGTTTACAATCTAAGGGACCCATGAGTTTACAATCTAAGGCGTCCCATGAGCTTACAATCTAAGGGGTCCCACGAGTTTACAATCTATCCCATGAGTTTACAATCTAAGGGGTCCCACGAGCTTACAATCTATCCCGTGATTTTACAATCTAAGGGGTCCTGTGAGCTTGCAATCTAAAAGGTTCCATGATCTTGCAATCTAAGGGGTCCCGTGAGTTTACAATCTATCCCATGAGTTTACAATCTAAGGAGTCCCATGAGCTTGCAATCTAAAGGGTCTCATGAGCTTGCAATCTAAGGGGTCCCATGAGCTTACAATCTAAGTGGTCCCATGATCTTAAAATCTAAGGGGTCCCATGAGCTTACAATCTATCCCATGAGTTTACAATCTAAGGGGTCCCATGAGTTTGCAATCTATCCCATGAGTTTACAATCTTAGTGGTCCCATGAGCTTACATTCTAAGGGGTCCCACGAGCTTACATTCTAAGGGGTTCCATGAGTTTACAATCTAAGGCTAGGGTCAGACGAACGCATTTTTCACGTTGTCCGTGAAAAAGTGCGTTCGTACGAATGGACGTATTTCTTCACGGAATACGCGATAGCGGTCATACGATGCGCATTTTTACGTCCGTGATTTTGTACGGATCATCAATAAAACACTTTTTGTGTCTGGACGTTATGTTAGCCGGACGTGTGCAGCGTCTGACGTCTCCCAATCACGCACACACGCCGCTATGCGGCCGCAGCGCACTCTGTACGTCAGTAGTAGCGGTTTGACGTTCTCGAAAAAATGCATTCGTTGGCCACTTGCGTTGCACGGACGAACTTTCGGGCGGCCGTTCGTCGTATGTTCCCCGGCATTGGACGTCATTTGCTGCTAGCACGGCCGTGATATCGTGCGGCTAAACGCACGTGAAAAATGCGTTCGTCTGACCCTAGCCTAAGAGGGGCCTGTCCCCTTGAGCTTACAATCTAAGAGGGAAGAGGAACCTGCTCTAATATATAAATGCCTTTGTAATGCGCTGTCAGCTGTGAGTGAACCCATCAGAGTTGCTCAGTTGGTCCTCCTGTTGCAGATGGGACGGTGACGGACGCATTTATACAGAGAGATACTCTTGGATAGGACATTGAAAAACAAATATGTGCACATGAATTCTGAGCTGGCGACAACAATAGACTGCCCTCCGGGCAGGCTTAACAACTAGTTACAAATTAAAATTGTAAATTTATAAAAAATAAAATAAAAAAAACCTCAAACCTTCAGGTGATTTTCCTGCACCGACTATTGTGAATTGTAAATGTGCCGAGGCACTGGATCCAGGAGTCATCCCCACCATGATGCCTACATCTCCCATGATGCTCAGCCACTCTTAAGACTGAGCACCATGTAAAAGAAAATGGAGTTCCAGAACATCTGTTGGGCCAAGGTTGCTTTACATCCGCTCACTGACTCATTAACCAGTCCACTGTGATATATATTGTTAGAAATTCTCAGCCTATATATGGCATGTGATTAAAAAGAAGGCATGACAGCTGCACTTTAAGCTCCAATGATGGAATAATTCCCCCACGACAATGGAAATGCAATGAACCGATCGTGCAATGGCAGCCAGGCGGTATAGAGTTATCCATGCTAAATAGACATGGGGCACCATTACATTCTTTACGCTAAAACGGGAACGCAAAAGGAGAAAAACCTGCGCCTGCAGGCTTCTCCTTTGTGTCCCTGTTTTAGCGTGATATTACGATGCAGGCGCTAGAAATGCATCGTAATCGGGCGCTAAGTGCCGCCGTGAGCATCCACTGGATGTAGTCCATAGGACTCCATTAAGGCAGACACTGCCGGTCACATGACCTGCCGGATCTCGACTCGCAAGATTCGGCAGGTCAGCATAGTGATCCACAGAGAGACTCCCCCCCCCCAGTCTCTCCCTGCTTAGAGGTGGGATTAGAGGTGAGTAACTGATTTTTTTTGGGGGGGGGGGGTTCTGGCTGGTGCTGACGGATTCTGCAGCAGTGGAATCCGTTAGCACCAGGTCCAGGCGTTGGTTAACTTTTGTGTAACCGCAGCCGGACAGTAATTAGCGTTAGTATATTGTAATACTAACGCTAATTAACCTCCCTGGTGATCTAATTTTTTTTTAAAAATTGTGTCTAAAAGCGTTTCAATTTTTTTGTAAAGGAAATGTGTTTTATATAGTAAGCCTGTAATCCGTAGGAATAACTCACTGAAATCTGTGCAAACAAGAGTCAAGTAAACACACGGAGTCAGAGGTTTGAAACACGAAATAATAATTTATTATCCCAAAAATAATTATCCGAAATAATGGAAATAAATTATATTCAATAATGTAATCAAACCAAAAACATGCCTCTTTCCTCTGGATGCTGGTATTCCTGTTCGGATGTGGACAAGGAGTTCATTGCCAATGAAATGAAATGAAATGAAAACACAGGGGTTCCAAAAAAATTAGAGCATTTATTCTCAAAGCAGCTTTACAGAAATGAAAGGCAAATAAAAATAGTTTGTAAAATCTAATAAGGCTTTCCAATACACGTTTCGCTGGTGCTTGCCCAGATCCAATTTTTTTGGTACCCCATGTCCTGTATTTCATTGGCAAAGGAGTCCACAACTGAACAGGAATCACAGCACCCACTGCACTGCCCAAACTTAATTTTACAGTATTTTTTACAGTAATTGTTTTAGTTTTCGAATTTGCCACCTGGTCCCGCCCCCCTGCGTCGCGTGGCTTGCAGGGAGCAGAACCAGGAAGCAAGTCGCCGGCTGCCACGATCACACTGCGGTGACTGCAGAAACGGCGAGGGAGCGCAGGATGCGGTGAGTATACAGCCCGAGTGTGGCTCGGGGTTACCGATCGCGGTAGTGAAATTTAACCCCAAGTCACACTCGGGAATACCGCCAGGCAGGTTAACACTTTGCGCTCCCAAAACTTGACATGGGGAGCGCAAGATACCAATCGCTAATGGTTTTTTTAACCCATTAGTGTTTGGATTGTAATATGTGTGGCCCGCGCCAGGGCCACCTCTGCTAGCGTTAACGCTCACTCAGGGGAGCACGAACTTTAGCACCAAGAATGTAATGGTGCCCATGGAGTTTTATGGGGGCGCAGGATCTGCACGGAGTACAATGTGACCACCAAAATAAATCTGAATGTTCCTGAGGGCTGTAAACAATTTCTCAGAAACACACTGTGTTTAGTATTACCACAGCTTGCCAGTGGAGGGCGCTAGTCAACCATCAAACAAACTGCTGGTTACACAGCTCACGCATTGTTAGTGTTCACAGCTCGGGGTTTGGGAGCCAGCCTGAAAACAATTTTTTTTTTTTTTTTACTTTTGATGTGGAAAAAATAACAACTCATTATTCACCAAATCCCTGTAAATTTGTGCAAAGTATAGGAGTGTTAAGCGTACAGCAAGGTACCAGCCAAGTTACAAGCAAACAAATATACATACACATTATACACACCAAACAGTAGCAGAGAGGACCCTGTTCAAGAGCTTAAAATCTGTCCAAGAGTTTAAAATCTAACAGGAGAGGGGTGGCACAATAGGTTGAGGGTTGAATAGAGTACAAGAAGTAACGGGGTGCGTGTGGGCAGTGTGGGAAGAAAGAGCAAGAGATGACCAATGGGGGATTAGGGAGTGAGCTGATAGGCTTCCCTAAAGTAATGGGTTTTCAGTGATGTCTTGAAGGACTGGAGAGACGGGGAGAGTCTGATGTTGTGGGGGAGGGAGTTCCATAGAAAGGGGGCAGCCCGGGAGAAGTTCTGAAGGCGGCAGGGACGTGCAGTCAGGGGTGGCAGGGGAGGCAGAGCCTCCCCTGTCATTCCAGTAAATTAATGTGCTCATTGTGCTGTAATGACGTGTGTATATTTAAACTGTAAATAAAATGTACATTTATTGAAAAAAGTTCTCATACTCACCTCTCCACGCTCCCTCGCTGTGCTACTCTGTCCTCTGCTTTTTTTCCTCTGCACTTTCAGTTTGCCGGCGTGTGTGTGTGTGTGTGTGTGTGTGTGTGTGTGTGTGTGTGTGTGTGTGTGTGTGAGATTCACTACACAGACAGCAGGGGCAGCACTGAGCCAGGCTAGCCTATGCAATTTGCGCAGCTGAATGCTACACTAATTGCGTAGCTCAAGCTGACTTCCTGGTTCTACGCTTTTCAGTGCCTCCAGAGGCACTGAGAGCAATTGAAAGCTTTAGCCAATGGGAAAGTTTCATTGGTCTCAAGCACTTCTTATTTAAAAAAAACAAACGCCCCCCATGGGAGGCAGAGCTCCCCATGGATTGATTGACGCAAGACAATCATGTGACTGTCCTCGACAGTCGTGGGGGGGCAGACAGGCAGAGCTCAGCAATCAGCATGTGTCTAATAGCACCCTCTATTAGTCAGTATTGTAAGCGCATGCTCTTAGAACATTAAAAACCCATATGCAAACTTTATTTTAAAGTAAGAGTTACAATACTGACTAATAGAGGGCGCTATTGCAAGTGCATGCTCTTAGAAGCTGTAAAAAAAACACTGAACTTAAAAAAAATGCAAACTTTACTTTATAAATAGTGAAACTCTATTCTCCTATATAACGATAATCAAATGCGTAAATTGCGACTGCGTAACCCTGTGTATATCTAGCTCTGATACTAGCCAGTGCCTCACCCGCCACTGACCTCACCGCACGTCACTGGTGTATATCTAGCTCTGATACTAGCCAGTGCCTCACCAGCCACTGACCTCACCGCACGTCACTGGAAGGCGGGAGTTCGGGTACAAGGAGCAGATAACATCAGATCATTGGCAGAACAGAGTGGTCGGGACCGGATGTACCTGCTAATAAGGGATTAGATGTAGGCAGGGGCGCAATTATGGAGAGCTTTGTAAGTGAGGACCAGTATTTTGAATTGGATTCTGAAGGAAACGGAGCCAGTGCAGAGATTGACAAACGGCTGAGGTGTGAGAGGTGCGGAATGTGAGGTGTAGGAGTCAGGCACAGGCGTTCATGACAGACTGCAGGGGGAGAATCTGGGATCTTTTAAGGCCAGAGAGAAGGAGGTTACAGTAGTCAAGACGGGAGATAATAACACTTGGATGAGCATTTTAGCAGAGTCTTTATTAAGATAGGTGGAAATAGCATGATTTGGTTAATGACTGAATGTGAGGAGTAAAGGATAGATTGGAGTCTAGAGGACCCCGAGGCAACAAGCCTGAGAGGTAGAAGTAATGGTGGCACCATTCACTTGAAGGGAAATGGGTACTAAAATGGAGGATTTAGAGGAAGGGAAGACGAGAATTTCAGTTTTAGAGAGAGTGTGCTTTAGGAAACGGGAAGTCATCCAATCGTACACAGCCAAGAGGAATTTGAGTCACAATTTGTAATGGCGATGTAAAGAATAACATCGCCATTACAAATAATGAGTGGTGGAGTCCTGAGTCCTTTTTTGGGGACTGAAGTGGCCAGTAGCTTTTCTAGGTGGTAAGGATGTGTAAAATCTGCCCCCTTCTCCACTTCATGCTGGTGGAGGATTGTCCTCTGCCCCCACCCAGTGTCAACTACAGTCTGGATTTTGAAGTTTCCGGCTGCCAGTCACCAGATCTGTCACTATCGACGTCAGCACGCAGAGATCATTCCGACACCACCTCTCTGAGACTGCCTGTTATTGTCCTGCACAGGCGCTACAGAACTTGCGTATATAAATTGCACAAGTGTGTAGCAGGGTGTAATTTGCAGTTCCCACACTACACAAGTTGCGTAGTAAAGCTTCAAGGACGTTCAAGTTCAGGAGTACCTGAGTTAAAGAGAAGGAGCTGCGTGGCGAGGGACAAAAGGTGAGTAAATTTGTATAAAATGGAAAAAAAAAAATATAGAAATATAATTGGGTGTAGACAGCAGAATCTGATATTTATTTAACCCTTTCCCATCACGGAGAGTAACATGCCGTCCCTGCAGTGAGTGGGCTTTAACTCTGCGGGTGGGGTAGCATGCTCCAATAGCGTCTATGATCCTCATGTCCCACCCACCTGAAGTCAGGCTGCAAGCAGTGTGTACTCGTAGGTCCCGCTGTTGGGCACTACCTATCCGGCGGCAAGGGGTTAATGGGAGAAGAAATGTTAACCCTTTCTTTAATGGAGTATCCCTTTAAGGCATGAATCCCTGAGGGTTCAGTTTGAAATACGAAGGGCCATATTACGTAGTTGTTGCTAACTTAACCAGAGCTGTTGTTAACTTACCAGAGCCATTATAGCCTATGGAGGTTTTAAGTTTACAACAGCTCTGGTTAAGTTAGCACCAACTATGTAATATGGCCCAAAGTATTTAAAAGGAACACTCTAGTCAGGATGTGAGGAGTGCCCCCCTTCTCTCAGGCCCCACCTCTTAGTTACAGTGTAAAGGCCCTGTTCACACTGTCCGATTTGTCGCGTGGATTTTGCCGCAACAAAATCCGCACGACGTCGCGCTGTGTAGCTTCTCCAATGCATTTCAATGGAACTGTTCACATCTTGCCGCGCGATGTCGCGGTAGCATGTCGCTGGGTACATGACCCTTTTTTTGCGATTTGCTATCTGCGATTTGCATTGGTGGTGCTTTGCAAAAATCGCACAAAACTGCGACATCATTGCACTATGTCGCGAATATGAAAATTGCGCGACTTTCAAATTGCACAGTGTGAACGGGGCCCAAGATCAATAACCTTATTCAAAAATCACTGGTGCTTTAAAAGCAAAAAAATATAAGGCCTGTTCTACAGGGCACATAGTATTAACCATTTGAGAGTCTGGCCTTAGATGTTTGTGTATGTTTTTTTGCTTTTAAAGCGCCAGCGATTTTTGAATAAGGTTATTGATCTTACATTGTAACTCTCCGGGGAGATTTGCCTTTTTCAATAGTGAAACACAAACAAAAATAAAATTTTATATTAAACGTTCAAAAGATTTTAGAACTGTACATGTATACTTTAAAAAGGTCCATCAAGTGAACCCCACCTCTGACCCACCCAAAACCACCCAATGCAAACCATATGCATCCATCAGGCCGGTCATTTCAGCATAATCATTAAAAGAATAGCACAATCTACAGTTTCTTGTGAAACAATTTGAAAAAATAACAATTCTTCTACGCCAACATTATTATATTGTCCTAAAATTGTCCATGAAACTCATTACTGGTTAGTAAAGAAAAACACCATTATTATGAAACCTAGTTACATAAAAAGGTTTTAGTAGCAGTGATATGTCATTAATTTAGAAAGGTTATATTATACAATTACTGTAGATACAAATCTAGTGTTGTACTCGCTTAACAAAAATTGACCTAAAAATTGGAGGGGTCACGTTATAGTCGAGACATCTGCATCGCTTGTAAAAACAAACTTGACTTGACTCAGGGATCCCACCTCTCCCGGAAGTTCTGGTAGTCTTCCTGAAGTGAATGTGGGCTCCCTGACGTCTGCAAACAATTCAAGAACTCCCAGTTTCGGGAGAGGTGGGATCCATCACGGCCAGAGGGCACGCTCTGTGTAAGCCAATCATTCAAGATTGGCTTAAAACCGAACATGCACCCTCACTCCGTGCAGCACGCCGGGAGGTGTCGTTTTCTGACCTCCAGCATGAACCTCGAATGATTTTGTTTACCAGTACAGTATAATTTTGTTCCTCGCGTTATATTCGAGTCTCGCGTATTCTCTCATTTCCATAATAAATCTCTATCCATCGCGTTTTCAGGTCACGCTATACTAGAGTATCTACGGTATATAACCAAAAAGATTTCTGATTATTAGGAGATTTACAGGTCAATTCCAGAAAGGTGAAACTCAGGAGAATTGGTTGGAGAAGTGAAAAATCCAGGTCAAAATAGCCAAACCAGAAAGATTCTCCCAATTATTTCACTTTCTAAATCTGTTATTTGGTCTGGATTGTTCTCTTCTAACAGGTCTATTCACTCAAAGGTGAAACTCAGGAGAATTGGCAGGAGAAAAGCTTTTTATACACTCTTATTAAAATGTAATCTATACTTACTTCATAGAATGCAATTAGTTTAGTCTGACATGAACTCTGTTTCATAAATCCATGCAGATTTATGCTAATGACATTATTTGAGGGATAACTAAAAGGGATAAAATTCAGGGATTGAGAGGCATACTTTCCCAGCCACAGATGTTAAGCACAGGTCTATAATTCCCAGGAAGACATTTTGAACAGAATAGAGAACACAATCATCTGATCTACAAATCTCTGGTACGATTCCGGAAAGAAAAGAATCCTGAAAGAGGTTTGCTTATTTCCACACTTAGATCCCTCAATACTTGTGGGTGAATTCCATCCAGCCCTGTGGGCTTTGTTCACATTCTTCAGTTGCTTACAACACCCTTTAGTCAACCAATCACATTTTATTAGTTTTTATCAGTGATTTGCATATCTGGTCATAGGTTCCTCTTTGATAAATACTAAAGAAAAATAAGCAATAATAATGCCTATTGTTTTTACAGTTGGAAAGCTTTAAATGCCTTTTTATTTTTCATTTCCTGTGGTACCTTCCTACTGAGCCAGAGTGGTTTCAGTTTGTTTTTTTTAGATTTATTACCCAGTGGTATATATTGAGATGTGTACTTTTATAGTATTAGTTTGAAGATAAAGATTTTGCCAGTCAATGCGCTAGAGAGCTTCCCTTAGCTTAAGGAGGTTGGCCTTTTTTAAATTATATGTTTTAGCAGGACCCCTATGAATGTGCTTTTTTGAGTTTATTTCAAAAGACACCATATTGTGGTCACGGTTTCCCAACTGCTCCCATACTTATATATTTGAAAAAAATTCAACATTGTTATAACCAGATCCAGACAGCCATCCTTTCGCATTGGTGATTCTACCAGCTGTGACATGAAGGTTTCATTTAACAGGTTCAGAAACTGGACTCTGTTAGTGGGACTAGTAATTCAGCTATCTCAATGTCCGAGTAATTCAAATCTCCAGTAATTAAAGTGCTACCCAGATGTGCAGCCTTCCTGATTTGCTGTAACAGTTATTCTTCCTCATTATGTGTATTGGATGGAATATGCTGTAAACCACTAAAGATTCCACATTCCTCTCTCATCGTAGGCATACCAAGCTCCTGATGATGATCCGGGCACTCTGGTGCCCATATTATTTTAGTCTGCCTATAACATGAGTCCAGTAGCTTTAGGGTCCCCATGGCAGCTAAGCATAGCCAGGTTTGGCAGTGATGGCCCCCCCCCGGAGGCACAGCGCCCCATACACTAGCATCACCTGTACACCTGAAGGCAGCCCTGCACGGGTTACATCACCTATCAAGAACCCCCCCCCCCCCAATCACCATGCCAGCAGCAGAGGGGAAAACCCCAAATCCAAAATAAGTATAGAAAAAATTAACTACTACCCACCCGGTTGTCAAACCTTAGCATTCACAAAGCTGACCTTATGTGCAAAGGATTGATTGTAATGAAGTAGGACAACCCCCCCCATAGGCCTCCTCCTGCTGGCTAGTCAAAACAGGCAGATGCAAAGCAGATGTCAAGGGAAGCAATATCATAGAGCAGGGCTTGACAAATCCAGGAGCCTGGTAGCCACTTGCTCCTAAATTTCCAGTTTATTTTACACCAATCTAAAAGCCGTCTTTGGCATCTAAAAAACATCTAGTTGGCTTCAATGTTTTCTTCCCTTCTACATTTAATGTAAATATATCCAGCCCCGGTGTATGTATTTATATATGAGGTGTGTGTGTGCGCGCGTAAATAGGGTGTCCAATGACAACAGAGCAAAGAAAAGAAGTAAATACATAAATAAAACAATAATCACAATGTCACAAGGTACAGATGTTAACACCACAAGTAATAAACAGTCAGGTCCAGAAATATTGGGATATCGACACAATTCTAACATCTTTGGCTCTATACACCACCACAATGTGTTTGTTTCATTCCAACTCCAATGTGCAGACTGTCAGGGGAACGGTGTAGGACTTACAGCAGTTTGCAGATGTACCTCCCACTTGTTAAGGGACAATTGGCTTCTCAGCTGTTCCATGGCCAGGTGTGTGATATTCCCTCATTACCCCAATTAAAATGTGCAGATAATCGGCCCAGAGTTCATTTCAAGTGTGCTATTTGCATTTGGAATCTGTTGCTGTCAACTCTCAAGATGACATCCAAAGAGCTGTCACTATCAGTGAAGCAAGCCATCATTAGGCTGAAGAAAGGAAAAAAAAAAAAACCCATCAGAGAGATAGCAAGAACATTAGGCGTGGCCAAAACAACTGTTTGGAACATTCTCAAAAAGAAGGAACGCACCAGTGAGCTCAGCAACACCAAAAGACTCGGGAGACCACAGAAAACAACTGTGGTGGATGATCGAAGAATTCTTTCCCTGGTGAAGAAAACACCCTTCACAACAGTTGTCCAGATCAAGAACACTCCAGGAGGTAGGTGTATGTGTGTCAAAGTCAACAATCAAGAGAAGACTTCACCAGAGTGAATACAGAGGGTTCACCACAAGATGTAAACCATTGGTGAGCCTCAAAAACAGGAAGGCCAGATTAGAGTTTGCCAAACAACACCTAACAAAGCCTTCACAGTTCTGGAACAAGATCCTATGGACAGATGAGACCAAGATCAACTTGTACCAGAGTGATGGGAAGAGAAGAGTATGGATAAGTAAAGGAACTGCTCATGATCCTAAGCATACCCCCTCATCAGTGAAGCATGGTGGTGGTAGTGTCATGACGTGGGCATGTATGGCTGCCAATGGAACTGGTTCTCTTGTATTTATTGATGATGTGACTGCTGACAAAAGCAGCAGGATGAATTCTGAAGTGTTTTGGGCAATATTATCTGCTCACATTCAGCCAAATGCTGCAGAACTCATTGGACGGCGCTTCACAGTGCAGATGGACAATGACTCAAAGCATACTGCAAAAGCAACCAAAGAGTTTTTGAAGGGACAGAAGTGGAATGTTATGCAATGGCCAAGTCAATCGAGCCAAGTTGGGGAAAATGCCCCAAGAACAATCAGGAACTGAAGACAGTTGCAGTAGAGGCCTGGCAAAGCATCACCAGGGATGAAACCCAGCAGCTGGTGATGTCTATGCGTTCCAGACTTCAGGCTGTGATTGACTGCAAAGGATTTGCAACCAAGTATTAAGAAGGGAAAGTTTGATTTATGATTATTATTCTGTCCCATTAACTTTGGCCCCTTAACAAGTGAGAGGCACATCTGCAAACTGCTGTACGTCCTACACCTGAGTTGGATGTACATACCCTCAAATGAAAGCTGACAGGGCACATTGTGATTGTTTCATTCCAACTCCATTGTGGTGGTGTATAGAGTCAAAGATGTTAGAATTGTGTCGATGTCCCAATATTTCTGGACCTGACTAAGTATATATATATGAGCAGCCAAATGGATATTTGCAGCAATGGTCTACACTTCTAGGCTCAAAAAAGTAGCCGAAAGACATGCACAAAAAATATCTAACAGCAAAAAGCACCAGGTAACAAAATGATAAATATATAGAAGCAGCTAAAATCATAATTTGGGTCAGTACAAACCAACTCCCAGATGCAGAGGCAAGGTTCCCAACGTATCGGCGAGGATTCCGAAACGTTGGCTACTAACTTTTGTAGCTGGCTCCTAGATTCAAAGCAAATTTGTCAAGCCCTGTACATAGAGCAATTATAAACAAAATCTTAAGTTGTCTACATATTGAACATAGCGTAACAAAAGGAGATATAAGGGATGAACCCTTAGATCACTAAGAGGGAGTGCTGATTTAAAACATAACTTTTATTAGTCATAATGAGACACACAGACAAATAAAACCGACAATTGATGTTAAAAAACATATAGACACATAGACGTTGACACAATATGTTGCAGGAAGAGCAGAAATATGTCACAAATATAAAGCAAATTGCTTGGTTGGAACTTGTAGGGAACAAATATAAGCCTTGAGTGGAGATGGAAAGCCACAGTATTATAATGAATTAAAGCGAATGCCCCATGGACATAAAGTGCAAGTTGTACCTTAATATTGACAGATAAGGAGTATTAAATACCACCAAGCTGAAATATATGCGCAGTGCCCACAGTTATACTGGAAATAGTTAGCCCAAGGTTAGTATGCGCCAGAATATCGAACTACATACAGCAACGTTCATTTGGCCTGGCTACCTTATTTAGAGGCTAAATACAGCTATATGCTAGAGATTGAAAACTGAGAGGCAGAACAAACTCACAGAAGACCAATTGGCAACAAGAAATATATCAGATATCATAATTGAAGTTGTCGGCCATTCAACAAAACATGGAGGTTGAAGTCCCAAACAATTAAGAAGTCAAAAAAGTACAGATTAACATGCACCTGTCCACAACAAGGCAGCAATCCATAGAAAAGTCAACCATCACTGAACCACGTTGCAATTAGAAAGGTAAAAATACCTAATTAACCTAATTGTAAATATTTACAATCTGTGTTTGACTCCCGATGAAGCCGGTTCTGCACCGGCGAAACACGTGTCGAGTCCTGTTTAATTTTTAAAATTTTGCACAATATGATATGACAGGGAGATAATAGAATCTTTAACTTTTAGGGACAGCCCTTTTGGTTAATTAGGTATTTTTACCTTTCTAATTGCAACGTGGTTCAGTGATGGTTGACTTTTCTATGGATTGCTGCCTTGTTGTGGACAGGTGCATGTTAATCTGTACTTTTTTGACTTCTTAATTGTTTGGGACTTCAACCTCCATGTTTTGTTGAATGGCCGACAACTTCAATTATGATATCTGATATATTTCTTGTTGCCAATTGGTCTTCTTCTGTGAGTTTGTTCTGCCTCTCAGTTTTCAATCTCTAGCATATAGCTGTATTTAGCCTCTAAATAAAGGTAGCCAGGCCAAATGAACGTTGCTGTATGTAGTTCGATATTCTGGCGCATACTAACCTTGGGCTAACTATTTCCAGTATAACTGTGGGCACTGCGCATATATTTCAGCTTGGTGGTATTTAATACTCCTTATCTGTCAATATTAAGGTACAACTTGCATTTTATGTCCATGGGGCATTCGCTTTAATTCATTATAATACTGTGGCTTTCCATCTCCACTCAAGGCTTATATTTGTTCCCTACAAGTTCCAACCAAGCAATTTGCTTTATATTTGTGACATATTTCTGCTCTTCCTGCAACATATTGTGTCAACGTCTATGTGTCTATATGTTTTTTAACATCAATTGTCGGTTTTATTTGTCTGTGTGTCTCATTATGACTAATAAAAGTTATGTTTTAAATCAGCACTCCCTCTTAGTGATCTAAGGGTTCATCCCTTATATCTCCTTTTGTTACGTTATAGTTCATTACTAGGTTCAGTCCTTATTGGGTGTGTCCACGCCCAGTGTTTAGCAGTTACTCGGGGTGGGGTGATTGTTCACCTCCCTGGTGGAGGTCCGTTTTCTTTCTTTTTCAATCATATTGAACATAGCACCTAGCATGTTACATAGTTACATAGTTATATAGGCTGAAAAAAGACATGCGTCCATCGGGTTCAGCCTCTCCCACATAACCTACTGCTGTTGATCCAAAAGTAGGCAAAAAAACCCAGTCTGAAATGCTCGCCAATATGCAACATACTGGGAAAAAATTCCTTCTTGACCCCAGAATGGCAGTCAGATTTCTCCTTGGATCAGGAAGCTTTTACCCACATATTAAATATTATAACCCTTAATATTCTGTGTCTGCAGGAAGTCATCCAGTCGCTTTTTAAAAGTCTGTACATGTGAGTCACGGACAAGAAAAGAGATCTCAAAATAACAAAAAAAACGATACTTTAATAAGGATTCAGCCACCTCATTTAATTTATAAAACAAATTCAATACAATGACATTAACCTTGTCACTGTTCCACCCAATAAGATTACGGATAAGTCCTTCCAAGTGGGTTTTCTCCCTTCTGAGCCTGGGAGGGTCATCTCACAGTAAAGTGTTCCGCAGCATTGTCCCATTCTTTATGGTTTAATTTCCCAAGCCACCCCCTCACCAAAAGGTTAGGTCTGTTTTCTCCTTTGAACAATGTAAAGTGGGAAAATAGCATTTCGTTTACAGGGTAACTTAAGGTAGATAACAGCGAACAGAGAAAGTGAGGGATATTGGGGATTTGAACTCGACTTCCTCTACCTTTAAAATCAAACCCTGACAAACAGCTATTTTACACTATCAGTGCTCAAATTATATAAATAATGAGAAAAGACCTATATAATCAACCAGACCATCTTGAATTTTGTATTACAATACAAAATATTTGCCACAACAATTCACAGATATGCATACCTCCCTCCCTATACATTTAAATAGAAAGGTGTATACACACATATTGCAATGTAACTTTACACAGAGTGTAAACACTCTATAATATGAAGCAAAACGGTTAAAACTTTAAAAAAAAAAATGTAATTACTAGTATGGTAAATAAGTGGCCATTCCCAATTAGGATTTAAATGACCTCATGAAAGTGTCAGGTTTTGATCCATCTCAATATATTTCTCATTATTACTGTCAACTGAACAGACTTCCCAGATCGAGTTACACAACAAATGGAATTTCTTTTTAATAGGTTTACCAATAACTTTGCCGAATCTTTTGACACTAGCCTTCCGACTTTGGGATTCATCATGTTCATTGATATTTTTTTTTTATTATTATTTTCAAAACAACAAAGAGTTAAAACACAGCTCTTCTTCCACTCTTATGTCCAACACAAAGTAAAGTCAGAAAGTTTTTGTCCTTAATATTCCCTGTACAAGACGAAAAGGAAGCTGCTGGTGGAAAAGGAATGGGTGGGTCAATACTGTGCTTGTTTTGTGCTACTGTGCATAGAGCATACATAAGGTAAAAAGAGAAAAACCATCGTAAGACAACAAGGGCAGGGGGTGTAGAAATCGAGGATGGTACAGAAGAAAACAAAAAATATTGAGGGGAAAATAAAAAATTAATTCCATAGAGTCTGGCAAAACAAGTCCAAAATGAAGCCATACAGACGCATTGAATCCACCAGTAAAAAAAAAAAAAAAAAAAAAAAAAAATCAACAATGGAGGTTATCTCTCGTGTGTTTGTGAAACTGCATCACATCATGATATGTCTCCTTCGGTGTAAAGCCAGGTGGTCTGAGCGGGAGAAGCTCCGGTCACAGTCCGAGCAAAGAAAAGGCTTAATGCCAGTGTGTTTGCGAAAATGCCGTGTCAATTCATCAGATCTGGCAAACTTCCAAGTACATCCTTCCCACGTACATTTATAAGGCTTCTCTCCTGCAACAAGATTTGGAATTACTCATGGATCTTACACGATTTTTCCCAGTGCTACACTAATTCAAGAATTAAAGATTTGTTTGCACCAATAAAAACTTACATGGAAAAAAAAAAAAAAAAAAGAAACATTCAGTTCTTCAAATAACCTGAAATGTTCACACTGTTCCCTCACTGAGTAACGGCTCATTGATATATTGCTTTGTGGACTAACCACTGAAACTGGTCCAGATTTGTGTTGCCCATGACCACACTTAGCATGTGATAATCTGAAGCAGTTTACGGTGTCCTGCCAGGTCCAAGACTTGGACTCCCACAAAATGAATGGTGGGGTTCCATGCTGGGCATTGGCTCTGTGCATATACACAGCAAGTGTCTGCATTGGCGTAGAGCCCCGGGTGTGCGCCCCCTGCTCACCTCACCCAAAGGGCAGGCCTGGACAGAGGTTACACTAAACTGAAGCTGACTCCAATCTGCTTTTACAGCTCATAACTGAAGTGTATGGGGTATAATTGTGCTCACTGGAGAAGGAAAAATTGGTTAATGGCAATATAGAAGGTTGGGAGAGAGTGGGCAACCACCAAAATGAGCACCATAAGACAAGTGGCACCAGTGAGGACTGCCAACCAGCAATAGCAAGCCAGAGTGATGGGATATTTGCAATGGAGCATCAGTGTAGTTAATATTAAAATCTGTTGAAATACTGGCATTAATACCCAAGGTAAAAGCATAGCCAATCAAGATAAACAACATTTCATTAACAACTGTGACAGGATTAAATCTGTAACTGGACAAATAACCCCCTATAGAATTCAAATTAACTGGCTCCTTTGTGTTATTGCACATGCATTCATAAGTTTTTCCCAATCCTCTACGCTCATCTTTCCCTGGCCTGACAATAGAAATGTGAGGAAAACAAAAAGTTGAAATTTTGAAGTTCTACCATTTTCTTCCAAATATCAGGGCATTTGCAAGTAGAAAAAGCAGTGCAGAATCTATAGTTTGGGCGAAGGGAGTAATTTACTCCAAATCAGAATTCTATGTGACATACCTGTATGTATCCTCCTGTGAGCTTTCAGATGAGAACTCTTTGTGTACACTTTGTTGCAGCCATCGAAGTCACACTGATGGACCCTTTTTTTCCTAATGTCTGGCGATCCAGCCTCACCATGCTGCATCCGTAGCAAACGTGACCTGGTTTACACATATGAAAGAGGAGGGCTTATAAAACCAGTAACACAGCTTAACAAGTCTTTGTATATTAAAAATAACAATATAAACAAGGAATGTTTGACATAAATATTCAGTGAATGTACCTCTTCATGCATGCAAAATTTGTGCATGGAGAACCTGCCATTACTGTACAAGATTCACACACAATTTCATAGCATTGGGTTTTCTTTGTTAGTAATTTGAAACAGCAACAGATCAAGTTGAATAATTTTCCACATATAGAACGTAGTACTTGACCTCTTTACTACCAAGTGATTTTATGGAAAACCACTTTAAATGAACAGTTGCTCCTGTCAACATTACAATGCAAATATAGGTGGTGTGTGTAAAGTGAATTTTACAATGTTAGATTACAGTTTTCTACACCATTGGTTCTCAACCCTGTCCCCAACTATCCTTAACAGGCCAGATTTTAAGGATTACCTTGGGGATATGCAGACCGAATCCTTAAAAATCACCGAGCAGCAAATTATATCACATGTGCTGTGCTTGAGATATCTGGCAAACCTGGCATGTTAGGGATACTTGGGGACAGGGTTGTACGATGTGTTGCAAATTTTGGGACATGTTCTGGAACCCATATGCAAAAAATTGTTGTGGTTTAGAGAAGACGAAATTCATTTGCATTCTTCCAGAAAGTTTCCAGATTGCTTTAGGAGTTCGATCACAGTAATGACCAAGTTAAAAGGTTATTTTCTGTGAGTTGCAACTTACAAATCACAAAAACAGTTCCTGTCAATTAAAATATAACGAGGATATTGAAAGTTAATCTGGAAACTTTAATCATTAGCACAGCAAAATTGTATTGTGACAGAACGGCCTCCACATTATTCAATTTGTTTAATTTTGCTCTTATTTTGTTTTATTTCATTTCCCCTGTATTTATACAAACAAATGCCATTGCTAGAATTTGTGTAAAATGTTTCCCGTGCGGTATCTAATGGGGTTTTCCCGAATGTGATTTCCATGGTTTTTGCCAACCCCAACACCTCTGTTGTAACTAAATTCGTTCCCTTTTGTGTCCAGTTTGTAGCAGTCTTAAATTGTACAAAATATATGTTATTTGTATCCCTGTAATTTGTATACCGGTGACTTCCCAGGAGTTTGCAAACACTGCTGGCAAGCTGCCCAAAAACATTTTGGACAGTAGGTCCCCAGGGATGGTAGCCTGGTCTGGGGTGAGTTTGGGGAACCCCTCGATCTGACTGTCCCAAGATAGAGCAGCTGCGGCTATGAAGCTCTAATCCGGGTACACTGCGCCAGCTGCTGGGCAGCTTGTAACCTCTCCGTTCACAGATCAGGGTGCTCTTTTGGCAGGAGTGGCAGAAAGACTAGAGCTATCCAGCTGTACCTGGGAAGTGCTGCAGCTCCAGCAGAATTATCCCCTGCGGACCTGAAAACCCTGGCAGTGTATTAGGCTGCAGCAGGGCAGGACGGACTGGCGGTGAGATGTTTAGGGGGGGCCCCCAGGTATAGAACAACGGCAAGCCAAGTTATCAAGACCTTGTAGCTGTATACAAGCACTGTATGTTCCCATCAAAAATACACACCAATTTTCCTTCAACCTCTGCATCAGCAAGTGACTGGGAGGGAGATAAAGGGCTATTTACACTGAGCCTCGGTATCCTCGGATCCAGGCAGAGGCGAGCAGCTTCTTTGCTGGCTTCAGCCAGCAGATCTGCGTATTCCGAGCAGCAGCCTTCACTCTAAACAGGGCTGACACCTCTGTTGGCCCACTACCCCGCGGCATGGAAGGAGTTAACGGCGGATCTACTCGTCCCGAGAAGCGGAAATCATGACAAGTATGCTGTATCTCACTACCTATGCTCTAGCTCCAAAACCATGAGTGTGACTGATCCCGCTACTCGGGGTGAGTAGATCTGCCGTCAGCGCCGAATACACCTGGAGGTCGGTAGTGAGGTGCCGCTGGTGCTCGTAGAACAACCCGAGGCAGGAGCAAAGGTTCAAACAAGAGTGATTTATTTTGCATGGGGAACACAGGTGTATTTATGAGGGAAAATGGCATTGTTCTCCCCTGGCCCGCCCTCAGCCCTCCCGGGGTGATTTCTGCCACTGCCCCGAGCCATTGCCTAATTTCTCTTTGTTAACCAGGGCACCCCCCCCCTGCTGTGCGCAGCCCTTATCTTGGGGCTCGGCGCCAGCTCGTCTGGTGAACTTTCCGTGGCTCTGAATGAGCGGGGAACAGGGGAACAACAGGGAAAATCACATTGGGGTACTTCTAAAAATAAGGGCTAACGAACTTTTAATAACACACAAATTAATAAACACTTGAACTGCTGTACTGCGCTACAACGTAGTGGCAGCCGTCCCTTCACATATCTCCCAAGTTACCAGTTGGCAGACCCGGTGAGACCCTCTGCGGGTCCACTTGGGGATGTCCACGGACCCCACCCTAGGTCTCAAGTTCAGTCTGGCGGGATAGCCCATCCGCATTGGCATTTTGCTTACCAGGACGGTATTGGATAGTAAAGTTGAAGGGCTGTAGGGCCAGGCTCCACCGCAGGAGCCTGCCGTTGTCTCCGGCCACCCGGTTCAGTCATACCAGGGGGTTGTGGTCTGTGAGGACCGTGAAGGAGCGCCCATACAATTAGGGTTTTGGAGCTTCTTCAGTGCCCATACCAGGCTTGGCACTCCTTCTCGATTGCTGCATAGGCAACCTCCCTGGGTAGAAGTTTCCGGCTGATGTAGGCAACCGGGTGGTCATGCCCATCTTCACTGACCTGGCTCACTACCGCTCCCAGTCAGAACATAGAAGCGTCTGTGTGGACAACGAAACGTTTAGTTGAATCAGGAGTGGTCAACACGGGGCCTCCACCAGGGCTCGCTTGAGCTGCTGGAAGGCTTCCTCACACTCAGGGGACCACAGTACCTGTCGGGGAAGGTTCTTGCGGGTCAAGTCAGTCAGGGGTTTGGCAATGGCGCTGTAGTTGGGGACGAAGCGGTGGCAGTACCCTGCCGTACCTAGAAATGCTAACACCTGGGTCTTGGTGCGGGGTGTTGGCATGTCTAAGTACTGGACCTCGGACATGCCAACGTGACACTTGTCTGGTTTGACTGTCAGACCTGCGGTGCCAAGGCGGTCCAGTACTGCCCGTAAGTGCTTTAAGTGGTCCTCCCAGGTGTTACTAAAGATGGCTATGTCATCTAGGTAGGCGCTGGTAAAGTCCTGCATCCCCTCTAGCAGCCGATCAACCATGCGTTGGAACGTGGCCGGGGCATTCTTCATCCCGAATGGCATGACCCGAAATTGGTACAGGCCAAACGGAGTGAGGAATGCCGCTTTCAGCAAACCTTCCTCGGCAAGGGGAATCTGCCAGTACCCCTTACACAAGTCAATGGTGGTGAGGAAGTGACCCTGGGCAATGCGGTCCAGGAGCTCGTCTACCCGGGGCATGGGGTAGGCGTCGGTAACGGTGTGCTCATTAAGCCTTCTGTAATCTACACAGAACCTGGTAGTGCCATCCTTCTTGGGTACTAGAACCACCGGGGAGGCCCATGGGCTCTCGGATGGTTCTATTACCCCTAGATCCAGCATCTCGCGGATCTCTTTCTGCATCCCGTCTCTCACTGCATCGGGGATTCGGAACGCCATCTGCCGCAAGGGGGTTTGACTCTGGGTATCGACCCGATGCAGAGCTACAGAGGTGTAGCCGGGACGGGACGAGAACAGGTCTCGGTGCTCCCGTAGCACCTGCTGAGCCTGTTCCCTGTGGCGTGGACTGAGTCCCTCGCCCAGCCGGACATCAGCTATCCCCTGGGCGCTCGGATCCCCAGGCAGTACCGGCATGGGGAGATCCTCCAGATCCCCCATGTCCGGTGCGTAGATGGCGACTACTGCCTCTCATGAAATGGTTTCAGCATGCTCGCATGAAAGGTTCTTTGGATCCTTTCATCCGAACATCTGGCTGCGATGAAGGTGGTATTGCAGATCTTCTCTATAATTTTGTAGGGTCCCTCCCAGGCTGCCTGCAACTTATTTTGTTTGACCGGCCGGAGCCCTAACACTTTCTGCCCTAGCTGGAAGGTGCGGTCCCTAGCCGACCGGTCATACCATCTCTTCTGCTTGGTTTGGGCCGCTTGGAGATTGTCCCGTACCAGGGCGGTCAATTCCTGCAGCCGGTCCATAAACTCAAGCACGTAATCTATGGCCGAGGTCCCCTCCTCGGCCAGAGCACCTTCCCAGTGCTCCCGGAGCAAGTCCAAGGGGCCTCGGACTCTCCGGCCGTACAACAGCTCAAAGGGAGAGAAGCCAGTGGCTTCCTGGGGTACCTCCCTGTACGCGAACAACAGATGGGGCAAGTGGCGTTCCCAGTCCTTATGGGACATGGTAAAGGTGCGAAGGAGTTGCTTGAGGGACCCGCAGAGCCCGTTGGTTTGCGGGTGGTAAGGGGAACTGTACAGGGGTTTAATCCCGCACAGTCTCCAGAGCTGCTGGGTCACCTCGGCCGTAAATTGCGTGCCCTGGTCAGACAAGATTTCCTGGGGAAATCCGACCCTGGAGAATATCTGTAGCAGAGCTCCGGCAACGGTCTCTGCGTGGATATCTCGGAGGGCCACGGCCTCTGGGTACCTGGTGGCGTAGTCTACTACGGTCAAGATATACCGCCACCCGTCTAAAGGGTTCTCCCACTATGGGTAGGGGTCTCAGGGTTGCTTTCCGGGTGTCCCCCCTCTTTCCTACCCGCTGGCATACCTCACAGGTCCGGCAACAGTCCCTAACATCCCCAGATAATCCGGGCCAGAAGAAGCTCTGGGTCAAGCGGTGCAGCGTCCGCCTGTGCCCCAGATGGCCTGCAAGGGGAATATCATGCCCAATCTTCAACAGATTTCGCCGATATTTCCCCGGCACTACCAGTTGCCTATGGGGTACCTGGTCCACTCCCCTCCTCGCTCCCCCAGAGGTCCTATACAACTTCCCCTGGTCCCAGGCAAATCTCACTTCCCCTACCCCTCCCGGCTCCCGCCCAGCCTGTTGTCAGTAAGGGGCAAGGGTGACGTCTTCCCTGGTGGCTTGGGAAAAGTCCGTCGGGGAATCCCAGGTCAGGGAGGGGGTATTGTCGGGGCCAAGGGTTGGGCTGGTCTCACTTACCGCGGTCCCCTCGGAGTCTGTGTGCGGAGCCTTCCTTGCTTGATGGCGGGTGGTGACGGGGCATACCCCGCCAGGGTGGGTGTCCTCAAAAGTAGAGGTCAGCAGACCAAGGTCGTTGCCGAGTAGTACTTCAGTTGGTAGGTCTTTCATGATCCCTACTTCCACGTCCCGGGCATCCGTGCCCCAATCGAGATGGACGCGGGCCATAGGGATCCGGTAAACATGGCCGCTGGCGACTCGGACGGCCACCGAGTAGCCTGTGGAGGCAGCCGGGGTAATAAAAGGTGGGGCTGTGCCAGGGTAAGGGTTGCGCCGGTGTCCCGCAGGCAGTTGGCACTCCGTCCATTCACCCGGACATTTTGGTGATGGTGCTGCCGGTTATCTTGGGCAGCTGCTTGAATCGGGTCTGCTTCAGGTAGGATGCCCCAGTCTTCGTCCGGAATCGCTGTGGGTTCTGGCTCCGGCTCATGTTGGCAACAATATGCCGTAGCTCTGCCCGGAGGGTGTGCTGGGCGATGCGGGGCAGGACGGTTGGCAGTCAGTGGGCAGCAGTCCCGAATATGTCAGATTTGGTCGCACCTATAGCACCGGTTTGAGGAACCGGGGTGAGGATTGTCGGTGGCCGGGCTGCTCTCTCGGTGGGTGCGGTACGAGGCTGGGGTGCTGGATGGAACCGGGGAGGTGGGGGCCGGATGTCAGGAGGAGGTACTCGCCTGGCATTCATCGGCAAGGCGATGGACCTCTGGAGGTGAATAGTTATAGAACTGCTCCAGCAAGAGCAGTTGGATGATCTGGTCCGGGTGGGTGGCTTGGCATCCCTGGATCCAGCTGCGGACGGCAGGTTGCATGCGGTGCCCCCATTCCGCGTAGGAGTCATGGGTCCCTTTCTTTAGAGCTCGGAACCGGACTCGATACGCCTCAGGGGTGAGCACATAGCGGGCCAGCAGGTGTTCCTTGACCCGCTCGTACACCATGCAGTCCTAAATCCGCCACAGCCCGGTAGGCTTCAGTCGCTCTGCCCGTCAACTTACTCGCCAGTAGAGGTACCCAATCTCGGGCCGCCACCTCTTGCAGGGCACATGGTCTTTCAAAATCTTGCAGGAAGCCGTCCAAACTCTTCCCAGAGGGAAGTGAGGATATTAAGGAGGCAAAGGGAATCTTTTGCTTGAGGGTCCGGTGCTGCCCTGGGGAGTCAGAGACCCACCGGACCGTTGCTGCATTTCTGCTTGGCGGAGTCTGTCCGTATCTGCCAAGACCCTCCCGATGATGTCGGCGGAGGGGTCTGTTCCGTACAGGGCCAGCCGCCACTGTACCTCTCGCCGCCATTCTGAGGTCTCACAGCCCTAGGAGGGAGGCATACAAGCAGGGTCGTCCATCAATTCGCTGATGACCGCCTTCGGTTTGCCCCCGGGGATCTTGCCTCTGGATTTCAGCAATTCTTTAAGAAACGGGCGCTTCAGACCCTCGTAGTTCTGGGCCATATGGGGTTACGGCCGTTACTTGGGGTGTCCGCCTCTCGGACCCAGAGGTGTCTGAGACCGGGGTCAAGCCAGCGGCTGTTTTTCCCCCTGCTGGGCTGGTCTCAGAATCTCCCCCGGATGGCGGCCGTTCCGGATGCTCGGCGTGTTGAGGTGGCTGAGACCGGGGGTCAAGCCAGCGGCTGTATTTCCCCCTACTTGTCTGCTCTCAGCCGATCCCACCAGGCTGCCAGCCAATGTGACGGATCCCGCTACTCGGGGTGAGTAGATCCGCCGTCAGCGCCGAGTAGACCTGGAGGTCGGTAGTGTGGTAGCGAGGTGCCGCTGTGCTCTTAGAATACCCCGAGGTTGCAGCGCTGTAGAGAGGTCCTTGAAGCATCCCGGTTCCCAAAGCCCTGTTATCCCCAATTACTAGCCGAGGCAGGAGTAAAGGTTCAAACAAGAGGGATTTATTTTGCATGGGGAACACAGGTGTATTTATGACGGAAAACGGCATTGTTCTCCCCTGGCCCGCCCGGGGTGATTTCTGCCACTGCCCAATTTCTCTTTGTTAACCTGGGGCCCCCCCTGCTGTGCGCAGCCCTTATCTTGGGGATCGGCGCCAGCTCGTCTGGTGAACTTTCCGTGGCTCTGAATGAGCGGGGAACAACAGGGAAAATCACATTGGGGTACTTATAAAAATAAGGGCCAACGAACTTTTAATAACACACAAATAAACACTTGAACTGCTGTACTGCGCTACAGCGTAGTGGCGGCCGTCCGTCACAATGAGTAATTTCTAACTTTTGCTACATTCATAAAATTTACACATAAAAAAAAAAAAAAAACACCAAAAAAACTGGAATCTGCAGATCCGCTTAAATTAAAAGATAATGTTATGTAGCGTAGCATGAAAATGTCATGGGCAAAGATTTTTTCATAGAAATTATACCCCTGCAAAAGAACATTAGAAACTCTTTTGTAATAAAATAGAAAGGGGAGGTAATTTTAAATGTATACAAAAAAAATATCATAGGTCATATTTCTCACTAAACATTAGTTCCTCACCCATTTGCCCCATCCTGGTAGGAGGTTGAAGTCTCAACAATGCTGTCATCGCTGTCGCTATTAATCTCCACTGGAGACATAGAATCTGGATCTACTTTCACTAACAAAATAAAAAAAAAAAATGTTATATGTAGAGCAGAAAATAAAAAACACTCCATTCAGAAAGTATTCCAACCTCTCTTTTTACCAAAATGGCATACATTTCAGTTTTTAGAATTTACTTGCAATGCTGTCAAAAACAATTTTTTGCATGAGGCTGATACAGTGTTAGCAATTAAAGGATCTGAAGATATTTGTGAAAGAATAATAGATA
Source organism: Leptobrachium leishanense (assembly GCA_009667805.1). Lineage (NCBI taxonomy): Eukaryota > Metazoa > Chordata > Amphibia > Anura > Megophryidae > Leptobrachium > Leptobrachium leishanense. Next base: position 90,580,458 of record CM019071.1, read on the forward strand.
TGTTAATTTTAAAGCATCAAATACGTTAAGAAAATATCTGCATACCATTCAAATTCATTTGCTCTGCACTTCAGTGGCCATCCTAATCATTAATGTCATATTTACAGATGTGCAGTTAAAATAGAAAAAAAATTAAGAGTGTGAACGCCACACCATCTCTATTCAATGTTTTTACATGAATGACACATTGTGAGCTTTTTTTAGACCAGACCCAGACCAAGAGATGGAGGGCTCACATCCCCTGACCGACCCAGATGACGGTCCTACGGCTGATGTTCTGTCCCCACAGTGTCTTTGAAGAAACAGACAGCTTCAACTCCGATGAAAGGCATATAAAGATATTTGAATGAAATACGTATCTGGTCGGCGCGAAAATAAACGCAATGGGATATCGGGCAGTCTTTATGGTGACGTCCTCGGTAAAAGGATTTGTAGAGGAAACAAAACAGAAATACTCTATTGGTGCAGATTATTTCACACAGAGTGTATAAAATATATGGTGATGTGATGTACACTCACAAAGGGAGAGCCTCAACACTGGCTCTAAGCGGGTAAACGCCTGTGGGTTGTTTTTTCTTCGAGATATTCTCAGGAAACCCACTCCTTAGTGCCAGTGATTCTTCACAATATGTTCAATGGAAGGATATAAAACCAAAAACAGAAGAAATCTCTGTGCGTATCTGGTGTATAATATATCTCATAAAATTTTTTAAATGAATGGCAACTCACATTCGTTGGAGCCTATTCAAGCTCAAGATAGACGCCCATGGATTTTTTATATGGTCAAAAAAATCCAAGAAAAAAACGATGCAATGCTGGAACTCGTTCTAAAAAAAAAAAAAATTTAAAATTAACAATTTTTAAAACAAACTATAAAGGTCCAGGACGCGTTTCGCCGCTAAACTGCGGCTTCATCAGCTGGTATCATTGGGTCAGAACTTCCAGACTTGTTATTATAGTCTCCCAAATCAAAAACAGATTGTCTCCACATGTTGCCAATCCGTGGCGACGGATGGCGTGCGCTCCGCGCCTCGCCCTGAAGCTTCCGATGATTCGGCGCCATTTTGCGCAGGCGCCGTGCGCAGCTTCCGCGTTCCGGCTGTGCGTTCCATTCACTTCATAAAATCGCGGTCTCTCTATCATCGTTCGAAATATGTACCCCCGGGCGGCTATACAGAAAAAACCAATGGAATGCAACAACCACATACAACAAAATAACGTTGTCGATAACCCAGATGAGGAAGCCATACTCCGATTGTTGTATATATCAGAATTTAAACCTTTAATGGGTACAGAAGGTGTTAATCTGATCTAAAATTATAGGTCGATTTGAAATAAACATTTCATTATGGAAAATAGGGGGAAAGGAGTCCTCACTTTTTAGTTATCAATATAATAGTTGATCTTCTAAGAACATTGTATGATTTATGAAAAAGTTTTTAAGAGAAATTATGTGGATTATAATACATTCCTTAGTGCAGATTATTAAAATTATAAAACTGAATACAAATTATTATTTTTAGTCTACCAAAGGCTAATATATATATATATATAATTAGTGGTATCACCATTGGTAAATAGATTGTGAGTAGGATTCTGTCTATTATCTGTATTATGGGTATCTGCTGCTATATTTTTAACCATCCAAACGAATACTAATTATCAAATATTACAATAATAGGTTAAGATCGTTAGTATATTCATTTTGTCATAATTTTTATGAGTGGTTTATTCCCTTTTCAGTATATCAATGATTACAGAGCGGTAATTTATCACTAATATTTAATCCACTCTATTATGGCCATCACCACTGATCTTTAAGATCACATATAATATTTAAAGGGATTCCTATATTATTAATTATTTTTTCCCTTTTTTTTTTAATGCTTATATTTTCTTCCTTCACCACATGATTTACAACACCTATTTTTCACTAAACTGTTGTAACAATTAGAATTGTACACTTTAGATGCTATATTCTACTTTCAAGTTGATCTATTCCATCCTATTTTTTAGATCCAATGGAGTTCACCATATATATTACTTCATTATGTTTACATTAACACTTCACTTACTGCTATTAAAACTAGAATTCGACATTCTAGACTGTTCTTATTCATCTAGTCTAGCACTTGATTTAATTTTAGGTTTAATGGAGCTATTCCACCAGCCTCACTACGAACCATTACACCACGCGCGTCACATGTTACCATATCCATTGCTATTGATACAATTTTTTTCTACATTTTTTTTTCTTTTTTATCACCTTAAGTGTTTATCAAAAACCTTGAATGATTAATATTGGACTAAAGTGTTATAGAATAAGAAATATTTATCTCAATTACCACATTATATGGTTAATATATCCGTTCACTTAAGGTTCCATATATTTAATATATGGAATCCTACCTCACAATCCATTTACCAATGGTGATACCACTAATATATAAAAAATTTGTCTTTGGTAGACTAAAAATAATAATTTGTATTCAGTTTTATAATTTTAATAATCTGCACTAAGGAATGTATTATAATCCACATAATTTCTCTTAAATTTTTTTCATAAATCATACAATGTTCTTACAAGATCAACTATTATATTGATAACTAAAAAGTGAGGACTCCTTTCCCCCTATTTTCCATAATGAAATGTTTATTTCAAATCGACCTATAATTTTAGATCAGATTAACACCTTCTGTACCCATTAAAGGTTTAAATTCTGATATATACAACAATCGGAGTATGGCTTCCTCATCTGGGTTATCGACAACGTTATTTTGTTGTATGTGGTTGTTGCATTCCATTGTTTTTTTCTGTATAGCCGCCCGGGGGTACATATTTCGAACGATGATAGAGAGACCGCGATTTTATGAAGTGAATGGAACGCACAGCCGGAACCCGGAAGCTGCGCACGGCGCCTGTGCAAAATGGCGCCGAACCCGCGGAATCATCGGAAGCTTCAGGGCGAGGCGCGGAGCGCACGCCATCCGTCGCCACGGATTGGCAACATGTGGAAACAATCCGTTTTTGATTTGGGAGACTATAATAACAAGTCTGGAGGTTCTGACCCAATGATACAAGCTGATGAAGCCGCAGTTTAGCGGCGAAACGCGTCCTGGACCTTTATAGTTTGCTTTTAAAATTGTTAATTTTAAATTAAATTTTTTTTTTAGAACGAGTTCCAGCATTGCATCGTTTTTTTCTTGGATTTTTTGACCATATAAAAAATCCATGGGCGTCTATCTTGAGCTTGAATAGGCTCCAACGAATGTGAGTTGCCATTCATTTAAAATTCTTTATGAGATATATTATACACCAGATACGCACAGAGATTTCTTCGGTTTTTGGTTTTATATCCTTCCATTGAACATATTGTGAAGAATCACTGTGTCACGATCAGCCACTATGGCGGTACCTGGCATGCGCCAAGTAGGGCCCAGGTAAGAGGAAAAGCCGCTATACGCAGAGATGCGTGACACAACGATCAGGAAAAGTAAATAAACCACAGTAGACACTGGGGACCTCTGCACGGCTAAATACCAAAGCAGCCCTATACTGATAGATCGGTCCTTAGAGTGGCCGAATCTGCACTAATAGAAAAAGGTTACCTTGTAGCCGTGCAGAGTCCTGGGAAAACACAGACACCTGAAGGAGAATATACTCAACAACTTGCAGGGCAGGACTTCAATATACTAAAGCCGTGGTCTACAGGGACACACAACATATAATACGATAAGAACAGGACAGCTAGGGATATCCAGAAGAGTGGTCAATAAATAAGCCAGGGGTCAAAACCAAAATGTATACCTTGAGCCAAAGCGGGGATATAGCACCAGAGAAAATCCGTCAGCCAGGCCAGAGGGTCAATACCAGGAAGTCAATCAGAACATAAAACTCAGACAAGGGGGAAACACTGAAATAGAACTAGGATGGAAAACAGGGAGCTCTCAGGAACAAATCTGTGGCTGAAGTGAACCAGGATGCAAGAGCATGGTGATATGGGCCCATGGTTTTATATAGGGGAGTAATCAGCCCATAATCACCAGCAGAAGCTCAACGAGCCATGAACTTAACCCCTGAGCTGCATGTCAGGGAAAGCAGCACAGGGAAACACATGGAAACACAGACATAAGGAATACAGAGGGCAGGGAGACAGGGTTGGAACGTGGGAACGTGACACACTGGCACTAAGGAGTGGGTTTCCTGAGAATATCTCGAAGAAAAAACAACCCACAGGCGTTTATCCGCTTAGAGCCGGTGTTGAGGCTCTCCCTTTGTGAGTGTACATCACATCACCATATATTATATACACTCTGTGTGAAATAATCTGCACCAATAGAGTATTTCTGTTTTGTTTCCTCTACAAATTCTTTTACCGAGGACGTCACCATAAAGACTGCCCGATATCCCATTGCGTTTATTTCCGCGCCGACCAGATACGTATTTCATTCCAGTGTTCTTTCTTGGTTTGGGGGAAACCACTGATCATCTGGTTGTGCTGGGTATTGGGCGGTGTCACGAATCTGGGCGCTTACCACTGTTTTTGTTTTGTGAATATAAAGATATTTATTTCCAGTCATTCATAATCAAAACTTACAGTCTTGAAAAGATTAATCTGGCTCATTAGTTTGCTGTCCTTTTATACGGTGTGAAAAAAATGGTAATTTCGCTCCCATTTAGAGGGAAAGCATGCTATAGCTCTCCTGGAATGACTTCCAGATGTACAAGCCTTTCTTCCTACCAGCATGCAAAGCGTCTCAGCACCAATTAGACATAGATCTGATCACGTCATAAAACTACAATTCCCAGAAGACATTTCCCTTAAGGGGACAGTTCCCAATTCCTATAATGCTATCTCTTACAATTACTGACTATTCTCAAGCTGCTCTAGTCAGCACAGATGAGGTGGCTGGACCTGTGGAGAGGTGGAGAGACGTACCTGCCCCTATAGGAGGTGAGGGTGTCACGGCCTATGGCCTGGACGCCTGTCTGAAACTGCTGGAAGGGGAAGACACTGATGCCCCGCTCACCAGGGGAGGTCTGGGACTGAATGCTGGTGACATTACGAGGCTGCCGGGAGACGATGAACCCGGGAGAGGAGAGGTCAGAGGACCCCCTCAGGATTGGGTGTTGCTGCAGCCTGCTCGTCTACTGCAGCTGTGTTGGGGAGCTGTACCGGGAGCAGCGAGATTCGAAGATCATGGGAGGTGGCAGACCTTGACGTCGCCACGGTACAGGCCGAGACGCCGGAACGAAGTGACTATTAGGAGCTGCTGCCTGACTAATGTGACAGAACAGAGGAGGATCCTATGTGGTCTGCCGTCACTCCCCCATGCTGTCTGTGCTGGGACCAACGAGCTGCAGCGCTTACCTGGGCCCTGTGACGTGGCCCTAGTTGTAGAGGAGTTGGCCCAATGGTTGTCTGCCTATAGTGTTCTCCGTGAGTGCTGGGGCTGCCCGTGTGATCTTCGGGCTGAAGCGGTCTGCCACGTTCTCTTTCCATTGCCGAAACACCCCTCCCTGTGGACACTTTCTTTTGCTGCTGAGTATTTGTACCATGGTCCTCCTCATGATAACTTACTTTTCGCCCCTTTCCCAGTTGTCTGTTACCCCTTTTTTTTTTAAAAAAAAGAAACCAAATGTGTGTTTTGCCGTTTTCCACAAATCCAATTAGGGGGGGGGGGGATTCGAGGGAATGTGGTCTGAATACTTTTAGCAGTATACCTACAGTTGTGTTCAAAATTATTCAACCCCCACTGAAATTGAGTGTTTTGGCCAGTTTGACATTGATTTTGATCATTCAGTCATCTTGCTTACAATTAAATCAAAGAGGCACGTGTAGGTCAGACAAATATACTGTAACATAACATTTATAATGAAATAACCACAAATGTCTTTTCTGTGCTCACATCATTATCAGTTTTATTCAACCCCCAAGTGACATTCAATCTTAGTACAACATCCTTTTACAGTTATAAGTACTAACAGCTTTTAAACGCTTTCGCTCATCATGTTTAAACGCGATTTGAAGCCACATTTTAATAAATGACCCAGACATATTATATATCTTTCTATCCGGCAGACTCCGTAGATTCATAATATACCATTTTTACATGTATACGTCATGTCCTGTCTGTAGATTATAACAAAAAATACAATAAAAATTGAATTTTTAATCATCTGCAGTGTGTAAAGTGTTTTTTTTTCACATGAGCGTTTGCGGTTATGTTTTCTATGGGGTGTGCTTGTACAAAAATTTTAAATGGGGACATGTTACATTTTGTGGGGGGGGAATAACGTGATTTTTAGGAAACGCACCCCATAGAAAAAAATTATTAGTGCAGCATCATTGTTCACATTATAATTGAAATGTGAACAAAATTGCTGCATTTATAAAAACACAAAAAAAACATGTTTTTTTATTTTTTATTAAAAATTTATTATTATAATTTTTTTACTTTGTACCTAGTCATGTTGGGTATCATTCAGAAGGCCATGCTCAGGCCTTTCAAATGACACCCTCCATGACCCCCTAGCTGCGGTTCACAAGAACCCCCCCATCTCCACCAGGGGATTTCCTTGGGAAATCCCCTGGCAGCTAGGGGTTCCCCGGCTATCTGACGTCATCATGCTATGCATGATGACATCAGGCAGCGAGGGGAGACCTGGGGGGTGAAGCCGCCATCCAAGATGGCGCCCCCACCGGAGCTAGGCTGCACTTCAGCGCCGCAAGGCGCTGAAGTGCAACCCGGCGCTTGAGGGGTTAAAGCAAGGCACCGCTTAAAAGGGGAGACGCTCCCCTTTTAAGCGGTGCCTGGCTTTTGGCGCTGCTCCTTTCCGATCGGGAGGGAGAGGGATCCTGGAAATGACGTCATCGCGCATGTACGCCGGGGAGGAGCTTGACTTCAGCGTCTGAGGACGCTGAAGTCAGAACGCCGCGGGATCCCGGACAGAGGTGAGTATCTCCGCCGGGGGTCCCGCACAGCTGATGACGTGTGGGGCACGTCCTCAGCATGTAACGTGCATCAATGAGGACGTGCCCCACACGTCATCAGCAGTGAAAGGGTTAAGTATTCAGGTTCGTCTTGAGAAATAAATAAAAAAAAAAAAAACACGTATTTTACAATTTTTCAAAAACGCAAGTGGGGGCAAAAAAGGGGGTGAATACTTTTAAACAGGATATCTGTATCTCAAAAACAGAAGATGTTACAGTCCTGAAAATTGGTATTTAGATTAGTCTTGAAAAATAAAAAAAACACGTGTTTTACCACTTTCCAAAAATCGGGTGGGGTTGAATACTTTCATCAGTATACCGGTTTCAAAAACCGAAGGTGTTACAGGTGTGAAATTTGGTATTTGCAATCTTCTTGAGAAATAAAAAAAAACGTGTTTTTCACTTTTCCAAAATTCCAAAGTGGGGGGTGAAAAAAAGGGGGAGTTGAATACTTTTTACCAGGATACTTATAGCTCAAAAACAGAAGAGGTTACAGATGTGAAAATTGCTTTTTTATTTCCCAAGACAAATTTAAATACCAAGTATTTTACCATTTTCCAAAAATCCAGTGGGGGGAGGGAAAAGGGGGGGGGTTGATTACTTTTAGCAGTGTACCTATATTTCAAAAACCGGGTGTGAAATTTGGTATTTACAATCTTCGTGAAAATGTGTTTTACCAATTTTCTGAAAATTCAGTTAAGGGGTGGGGGAGAAAAAGGGGTGTGAATACTTTTATCAGCATACCTAGATTTCAAGAAACAAAGATGTTACAGGTGTAAAAATTGGCACTTACAATCTTGAAAAATAAAAAAAAAACTTGTTTACCATTTTCCAAAAATCCCAAGTGGGGGGGTGAAAAAAGGGGTGGATACTTTTAAACAGGATACCCATATCTAAGAAACCGAAGAGGTTATAGACGTGTAGATTGGTCTTGAAAAATAAAAAGACACGCGCTTTCACAATTTTCCAAAAATCCAGCAGGGGGGGGGGGGTGCATACTTTTATCAGTACCTAGATTTCAAAAACCAAAGATGTTACAGGTCTGAAATTTGGTATTTACAATCTTTGTGCAAAAAACAAACGTGTGTTACTGTTTTCTGTAAATCCAAAAAGGGGGGGGGGTCGGGGAAGTGGGTGTGAATACTTTTAGCAGTATACCTATATTCCAAAAACCAAAGATGTTACAGGTGTGATATTTGCTTTTACAATCTTCGTGAAAACAAAATGTGTTTTACCATGTTCAGAAAATCCAGTTAAGGGAAGTGGGGGGGAAAGGGGTGTGAATACTTTTTTCAGTATACCTATATTTAAAAAACAATGATGTTACAGGTGTGACATTTGGCACTTAAAAAAAAAAAAAAAAAACACATGTTTAACATTTTCCAAAATTCCCTAGTGGGGGGGTGAAAAAAAGGGGAGGGGGTGAATACTTTTAAACAGGATGCCTATATCTCAAAAACAGAAGAAGATGTTACAGACGTGAAGATTGGTATTTAGATTCGTCTTGAAAATTAAAAACACAAAAACTGCAATTGGGCAATATGGGAGTTGGGGAGGCCAATGAGGAGCGAGTTGCAGTAATCAAGTCGTGAAAAGACAAGAGCATGAACCTTTGCGGTATCTGGTGTTAGAAAGGGGCAGACACTGACAATGTTTTTGAGTTGAAAGTAGCAGGATTTGGTCACTGTCTGGATGTGGGGAGAGAATGATAGGTCAGAATCAAAAGTGACACCAAGGCAGCGAGCTTGAGGGGTCAGGCTAATGAGCTTTCCATTTACTCGGAGAGAATGGTGATATTGGGTTCTTTTTGGAGGGAGGAATGATGAGAATTTCAGTTTTGGCAAGATTGAGTTTAAGGAAGTGGGAAGACATCCAATTTGAGATGGAAGAAAGAGGGTCAGTGACTCGATGCAGGAGAGCCGGAGAGAGATCAGGGGAGGAGAGGTATATTTGAGGGTCATCAACGTATAGGTGGTACTGGAATCCAAAAGGAGCTGATCGGTTTGCCTAGAGAGGCAGTGTAGATTGAAAAAAGTAGAGGGCCCAGTACTGAACCTTGGGGCACCCCAACAGAGACAGGCTGCCGGAAGGAGGCTTCCAGCAAATGAGACACTAAACGATCGTTGGGACATGTAGGAAGCGAACCATGAAAGAACATTACTTTGAAGTCCTGTATCACGAAGAGTTTGCAGGAGATTTGAGTAGTCAACTGTATCAAAAGGCAGCAGAGAGGTCAAGTAGGATCAGCAAGGCGTAGCACCCATTAGATTTTAAAGTCTTATTTCTTTAAAGGAGTTCCAAAAAAGGTTTTAAAATAAGGCGGTGACAAACAAAAAAAACCCACAACGCTTACCAAACATAACCTTACAGCACTGGTTACAAAAGATACAAAAGATCTTTTACACTTGATACAAACACTTGATGCAACCAAGTTCTTAGAATAAAGCGAGTTGCATCAATGTATTCCTAATCCTTGTATATGGTGAAGATTGTGTGACCTTCCATGGCTTACAGTGATGCTCAAGCAACGCAAAGTTTCTAAATACGCAGTATAAATGGTGATTTTAAAAGAATGCTTTGTTAAGGCCATTATATAAACTGAGCTATGCGTTTTTCATTAAAAAATGACCACCAGGGGGAGATGAAGGAAAACAACTACTAGAAATACAGTGTGACCATAAAGTCTCTTTACAATTTCAAAAATGTATTACAAAAAGGCACATGAAAAGACAGATAAGTGAAAATTATTACAAAATCTCCCGCTTCCTTTCCACTTTAGAGTGTGGCTCTATTTTTTCTGAAATACTACTTTGGAGCTTATTTCCTAGTTCTCTCAACTCACTCTTAAGGGCCCTCCATCTTCCTATCTACTTTGTCATTGGTACCTATATGGACCATGACAGGAGGGTCTTCTCCAGTCCCTCTAATTAATCTATCCACTATGTCGAACCTGGGCACAAGACAGCCAGCAAGCTGTCCGGTTAAGGTGGTCAGAGCCGCAGATTAGCCTATATAATCCGTTAACAATAGAGTCCCCTACCACCGCAGCCTGTCCAGGCTTTCTTATACTCTTGATCCCCCCTGTACTTGGAGGGCTGATCCCCCGGCTGTTGGAGGGAGCGGCCTCCGACAGTACAGCTACACCTGAGCCGATGCACCAAACATCTTCACTGAAACCGGTGAAAGGTGAACAAACTCAGGACTAGCCAACCCATTCTACCCCGCACCACGTGTCAGAGAAAAAGAACAACAACATGCATTTAAGCTATCAGCAACATAAAATAAACACAAGGAAATTTTTTGGTGGTAGTGGTTCATTAACTACTGTCCGCTCCTGACCACCATCCCAGCTTGTCTTACCCGTTTTTATTAGCTTAGAGTGCAGAATATGTCATGACTAGCAAACACAAACAGGGTTATTCAAAAGAGATCTGAATTGTGGCCGAAAGGTAAAAGAACACTGAAATTCAGGGTATGGTTACATTTCATGGCCATTCGGCTATTCAGAGAGCAGGTGTTCTGGCACATGTGGGAACCTCTCATATGTGGGGACCGGCGCACTTCCGGTGACGTGTCAGCCGCTCACATCAAGGAACCACCAGCAATGCGCATGCGTACCGCCGATTCGTCGGAGATGCGCTCGCTGCGATTACAGCCATCTGTAATTGTACTTGGGGCTGGGGAGACACAGGGTATATATCAATCAGAACTTCACAGGGACTGCTTCCTGTTATTTGCTGAAAATATCAGCAGATGGCAGAACAAACACTGTATCGCCCTTGCAGGACCTCATACAGCTGTGCTCTGCAAGCCGCCTGCGTCTGCGTGCAATCCATGCATGAGAGCTGGGGTAACCAATCGGCGGTACGCATGCGCATTGCTGGTGGTTCCTTGATGCGAGCGGCTGAAACGTCACCGGAAGTGCGCCGGTCCCCACATATGAGAGGTTCCCACATGTGCCAGAACACAGGCAGTTTGCCTGTTCGAGGCCAGTAAAATCCCCATAGAGAAGCAATGCTTCGTCTATTCAGAGAACACCAAACGGCAGGGAAGAGTTAATACAGCTATTTCTGCAGGTTTCAGCGAGTGTTCAGTTAGTGTTTGGTGGGTTTGCGGCGATTGTTCTGCAGGTTTGTGGCGGGTTTTCAATGCAGTACGGTGGCCCTGCGGTGCTTGCTGAATAAGCCGCAGGGGGTCGGCGAACTAGGATTTATTTAATTTATTTATTTGCAAAGTATTTTACCAGGAAGGATACATGGAGATTTCTCTCGTTTGCAAGTAGGATAGCCGAATCGCCCCTCTGAAATGAAGAGAACGAAACGTCAAACGTGCGGTGACTTTTCGATTCTCTATGAATAACCCTGTATGCCTATCAGATGCTTCTCAATGAAGTAGTATTATGAGGTACGGATTTGTGAGAATTGAATTAACCCAAACAGATGCACCCTTCAGGTTGTAGCAGAAACCTCCACTATGAAAAAAAATATTTAAATCTACAAGCTCAAATATTTCAACAGGAAAAATATAGTCTAAAAATCAACTCTGGAAGCAGTGCAGAAAGTGAACATATCCAAGATACCACTTACTGGTCAGGGTCAGCTCTTGGGTGTACATGGAAGCACAGCTTTGCGTGCCGACTCCCCCCCCCCCCCCCCCCCCCAACATTGGTGCCCTGGAGGATGGACTGCTAGTTGACCAGGCAAGCCAGCCCACTGGGGTACATAGTCCATGTTTCCAAGGTCCTCTGAGCAGAATGCGCATTAGTAGTGCCAGAAGCTACATGGAGTGGACGCACTCTATTTACTGGCACAGTCTCTCCCTTTTTGCAACACTGACACCCTGGCCATGCAACCACACATTGCAAGAGCATTCAGCAGGAAGGGGTGTAAACTATTGAGTAGCCTGACCCAGATATATGTGTGTGTATGATATCTGTAGGAGAAAGGGCAAACCGTGCATGTGTTTTGCAACCTAACTAATATCTTTGCACTGGCCTATTGCAGATTAATGTGGTGCACAGGACTAGCAGAACCAAGGCAGCACTCACGCCCGCCGCAAACAGCCGGTGATAAAAAGATATTCAGAATTTCTGGAAAGTGAACCACTGTTTCACCAGGGACACCAGGATGTAAAGACCATGATCAGGGAGGCACATTAGGAAACATGTTCCCACATGCCCCTCCGAGCAGTAGTAGTGGTGCCTGAAGCGGAGCCACGCTGTAGGGGAAAGAATGCAACACATGGAGGCAGCAGTGTATCCCATAGGAGTAAAGTGCCACCCCTCCCCCACAAAGCATTGTGCCAACCCACTTTTAATTTTTAAAGACAATATGTATTGTAACCAAGGTTATGTCAGTAGTTACACAGCCCCATCTTCCTCCACCCTTATCCCCCCCTCCAGTGGTGGTGTCTCAGAAGTATACTCTGCATTAGAGCTGCAACCAATTATTTTTATAAGCGATTAGTTGGCCAGTTAGTTCTTTTTTATTTTTCGATTAATCCGATAAAAAAAATTACAATATTTTTTTTTTTTCCGCAATTTGCGTAGTGTATGTAACTTTTCTGCGTAGTGTCACCCTATGTATCTCGTGAAACTTTTCAAACACAAGTTACCGAGCGGCTGGTCAGAGTGATGGATTGATGCTGCGTGCGAAGCTCAAGCTCATGTGTTTTCTTGCTGAACGAATGCTGCAACAAGCGCTCGGATATAGACCTTATGATGTCAGCACGCAAAGTGGGGTGAGAAAGTGGGGGGCACTGCACACAGTCGGACCATGTTAATAAGCTTAAAGTGGTCAGGGTGTGTAGTGTGTCCCTATAAAATGATTTCCTGAACAAACTGAGTGGGGGAGGGACTGAAAATGAGAAGGAGGGAGTGAGCAAGTGACTAGACCTGAGTTTGGGAGGGAGTTTGCGAGGAAGGGCCCGGACTAGAAAGAGGGGAGGGAGGCAGGGAGAGTGGGGTTGTGGTATAGAACTCCAACTAAGGATTTAACACTGGTGAGACAGCTCCAACCACCCAGTGGCAGTAGCCCACAGTCTGTGTGATAGATCTACTGTTGTAAACTAAATAAAAACAAGCTGGTGATCTCCACCTTAACCCTAGAACTAAATCATATGGAGTCAAGCAGCGGCACGTCTTCTCCAATAAGCTCCAAAGTAGTGCATGAGGTTAATAATGTTTAACCGAGTCTGACTCTAAACAACGTGTGCTTGACACAGACCGATTAATTGACCAACCGATTAATTGACCACTATTTTCATTTTTCGATCAATTAGTTGTTTCAGGCCTATTCTGCATTATATTCTACTTTATAGCGCAAAAAAAATCCCCTGACATAAAATTACTCAAATATAATAAAGTCATTGACTCAGAGGCTCCTATTTGCTTCTCTTTTCTGAAATTTAAATCACAGCAGCAAGAGAAAAAAGTGAACAAGTGAAAAATCTAACAACTTCCCCTTAGCCCCTCCCACTAGTCCATAATCCCCTGCGGTCCATGTCTATATATGGACTTGAACCTGGAAATGCGCCCTCTTTTCTGCTGCTGCAGCAGGAGAGAAGTATATTTTGTCTCTCGCTTAGGCTGGGTTCACACCTGAGCGTATCTCATATGCGCGTTTTACGCACGTTTTTTGTCTGGCGTTTTATGAGCGTTTTTATTAATTAGAAACGTCGTCGTACGCGCATTTTTTGAAGTCTATGGCTGCAAACGCACTGTAATACGCCCCAAAGAAGCTCCTGTACTTTGGGCATAGGGCGTTTTACAGCACGTTCCTATGCGCTGTAAAACGCCCAGGTGTGAACCATGCCCATAGGAAATAATGGGATTTCAGTGTTTGAGCGTTTTACAGCACGTAGGAACGCTCTGTAAAACGCCCAGGTGTGAACCAGGCCTTACTGTTTAAAATATCTCTAAAATGGTATAGTACTGTATTTTAATACCGTTGGCTGTTTGGCCGTCCCGGCTTCAACCTAGGGGCGACCACCGGTCTTTAAAGTTTATTTTACTTTGCTTTAGTCATTTAAATTACGAGAGTTTTTCCCGTTTTTTTCGCGGGCTTTTGCCCGCATACTGTATTGCCGGCGCGTCTCTCAGCGCGAGATAGTCCTCACACAGCTTTGCCGTGGCCACGCCCCCTCGCGACGCTCAGAATTTACCTCAGACCGCAGCCATGACAAAACGCTGCGTTAAAGCCAAGCACCATTCCCCCTCTGTGAATGAGTCAGATTCGGGGGAGGGTTCAGTTATGGCAGACGAGTATCATGAGGCCAGTGACTCACTACAAGATACGGTATCTCACCCGGAGGTTACCCCACCTCCTGAACCCACTTTAGGTCCTTCAGTGCAGGCTTCTATTTCAGCAGCTGTACAGTCTGCAGTCTCCAGCCTCTCAGTTGATCTCCACCGTTCCCTAGAGGTAGTAATGGCAGCTGTAAAAGCCCTTCCATCCACACCTACACCTTCTAATCCCTATCTTCACTCAGCAGAGCCTTCATCTTCCCATACCAAATGGGACAAAAGGCAATTTACAAATCAAAACATATTGACAGAGGGGCTGGCAAACCCACAGCACTGCCAGTATATGATACCGAGTCCCCATCTCGGAAAAGAGCCCAAGATCGCAGGGCGCATTTGGCGATCGTCCACAAAAAAATATAAATATGATTATGACACGGCTCCCACCGAGGAGACCACTGGAAAATAATTAGTGTTAGCCACCACCCGTGGCGATGATCATTATCCCCCAGAAGGGGATGAGGAGGAGATAGCGCTATATGCGCCTGAGGATGACCTCTTTGAATACAATGAGTCTGAGGAGCCCCCACCCTTCTATGAAGAGGGTAATGTAATTTATGAACTCCAAGGGGACCCCCTATTTTGTCCAGAAGACCTGTCCCATCCTCAATCCACCGCATGGTACCCTCTACCACATGTAGAGAAGTGGGTGGATGCCAACATTAGACGGCCTCTAGACAAGGCCACCAGGCAGAATATGAGGGCCGAAAGCTCACGCCCTTCAACCACGGGCAAAACATGTCACCCCGGAGATTGATCCATCGATAATAAAATTTAGAACTAATCATGGGTGGTCCCCCAAAACGGGCCTGGATCATGCCTTCCGCACCTGCGAAGACAAATTATTAGACATGTCAGGTCCCCTGATCAGATTATTAAATATAGCAGAGGAGGCTAAGCTTGCGAACTCCACCTTATCACCTACCCTAGTCCGCGATTGGGTTCTTAGAGCCCTATAATTTTTCGGCAATGCTAATGCCGCCTTAGCAGCTGAACGCCGAAAATCCATACTCCTAAAAAGGTGGATAAATCAACTGACATCTCTGCGAGAACGCAGAATTCGCCTGGTTATATACCTGGACGATATCCTGTATCAACAGGATATCGTCCCGGTATATAACCAGGCGAATTCCGAAGCTATACTATATACTGGCAGATACCGAAACTATACTACTGTCCCATCTACAATGGACGATAGACACTTTTCAAGGACTTGGGTTCCTCATCAATATGGAGAAGTCCCACACGACACCTACACGGAACTTGGAGTTTCTCGGATTGATGGTAAATTCTACTTCAATGACCCTTCATTTACCAATTCAGAAGATGGTTTCAATCCCAAAAGAAATACATGCTCTTCTCCAGAGAGAACACATCACGCTTCAATGTCTGGCCAGAGTCATCGGCCTGCTGGCAGCCACTCGCCTGGCAGTACCTCCGGCTCCACTGTACTACAGAGCCCTCCAACGCTTGAAGGCCCGTTTTCTCCACAAAGGCCTTCAATACTCTGCTCAAGTGACTCTCACAGACGAAGCCAGTTCGGATTGGTCTTGGTGGATCGAGAACCTTCAATATTGGAACGGGAAACCTTTGATTCCACCTGCTCCAATGATTATCATAGAATCAGATGCTTGTCGCACTGGATGGGGAGCCCGACAGAGTCCCCTGGAGACAGGAGGTTGTTGGTCCACAATAGAATCATCTCTCCACATAAATTGTCTGGAATTGTTGGCAGGTCTGTTCGCAGTAAAAGGTTTCACAAAGGGTCAACATGATCAATTCATCCTCCTAAGATTGGACAGCCTGTCAGCAGTAAGAAGTATCAATTAGGAAGCCCGAGATCAGAACCTCTCTAATAGCAAAGAAGTTTTGGTCCCATTGCTTCACCCACAAACTGACCATTCTAGCTCAATTCATTCCGGGAATGACAAATTTCGTGGCAGATTGGGACTCCAGGCACACGGAGGACGAGAGACTGGAGATTGCACTCCTCGATGTTTGCATCGCTTGTCGCTCGTTGAGGTCCCTTGGACATAGACCTCTTTGCCTCGAGACTCAACAATCAAGGACCACGCTTCTTCAGTTGGCGTCCAGACCCAGAAGCATTAGCGACAGACGCCTTCCTACAGAATTGGGTCGGACCACGGCATTATGCGTTTCCTCCGTTTACTATGATAGCGAGAACGTTATCACTCATTCGCTTCCAACGAGTTACTGTGGTGTTGATAACACCTCTATGGAAGGGTCAACCATGGTTTCCGTCCCTGTTAGACTTCCCACGAAACTTTCCTGTATGCTCAGACTTATTACTGAATCCGGAGGAACAACCTCACCCACTGTTCCATCTGGGTCACTGCAGACTGGTGGCATGGTTGGTCTCGGGGGACTTGGATCTCTCCATGGCATTTCAGAAGAGACTCGCTCCCTGCTCTTGGAAGCATAGGCTCCGGGGACCAGTTCCGCTTACAACTCGGCTTGGCAAAACTGGTTTAGCTGGGGTGTGGAAAGACACCTGGATCCCTTTTCAGCCCCTATGAATGGTTTATTAGATTTTCTTACAGAACGGTTTCATGAGGGTCGAGCATATTGTTTAATCAATGTGACCAGGTCAGCTATTTCGGCTTCCCATGTAGGTTCTCACGGGGTGCCAATAGGTCGCCATCCGTTAGTGTGCCGTTTGTTAAGGGCCATTCGTTTATCGCGTCCCCCAGTTCCACGTTATAACTCTACCTGGGATGTCACAGTGATCCTCCAATTTCTGTCTAGTTGGCCTTCTAATGAAGTTCTGTCTATCCGTCAATTGTCAGCTAAATTGATGTTACTTTGTTTCTTCTCCTGTAAACGAGTTAGTGACGTACTTGCTTTGGATGTTCCATCACGTTCTTTCGGTCCGGATGGGGTTACGTTTGATAATCACTCGTCGTACAAAAAACAGCCATAACCTCTGTTTTTTATCCTTATGTTACAGATCACCCACTTATTTGCCCTATAAAAGGTGTTTACAGGAGTACAAATCTCGTACGAGTCTATTTCTCACTAGTAGGAATTCCTATTTTTGTCTCTTAAAGCTCCTCATAATCCGGTATCTCTGGCCCGTTGGATGCGTTGGCTTATGTCGGAGGCAGGTATTGATATCTCATGTTTTGGTGCTCACTCTGCTAGAAGTGCTATGGTTTCATCCGCTTTCTCCTTGGGATGTCGTTTAGAGGATTTGATGCAAGCCGCAGATTGGTCTCGAGAATCCACGTTACATACTTTTTATTTAAAACCGGTATTACATTACCAGCTGATGAAGCCGCCACTTTGTGCGGCAAAACGCGTTCTGGAGGTTATTTTAATTAGGTTTTAATAAATTTTATTTTCTTCATCTCCAATCCTGTTTCTGCTTTGCCATTTTCTGGATTCTTGGCGGTTTTTCCTCTGTTTTTTTTCCCCATCCTAAAAAAACCCATGGGCATGCATCCACGAGCTATGTGAGCTCCTCAGAATGCGAGTACAATTCCATTTACATATTATATATCGTGACCTTTTACAGACCTGCACAAGGAGCTTTTCCTTTTTTTCTTTCCACTGCATGACTTTGGATGGAGTACCTGCTACAAGGTGGGGGTCACCTGAGAAATTGAAGACTCACGCCTGGACCCACTCCGAGCCAGTGTTACGGCTCTTTACTTGTGAGTGGGACATCTATTAGATACATTCAAAGTATATTTTATATATTCTGTGCTGCACTATTATTGTTATATATATATATATATAACACATATACACGAGATCCCAGGACCCCAGAGAGCAATATTTGCGCCGATTCAGGTTATTTATTTCATATGTTGTGTGTATTGGTATAGGGGAAACCACTATATCCTGTTATTGGCTATCTGGGTGCCTTGGTGGTGGATGCATGTTGTGTGGCGCTGTACCATCTCTTGTTTATACGGTATTCCATTGGTCTACCCAGATTCTAGACGAACTTTGAACTAGCAAATAGGAGCCTCCGAGTCAATGACTTAAAATTACTAAATTTTCCTATTACCATAACGGAAAGTTAGAATTTTAATAAATGAGGGCGCATTTCTGGGTTCAAGTATAATTATATATATATTAGACATGGACCGCAGGGGATTATGGACTAGTGGGAGGGGCTAAGGGGAAGTTATGTTAGATTTTTCACTTGTTCACTTTTTTCTCTTGCTGCTGTGATTAAATTTCAGAAAAGAGAAGCAAATACTCGCCTCCGAGTTATTATTCAAATTCTAACTTTACGTTAGGAAAATTTAGTAATTATCAGATTATCTGAGGTTTCCTTTGAAAAAGAAAAAATTAAACATACGTTTAAGATGCCTAGACCCATGTCTGATTTGATTAAATAGAGTTGCCCTATACAGGAGTCCTATTGTACTCCTTGCACAAGGCCAGTATAAAAAGGCATTTTCCTGCCGGCTGGGTGGAGTAGAGGTAACATCGCTGCTCTATAACCATGGAGACACAGATTTGAATCCCAGGAAGAGCACCTCTCCAGTAAGTGTCCTTGGGAAAGACACCTAACGGTACAGACTCGCCACCCAGGACATACTTGAAAACGAGAGAAATCTCAATGTATCCTTTTTGGTAAATTCCTTTCTCAATCTTTATATAAAAAAAAAAAAAAAAAAAAAGGTCAGCTCTACCGTTAAAAAGCATTAAAATACGTACAGTGGCAAGAAAAAGTATGTGGACCCTTTGGGATTACGTGGAGTTTTGCATGAATTGGTCATAAAATGTGCTCTGATCTTCATCTAAATCACAACAATTTGAAAAACACAATCTGCTTAAAATAATACAACACAAACATTGTATGTTTTCATGTTTTTATTGAACAGAACATGTAAACATTCAAAGTGCAGGGTGGAAAAAGCATGTGAACCTTTGGACTTAACCTCAACCAAACGTTTCCTGTAGTTGCAGATCAGACCTGCACAACGATCTGGAGTAATTTTGGACCACTCCTCTTCACAAAACTTTCAGTGTAGCAATATTCCGGGGATGTCTGGTGTGAATCGCTCTCTTAAGGTCATGCCACAGCATTTCAATCGGGTTGAGGTCAGGACTCTGACTGGGCCACTCCAGAAGGCGTATTTTGTTTTGTTGAAGCCATTCTTTTGTTGAATTACTTATATGCTTTGGGTCATTGTCCTGTTGCATCACCCATCCTCTGCGGAGCTTCAGTTGGCGGATAGATGGTCTTCATGCAAAATGTCTTGATAAACTCTGGAATTCATTTTTCCATCAATGACAACAATCCGTCCAGGCCCTGAGGCAGCAAAGCAGCCCCAAACCATGATGCTCCCTCCGCCATGTTTTACAGTGGGGATGAGGATTTGATGTTGGTGTGCTGTGCCTTTTTTTCTCCACACATAGTGTTGTGTGTTTTTTCCAAACAACTCAATTTTGGTTTCATCTGTACACAGAATATTTTGCCAGTAGTGCTGTGGAACATCCAGGTGCTCTTTTGCAGACTTCAAACGTGCTGCAATATTCTTTCTGGACAGCAATGGCTTCCTCCGTGGTGTCCTCCCATGTACTCCATTCTTGTTTAATGTTTTCCTTATTGGAGATGTGTCAACAAAAATGTTAGCATGTGCCAGAGATTTCTGTAAGTCTTTAGCTGACACTCTAGGATTCTTCTTTACCTCATTAAACATTCTGCGCTGTGCTCTTGCAGTCATCTTTACAGGACGACCACGCCTAGGGAGAGTAGCAACAGTGCTGAACTTTCTCCATTTGTAGACAGTCTGTCTTACCGTGGACACATGAACATCAAGGCTTTTGGAGATACTTTTCTAACCCTTTCCAGCTTCATGCAAGTCAACAATTCTTGATCGTAGGTCTTCTGAGAGCTCTTCTCTGCGATGCATGGTTCACATCAGGCAGTGCTTCTTGAAACCAGTAAACCCAAAACTGGTGTGTGTTTTTAAAGGGCAGGACAGCTTTCAGCAACACATCCAATAATATCACACTGATTGGACTCAAGGTTGGCTCACTCCTGGCTCCAATTAGCTCTTGGAGAAGTCATTAGGCTAGGGGGTTCACATACTTTTTCCACCCTGCACTGTGAATGTTTACATGTTATGTTCAATAAGCACATGAAAACGTATAATGTTTGTGTTGTATTATTTTAAGCAGTGTTTTTCAAATTGTTGTGACTTAGATGAAGATCAGAGCACATTTTATGATCAATTCATGCAAAACTCCACGTAATCCCAAAGGGTTCACATACCTTTTCTTGCCACTGTATGTTCAGAAACTACCCACCTGGCCAAATCAAATGAGGGCTTCCTAGTATTTCTAGAAAATTGAGGCCACAACAATGTACAGAATATGGCACTTTGGTTACATAGATCTGGCTTTCTTGGATTCACTCATCCTAGATCGAGATAGGAGCCTCGCATTGCAAAAAAACTTTTTTTTTCTGTATTTTAGTTTTGCAAGGATGCATACCTGTAAAGTAAAAAGTTTTTTTTACTGAAACAAGAATATTTGAAAACAATGTAAATTGTTATATCACTATATAGCCTGAACAAAAAAAAAAGCAAAAAAAATAAATAAAAGGTAAAATCCATTTAATATACAAATTATGTTTCTGTCTGCAAAGTGGACCCTTCGTCACATGAAACCGAGGTTACTTGTAATTGTATCTGAAATGTTAGGAGTGCGACAGACTATGTAATTTGGCACAGAGGGGGAAAAAAAAAAAAAACACGTTTTTAAAAAGATTAAAAACATACAAACACCAGCATAATTGGAAAGATTGGACAGTACTTACAACACTGTCTTGTGGGTATGTGGGCTTTGCAGCAATAGATGCAAGGGCATCTAAATGTCCCCACTCCCCTGCTAAACTAACATACCCAACTCCTCTGCTGGTTATGGTTGATGATGCCATCACCCTCACAACCAACGAGAGAATAGCAAATACAAATACAATACAGGCTGTATCACTGAGAAAAAATGAAATAAATGAAAAAGGAGTTTTTGGCACAGTAAATTTAGAGGCAATTGATCCTGCAGATGGATGGCAAGATGCCAGTGTCCACTTTGTAGATATAAAAGCAGCCATTGCTGATCTTCAGGCCTTCAAGAAATCCCTCAAAACCCATCTCTTCAGATTAGCGTACCACATCACTGATGCAACTCATCCCCTGCTCACCTACTCCTATATAAAATTGTAGCTGCTTCTATGGTCCCAAACTACTGGCACTAATGATCCTGCCGTCCAGTAAAATTCCCCTTGTCAACCACAATCCCTTTAGACTGTAAGATCATATAAGCAGGGCCCTCTACTTCTCTTGCTTCCACCCTATGTCCATTTATCTGTAGCTCGTTCCCTTTGGTTATTGTAAAGCGCTGCGGAAACTGTTGGCGCTATATAAATGATAATAAGTCAGCTTTTATTATTCCATCAGTTATTACCATAATAGAAGCCAAAGATTAACACAAGGAATGGCTATGGTCTTTCAAATGTATTTTATGGACTCCTATGGCTTGTGATAAAAATACTGGGCCTACGTAACCCCTCTCCACAGCAGTGATATACTCAGTTCTTCTGGGTATAAATGGGCATACGAATATCATGCACCCCACAATTTCCCTTGTGAGGGCCAGTATATTACAGGTCATGTCACTGATCTAGAATATAGACACCGGCATGGGAAATGGAGAAATTAGCGCATAGGGTGCATGCAATGATGCCAATGTCCATTTTCAATATTTTACAATAATTATACCTCAAGACTGATATGGGGGGGGGGGGTGACAATTACCTTCCAAAGACCATTCTGGGATTCTAGAACGCATACCCATCTAGTCATTGAAATCTCCATTTTCCCATCAGCTTCATGTTTTGACACACAGATGTTCTTTGGTGCCTAATGAAGAGGTTATCGATTGTAATGCCCCATGACTCAGGGTTTATTTGTATATTTTAATGTTATGGGTTATATTTTTGTTCCTGCTGGGTTTTTGGTTATTTTTGTTCCTGCTGGGTTTTTGCTTATGTTGTTCCTGCTGGGTTCCCTTAGCCTTGCTGTATCCAGCTAGCTCCATCCCTTTTTGTCAGTCTAGTTCTGAGGTACTTACTGGTCACCTAGCAGCCATCTTTGCTCAATGCTGGACAGAACTAAGGTCTTTTCATCTGCATTGCTGTACACTATTACAAAGATTGTCAGTCTGATCATTAAAGTTTTCAACTGGATTCATCTTTCTACGTGTAAGTTTTGCTGAGTTGACACTGTCTGCTGAACGTGCATCGTGTGAGTACTGGTCAATACAGACTTAGCTAGTCTCAAGCACCCACGCCTCACAGCTTTGCTAGGGAGGCAGAATATGAAAAGACATTAAGCTCCCAGAATTAGTGAAAAGACATTAACAGCAGTTAGCATCAAGTAAGCAGCCTTCAATGAACCAGAGAGCAGATAGTACTGCATACCACAGAGTCTGCCTACAGCTGCAGCGTGTGGGCCTGTGTAAAACCTTGCCACACAGTGCCTGCTAACCAGACAGCTGAGTACTCTACTGCTCCCTTCTTATTCTTCTCATCTGTGTAAACATGGCAGACAGAAGAAGCCCTTTAACATCACAGGAAAGGCAACTTGTTTCAGATGTGGAAGTAATGAATATCAATCCAGTCAGAAGCAAACGCAACACAAAGGCTACATGGAAGATTACTGAAACACTTCTGGACATAAACTATGAGATATAATGTTACGGCTTTGTGAACAGGTGATGAGTCATGTCTCCACCATCACACACCCTGTTCTTCTAGTGAGAATGCATCACGGAGTTTTAGGACAGCTCTCGCTCAATATCTTGCCCACTGTCACATTTATGTCTCTAGAGAAGATAGATGAATTAAAATGTCTTAATTCAGAAAAAGACAATTTAGTACATCAGGCCAGAGTAAAGGCGGAAGAGAGAATTGCCCAACTCCAAGGGACTGCTTCTCACATTTAAGCATCTAGCAAGCATTCAAATAGGGCACATCAAGGTCAAAATCCTCACAATATTCAAACAGTTCATCAATTAGTCTGCAGCTTATCCAAGCCCGGGCAAAAGCAGAGACTACCACGATACAGGCGGCCTTTGCAAAAAGGAAAGCAGAAATGGAAACAGACGCTGCTCCCAATAAAGCAGCTATGGAAATGGAAGAAGCTTGCAAAAGAGCAGAAATAAAAGCCCTAGAGAAACAGTGTTGCCACGGCTGTGTTCTAGAAGAAGCTGCCAGGGGAAGTGAAAAAGAGACCGCATCAGCTTAAGTAACGTGGATAAGGAAGATTCCTTTAACCCTTTCGCTGCTGAGGCTTTTCCCGCCCCTGTGCTGAGGTCATTTTTACTGGTTTTGCTCATCATATTTAAACGCGTTTTGAAGGCTTATTTTAATATATGACCCAGACATATTATATATCGTTCTTTCCGTCAGACTCGGCAGATTCATAATATGTCATTATTATATGTATACGTCATGACCTGTCTGTATATTATAACAAAAAATGCAATAAAATATGATTTTTCAATAATTTGCAATGTGTAAAGTGTTTTTTTTTCACATTTTAAGATGCGAGCAATTGCGGTTATATTTTGTATGGGGTGCGCTTGTTAAAAAAGTAGAGATGGGGTCTCGTTACAATTTTTTTTGGGGAAAATTACACGATTTTTAACAAACGCACCGCATACAAAAATCGTTAGTGCAGCATCATTGTTCACATTATAATTGAAATGGGAACAATATTGCTGCATTAACAAACCAAAGAAAAAAAACTTGTTTTTTTTTAAAATATTTTTGTAATTTTATTTTTAATTTGTTGTTTTTTTACTAACTTTTTTCACATTCGAGTTTGGTATCGTTGGAACGGCCATGCTCTGGCCGATCCAACAATACCAAACTTTAACCCCTAGCTGCCACCAATGGTGGAGATAGGGAGTTCATTGGAACTCCCTATCTCCACCATTGGTGGCAGCTAGGGGTTAACTCCAGGACTGGCGTCATCGTGCTATGCACGATGACGCCAGTCCTCAGGGGGAGTTCCCGGAGGCTTGGCCGACATCCAAGATGTCGGCCAGCTCCGGGAAAGGATCACGAACAGGCGCATTTCAGCGCCGATTCGTGATCCGGCTCCCCAGGGGTTAATGCCAGGTACCATTTGGAAGGGCAGGCTGTGCCCTTCCAAATGGTGCCTGGGTTAACCCCCGCAACGCCGCCGATCAGGCGCCTTCTCCGCACATGCGGGGGGGGAGGGGCGCCTGAATTAGGTGTCATTGCGCCGCCGCGATGACACCTAATTAGGCCGACGGCGGTTCCGGATGCTGGGCTGACATCGAGGATGTCAGCCCGCACCGGGGGGGCCAGCGATCGGCCGGAACCCGGCCGAACGCTGACCCCAAAGGCTGGACGCGCTCACCGCGTCCTCCGCACGCAACGTGACATGCGGTTGGACGCGCTGAGCGCGTCCACCGCAGCGAAAGGGTTAAGCGCACCAAAGACTATGTACTAAAGCAAAACAGTGAACCTCTCATAGCAGCAAATGTTCCTGACGGTTGTGACAACCTCCCAAAACAGGGAGAAGACTATTTAGCATTACCCTGCATTCAAGGTCAGTACAGTACTCGACTAGCTAATGACCCTGACCTTTCTTGACACGCCCTAGTGCAACAGCAATCCCAGTGCATTAACTCTCAGATGCAATTCTACCCTCCTGCAACTCATCAAAATCCTAGCAACCATACAGCTAATAAAGCCATGCCTGCCTGAGTCTATGGACGTTAAACCGACTCCAGGGCTGAATGCAGATGCAACCGCATACTACCCGGTCACTTAATCAGAATACTGCAAACACCTTTCAAACTTCATTTCCCTGTCCAAAGTCAGAAAACAGACATGTCAGAGTTTGCTAGATACATGGTTCGCTGTGAACTCACCAAGACAAGCCTTTTGAAGTTTGATGACCAACCTGAAAATTACAGAAGCTGGAAGGGTGCCTTCAGAACTGCAATTAGTGATCTTGGCATTACTCCGGCTGAGGAGCTGGACCTGCTGATCAGATGGCTTGGTCCACAGAACGTGTCAAGAGACTAAGAGCTGTCCACATCAATAATTCAATGTTGGGCCTCAATGCTGCTTGGCAAAGACTTGATCAAAGCGTTGGCAGCCCTGAAGCCATAGAGAATGCACTGTTGAATCGCCTGCACTGTTTCCAAAACTTCTGGCAAGGACCACCAGAAATTCTTGGAACTTAGTGACCTTCTCTGGGAGCTGCAGCTGGGCAAGACAGACGCTTACCTACCTGGCCTCAGCTATCTGGACACTGCTCGTGGGGTAAACCCAATAGTTTTCAAGCTGCCATACAATATCCAGGAAAAATGGGCTGCACTTGGGGCAAAGTATAAAAGAGTGAACCATATCTCCTTTCCATCTTTCTCCTACTTTTGCGAGTTCATAAAGGACATTGCAGAAACGAAGAATGACCCCAGTTTTTTCTACAGTGAGTTCCACGCTTCAAGTTCCCTTCCTCAGATGTCCAACCGCTCGCACTTTAATCACAGAGGCCGCAGGGGTCCAATATCAGTGAAGAAGACTAATGTCCTTCCCCCTCCTACCTCAATTCCTGACAAGTGCAAACAAGGTGAAAAGATTGAGAATCCTAACCGCCTTTGCCCTATTCATAAGAAGCCACATCCACTCAAAAATTGCATCGGCTTTAGAAAGAAACCACTCCAAAAGCGCAAGGAGCTCCTAAAGACATATGGTGTAGGTTTCAGATGATGTTGTGCTTCTACTGAGCACTTTGCCAAAGACTGCAATTTTCCTATCAAGTGCATAGAATGTAATAGTGTGGATCATGTGCAGGCGCTACATCCATCTCAGTACATGCCTGCAACGTCAGACTCCCCTCCTGTGTCAAAGCATGGCGGGGAGACTACAGATCAGGAAGTTACCACAGTGCCCTCTTGTACAGCAGTATGCGGTGAAGATCTTTGCGACAAGTCTTGTGCTAAAATATGCTTAGTTAACATAGATCACAAGGATCACACAGGAAAATCTGTTAAAGTATACACCATCCTGGACAATCAGAGCAATTGGTCGCTCGCAAGAATGGAAATCTTTGATCTTTTTAACTTAAAGTATAAGGGTAGGAATCTCCTTTTAGGTACATCTAGTGACATTACAGAGGTCTCTGGAAGAATATCCAACGGATTCGTAGTAGCCTCTCTTGGGGGCAATCTGGAATTACCCACACTTGTCGATTGCAACCAGATCCCATCTAACAAGCAAGAGATCCCTACACCAGAAGCTGCCCTACACCATCCTCATCTGAAGGCTATAGCTAACGAAATACCAGCCCTTGATAAAGGTACGGAAACAAATTAATGGTCCACATGATGCGCCATTCGCTCAATGCGTTGATCTAGGTTGGGTTATCATAGGCAATGTTTGTATAAGGGAAATGAAGGTGCCTACCAAGATTTCTTCCTTCAAAACACACATCTTGCCAAATGGTCGCAACACCTATCTTGAACCGTGCCCATACCATTACAGAGTGAAGGAGAAATTGAACAGCAACGAATGGCAGCATGACAACCAAGATAAATTAAATGTCTTTCAGTACTGGGATAACACTTTTGGAGCCAGTGTTCAATTCTACCAATGATGACAACAAATTAGCACTGGCAAGAGAAGATGGGGAATTTCTCAACATGGATAAAGATTTCGCTCAGGATGATGCCAATAGCTGGGTAGCACCCTTACCTTTTCGTATACCTAGAGAAAAGCTACCTAACAATCTACAGCAAGCAGCTGCTCGATTTGCCTCTTTAAAGTGCACCTTAAAGAAAACCAAGGCTGTGAAGAAGGTGAACCAGCACCATGCCAGCCGGAATCCAGTGCTGGGCCGCAGAATCAGGAAATATTCCCGTTCTGCCATGTATGTCAGAAAAGCACTCTACAAGCGCAAGTACAAAGTCCCAGAAACAAAGATTGAAAGGAAGAAAAAGGAGAAAGCTAGAGCTACCGTGTCAAAGACAGTCGGTGGGGATAAGAATGGCAGCATACGTATAGTCAAACTGCGTGAAATGCCTCGCTATTATTCCACTGAAGATGTTCCAAGGAAGCTGTTAAGCCATGGCAAGAAGCCTTTCAGCCAGCACAAATACAATCTGCGCTCCATCATCACTCCTGGGACTGTACTTATCCTTAGCCACAGGGGGAAGTGTGTGGTTTTTCTGAAGCAGCTCCAGTCTGGCTTTCTGCTGGTAACAGGACCACTGGTTATCAACCGGGTGCCCCTGCGTAGAGCTCCCCAGAAATTTGTTATCGTCACTTCCACAAAAGTCAATATCTCAAGTGTCAAGGTTCCAAAGCACCTGACTGATGATTACTTCAAGAAGAAGAGACTGCGCAAACCCAAGCACCAGGAGGGACAGATCTTTGAAACAGAAGAAAAAATACGCAGTCACACAACAGCGCAAAGCCAATCATTAGTTTGTGGATTCCCAACTCCTGCCAATGGGTCTGGTCACTCAGGTTATGCCGAGTGACGATGGAAGAATCTGAAAAGTGAAGGTCAAGGTGACTAAAGGTGTTGTACATAGTTACTTCGGGCCAATCACCGAACTGATACTACTCCTGCCACGGGAAAAGGTCAGTTAAGAGTTTCCACTCTCGGCAGAAGCCCTTCCACAAACAGCCAGTTGAATTACAATTGTGTTGGAAGTTTTGGCCTAGAGCAGCTTCTCCAGCACGAAGATGGGTTAACGTGTTAAATTTACTCCTCGCATCTATAACTATGGCCTACCTTTAAGACTGTTGACTTAGTTACTGGCTATAAAGTGTAAAGTTGTATTATTGAATGCTTTACCTTTGTTTTTCAGGTCTCTGCATTGGGTTTTCAGGAGTACATTTAAAGTTATAGGTGTTCATTTATTTTGAAATCTAGAGATTTCAGATGGGGAGTGTCATGCCCCATGACTCAGGGTTTATTTGTAGATTTTAATGTTATGTGTTATATCTGCCTTTTGCTGCTTTCAGCTATTATTTCATAGCCATTTTGTTCCTGCTGGGTTTCCTTAGCCTTGCTGTATCCAGCTAGCTCCACCCCTTTTTGTCAATCTAGTTCTGAGACAGACCATAGCACACAGATACCAGACAAGATAAACAACAGAACAATCAGAACAGGAATGGCAGGAGAACAAGGAGAAAACAACAGAACAGTAAAGGAGTCCCGAACTCTAGAATAAGGTCCTTGTATGGCCTTCTGTCTAGGAAAAGGTACCCTCCCAAGAAATAACAAAGAAACAGGAGAACAGGAAGGACGAGGGTTAAACAGAATAGAGCAAGACAATATACTCACACCCAGCAGCAACACAGGGATACCCTGAACTGGGATGAGGTCCTTGCAATGGCCTCTAGTACTAACTGAATATAATGCTGCTGAGTAATACACAAAACAGGAACACAGGATACAAGGAAGATACAATAGAATTGTCAGAACCAGAGCCAAAAAGGATCAAGAGCCAGGAGAGTATGTCAGACAAGCTAAGATCAGAAACCCGAGAGGGAAGTCAGAACAGCCAGGAAACGGTATACGGAATATGAATACACAGAGTAAAAGGGATTACACAAAAGGAACAGAACCAGGCCAAGATCATACACAGGATACCAAGACAAGATATAGTACCAGAAAGCACTGACTCTGGAGCAGAAACCTTTCAGGTACAGGAACCCATCAAGAGAAATGACCCATGCAAGAGCAAGGAGCCTCTGTGTTGCCTGCATATTTATAGGGACAGGGCAGACCATGTGAACCCAGGCCACAGCAGCAGCAGGGGAATCCAGAAGCGACACATGGCAGATTGGATCGCTTTCACCACCAGGGGGCATGGCTAGAAACGTGATACGACAACACAGAGGTGGATCGTTGAGAAGTTGGACAGCCATATCTTGGCACTCAGCAGGTCCTATAACTAGTCTCAATGGTCGAGTTAGTGGGAACAAGTAACTGGACATTCTAGGTGATCAAATGCATTCTATGGGTCAAAATAGGTTTAGAAATGTATGCAATTTGTCCACCTGCC
Organism: Leptobrachium leishanense; assembly: GCA_009667805.1. Taxonomy (NCBI): domain Eukaryota; kingdom Metazoa; phylum Chordata; class Amphibia; order Anura; family Megophryidae; genus Leptobrachium; species Leptobrachium leishanense. The sequence goes on from CM019071.1 coordinate 90,609,855, forward strand.
ATGGCCAGTTCAGTCACCTGACTTTAATATCATGGAATTGTTGTCCGTAATTTTGAAACTTATTATTTAGGTATAAACATTTCTGTCCGGCCCCTGTATATTCTCACTATTCTTTACACAATATACAGATATGTACAATACTGATGTTCTGTATTTGAGATCGGCTTAAACAGAGTCCTGATACGATAATACTTGAATGCAGCCCTGACCGGCGGCTCTGTCCTCTAAGCGAATTCCGAGGTCTTAGCATTCACTAACAGTGTCTTGCCTCCCTGCTCATGGCTCATGCAGACGGGAAAGATGAGAGACTCCAGCTTAATAAAAAGTCCTCCGAAAAATGCTACGATTGTGACCAGATCAAAATTCTAGTTATTGGAAGGGGAACATCCCTAATGTACAGTGTATAGACTAGATTCCACGCCTAGTAGCTCTCGTATACTTATAGATTTTAGAGGTTCTAACCTGGTTTCAATCATATGTATCCGACCAATGGCAATGTGTCCATTTCTGGCAGCTCCTTCCTCCCCCTCCCAGTCACTTGCGGTGTACCCCAAGGCTCAATACTCAGCCCCCTGTTATTTACAATATTCATAAATGATCTGCCTAACATCTGCAAAGCCTCAACTGTACACATGGGGGGCGTGGCCGGCAGCGGACCGAGACACACGCATGCAAGAAGAGCTCCGTCCCAGCTAAACTTATCAGCGGCTTATCTGATACACTAAGGACAGGACAAATACTATAGTTGGAACCCCGATGCCGGCCAGCAGGTAGAGCAACCCCGGAGCCTGTCTGTCTCCCCCCCTCCAGGCCCGCAATTCAGGTGGAGGCCGCTAGCACTGTCCCGGCCCCGATCGTCGGCGGCCATCTTTGAGGCCTGTAGTGGAGGCGCACGTCTGCCCTGCACGAAGAAACTCTCCGAGAATGGGTAAAAGAGGTAAGGGAGCTGGAGCGGTGGAGGACCCTTGCACTCCTGACATCTGCCTGTCACTTGGTGGGGGTCTGGGACGACGGCTGTTGTGCCCCACTTCGACGAACGCTGAGGACCTGCAGGTAGTGGAAGGGGCTGAAGATCCCCCTGCCTCGCATGCGGCGCAATCTGGCCAGAAGGAGGATGCGCTTCCCGCCACAAGAGGGGACATCCGAACCCTGCTGGAAGACGCACGGAAATCCTGGCAGGCGGACTTCCAGGTCCTCAAGGCGGCGGTTGAAATGACCCAGACCCGGGTAGAGGAACTGCAGACCCGCACGCAGGTGCTAGAGAGCGCACAGGCCGCAACCTCCTCCTCTATGCATGCCCTACAACGGCAAATCAACAGCCTGCAATCCGCGGTGGTCACGCTGGAGTCGAGACATAGACGCCGGAATGCAAAGCTCCGAGGAGTGCCTGAGACCGTGCCGGATACCGATCTTTTGTCTTATGTCAAGCGCTTTTTGGAGGTGGTTTTAGGTCCCCTGGAACAACAGCGGGACCCTGTCCTCTTGGCCTTCCGTATGAGAAAGGCGACCTTGGGCCCCGCAACATCGCCACGCGACGTTCTTATCACCTTTAAAGAAGCGGCTTTACCCTCAGCATTGTTTCGCGCGATACGAATATGCCGATGGTCCTGTTTGAAGAGGAGACTATTGCCGTATTCCGGGACCTTCCTTTTTTGGTGTTGACGGTTTCGGACGGTTACGGCCCTCCTACGTGCACACAAAGTTGGATAGAAATGGGGCGCATCTGGCTCCCTTATCGTTACCTCGCCGGATGGACAGGTTATCGCAGCCGATACGGTGGAGGACGCTGAGAATCACCTTCGGTTCTTAGGCCTGCTCCGCGCTTCGAAGGGCCAGGAGGTTGTGATTCGACCTGGTGGATCTCCTCTGCCCCCCGGCGACCCAAACTGAGACTGCACTGTTGGGGACGCACCGCCTGATGATCACTTTGTTATACTGTTGTGGCGGCCCTCCCTCGCGTATCGCCATTTTTTCCCTCCCCATCCTTGCCCCCTAGGGGTGCCCGACTTGCGGGGGGTGATGTTCTCTTCCTCCCATAACCCTCCCCCTTTTTTTTTTTGTGTGGCACTACCGGATGCGTGCGAGGTGTGCCATCATGGTATTGATTGCCATGCCTGGCCCTCGCATTCCCGGGCCTCGTGACATTACCCCTCCATGGCCTCCTTTGGGAGCGTGCCAGGAGAGTCACAGTTCTGGTTTTTGCCATCCTCCCCACCCACTTTTTTTTTTTTTTGGTTGTTTGTGTTTGTCAAGAGGAGACATTCTACCCCCTTCCCAGCGACCTGTACCGCACCCCCCCCCTTGTTATTCAATTTTTCTTTTATTTTTTTATGCATTCAGAGTATCAACAGTCTTCTGTGGACTATGCTTTTCATAGCAGAACTTTACAGAGTTTTATGACCTGACTTTTTTGCGACGCTACTTCGTCTTCTACGGTGTACTTATTGTTTATCTTTGCTGTGGCCCTGCGAGTCCACCCCTGCCGGTCGACATGTGACCGGCTGTTCAGAAATAAAAACTTTTAAATATAAAAAAAAAAAAAAAAAAATGTACACATGTACGCAGACGACACCATAATCTATACCAGCAAACCAAATATCCCACAACTGGAGGCCATGCTGCAAGAAGAAGTGGATCAAACACAAACTTTTTTTAAATACTGACAAAACAGTAACGATGCTCTTTGGACCAGCACCTAAACTACATAAATTGCAAAATCCCCATCTAGGTGTGGGGACAAAAATCAAATGGCACGCTGACCACAGTAACTTCTCTCAAATATCTAGGTATGTGGTTAGACCCAAATCTATCCTTTTGGCCCCCACATCGAAAAACTCTCATCTAAAATTTACCCCAAACTAGGTGCCCTGTACAGAAACAAATCCTGCCTGAACCCCACAGTAAGAAATCAAATTGTACAACAAATGCTTATGCCGGCTATTGATTACGGAGATTTAGTGTATGTAGCCGCCCCGCAAACACACCTTCAGAAACATACTACATTGTATAACTGATGCTGCCGCTTTGCACTACAATGTAACTACATGACCCACCATTGAGCCATGTTAAACGAGCTAAACTGTCCGTCGCTGGAGTCTAAACGCACCCTTCACCTTTCCAACCTGGTGTTTAAGAGCTTTTCTGGGAAGCTGCCACCCTATCTGAATAGACTGCTTCCTCCAGCAGTTCCCTCATCCTATAACCTCCGATCCAGGACCAGCACCTTACTTGCAATACCACAATACAAAAAGACAGTGGCTCGGTCCTCATTTTCCTACAGAACACCGCAGTTATGGAATAACCTCCCAGACACCATCAAATCTTCCCCCAGTCTAAAAAGTCACTCAAGAGCTCCCTATTAACATACCTCAATACAGAATGCACCTGTAAACATGTAACATAGTGACCATTTCCTACATATTTATTTTCTGTTAATCTGTATATTTGTTTTTTTAATATCTTGCATTGTATTACTTTGTATTTCTGTAACAACTAACATTTTAATGTTCTTGAACCCAGGACGTACTTGAAAACGAGAGAAATCTCAATGTATCCTTCCTGGTAAAATCCTTTATAAATAAATTTACCAGCACTCTGGTTACATTCCCCCTCAATTTGGAATTTAGCTTTAAATTTCATTAGGATTGATATAAAATCAGGTTTCCATGAGAATTATGATATTTATACAAACAAAATATAAACGAATTATGCTCACCTGTTTGCTTCCCATCATTCCCCAAAACTGGAAGGGTAATTGATGCAGTTAGACCATCTCCGGGCAGGGTGGTGTACACCACAGGCAGTGACTGGACAACTACGGGTATAGTCTGTAGGCTACCCATTTTGCTAGGTAGGTTTACAGAAGGGATGGTATGAATAACATGAAGTATTTGTTGTCCACCACTGCCCTGTGTGGAGGCCAATATAGAACCAGGAGACAACACAGCAGGAACAGCTGAACCTAAACCTGAAAGGGTTAACAATGATGGGGGTGCAGGTAGCGTTGATCCCAGGACCAGTGGTGAAGAACAAGGTGGTGTATTGGACTGGCGAAGCGACGCCTTGGGCTTGTTCAGAGAAAGGTCCACGGGTTCTGCCTGTGGCTGGCTGCAATCACTGTCCAAAAGTTGCTCTGGCGGCTCCATTTTTATGTCACTGAGAAGAGTCGGAGTTGGTGATTCAGTGTCTGTTTTGCAGCGGGATGCCATTACTGTGGAAGAGTTACACTCCTGCAGAAAATGAATAACATTTACATGTTAAAATATACCTAAAAATGCACAGAAAGAAAATATACAAATTACAGCGAGAAATATAGCTACACTCCACATTAAAAATAAATATGCATTTTTTTGTGATGTATGTATTTTCATCCAATGACAACTGTCCTTTCGATTTGACAAACAACAGAGTAAGGGACCAGGGAAATGCTAGTAAGTGAACATATAAAACTACAGCTTTTAGTACATATATAAAAAGCTCAGATTTAATGGAATCAAATTACACACCAATTTATTACTTTCTGACAGTTCAGAGATCTGGGGAGTATTGACAGCAGGTACACCTAGGGTGGAGTAGCTTTCTTTTTAAAAAGGGACAGGGAATGCCTGCTGATTACACATCCTCCACCTAACCCCATGGGAGGGTGTGGATTCTGCAATTGGGTGAACTTACATCACCCTGGCGGGGGGGGGGTTGGAAATCAAAAAAGGTTTTAATCTCCACAGTCATTACACAAAGAAAAAAAGAAACACAGAGGGCAGTAAAGGATTACAAAGCTGGTGCTAACTTAACCAAAGCTGTTGTAAATTTAACAGAGCCATTATAGTCTATGGAGTAGTTACATTTACAACTGCTCTGGTTAAGTTTGTAATACTGCCCAGAATGTGTTGTAAAGAGGTGTTTATTTTACAGTAAACAAAATAGGATTGTTTAAGTACTGGTGAGTTCTTTTAGTAAACACTGGTACATTTTGATGCAACTGTTCACCAAGATATTAACTTGTGCCGTGCATTTGTTCTTCAGCCATAAAGATGGACACCAATTAGGAAAATGCATCTTTATAATTTCCTTGAACAAAACTACGGGAAATATTCCAAAATTGGTGCCAACTTTTCCAGAGCTGTTGTAAACTTAACCCTATATAGACTATGGGCTCTATTACATTCCTAACGCTAGCGCTCATCTGCATGAGCACTACCGTTAGCTGTGGTATCTACCACATATTACAATCCAAACGCAGACGGGTTAAGAAAAAAACAAAAAACGTTTGCGTTTGGTACCTTGCGCTTCTCAGCGCGAGGTCACTGTACTTTGCGCTCCCTATACTTAACATGGGGAGCGCAAAAGTGTTAATTAGCGCTGGTATTACAAAGTCCCAGCGCTGATTAACGTCTGGCTCTGGTTAGCGAAACGTTAACCAGAGCCAGAACATGGTGTTAACGGATTCCGCAGAATCCGTTAACACCAGGATAAAAAATAAAGTAACCACATACTCACTCTCTGTCCCGCGGCGAGGACCGCAGCTCTATCCGCCTCCTCCGGCCGGAGGGAGCAGGGAAAGACTGGGGGAAAAAGCCCCCCGGTCTCTGTACGCTGACCAGAACTCGCGAGGCGAGATCCGGCTGGTCACGTGACCGCCGGCGTCTGCTTCAATGGAGTCCTATGGACTCCATTGAGAGGATTCGCGCAGCTGCGCTTAGCGGGCGCAAACTATGCATGCAGCATTTCAATCCCCCGTTAAAACGGAGGCGGTAGGGGGAAAAAATTGCGGGCGCAGTTTTTCCTCCCTACCGCCCCTGTTTTAGCGTGGTAATTGTAATAGTGCCCTATAACGGCTCTGGTATGCAGCAATAACTTTTCTACTTCATTACTCCATGCAGAATTATACAATTACATAGTTGCAGTCCTAACGATTATGATCATTTTTGGATTGATTCCGCGAATAAAAAAAAATATATACACACACACGCAAAAGAATTCTCAGTGCACACGAAGACTTTTGTATTTATGATGCAGCTGGGTTTGCACCGAAGCAAGCAACGGTATTTGTTCATGGAGCAGTGAGTGCGGGGGTACCTTGGAAATATATATATATATATTAGGGCTGTGCAATTAATTGCAATCGCAATCGAATCGCGATTTCCGACCCTGCAATTTCTAAAATCGCATAAGGCTGCAATTTTCGGCTTCCTGTTAACTTCCGGCGGCAGTGCTTTGGGCGCTCGCAGGGGGAACCACGTGACGAGCCGCGTTCTCGCGGCTCGTCACATGGTTCCCCCAGGCGAGCGCCCAAGCTCCATGCCGCCGGAAGTTAACAGGGAGCCGAACACGTGGCGCACAGAGGTGAGCTGGGGCAGTATCTATGTGCTGGGGCAGTATATCCATGTGCTGGGGCAGTATATCCATGTGCTGGGGCAGTATATCCATGTGCTGGGGCAGTATTTCCATGTGCTGGGGCAGTATTTCCATGTGCTGGGGCAGTATTTCCATGTGCTGGGGCAGTATATCCATGTGCTGGGGCAGTATTCCATGTGCTGGGGCAGTATTTCCATGTGCTGGGGCAGTATATCCATGTGCTGGGGCAGTATTTCCATGTGCTGGGGCAGTATATCCATGTGCTGGGGCAGTATATCCATGTGCTGGGGCAGTATATCCATGTGCTGGGGCAGTATATCCATGTGCTGGGGCAGTATATCCATGTGCTGGGGCAGTATATCCATGTGCTGGGGCAGTATCCATGTGCTGAATACTGAATACATTTAGAATGTATGTAGCATGTTTGAAAAAGCAAAAACAATTGGCTAAATCGCAAATAAAATCGCAATATGATTATTTTGTCAATATTGCACAGCCCTAATATATATATATACATACATATTAGGGATGCACCGATACCACATTTTTAGGACCGAGTACAAGTACCAATACTTTTATTCAAGGTCATGTGACGCTTTCCAATAAATCATTTAGGATTTTGCCGAAAGCCTGTCTAGTTTATGTTTATATTGAAATGTATGGCCAGAAACCCCATTTACCCCTGCACACACACACCTCATATATACACACGTGTGTGTGTGTGTACACACACACACACACACACACAGTACTGTGCAAAAGTTTTAGACAGGTGTGAAAAAATACTGTAAACAAAGAATGCTTTCAGAAATATAAATAACGATTGTTTATATTTGTCAATTTTCAACATGCAAAGTGAGCGAACAAAAGAAAAATCTAAATCAAATCAAGATTTGGTGTTCCTACCTTTTGCCTTCAAAACCACCATCAAGTCTCATAGGTACACTTGCACAAAGTCAGGGATTTTGTAGGATTATAGTGTATGATCAACCAATTATACCAAACAGGTGCTAATGATCATCAATGTCACACGTAGGTTGAAACCCAGTCATGAACTGAAACAGAAACAGCTGTGTAGGAGGCTTAAAACTGGGTGAGGAACAGCCAAACTCTGCTACCAAGTTGAGGTTGTGAAAGACATTTTCATGTCATGGCAAGATTGAGCACAGCAACAAGACACAAGGTAGTTCTACTGCATTAACAAGGTCTCTCCCAGACAAAGATTTCAAAGCAGAACTGGGGTTTCAAGATGTGCTGTTCAAGCTCTTTTAAAGAAGCACAAAGAAATGGGCAACGTTGAGGATCGTAGACACAGTGGTCGGCCAAGGAAACGTAGTGCAGCAGATGAAAGACACATCAAGTTTATTGCCCTTCGAAAACGGAAGATGTCCAGCAGTGCCATCAGCTCAGAACTGGCAGAAACCAGTGGGACCCAGGTACACCCATCTACAGTCCGGGAAAAGTCTGGCCTGAAGAAGGTGTCTTCATGGAAGAGTTGCAGCCAAAAAGCCATACCTCTGCCGTAGGAACAAGGCCACTGTACAGAGCACTGGTGAGACCTCACTTGGAGTACTGTGTGCAGTACTGGAGACCGTATCTCCAGAAGGATATAGACATCTTAGAGAGAGTTCAGAGAAGGGCTACTAAAATGGTGTACGGCTTGAAGGAGAAAAGTTACCAGGAAAGGCTTAATGATCTTAACATGTACAGCTTGGAAAAAAGACGAGACAGAGGAGATATGATAGAAACATTTAAATACGTAAAGGGAATCCACAAGGTAGAGCAAGGGAGTATATTTAAAAGGAAACAAAATAGCAAAACAAGAGGACATAGTCTTAGATTAGAGGGGCAAAGGTTTAAAAGTAACATCAGGAAGCATTATTTTACTGAGCGGGTGGTGGATACATGGAACAGTCTTCCAGTAGAAGTGGTAGAGGCCAAAACAGTAATTGAATTTAAGCAAGCATGGGATAGGCATAAGGCTATCCTAAAGAAAAGATAAATCCAGGTAAAGTATCCATGTAATTGGGCAGACTAGATGGGCCGAAAGGTTCTTATCTGCCGACATTTTTCTATGTTTCTATGTTTCTAAGGCCAAGCGACTAAAGTATGCACGAAAACATAGGAACTGCGGTGCAGAACAATAGCAGCAGGTGCTCTGCACTGAGGAGTCAAAATTTGAAATGTTTAGCTGTAGCAGAAGGCAGTTTGTCAAAGGGCTGGAGAACGGTACAAGAATGAGTGTCTGCAGGCAACAGTGAAGCACGGTGGAGGTTCCTTGAACGTTTGGGGCTGCAATTCTGCAAATGGAGTTGGAGATTTGGTCAGGATTAAAAGGCCCCAAATTTATTCTGCAGCAGGACAACGACCCCAAACATATAGCCAAAGTCATTAAGAACTATCCTCAGCGTAAAGAAGAACAAGTACTGGAAGTGATGGCATGGCCCCCACAGAGCCCTGATCTCAACAGCGAGTGTGTCTGGGGATTACATGAAGAGACAGAAGGATGTGAGAAAGCCTACATCCACAGAAGATCTGTGGTTAGTTCTCCAAGATGTTTGGAACAACCTACCAGCCGAATTCCTTCAAAAACTGTGTGCAAGTGTACCTAGAAGAATTGCGGCTGTTTTGAAGGCAAAGGGTGGTCACACCAAATATAGATTGCATTTTGTTCATTTATGAACATAAATGTGTAACACTTCCGTTTGTGAAAGCATTCTTTGTTTACAGCATTTTTTCACACCTGCCTAAAATGTTTGCACGGTACTGTATGTCTGGACTGAGTAATACACACACGTGTAAAGGAGTATTGGGAATGAGCCAAGGCTGATGTGGCCGCATTGTGTGCCCCTACCTCAGACGATAGTGAGAATCCCATTTCTGGACCTGCTCTCCCGAGACGGCTACCATGGACAAGGTGAAAGCCCGACTACTTGGGGACCACAGCAGTAGGTTCTCGACCACCCCGGAGTGTACGGTCTTGGCCACCCACCAGGTGGAGACTCCGACCAGGTACCCTTACGGCAGCCCCCCTATCGGATCCCAGAGGTGGTCAGGGAAAACATGCTCAAGGAACTCAAATAAATGTTAGCACTGAGTGCCACACTGGGATGGCCGAGGTACAGTACCTACTGCACAGGATAGGCTCAGGACAGCAGAGACCCCGCGCACAAGGTAGAGGCATTAGCCAATTGGACCCAACCCCACACCAAGACGTAAGTCTTAGACTATTTGTATAGTGCCCCAGCCAAGCTCCTGACAAACCTCACCCGCAAAGAAAAAAAAAGCTTGCCAAAAAGTCCTGTGGACTCCAGAGTGTGAGGAGGCTTTCGTCCGGCTTAAGAGAGCCCTGACCAATTCCCCTATACTTGCTGCTCTCAACGCTTTGTCCATACAGATGCCTCCATGTTTGGACTGGGGCTGTGCTAAGCCAGACCAGGTCGACCGACAGGAACACCCGGTGACATACATCAGCTGAAAACTCCTGCCGTGGGAAGTCCGCTATGCTGCCGTGGACAAGGAGTGTCTCGCACTGGTCTTTTAAAAAATTTATTTGCAAATTATGGTGGAAAAGAGGTCAATATCAAAAGTCCATCTCAATACTTTGTTATATAGCCTTTGTTGGCAATGACAGAGGTCAAACGTTTTCTGGAAGTCTTCACAAGGTTTTCACACACTGTTGCTGGTATTTTTGCCCATTCCTCCATGCAGATCTCTAGAGCAGTGATGTTTTGGGGCTGTCGCTGGGCAACATGGACCTTCAACTCCCTCCAAAGGTTTTCTATGGGGTTGAGATCTGGAAACTGGCTAGGCCACTCCAGGACCTTGATATGCTTCTTACGAAGCCACTCCTTTGTTGCCCGGGCGGTGTGTTTGGGACCATTGTCCTGCTGAAAGACCCAGCCACGTGTCATCTTCAATGCCCTGGCTGATGGAAGGAGGTTTTCACTCAAAATCTCACGATACATGGCCCCATTCATTCTTCTTTACACGGATCAGTCGTCCTGGTCCCTTTGCAGAAAAACAGCCCCAAAGCATGATGTTTCCGCCACCATGCTTCACAGTAGGTATGGTGTTCTTTGGATGCAACTCAGCATTCTCTCTCCTCCAAACACGACGAGTTGAGTTTTTACCAAAAAGTTCTACTTTGTCATATGGTCAGATGAAACCATTCTCCCAATCCTCTTCTGGATCATCCAATGCTCTCTAGCAAACTTCAGATGGGCCCGGCCATGTACTGGCTTAAGCAGGGGGACACATCTGGAACTGCAGGATTTGAGTCCCTGGCGGCGTAGTGCGTTACTGATGGTAGACTTTACTTTTGTCCCAGCTCTCTGCAGGTCATTCACTAGGTCCTCCCATGTGGTTCTGGGATTTTTGCTCACCGGGTGAGATCTTGCGTGGAGCCCCAGATCGATGGAGATTATCAGTGGTCTTGTAGGTCTTTCATTTTCTAATGATTGCTCCCACAGTTGATTTCGTCACACCAAGCAGCTTGCTTATTGCAGATTCAGTCTTCCCAGCCTGGTGCAGGTCTACAATTTTGTTTCTGGTGTTCTTCGACAGCTCTTTGGTCTTGACCATAGTGGAGTTTGGAGTGTGTCTGTTTGAGGTTGTGGACAGGTGTCTTTTATACTGATAACAAGTTCAAACAGGTGCCATTCATACAGGTAACGAGTGGAGGACAGAGGAGCCTCTTAAAAGACGTTACAGGTGTGTGAGAGCCAGAAATCTTGCTTGTTTGTACTGTTAGGAGACCAAATACTTATTTTCCACCATAATATGCAAATAAATTCTTTAAAAAAAAATAAAAAATAAAAAAAAATCAGACAATGTGATTTTCTGGATTTTTCTTCTCATTTTGTCTCTCATAGTTGAAGTGTACCTATGAAGACAATTACATCTTTTTAAGTGGGAGAACCTGCACAATTGGTGGCTGACTAAATCCTTTTTTGCCCCACTGTATATATTTGCCCCCAGATCACATGCATATGGATATATATTTGCCCCCAGCTCACACGCATATGGATATATATTGCCCCCAGCTCACACGCATATGGATATATATTGCCCCCAGCTCACACGCATATGGATATATATTGCCCCCAGCTCACACGCATATGGATATATATATTGCCCCCAGCTCACATGGATATATATTATATATTGCCCCCAGCTCACATGGATATATATATATATATATAACCCCCAGCTCACATGGATATATACACACTATATTGCCAAAAAGTATTCGCTCACCCATCCAAAATCAGGAGCTGGGCAGGTGAGCGAATACCTTTGGCAATATAGTGTATATTGCCCCAGCTCACATGGATATATATATATATATATAGCCCCCAGCTCACATGGATATATATATTGCCCCCAGCTCACATGGATATATATATTGCCCCCAGCTCACATGGATATATATATTGCCCCCAGCTCACATGGATATATACACACTATATTGCCAAAAAGTATTCGCTCACCCATCCAAAATCAGGAGCTGGGCAGGTGAGCGAATACCTTTGGCAATATAGTGTATATTGCCCCAGCTAACATGGATATGGATATATATATCCCCCAGCTCTCACCTCCTCGGCCAGGCCCCAGACTCCGACGTTCTTCCCTGCACGAGGCAAGCGGCCGCTGGCACGATGCAGCTTGGCCGCTCGCCGGGAACCACCTGACCAGCCGCGTTCTCGCGAGATTGCGCGCTGGTCAGGTGGTTCTCATCCCAGGGGCAAGCAACCAAGCTTACACAGCCTATCGATTACACAAAAATCCTATTGAAATAGCACATACCAGTCTTAATGATATATACTTCTGCTGGAATGTTCGCTATAACCACATTTCTACCCCTGCACGAGGCCTACCATTAATGTCTTATCTGTTGTGCTTTCACATATTTAAGAAAAAAAAACTGTTACCCTTGTGTGTGGAGCGGAAGTCCTTATTGTTAATGCTCTGTAGAAGTAGGTCATGAAGCACAGCTCCAGAGAATCCCATTGTACAGGACTCAATCACTTTATGAAATTTAAACCTGCCGATATAAACAGGGTTTGACAAATTTCGATCAAAACATATGATCCTACATATTCTGGAATTGGCAAATTTAAAAAAGGCATACATTTCTTCCTAAAATGAAACAGACCAATAATCGGAATAGTGTTTTGGAAACAATAGTAATGGAGGATATACAATTTATTTTTTTTTATTTTATTTTAAATGTACACATTTGAGATTACGTAGCAAGTACCAGAGTTTGCCAGTGCTGCACATACCAGCTAAAATTACTCTCATTGTAGTGCCAAGAAACAGCAGCACTTCTCAAAACAAATCCATACAGCAAAAGGAGTACATACAGCTTCTCCTTTTATTTTAGTACAGAAAAGATGAAAAGCAACGGCTATTGTCGTCACTGCAGTACTTTACCCAGACTCTGCCTTTTCCGATGACACCACGACTGACCAGGTAAGGCACATGGGGACAGAGATACCCCTGTGCCTCCTGACTGCAGAAAAACAGGCAACACAGCCCCTCCTTCCATGACAGCAGGTTGATCCTGCATCTCCCGTCACTGGGGCTGTTAGTGTTAGGGACACTTTGGGGGGGGGGTAAGAGGGAACAGAGAGTGTCCATGTCTCTGTGTGATGCCTGGGGAAGGGTGCGGTGGGGAAAGGTGACACCCCCCCCCCCCATATCAGCACGTGCAGCCACAGACCGCAGTGCTGTCTTCAACACACTCCACCCAGAGGGTTTAAAAAGTGACTTTGAACTTTGCCAATTTATAAACTAGCTGTATAAATTTTATGTTATTCCTTTCCATAACCCATAAGTAGCAATTGCTAAAGATCTAGACGAAATTTGTATAGAAGACCAAACTATAAAGTCCCGTATTAAATACATAATTACGCTTTCAATTTTAAATTTCATAGCCCACTATTAGCTACATGTAATAAACCTAAGGGGTAGCCATGAGGAGTGAGATTCCATACAATTTGTAAAGATATAGAATCAATGTAATTTAAGCATAGTAAATACGCCACTTAGCAGACCAGGCTAGTGGGCTACAACCTACTGTGGTTTTTATAGAAACCCTGCGGAAAACTTTGAAAACAGCTGGTCAAGGAAGAAATCCCGTAACCATGAAATGAAAGCGAAAACTAAAAGCAGAGGAGGAGCCAGTCGGCTTGTGAATCAGAGGAGGAAGTGAAGTATACCGGAAGTAGTACGGACGCCATCCTGGGACTCCCAACGATGGAAGAAGAGAACACCAGGAAACGCGGGGCTAGCCAATTAGGAAAAGACATTTTAAAATGAAAATTAAGCCATACACTTAGGCTAGGGTCAAACAAAAGCATTTTTACACGCGAACGTAAAAAAGTGCGTCCGAACGCATTGATGTATTTTTTCACGGAATATACGAAAACGGTCATACGATGCGCATGTTCGTGCGTGATGTTTTACGAATCCAAACCAGGAAACTTTTTGCGTCTGGACGTTATGTTGGCCGGACACGAGCAGGGTCTGACGTCTCCAAATCACACACACACACACACTGCTAGCAGGCGCAGCGCACTCTGTACGTCAGTACTAGCGGTTCTGCGTTCTCGAAAAAATGCGTTCATTTTCCACTTGCGTTGCGCGGCCGGACTTTCGTGCGACCGTACTTCGTATATTGGCTGTCATTGCCCATCATTTGCTGCTAGTGCGGCTGTGATTAAGTGCGCCAGAACGCACGTTAAAAATGCGCTGGTCTGACCCCAGCCTTAGATACAAATTTGGGGACAGATGAAGCCGACATGGTGGTCGGAGAAACGCGTATCCCAGATAATCGGATTTCCCATTATAACATATGGAATTCCATTTTATTTGCGTGTATTTAATAAATTTTTACCTGATTTTTTTAAAACTATGTATTACAGATTGAGTCCTTCCTTGAAATTTTGGCATAAGGAGTTTATAACCCGACGTATGCAGAACATCTATCCTAAGGAAGCTGACCAGAAACCTCTAACGGCACAAACTGGGAAAACAAAGAAATTGCCCGAAAACCATCTTAGAATGGGACCATCAACATAAAAAACATAAGTACCTTTTTTTCTATTTATATGGTTGTACTTTTACATATACAACAAAAGATTAGAATTGCGCTTGAGGTTTTTATGGTATATGTTTATCTATTAGCCACCCCTAGAGAGAGTGGGTTGCACCTTATCCAATATAGCTGCATAATAGGGCTGTGCAATTAATTGCAATCGCAAACCAATCGCGATTTAACAACATGCGATATATAAACCGCATAAGGCTGCGATTTTCGGCTCCCTGTAAGCTTCCAGCGGCACATGGAGCTTTGGGCTATCGCAGGGGAAACCACGTGTACAGCCGCGTTCTCGCAGCTCGTCACGTGGTTCCCCCAGGCGAGCGCCCAAGCTCCATGTGCCGCCGGAAGCTCACAGGGAACTGAACTCGCGGCGCAAAGAGGTGAGCGGGGGCAGTATATCCATGAGCTGGGGGGGGGCAGTATATCCATGAGCTGGGGGGGCAGTATATCCATGTGCTGGGGGGGCAGTATATCCATGTGCTGGGGGGGCAGTATATCCATGTGCTTGGGGGGGGCAGTATATCCATGTGCTGAATACATTTAGAATGTATGTAGCATGTTTGAAAAAGCAAAAACAATTGGCTAAATCGCAAATAAAAAAATAAATAAATTTAAAAAAAAAAAAAAAAAAAAAAAAAAAAAAAAATCGCAATATTCATTCAAGAAATCGCAATAGGATTATTTTGTCAATATTGCACAGCCCTACTGCATAACTTTTAGATACAAAAGGTCTGGGTCAATATTAATATGACTAATCAAAAAATAACTGCACCTGTCTTGCACACTTTCTATCCATACAATGCCAACATAGCCAAGGAACCCTTGAGGGCAGAAAAGAGGCAGAGGGGGTGTCATGATGGGCTAGTATTTAACTCCTTAGTTTTCTCCCTTCCCCCTGTTGTAAACCTAAAGCAGTGGTCTGCAACCTAGGTCCTCCATAGATTTTGGAACTACTATTCTCATTAAGCTTTGAGACATTAGATTAACTGAGCCTCATGGGAAATGTCGGGTATATTAGAGAGACAAAGAATTTAAAATGGATGCCTGTAGCCATTTTGTTTTAAAGACAGTTTTTCTTTCAAAATTTCTCTAGGTTTAGAAATGAACAAGATTTTTTTTTTACAAAGTTCATTCCTGGGTTAAGAAGTCCCAGACATGAAGGAACCTAGAATGAATGTGAGATAATGCTAAGACATGTCATAAGTAAATTTATTGGTCTGTTTTAAATTTTAAAACAAGAGATTTTGTCTTTTGGGTATAGGAATAAGAGTTAAATATTCTGTAATATAAAAGTATATTCACAAAATATATGTTTATAATCAAGGTATATTTTATTATAATTACAATAGTGAAATATATACTCCAATAAATATTGTAGAAAGTATAATTGATAAATAAAAGAAATCACTGAAGAATATTCTGTAACCAGAAAAGAATTTAGCTGATAAGGCTCTTAGCAACCAAAAGGGAGGAGAGCTATAAATCTCAAGAGACAGTCTAGAGACTGAGAAGAGACAAGGTCTTTGTTAAGCTAAGTCTGACCTTGTGACCCTAGATAAAGACCGAGAAAAAGAAATTGGGGAATTAATTGGAATTAAATTAGAAGTGCAACACTGCCCTCTACAGGATAGTAAAAATAATGATTTATATTATCATTAATATTAACTGTGTGGCTATAATAAGCGGGAAAAAGTTTTTGGTAGGTTAGTCAGAGATTCCAGCGGAGAGAGTCACATCACCATGCGCTCAGACATTCATTATACATGACACTCTGAGAAGTCGGAGATCAGACGGAGACTCACATCAGACTCACATCGCCATGCACTCAGATCCCAAGACATGAGGCAATCAATATTCTCACCAAATCTCTAACTCGCATGCATTGATTATCTAATATCGATAATTTTCACATATTCCAAAACAAAGCATCACATAGAAAATTCCAAGGCCGACTCATCAACATCCAAATTGGACAGGTAATGTATGAAATAAGGAATTAATGTAAAAATATTTGTAGAGATTTTGCAACGCAGACTGAGACTTCTCGGATACGGTTAAAATCCAAATTCTAAGTATTTTCTATTCTGCAGATAGAAATATGAAGAAGTGGATATAAGGATTTATTCCTAAAGACATGTTGCAAGATTGATACCAATATATATATTGAATTTGGAAATTACTGTGATTAAATTAATAAGCAAGGAATTATATAACTACAAAATAAAAAGCATAAGATTAGAAGTTTAATTCTCGAGATTAGGGGAGGATTCACTAAATAAGTTTTTATTACTTATTAAATTAACTCATCTTTTGTTGATCCATGTAGCAGAGATATATATATCTATAAGAGCTGGCTGGTTAAACATTGTTTGCTGGGAAATGCATGTTGTATTAAGCAGAAATGTTTATTAACCATTTGTGTATTAGTTACTAACTGATAAGGTAAATGATATTAATCATATATGCAGTTACTAACCGGAGATACATATATTGTGAAGCTAGTTTTTATATGCTGATGGAGTGTGGTTTATAAATTGTTGTTTATGATATGAGATTTGAAATTCTTTTTATACGTAATAAATATATATATTTTTATCCGATTATTGATTATTGTTTTTTAAAGCAAAACACAGACAATAAAAAAAGAATTCAGGATAATTTCTAAGAGATATAAACGATTGATATTTGTGTCTCGTATAAGTTTCTTATGAAATAATAATCCCTGATATATTGGAGACGACTGCCGAGGTAGGTCCAGTAAGTCCAATATAGACATATTGGAGGCTTGGCTGATAAATCCAATATATACAAACGTGTTGTATTCACGTGCAGAGATTATATCCGACAGAAATATAGCTATAAAACATGAGAAGGGCCATGGTCGCTGAGCCCAGTCCTAGAGTGTCCTTTAGAGTATTTTGTGTTTTATTTATCTCTCTGTATTATGTTATGAGATATTCATTTTGATAGATGGCACAGGCCATTTGAATATATCTTGCACAGACCTTTTCACGAACACTTTGCGTTGTTGTACATACACTATATTGCCAAAAGTATTCGCTCACCCAAATAATCAGAATCAGGTGTTCCAATTACTTCCATGGCCACAGGTTTATAAAATCAAGCACCTAGGCATGCAGACTCTTTTTACAAACATTTGTGAAATAATGGATCACTCTCAGGAGCTCAGTGAATTCCAGCGTGGAACGGATTGGATTTGTTGCAAAGGTGGCATCCTGTCGGGAAATTTCTTCGCTCCTAAATATTCCACAGTCAACTGTATAATAAGAACGTGAAAGTGTTTGGGAAAGACAGCAACTCAGCCACGAAGTGGTAGGCCACGTAAACTGACAGAGTGGGGTCAGCGGATGCTGAGGTGCATAGTGCGAAGAGGTCGCCAACTTTCTGCAGAGTCAATCGCTACAGAAATCCAAACTTCACGTGGCCTTCAGATTAGCTCAAGAACAGTGCGCAGAGAGCTTCATGGAATGGGTTTCCATGGCCGAGCAGCTGCATCCAAGCCATACATTACCAAGTGCAATGCAAAGCACTCTGCCACTGGACTCTAGAGCAGTGGAGATGCGGTCTCTGGAATAACGAATCGCGCTTCTCCATCTGGCAATCTGATGGACGAGTCTGGGTTTGGTGGTTGCCAGGAGAACGGTACTTGTCTGACTGCATTGTGCCACGTGTAAAGTTTGGTGGAGGGGGATTATGGCGTGGGGTTGTTTTTCAGAAGCTGGTCTTGGCCCCTTAGTTCCAGTGAAAGGAACTCTGAATGCGTCAGCATATCAAGACATTTTGGACAATTCCATGCTCCCAACTTTGTGGGAACAGTTTGGAGCTGGCCCCTTCCTCTTCCAACATGACTGTGCACCAGTGCACAAAGCAAGGTCCATAAAGACATGGATGACAGAGTCTGGTGTGGGTGAACTTGACTGGCCTGCACAGAGTCCTGACCTCAACCCGATAGAACACATTTGGGATGAATAAGAGCGGAGATTGAGAGCGAGGCCTTCTCGTCCAACATCAGTGTGTGATCTCACAAATGCGCTTCTGGAAGAATGGTCAAAAATTCCCATAAACACTCCTAAACCTTGTTGACAGCCTTCCCAGAAGAGTTGAAGCTGTTATAGCTGCAAAGTGCGGGCCGACGTCATATTGAACCCTATGGATTAGGAATGGGATGTCACTTAAATTCATATGCTCTGGAAGACTGCAAGGGTGGTACCTATCCATAAAAGTGGAGACAATACTTTGGTATCAAACTATCGCCCAATATCACTGCTGTAATGTCAAAAATTCTGGAAAAATGTGTCTACACTCAATTACGTGATTATTATCAGTATCAGAACCTTTTTTTTTTTATTTTCTTTCCATTTCTTTACTTTTATTCAATTACAGAAAATCCGATTTTAATTGTGAAAATAACAGATAGAGAAAATACAGGTTCCAGGGCGCTCCCTGCGCCCCTTTATTGCCGTGTTGTGTTTTATTGTTGGGACAGGCGGGATTCATGCAAACAAATGTTTACAAAGCGAGTGTGAGCAGAACATGAGAAACCTCAAAGCAGGAGAAGAATGAATGAAATCACAACGTATCGCAGCGACGGCGAATCCGCGTCTGAGAATTAACGGCTCGATCTCTAAAAAAAAACAAATAATAAAACGAATAAATAGAAAAGGCGAAACATGAGCACATCCGGTCGCCCGGGCGGCGCGTCTTCTGCCGGGTAAACTCCGTGCGCAGGGAATGGGGGCCCCGGGGTACACGCTGCATCTTTAATGACCTGGATTGGATCCGGTTTAATCCACGTCGGTTCCAGCCTGTGAGCTTCCTGCCTCCTTACTGTCCTTTTTCATGTCTCTATCACCACTTTTCATCTTCTTCCTTGTCATGTGCCCACGGAACCCGGCCTGGATCTTGGCAGCCGCTGCGTTGGCATCAGGGTCATCGAGGGCAATGTCAAGGGCCTCATCCTGCTGCTTCCTAAGGGATTCATTCTTTTCTTCCAGGGTTTCCTCTTCGCTGAGCGGTAAATCCGCAGACGCTGTGTTCTTCTTATCGGAATCTTCGTCTTTGCCTCCAGAGCTTACAATATCTCCATTTGATTCTGTGAAGGTGTCACCCGCTGCAGGTTGCTCGCTTACACCATCCTCAGGTTTTGGAGAGGCGTCCAATAAGGACATTGCCGGGTCTGTGTCGCCCCCTGCAGGTTGCTCGCTTACACCATCCTCAGGTTTTGGAGTGGCGTCCAATAAGGTCGTTGCAGGGTTTGTGTCGCCCCCTGCAGTGCGATCACCTGTGTCACCTAGTATCAGAACTATTTAACCCCAGATCAATCAGGCTTTCGTCCAAACCATTCAACTACAACTGCCCTTTTAAAAGTTTGTAATGATATCCAAGCGGGCATGGAACAAGGAAATCTAACTGGAGCCATCTTCCTTGACTTTGCCAAGGCTTTTGACACAGTAGACCATGGCATCCTATTACAAAAACTTAAAAACTCTGGAATTGGTGATAGTACGTTAACCTGGTTCCAATCATATGTGTCTGATAGGTCTCAATTTGTGTCCATTTCTGACAGCACTTCCCTTCCCCTCCCAGTCACGTGCGGTGTACCCCAAGGCTCGATACTTGGCCCCCTGCTATTCACAATATTCATAAACGATCTGCCCAATGTCTGCAAAGCTTCAACTGTACACATGTACGCAGACGACACTGTAATCTATACCAGCAAACCAAATCTCCCACAGCTGGAGGCAGTGCTGCAAGAACAATTCACAGGGGTAGAAAAGTGGATTGCAAATAACAAACTTTTTCTAAATACTGACAAAACTGTTACAATGCTCTTTGAAACCGCACCTAAACTACACAAATTGCAAACACCCCATCTATGTGTTGGGACAAAATCAAATGGCACGCTGACCACAGTCACTTCTCTCAAATACCTAGGTATGTGGTTAGACCCAAATCTATCTTTTGGCCCCCACATCGAAAAACTCTCATCTAAACTCTACCCCAAACTAGGTGCCCTGTACAGAAACAAATCCTGCCCGAGCCCCGCGGTAAGAAAGCAGATTGTACAACAAATGCTTATGCCAGCCATTGAATACGGAGATGTAGTGTATGCAGCCGCCCTGCAAACACACCTCCAGAAACTTACTACATTGTATAACTCATTCTGTCGCTTTGTGCTACAATGTAACTACATGACACACCATTGTGACAGGTTAAAAGACCTAAACTGGCCATCGCTGGACTCTAGACGCACCCTTCGCCTTTCCAACCTGGTGTTTAAGAGCTTTTCTGGGAAGCTACCACCCTACCTGAATATGCTGCTTCCCCCGGCAGTTCCCTCATCCTATAACCTCAGATCCAGGACCAGCACCTTACTTGCAATACCGCAATACAAAAAGAAAATGGCTCGATCCTCATTTTCCTACAGAGCACCGCAAATATGGAATAACCTCCCAGACACCGTCAAATCTTCCCCCAGTCTAAAGTCCCTTAAGACTTCCCTATTAACATACCTCAATACAAAATGCACCTGTAAACATGTAACATAATGACTTTATTTCCTCCATATTTATTTTTCTGTTAATCTGTGTATTTGGTCTTGTGTTAATATCTTGCATTTTACTATTTTGTATTTCTGTAACCACTCAATGTTCTCGAACCCAGGACATACTTGAAAACGAGAGAAATCTCAATGTATCCTTCCTGGTAAAATCCTTTATAAATAAAATAAATAAATAAATATGCGAGTCAAGGCAGGTGAGCGAATACTTTTGGCAATATATAGTGTATATGAAGGGAGACTTTGCAGGTTTCTTCATTGTTGAAAACACATTATTCCTAAAGTATGTTAAAGCAACGTAAAGTATTTTACCAGGAAGGATAGCGATTTCTCTCGTTTTCAAGTATGTCCTGGGTATTATTATTATTATACATGAATTGTAAACTCCACTTATATGTCCATTCATTTTACAAATTAAATTTTTAGATTTTATATTTTCTTCACAAATTTATACCAGCTTACAACGGATACCTCTAAGAAACACATTTTATATAGGATTTGTATGTGGTAATTCGGGATAATGTAGCACTGACTGTCGCTACAAATACCATAACAGCGCAGGGAGGAAGCGGTATGTGAAAAAGATAAAGGGGTTTTGCACTCACAGCCGTTAGTTGTGCAGTGTATAGATGAACGGGTGCTCATGGAACCTACGGCAGCTGCCAACTCCACAGCATTCCATTTCCAGAACAAGCAATGGGTCGGCGGAAAACAGCCTTCCTCAAGCTTCATGGTTATCGAGCTTGAACATGCATGCCTTGCCACCTTAAATTAATGCAGGATTAAGGCCCTATGGGTGAAAACATCTGTTTACACTACACCTGGAGTGCCGCTCATCTTTTTTGGAATTAAAGAAAAATGGGTGTTGTAGTTCAGCAACTGGGGGGGCAGAGTTTGCCGGCTCTAGATCATGGGTCAGCAACCTAGGCACTGCATTGGTTCTAAAACTACATTTCCGATGATACTTAGCCAATCTATCGAGCACCTGAGCATCAGGGGAAAGGTAGCTTCCAAACATCTGGAAGGCCAAGTTACCTGACCCCTGCTCTAGACTAGAGTATAAACTCATGTGTGCAGGGATCCACAAAATACAAAACAGTGCTTTTTAATTCCGTTGGTTTAGTTCCCAATGTTGTCAAAAAAGCTGTTGAAACGGTTGGCACCAGGCAAATGATGACAGGAATAATGATAGCGAGGCATAAAGAAAATCTGCAAGGGAATGAGACAGCCTGGTAAGTCAGGGATGAGTAAGGGGAAGCTGATTAAACAGAAAGAGAAATTGGGCATCCAACATCTCATTGATCAACTGAACTCTAGTCAGTTTTGGCCTGAGGAGGCATCGGGAAGTTGATCAGCCATACATGTACACGATAGGAGAGAATAAATAAAAGGTTATGTTACTTTACATTATTGATCAGTGCAATGTACGTGTAGTTGCCAGATGACAGTTGCACATTTATTTGGATTCAGTAAACCCAACTAAGCTTAAAATCCAAAAGCTAAGAATAAGATTAAGGACAACATCATGGAGGAAGAATTAAGATATCTATTCCATTTTGAGGCATCATAAAATGGGAGTCCGAGTCCAGGTTTATGTGGTAACAAAATAGAGAAACCGTTAACAGACATCTGTACCTAATAAAGGGTAGTGAATGAAAAGGAGCTTTCCCCACTCTAACCCTCCCTGCTCCTTCTCACCCCCTCCTTAGCATCCTGCTCTCCTCCCCCTCCATGTCTCTGCAGGGGATCAGGGTGGAGAATTGGCAAGGAGATTGAGGAGGAGGGGGAGGCAGCCAATACCCCTTTTATGTAGCAGGGATGAACAGAGGGAGAAGGGATAGAAAGAGCACAGTTCTTTAGCATGGATATAGGGAAGGAAATCCTAACTAAACCCTGAATTACAATATTTGCATAAAGTCCTTTTACAAAATACTTAGGTTTGCCACAAAGGCTAGTTACAAACCTAAACATTACCATTCAAATGTTACTCGCTTAATCAGTCTCTTCATCTTCCAAAGAACCTTGTACCTTCTATTTTTTTTTGTGATGCAGAAAACACTGAACCTAATCACACACTAGGGGGCCCTCACACAGCCTCATCCATCACCTCATGCCTTTAATGAGGTACACACCTTAATAAAAATATTCCATATGTACCAACTCTGCACTAATCAATTTTCTATTCTTAAATCACTATGTAACACCGTAACATTTTCAAGACACACCAAACCAGATTCCGTTGACCTAATAAACAAGTCTTCTATAATACAGTCAATATCAAGCCTAATGGTTCTCAAACCAGTCCTTGGGACCCCCAACCAGGCCAGATTTTGCAGATCACCTTGGGGAAATGCAGACTGAATCCTGCAATCACTGAGCAGCAAATCACGTGCTTCGGATATCTGGAAAACCTGACCTGTTAGGGGGGTCCTGACTGAGGACAGGTTTGAGAAACACTGCTCAAGTCTGTGCCATACAGGATAACTGTATCTGGATTTTTTTTTCAAAGTCATGTCAGTTTCACATACTGGGAAAGCCCTATATGCTTAGCTGGGTGCCATCCCGTATTTAATGTGCTTTGCAGTATATTGTTACTTTGAGGTTTTCCCTTCGCAGTCAAGATGGGCTCATTTCAAAGACTACAACAGTACCACATCCAGTGTCGGGTCCTCTTGGGGTACTTTCTGGCGGCATACCCCAGTGAATTCGCTTTGTGATTATTTACCTTAGCTAAAGCCAGTCTTTTTCACATTGTCGCCCAGCGATAAGAAGGACTCAACCATCATCTACTCTGTCCTTTAGCCTAGGGGACACACCCTAGCTCTGCTGGTCCCACCTATAGCTGGAATGTCCCAATGGGATCATGTTCCGGGTGTGTCCCTGTCCTCCACCCATTCTAAAACTTTCACAAAGCAAACCATTCTTACACTGGCACACGGTATAGAGAAATTATACATCGTGCATAAGTCTAAGATAAATATTTACACAGAAATTATAGTTGTGAATACATAGAGGGCTAGAGGCAGATATGGACAACACCCCAATACAGAGCTTCAGTGTTGACATGAATATAATGTTTTATATGAGCCAGAGTTCTTAAAAGAGAACATGCAGATCCATTCATTGTAAAACATATGCTCAGTCTTGACAAAACTGATATCGAACTTAACAGCAAGCAAGAAAACGTAGGTGCCCGCTCCCCTTTTTTCCAGCTAGATTCATTTCTTAAACCCAGATCTTGAAATCTTTTAGGCAACTCTATGAAAGAGCCTCAGTCTGTCTCTGCGTCACCAGGTGGTCTCTTTTGTACTGGGGGATAGCAGGTCTAATACATTTAAATGTGGGGGGGGGAACTTTCTCTTTTTATAAAATAAGCAGATAAAAAAAAAGGGGAGCCTTTAAGAGCTGCAGATTGTGTTTCTGCTGAATAATCGGTAACATGGTCCTCCTGAGCAGGGTGTTTAGATGCAGAGCTGTGCACCACACCCTTGCTCTGCAGAGGGTTACTAGGAGGTTAGAGGTTGGGTGTGGCAGCACAGGGTGTGTCTCCTCACACTGAGCAATTCCTCCTGCTCTGCGCTCCCAGCACAAACTGCTCCAGCTTCATGCTTCCCAGAAAATGGAAACAAAGGATAGAAATGCAGGCGCATAAGATTAAAGTGATAGAAAAGGGGTTTACATTTAAACAGTGCTTATGCATTAAACCCTGGCTGCTTGGTTTTGTTTTCATATTCTGCAAAACAGAAACGACTAAAGAAAATCGCATTTATGTTGCACTTTCTAAAAAGATAAAAACACCTAGCACCAATAACCCACCAAGCAAGGTTCATTTGATTGTTCTAGGACACCTGAATTGTATAGAGTTCCATTTATAGCCAAATTGCCATGGGATTATTTGTCCATGACACCAGAGTTCTGCCAATTAAAACCTACATGTCACCACTTTTTACCAGATGCTGCTGGTCTTCAAGTTTACATTAATTGCATCATAAACTGCGTATTGTGTGGGAGTGTGATAAAATGCAGCTACATGGCAGCTACATGGGTGCCATACTGCCATATACAGCTTGTTCTGGCACTGATCAGCAGAGCGGAGGTTAAATAAGGAAGGTGACAAGGTGACAGTGTCCAGGGGACAAGAATGTCCCCACCCCATCCTCCTCCTCTCTGGTGTCACAGCTGTGACCTTCCCTCCTCCCATCTGTGTGTGTGACACTGCAGCTTAAAGGGAACGCACCTACTGAGCCTGCAAGCAAGATTATATAGAAGTATACACATACGCACGGGGGGGGGGGGGGTATTTAAGTACCAGATTCATACAAAAAAAAAAAATCATTCTATTTAACATGAACGCTAGCAAATCACTGAGACTAATGAGCCTTATGTCCCTGGTGTCACCTTTGTGTCATAGTAATGAGGGGGTGGCGGAGGAGTGTCTGTGTATACAGGAAGTGAAATGTGCTGTGGTGCAGAGAGAGAGAAATAGAGAGGGGGAGGGAGAAAGGAGAGCTCTTACACAGAATAGGGAGCACAGTCAGACTGAGTATTGTAAATGTTAATAAAAGGGTGTGGGATAAAGGAAGGGCTAGGGAGGTAGAAAGGTGTGGTAAAAATATTTTAATCACTTGAAAGATCTTGCAGAAACCTCACCTGGCATTATGGGGCTTATAGGGAGTGTAACAAAGAGTGGGTAAAAAACGGGTGGGAAAAGCTGGTACAGCGGAGCTAAGGGGGGGGGGGTAAGAGTATAAGCAGGGTTTAAAAATAAAAAAGGCATATTCAAAGAAACTGCAAAGGGGGGGGGGGTGGGGATCTATCAATTAGAATTAGTGATGCAAGCTTTACAGCCAGGGTTCAGGTACAAAATAAATACACCATATACATCTACACCAGCCAAAAGCACTATAGATATTAACTTAATATCTACACAAGAACATTTTGTAGCTCACAAGAAACCTAAAGCGTTTATTTTTTTTTACAATTTGTAAACACCATGGACAGCCCACGTTTTGGCTTGCCCCATGCTATTGTGCTCTGCATTTTGGATCACATGATGCAGAAATCCAAAAATTTGAACATACCACCAGTTGTAGGAAGGGTATTGTAACAGGAATCAGTATAGCAGAAAGTCTGACATGTACCAGACATATAAATCGACTTATTCCAAGTGAGCCATAATGAATGAGCCATTAACGTATGTATTGCTATATACATATTTATTTTGTACACACGTATCGAAAAGTCACCATACGTTCGGTGACTTTTCATTCTCCTCAATTCGGTTTGATTTGGCAATCCCATTTCGGCAACCCTGCGGTGTATTCAGCAAGCACCACAGGGTCCCCGAATTGCAGGGAAAAGCCGCCGCAAACACGCTGAACACTCACTGCAAAACCCGGCGAAGGCACAATGAAAACCTGCAAAAACATCTGAATTAACCCCACCGGAGAAACCTGAATAGGAGCCGATCACAGCGCAGAGCAGCCACCGGAAAAAGCCGACACCGCAGACGAATAGAGGAAAAAAAAAACAGTACGCTTGAAAATTGAAACACTGTTTGCAAATAAACTACTGAGTGAAAATGTCTGAAATTTACATATGAGGTCCAATGAATGATAAAAAGGGCTGTTACAGAAAAAGGTTTATAAAAAAAAAAAAAAATTAAAAACAAATTGGAAAAAAAAAAATCCTGAAAAATGTTTAAATGATCAAAAAAATTAAAAAATAAAAATCTATAAATAAAAGAGGACTTCTTACTCAAAAATATTCCTGTTTTAATTCAATATCTAATAAACCGTTGATTATAATATTTTGAACATTGAAGCCTATGGGATTCTCCTGAATAAATCTGCCGCATGAAGCCACTGAATGGCAGGGCAATTTGGCAACTTTTCACTGCTGGGGTTTGTTCTCTGAATAGACGAAGCTATGGGGGTTTCACTGCCACCGAACAGGCACCGTATGTGCAGGCAATTCGTCAACGTTTGGCGAACTGCCTGCTCTCTGGATAGCCGAATGGCTGAGAAAGGTAACCGAACGCTGATTTTCAGTGTTCGGTTACCTTTCGAATAACCCTGTAAGTTTAAAAAACGGGAAGGAGGAAATGGAGGGGTTAAACATTACACCCCCCCCCCGCATTCAACCCCTATAGGTTTCCTTTAAAAACCTTACCTACTCCATTCAGCAGGTGATCTCCACCTGTCATCGGTTTACACACGTACGTCAAACTCTCGCTTCCAAGACTTCAAGGGCAGCACCAGTCCTGTGGAATGACTTGCCTCACCCTATCAAACTCTCCCCTGACCTTTTCAAGAAATCCCTCAAAACCCA
This sequence comes from Leptobrachium leishanense, assembly GCA_009667805.1. Taxonomy (NCBI): domain Eukaryota; kingdom Metazoa; phylum Chordata; class Amphibia; order Anura; family Megophryidae; genus Leptobrachium; species Leptobrachium leishanense. The sequence goes on from CM019071.1 coordinate 90,637,229, forward strand.
CCTCTTCAGATTAGCGTACCACATCACCGATGCAACTCATCCCCCTGCTCACACTTGATTGAAGCCGCTTCTATGGCCTCACAGTTCCCAAACCACAGGCCCTAATGATCCTGCTAGCGAGTAAAATTCCTCTTGTCTTCCTCAAACCCAATCCCTCTAGACTGTAAGCGCCTATGAGCAGGGCCCTCTACACCTCTTGTTTCCTTCTTATGTCCATTTATATGTATTTCGTTCCCTTTGGTTATTGTAAAAGCGCTGCGGAAACTGTTGGCGCTATAAAAAAATTATATTAATACATGAATCCAGCACTGGTCTCTCTCAGCCATGCAGGATGTGACATGCTGCCAGCGGCAGCAAGTCACAGGACCAGGGGTGGAGGGGTAGGCAGACGCTCCAGCGAATTCAATGGCTCTCAATGCCTAACGGCATGGAGACTAAAGATTTCCTGATCGCCATTTTCCAGCCCTGGTCCAGGTCGTGCCTTGGATTCACTTTTGGCACCTTCCCTGCTTGTTTGCAAGTCATAGAGCAGGCAAGGAGAAAATGCAGAGGCACTTGGACCCAGCTAGGCAGCACCTACAGTCTTCCCTGCCTCTTCCATTAACACAAGCAGGCAGAGCAGACGCTGCGTTCCACTGCCAAGTCTGCAGGAGACCAGATGAGCATTTGAGAGTCTCACTACTTGGAATGTCTCACAGTCCAATCACTTGAAAAAGCGGAGATTGGGTCCCGATCCTAGGGACCATATCCGGATATCGAGATATTGGTGGGACCTACTTTTCAAATGGTCCCCAAGCTCCATGTTCAGGGAAGGACTAAGCCCCTTCACTTAAGAACAGTTCCTGAGAGCTGATAAGGATTTTCCACTTATGAAAGTATTACTACACAACAAAATCCAGTGTCACATGAAGGCTCTACACCTCCTCCCTCAGCAAAATCATTAACAGCTTTGGCTTCAATTACCACCTCTATGCTGATGATACTCAGATCTACCTCTCTACCCCTGATCTCGCTCCTCCTGTCCTTTCCAAAGTCAGCGACTGTATTATCTGGCATTTCCTTCTAGATGGCCTCTCACCAACTAAAATATCAACATGTCCAAGACTGAGCTCCTACTAATTCCTCCTTTTGATGCCTCCCCACCTCCTGACTTTTCTATCATGGTTGATGGTATCACTATCTTCCCATCAAACCAGGTTCGCTGTCTCAGTTATACTTGACTTTGTGCTTTCCTTCACCCCCCACATCCAGTCTCTTTCCTCCTCCTGCCGCTACCAAATACATATTTCCAGAATTCGGCCATTTCTTACCGCTGACACCACAAAGCAACTCATCCACGCCCTTGTAATCTCCCGACTTGACTATTGTAATAATCTTTTAGCTGGCCTCCCTCCCTCCCTACAATCCATTCTGAATGACTCTGCCAGGCTTATCCGCCTCACCCACCGCTCGGTCTCTGCGAATGCCTTCACTGGCTCCCCAACCTTTGCAGAATTAAATTCAAAATCCTTACCCTGACCTACAAAGCTCTCACTAACTCAACTCCCCACTACCTGTCCTCACTAAAATACACCCCAGCCCGCTCCCTAAGGTGAAACAGTGACCTGCGCCTAGCTTCTCCCCGCATCGCCTCTTCCCATGATAGACTGCAAGATTTCCCACGCGCGCCCCCCCCCCATCCTCTGGAACGCTCTCCTCGTATGGTCAGACTTTCCCTTCCTTCAAAACGCTCCCTTAAGACATTCCTATTTAGGGAAGCCTACCATCCGACTGACGCAACCAGTCCATCACACTCACCTTGCAGTCCTCTCATCCGGTTTCCACCCCCAACCAGTCTAGATTGTGAGTTCCCATGGGAATAGGGCCCTTGTTTCTTCCTGAACTGGTTTTTCAAAATGTTCAATGTATTGTAACCCTGTCTATATTGTACAACGCTGCAGAATATGCTGGCGCTTTATAAATAAAGATAAAAGGATTAATACTAAATGGTGCACTGAGAAGGGCGGCAATACATGCTACCTCCTAACCACAAATAGTTCCCAGTGTACATCAACAACCTCATACATGTCTCTATGTGATCCTGTAGACGCAAAAAAACTGCCGGTCCTTTATGTAGTTGCAGTTTCCTCATATTATGAATTGAGTTGTTAGTATAGTGGCTCACTTGTAACAGAGCCGGTGTTTTGTCAAATTCTGCTGCCTAGTCAGAATATGCAACCCTGATGCACTGTGCATATGCTTGGCACATGTCACCACATCTGGGCGTCACCCAAAAAGGTATTTAAAACGTGTCCTCGCACTATGTTACACACTGGGCAATAGTCCCACGCTGTACTGTGCCACCTGTAATAAAGCCATACTGCAGGTGCACAAACACTTTCTAAAACACTCCCTGCCCACAATCTGCAAGAGGATTTAGGGGGGGGGGGGGTTATTTTTGTGACTTTCAGCTATCCTGCACAGTTGTCGGGCTGTGGCAACCACAGCACTACAACTGCACAGGAGAGCCAAAGGTCACGAAAATACACACCCTAAATCCTACTGAAGATCGGGAACAATGGGCATGGAGCGTTTAAAGCAAGTGTTGCTGCATCTGCCGTACGGGTTTATACCAGCTGTCACAGGATGAAATGGTACCAAAATCCAATGCGTAGCATAGCTCAAATGCTCGTCTGGAAAACAATGAACAATGTCAGAATTTGCTACCTTGAGGTACTGTGCATGCACACCACTCAGCTGCTCCGCTCACAGTAATGGGATCATATGCAGAGCGCGAAAGAGTTCTAAAAATGTCACAGAACACTGGTAATAATGACTGTCGACGAGTTTACGTATAAGCAGCTTCCCATTACCAGCTCACAGGACGAGGGGCGAAGGTTTCTTTGAATATTTTGTGCATACTTGAAAACAAGAGAAATCTCAATGTATCCTTCCTGGTAAAATACTTTATAAATAAATTTTAACGTAGACTATTCTCATATTGGTCACCAGGAAAGGCTTAATGATCTTAACATGTACAGCTTGGAAAAAAGACGAGACAGAGGAGATATGATAGAAACATTTAAATACGTAAAGGGAATCCACAAGGTAGAGGAAGGGAGCATATTTAAAAGGAAACAAAGTAGCAAAACAAGAGGACATAGTCTTAGATTAGAGGGGCAAAGGTTTAAAAGTAACATCAGGAAGCATTATTTTACCGAGACGGTGGTGGATACATGGAACAGCCTTCCAGTTGAAGTGGTAGAGGCCAAAACAGTAATTGAATTTAAGCAAGCATGGGATAGGCATAAGGCTATCCTAAACAAAAGATAAATCCAGGTAAAGTATCCATGTAATTGGGCAGACTAGATGGACCAAAAGGTTCTTATCTGCCGACATTTTTCTATGTTTCTATTGAGCAACTTTAGGTGCCAAGCAAACAAAATGAAATATATATATATTATTAGTCTCATTGCATGTGTATTAAAAACCTAATGCCAATACTGTGTTCCATTTGGAGAAAAAAAGAAATTGTATGAATATATTTATACTTATTAATAACAAATCTCTAAAGTAGATCATTAATGCAAGTGTTAAAAAACGCATGAAGTGACAAACTGCCTTGGTACATTTACAGGGTTATTCAGAGAGCCGATCTGACCCCGAAATGTCACCGAACAGGGAATTTCCCTATATGGTGCCATTTAGCTAGTCAGAAAGCAAGCAGTTCGCCAAATTTTGTCAAACTGCCAGCAAATACAGTGCCTGTTCGACAGCAATGAAATCCCCATGGAGAAGCAATGGTTACCTTAGATATGAGTATACCGCGTGAGGTTTGTGAAAAAAATTAACATAAAAATTGGAGGGGGTCGCGGTATACTCAGGCAAGCAGAGAGCTCGGCGTGTGAGCACAGCTCGGTGTCAGGCTGTCAGAGGGATAAGGCAGCAGCAAACAATTCACTGGCCGGGCTGTGCTGATGCTAGGAGCGCGGCCAAAGTGGGAGGAGGCAGCAGCACACACTTCACTGTCCGAGCTGTGGAGGAAAGGAGGAGCCACTGGATCGCAGACAAATTAGCTGCTGGGCCTGGAGAGCCAGGGTGATCCGAGCCTTGTCTCACCGTGACAACTACAACCCAGAGCTGGCGGTAAGAGAGCCTGGATTCCTGAACTACAGCGCCCGGGGAAACCCCTGCTAGGAGCAGACGGGTCAGTATGTGCGTGCTTAGTGCGCTCTTCTGACCGCAGCCATGCATCAGCGCATGCGAGAGCAGAAGGAACGTCCGGGAGAGTGGACGTTTCTTCCATTCTGTCGTCCTTGTAGCCACCTCGCTCAGCGCAAAGCTCCTTGCGTTATATATTCGATGCTTGAGGTCACATCACATCTCAATAAAACATTTCCATTCATCACGTTATACTCGAGTATCTACGTTAATTTATTTAGAAAACACCAACCAGCCGTGAAAACATGTCGAAATGCCCTGCTGTTTGGTGCTTTCATTCGGCAGGTTTAATCAGGCGAATCCTTTAGGTTTCAATGTTAAAAAAAAAAATATTCCCGCTTTTATTCAATATCTAATAGAATAGTTTAATCTGCATTAAAAAAAAGTCTATTGATTTTTTTAGGCAAATATAATTTTCAGGATTTTTAAATAGTGGGTTTTTTCTGTAACAGACCTTTTTATTAGCATTCATAGAACCTTATAATGTTAATTCCAGAGGCAGAAAAGCATGGCTACCATGTCGCTACCACTTAGCATGACTAAGGCTTAGAGCCAAAAAGTTGTAATTTTAGCCCCCCCCCCCCCCGGCAGTGAATAAAGAATTTTTTCTATGGTTAATTTGGTGTGGTCCATCGTTGTGAAAATATATGTTAATGCGAGACATTTTCGTTCACTACTTATTTGCAAACAGCGTTTCAAATCCTTTCCCCCCCTCCCTTACCCCACTCCTTAGCGTTTTCCAACAGCTGGTCGTCTTTTAACAGATGTGTTCGGCGTGTTTTTTGCGGCAGTTCAAGTGATCCTATACTTCGTATCAGATGCAGTTTTCAGTCAGATTTTCAAGTCCCTTCCTTGCACTCCAGGGATCCTGCGATGAATGCTGAATTCACCGCAGGGTGGGGAAATTTGATTCCCCAAGGTGCGGGGAATGAGAGAGCACCGAAATGTCAGCGACATTCCGATACACAATATAGGGGTTATTCACAGGGTAACAATGGCATAATTCAGGGGTCAGCAACTTTGTCGCTCTACATAGGTTTTGGAACTACATCTTCCATGATGTGCAGTCAACCTAGTGAGTGGCCAATAGCAGTTTGAAATCATTTGGAAGGCCAAGTTGCCAACTCCTGGAATAATCAATCTTTGGAGGCTTATCCTTTACATCTATGTGCAAATAATTTTTACATTTCTGAAACAAAATGGTATCTGTAACTTCGAAGTGAACAAATATGCATAAAAGGTCTTCATATTGCTTTGGTTGTATGTCAAAGCTAAAATCGAATGTTCACCTGAGCTCTCAGAACAATTTATCCTTATGAATACCAGTGAGACGGACCAAACAATCAAAATAGCACATTCACTGACATGGAACACCACTCGGAAACAGGGACAAAACAGGAAGTGACCTTTCTGGATAGAACCACTTGGAAGGGGAGCACAAAGGAGGCCTCATACTCTGAATGGAATTAGACTAGACTCCCCCAACCCCCCCCCCCCTCGCCAATGGAGGGAGGTCTTAACACCAAAATCAGCAGAAGCACACTGAACATATTGTCTGGCCATTACAAAAAGGTACAGAGAGGGTGGCCTGATACTCCACATGTCCTGGGTCAACTGGATTTGGAAGCAAATTCTTATTTATTCTTGTAAATCATCAACATTATTTCTCATTTTCTTAGCAGGTACATCCCGTCCTGACCACTCCGCTCCGCTCTGCCAATGATCTTATGTTATCTGCTCCTCATACCCGAACCCCCAACTCCCGCCTTCAGGACTTCTCCCGAGCTGTCCCCTTTCTATGGAACTCCCTCTCCTGCAACATCAGACTCTCCCCGTCTCTCCAGTCCTTCAAGACATCGCTGAAAACCCATTACTTTAGGGAAGCCTATTGGCTCACTCCCTAATCCCCCCCCCCATTTTTTCATCTCTTGCTCCTTCTTCCCACACGCACCCCATTACTTCTTGTACTCTATTCACCCTCACCTAGCGTGTCACCCCTCTCCGCTTAGATTGTACGATCTCGAGCAGGGTCTTCTCTCCTACTGTTTGGTGTGTGTGTGTGTGTAATGTGTATGTACATTTGTTATTCTGTCTCTCCCATTGTACAGCGCTTCAGAACCTGTTGGCGCTTTATAAATGCTTTTAACTGTAACCGCCCAACCCATTAAATTCCTTCAGTATAGCTGTAGCAGTAGTGTTTTTTACTCATTACTGAAAAACCAATGAGTATAAAATCATTTATTATTATACCCTCCAAAGAGTTCCGAAACATGAGGAACCAGAAAACCAAATTACTGTAACCCCTCCCCCCTTTTAGGTTTCCCTATTATGCTCAGACCTTTTTGTAATTGTATCGGATTTTTGCCCCACAGCAGCTGGTGTGCCAGAGATGGTCTGTTTCCTGCCATCCTGGCTGCTGTGGAATGCAATATGAAAACACTCACACGGTTGCTGGGGCTCCCTTCTAGGCTGTAGCCACTTCTCTCACTGGGCCGCAGCTCTCAGCTCCAGTCTGTCTGCGAATGTCGCTGTTGCAATCAAGAGCTTCCCCTTGGAGATTGGTTACCTAATGGCTTGGGGACGAGCACACAAAGTGTCTGAAAAAGTCTGCACGTCAAGTACCTGTAAAAGCAAGTAAAGCTAGAGATGAAATGTGATGGTCAGAGACTGGGGTGCTCAGAGACATGGTGAGGACAATATGAACCTTAATATAAACGTTATCATACTTTCAAGCCAGTGTTAAGTCTAATCCTGTTACCATTAACAAACAGGTCACGACTTGCATTCCCCAATGCCAGGAGTCGGCAACCTTGGCTGCCCAGATGTATTGGAACCACACTTCCCCCAAGGCTCAGCCAAGATGAGTGCTGGGCATCATGGGAGATGCAGTTCCAAAACATCTGGAGGACCAAGGTCCCGGACCTCTGCTACCTTTCCTTGTAGACCCCTTTGTACACATGCATGTTCCCAGAGAACAGGTAATGGACATGTGCCAGTACCTCAGTGCCGCAACACAGGGCATGTCTAGAATCAGGAAGGCCTTAGGAACAGCCCTAATACAAAGGCCTCTCATTATGCAAAAAGCAACCCAAAAGAAGCGCGCATGGCCCTGCTGGTAGAGCGGTGTGTGAATGCAGGAGTGTATTTGTGTATGAAGTAAAGAAGTGCAAATTCCAGCTTGTGAAGCCATAGAGTAAGCCAGGCTTTAGGCGCTCCAACCGCCTAATGATATAGTTGTGTCATTAGAAGCAGCTCTAAGAGAGTGCCCTCTCCTGGCAATGTGCCAGGATCTCACCTCTCCCCAGCACCACACCTGGCATAGGAGCACTGAGAGGCAGTTTTGGGAAATTAGGGTAAGGGAGGAGGAGGAGATGAATACGCCCAATCACATCACTTTGTGGACTACACAGATTTGAATGTACATGGGACTCTGTGGTGTTGAATTACTGTACCCTTTAGGTAATGTGGTATAACACACGTGAAATAGGTCACAGAACGAATCCATATCAATGCTTTTCGCCCTTATGGCAGAGGAGCCAGCAGTTGTCATGGTAAATGTACACCTAGCAGTTGAAGCTGGCCTTCTAGCTCTGGGAGCCGCTTGGTTGTTTGTGCATTGCTCACAGCACACACTGCCTGCACATGCACGCGCACAGCTGCTTTCCCAGGCGTCCCGCGACCCTTGGCACGTTCACATCAATGTACCCAGCCGTGTGTAAGAAGCCAGTGAACATACAGTTAACCCCTCCCTCTCCGCTACCTGCTCTTTCCAACCAATGCAGCTCGTTCCCTCCCTTCGGTGTGTACTGTCTCTTTAAGAAGCAGCAAGATGGAGTCTTGTGTAGGAAGGGGGCATCTGATGTGCGGAGATCCCCTTACGAAATGTGCTTGGTCCTACAATACAGCCCCCTCCCTTCACACCCACCGGGCGGGCGGGCGCAGAGAAACCCCCCGATTCATTTCCCGGGTCATGAAGGCGCCGGGCCCGCACCCCCCCCCCCCGGGCAGGTGATAGCGCTTACCGCCTGTGCATGCATCCCCCGCCGCTGCTACTTGTCAATAATTCAGGGGAGCCCGATCCGGTTTCACTTCCCAGTCCGCCTCGTCCCCTCTGCTTTCTGTCTGGGTCTCTTCCTCCTCAGCACATACCGGGTGTGTTCACTGGGTGTGGCCCCCGGGCCCTCCGGTGCACATGTTGTGTGGGGGGATGCAGCGGGCTGGGTATGTGGGGCACTCAGGCAGGCTGCCTCTTGTCTGCCCGCTGCTGCTGCTGCTGCCGCCCTCCTCCTCTGGGTGTGTTGTAGGGTGGGGCCTCGGATTTCTTTACAGCAGGTTCTCTCGGTGTTTCGGGCTCTTAGGGGGTTCGCTCGGTTACCCGCGGCTCGCTCAGCTCTGTGTGCTTTGGCTTCCTCTGTATTTTCTCGCCCTCCTCCGCTCTTCCCTGGCTGCCTGTCCCTAACCACACCCTACAACTCCACCCCACACCCAGTCTGTCAGTCAGCCCTGCACTGCATAGAGGAGCAGCACAGTCACCTCTAGCTCTCTTCCCTGTGTACTGCAGCACACCCACCGCCCATACCTCCCTGCACTGCATGCTGAGCACACACAGCCAGCTCCGGCATCTGCACTGCATTATATTGTACTGCATGGTGACCCATGGCTCTCTGTGATGCATATTGTACCACATAGTAAATCCTAGGTCTTGGTTATGTACAGTATATGGTAAATAGAGCATATAGCCGACCATGGGAGTCCGCCCTGCATCTTGTAATACCTGGTCACACCCAGGTCTGTATTATAATATTATACTTTATTTAAAAACCTATTCAACACTGCACTGCATATTGTAGCACACAGCCACCTCTAGATCCCAGCACTGCATATTGTAGCACACAGCCACCTCTAGATCCCAGCACTGCATATTGTAGCACACAGTCACCTCTAGATCCCAGCACTGCATGTTGTAGCACACAGTCACCTCTAGATCCCAGCACTGCATATTGTAGCACACAGTCACCTCTAGATCCCAGCACTGCATATTGTAGCACACAGCCACCTCTAGATCCCAGCACTGCATATTGTAGCACACAGTCACTCTAGGTCCCAGCACTGCATATTGTAGCACACAGTCACCTCTAGATCCCAGCACTGCATATTGTAGCACAGTCACCTCTAGATCCCAGCACTGCATATTGTAGCACACAGTCACTCTAGGTCCCAGCACTGCATATTGTAGCACACAGCCACCTCTAGATCCCAGCACTGCATATTGTAGCACACAGTCACCTCTAGGTCCCAGCACTGCATATTGTAGCACAGTCACCTCTAGATCCCAGCACTTCATATTGTAGCACACAGTTACTCTAGATCCCAGCACTGCATATTGTAGCACAGTCACCTCTAGATCCCAGCACTGCATATTGTAGCACACAGTCACTCTAGGTCCCAGCACTGCATATTGTAGCACACAGTCACCTCTAGATCCCAGCACTGCATATTGTAGCACAGTCACCTCTAGATCCCAGCACTGCATATTGTAGCACACAGCCACCTCTAGATCCCAGCACTGCATATTGTAGCACACAGCCACCTCTAGATCCCAGCACTGCATATTGTAGCACACAGCCACCTCTAGATCCCAGCACTGCATATTGTAGCACACAGCCACCTCTAGATCCCAGCACTGCATATTGTAGCACACAGTCACCTCTAGATCCCAGCACTGCATATTGTAGCACACAGTCACCCCTAGATTTCTGCACTGCATATTGTAGCACATAAATTAGATTGCTACACTGCATTTTTTTATCAGTCACCCCTAGATTTCTGCACTGCATATGGCGGCACGTGGTCACCCATAGGATTCTGCACTGCATATTGTATCAGATCACCCCTAGGTCACTGCACCTCATATTGCAGCACGTGGAAATCCCTTGGTCTCTGTATTATTATTCTACTTTATTAAAATGGCCAACATATTCTGCAGGAGTGTACATACATATTGTAGCACATAGTCAATTCTAAGACTTTTTTCGCAAGCTGTAAAACACAAAGTCCAGCCTAGGCCAATGCATTGCATATTGAAGCACATGGTCATCCCTATTTATAGCATGTGGTCGGTCACCCCTAAGGCTAGGGTCAGACGAACGCATTTATCGCGTTGTCCGTGGAAAAGTGCGTTCGAACGAATGGACGTATTTTTTCACGGAATACGCAATAGCGGTCATACGATGCGCATTTACGTCCGTGATTTTGTACGGATCAATAAAACACTTTTTGTGTCTGGACGTTATGTTAGCCGGACATTAGCAGCGTCTGACGTCTCCTAATCACACACACACACCGCTATGCGGCCGCAGCGCACTCTGTACGTCAGTAGTAGCGGTTTGACGTTCTCGATAAAATGCGTTCGTTGTTGGCCACTTGCGTTGCACGGACGAACTTTCGTGCGGCCGTTCGTCGTATGTTCCCCGGCATTGGAAGTCATTTGCTGCTAGCATGGCCGTGATTTCGTGCGGCTAAACGCACGTGAAAACTGCATTAGTCTGACCCTAGCCTTAATCTCTGCATTGCATATTGTAGGAAATGGTCACCCCTAGATCTCTGTACTGCATATTGGATGATATGGTCACCCTTGATCTCTGCCCTACTTATTGTAGCACATACAGGTCTATTCACTGAAAGGTGACACTCAGGAGAACTGCAGGAGAGGTGAAAATTCTATGTCAAAATAGCCAAACCAGAAAAATTCTCCCATTTATCTAATTTTCCAAATTGGCTATTTGGTCTAGATTGTTCTCTTCTGCCAATTCTCCTGAGTTTCACCTTTTAGTAATAGACCTGTTAGTCACCCCCTAGGTCTCTGCACTGCATATTGCAACACAGTCACCCCCAGATCTCTGCACTGCATATTGTAGCACATAGTCACCCCTTGGTCTCTGCATTGCATTCTGCAGCACATGGTCAGTTAGTTGGTCACCTCTAGGTCTCTGCACTGCATATTGTAGCATGACATCCAATTGGTGTCTGCAGACAGACTAATTTCTTCAATTGGTAACAGTGTCCTTCCAATTACATCTTGTGTCATTTGTGTCAGGGGGCAGGGAGAGGCTCATAGACGTCACGAAGGAGACACTTTGCCATAAACCCCCAAATCAGAGCAGTGCACTTATGTGAATGTCTCCGTCATCATTGCCAAGGCACGCCATTTATCCATCTGCAGTCCAAGGTGCCCCTGTGAACAACCCAAATGAGTAATAAATGGGGGAGTTCTTATTTCCCATTATAGTGTCCAGTACATCCCACCTAGGTAACCCACAAGTTTAAACAGTGTATCCACCTGCTAGGATAAACCAATAGTTTTCCCCCTTCCCAGGGGCGTAACTACCAGGGGTACAGAGGGTGCCACCGCACCTGGGCCCTTGAGTCCAGGGGGCCCACACTTGCCTGCCTGGGCCTGCCTATATTTTATATACAGTATACAATTCTTTTTTGAATTTATTTTATACTTATTTGTGAGTTTTACTTTGGAGCTCTGTGATACGTTCATACACACCACATATTGCTGTTAGTTTTGTTGCTGTGGAACTCAGATTTACACTGATACACACTGCACATTACTGTGAGTTTTATTGCTGTGAAACTCTGAAATGTTCATACACTGCACATTACTGAGTTTTATTGCTGTGCAGCTCTGTGATACGTTCATACACAGCGCACATTACTGTGAGATTAATTGCTGTGGAGCTCTGTTATACGCTCATACACATGCGCACATTACTGTTAGTTTTATTGCTGTGGAGCTCTGTGAGATACAAATAGTGCACATTACTTAAAAAGAATGGGATGGACTGAAGAGGTCATAGTGGACCTGGAAAAAAATGTGACACCGATTGTCTGGAGTCAACATTGGGGACCAATGCATGTTGACGGGAGGGGGGGCAAAATATGTTTTTGCCTAGGGGGGCTGTCATGGTTCCTGCACCTGGGCCCTGAGGTTTCTAGTTACGCCTCTGCCCCTTCCATTAGCATATATGCATGCGGCATCATGTGTTGTCTCTTCCCGCACTGAGATCTTTCTTAGTGGATCTTCTAGCAGGTCTGCCCAACTGTATTCGGGACCAATCTGTTGTCCCAGTATCAACCTGCACTTGTGCAATGTTATGGGGTGCGACTCACTTCTCAAGGTGCCTACTCCATATCTGACTTCTGAACAACATGATCGTCTGATTTGCCCTTTTCTTAAAACAGCTGGTGTACTGGAATCCAATAGAATTTTATCAAAACGTAGTATCAACGTCTCTCTACCCACCACTCATTATGCAAATTGGATATCAATGTATAAACATTAAGACATGCTAGGTTTTAGGGAATCCATATGATATTTGTAATCCATGTCTTATTTTTCTGGAGGCTTAATAAGGAAACATATGACTGGAACCCAATAAAAGCTTCTAAATGTGTTTGCCAAAAGGGTACTCCTTTCTCTCTGAGAAAATAGTGGAGGAACTGCATTCCCACAGGTTCCTGCTCGACTTGACCCTTGCTGCTAGGTGACCCTATTATACCTTACATCAGGGATGCTCAACCTTCTTGAAGTCGAGGGCCACTTTGAAAATGTTGGTATGCATCACCGTCTACACAACCGTTATATACAATGCACTCTCAATTTAATGAATGACAGATTCAGTTAATGAAAACACAGAGGCTGCTTATTTTTTATTCATAATTCAATTTTATGGACTATTCTGTGGTAGTAATTGGAAGCAATGCTCCACAAGACAAACAGTCCTTCATGTTGTCACTTTTTACTTGAGTACTTCATAATAAATGCAATTGTGTCTCCTATGCACATTTTTATCAGGAGTGTGTGCTGAGGACTTCATAGGGATCACTGCCTGTATCTGATGGAAAGTTCAGCAGCAGGGGCGGACTGACAACTAATGCGGCCCCTGGCCAATTCTAGATCATGTGGACCCCTTGAACCACTCCCACAGAGGGCTACACCCATACAAAACCCCGTCCATACAACGCAACACCCACATGTACATTTTTTACTAAAATTGTGGTGGATACATGGAACAGCCTTCCAGTTGAAGTGGTAGAGGCTAAAACAGTGATTGAATTTAAGCAAGTATGGGATAGGCATAAGGCTATCCTAAATAAGAGATAAATCCAGGTAAAGTATCCCTTAAGGCTAGGGTCAGACAAAAGCATTTTTCCCCGCGAACGTGAAAAAGTGCGTCCGAACGCATTGACGTATTTTTTTCACGGAATGCGCAAAAACGGTCAGACGACGCGCATTTTCGGGCGTGATTTTGTACGGATCGTCAATAAAACTCTTTTTGCGTCTGGACGTTATGTTGGCTGGACATTAGCCGCGTCTGACATCTCCTAATCACGCAAACACATCGCTATGCCGCAGCTGCGCACTCAGTACGTCAGTACTAGCGGTTCAGCGTTCTCAGAAAAATGCGTTCAAATTCCACTTGCGTTGCACGGCCGGACTTTTGTGCAGCCGTACATCGTATATTGGCCGTCATTGCCCGTCATCTGCTGCTAGTGCGGCCGTAATTATGTGCGCCAGACCACAGCCTTAATTGGGCAGATTAATTGCCGACATATTCTATGTTATATTGTGTGGTCCTCCCAGCTGATACATTGGTACACGCTGGGAGGGGGTCACAACAAAAGCACTCATAAAAAAATAAAACAATTTTTTTTGCAGAATTTTTTATTGTTTGATAGAGAAAGGCAACTCCTGTGGTGGGCACCTTTCTCTATAAAACTAAAATAAATTGTAAAAAAAAATGTAAATGCTTTTTAATTATTCATTTATTTATTTACCTAGTAGACAAAGTATCTTACCCAAGTTTTGTAATTATATTTGGGCAGGGGAGGGGGTGCTCTATATTTCTGTGCCTACTGGCTCCTCATATGTAAATTGAGCCCTGATCCTTCCCTAATAATAGAGATGGTAACAGTGGGACACTACATTATCCCTTAACACTTTACTGTAATTAAATGTTGTTTCTTTCTAGGGATCACATCCATTATGCATTAAAAAAGATTGCAAATGGAGCTTTGTATGCTAACGTCTGTGTTTTAATGCAAAAATGTGTATACATGTTTATATGAGTATGGGTTAATGTAATCCTATTTTTTTTTCCAGATAAATTTTTTATTGGTGTATATGCAAAATGGAACAGCATAATACATCATACCAATCAGTACAAGCGGTTACGCAGGACCAACAAATAGATATGATTAATGGTCAAGAAGGTATGCGATGAGATATGCATATTACGACAAAAATGCCGTAAAGTAAGGAAGAAACACCTTTTTATAATAAGAAAAACAGAATAAGAAAAAAGGAAAAGAGAAAGAAAACAACAAAAATATAACAGTAACAATGTAACACTACTGTGAGCACGCTTCAGCAACTAAAGGGGGACCCCAGAGGATATAAATGTCGACCACTGCTCCCATGTCTCCGGGAAGGTGGGCAGAGAGTCAGACAGTTTGTGAAACATGTGTTCATATTTATACACCCCTTCTAATTTAGATAACACTTCTTTAATAGTGGGTGGCGTAACAGAACGCAATGTTGGGCAATTACTGACTTGGCCACCGCAAGTACAATAGACAACACACCTCGGAGAGACACTGGGATCGAAGTGGGAAGGAAGTGAAGTAGGTACAGCTCCGGGGTTGGTTGTAGGTCAGGGATGTGCATTGTGATATCAATCTCTGCACCTCCGGCCAGAAGCAAACCAATGCCGGGCACTGCCTGAAGAAATGGAGGAGCGTCCCCCTGTCCCCTATCAGCGCCAGCAGAGATCCGAAGCCCCGGGTATGTAGGCCAGTCTGGACGGGTTGAGATACCACCTATACATTAGCTTAAGATGTGATTCCCTGAGGTTAGTACTACTTGTAAGTTTATAAACCGAAGAGGAGGCATAATATCAATCCTCAATGGGGAAAGTTAAGCCAAGGTCTTTCTCCCATCTAGTCATGTACGCCAGTTTTTTCTTGGATGTAGGGGAAATTAAGCTTTGGTAACAGCGCTAGCGGTTTTTGGTTGCATTTTTTTACCCAAACATAGTTTGTGAAAGGGGAGAAACTCCTTATCTGAAAAGGACTTGAGGTTATTCTTTAGCAGGAGGTGTTTAAGACGAAGAAATGTGAATATTTCCTTGGAGGGCAAACCAAATTCTGAACACAAATCAGGAAAAGGCTTAATGGAATTGTGGGAGAGGAGATGGTGGGTGTGGGTGACGCCTTGTAAAATCCATCCATGCAGTGACAGGTCAGGAGTCAGATTGTCTAAGAAGCGCAAGGCGCAAAACTAAGTAGGGGAAATGGTTTCAAAAGCTTCATTCCCCACTGCCGCCAAGCTGACAGGGAGATGGCTGAGGAGGGCAACAAACCAGCCATCTCAGCCCTGGGATTATGAGCATACCACATGAAATCTTGGATGACATACGGTTTGACCATAGCATTTTCCAGACAGAGCCAAAGAGGAGATTCCTCCGCATGCAGAGAAGACAGGAGTTGGGCTAACATCGTCGCCTTGTAGTAACAGAGATTATCAGGGAATCCAAGTCCACCATGGGACTTGGGCAACAAAACAACAGCAGACTTGAGCCTGGGCGGCCGCCGCTTCCGAATGCAAGCAACCAGTATTCGCTGGAGGCGAAGCAGGAGATATGTGGGGATGTATGTCGGGAGGTTATGAAAAAAGTACAATAGTTGGGGCAAAATCATCATCTTAATTGCGGGAATCCGGCCAAGCCAGGAGACCTCCACACCTTGCCATTGTGATAACAGTCGTTCCAATGTCTGGAATAGGGGGATGAAGTTTTCCTCAACTAAAGAACTTCTAGACTTGGTGAGGGAGACACCTAGGTATTTTAAAGAAACAGATCGCCAATCAAAATGGAAACTCTGACTTAGCTGGGTAAGGGAGGACGCAGGAAGATTATTAGGCAAAGCCTGTGTCTTAGCTATTTTGTTCTTATAATAGGACAGGGAGCTGAATCTATCTAGTAATCGGAACGGGGATCAGTGAGTTCTCAGGGTGCGTGAGGAATAGCAAAATGTCATCAGCGAACATTGACAACTTTTGGTCGCCTATAGGGGTCGAAAGGCCCGATATGTCAGCAGATCTTCGGATGTGTGAAGCTAGAGGTTCCATCGCCAAAACAAAAATCAATGGTGAAAGAGGGCAGCCTTGGCGGGTGCCGTTTGTAATTAGGAATGGGGGAGAAAGAAAGCCTGAGGTGAGAACTCTAGCTGTCGGTGAGGAGTATAACGCCAGAATGCTTTGAATAAAAGAAGTTGGAATCCCATAGACCTCCAACGCCTGTTGCATATAACCCCAGTGGATCCGGTCAAACGCCTTCTCGGCGTCAAGCGCCAGCAAAAGGCCCGGGGTACCCGATTTGTGTGCCAAGTCTACAACGTCTATAATGCGTTGGGTGTTGTCGCACGTCTGTCTACCAGGAATAAATCCCGTCTGTTCGGCTGAAATAATTTTCGGGAGCAGAAGAGCCAGTCTAGAGGCCAGTAGCTTATCATATAGTTTTGTGTCCACGTTAAGTAAGGATATAGGTTGAAAGTTGGCGGCACACTGGTCAGGAGGTTTTCCTGGCTTAGGGAGGGTAATGATTGTCGCCTGAAGCATCTCAGCTGGAATCTGCCCTGTCGATTTAGGCTGGGGTCAGACGAGCGTAGTGTTCACGTCCGTGATTGCGCCTAAAAGTACGTCCGTGATAGCATGACAGAAAGCCCATCGGAGCCCGACACGAAGTACGACCGCACTGAACTGCGGACGCACAACGGCCGCGGCCCACGGACGCAAGGCAGGCAGGAACGTACATCCCCTAGAACAGCCGCACAAAGTGCGCTGCGTCCGCAACGTCTGCATAGCTTTGTGTGTGAGTGATGGAATGTGGTCAGACGGACTGCATTTATACGTCCAGCATTTTTCACGGACAAAATGGTTTTGCTTTTTAATTTATTTTTCCTCCTACATCCGTCAAAATATAAACGTCAGTGAAAAAAACGGACTGTGTGACCACTACTGTGTATTCCGTACTGACGTACGTCCGTGTGCAAGGACGTACAGTCCATAGAAATCACGCTCGTCTGACCCTAGCCTTAATCATATTAAAGACTCGAGTAAGAGTCGGCACCAAAAGTGAACTGAATCGTCGGTAATAAAAGTTGGAGAAGCCATCAGGGCCTGGGGCTTTGTGTTTGAGAAGATTCCTAATGTCACGGTTCCCAGATCCCACCACGCAGTACTTAATGTCCAACACTCCACAGAGCCCAGAAGCTACCAACAGAGTAGCCGTGAAAGATCTCTAACTGTCTGGTCCTTAGAATTGGCCAGGTAAACTAGCTAGACAGAAAGGGTTAACAACACGGGGAGTAGTCAGCCGAGCCAGAATCAGGAATACAGAGTTCAGAATGGTCAAATGGAATAGCCGGGTCGATATCAGAGCAGTGGCGTAGTACAAGAAAATGGTCTAGGGCAACAGAAGGCAGAATAGTCAGAAATAAGCAGAGGTCAATAACGGGTTAATTCAATATAGCAGTCAGGTACAAGGAGCTCAGGTATGGATAACCACGATCTGGCAACTGCTGAGAATACACTGAGGGTTTTTAAAGACCTTCACCAGACCACGCCCCCCACTCAAGCCGCGCCTCATGCAACCACCTCCCTGCCTGTCTCCATTTAAACCGGGCATTGGTCAGCGAGCAGCATCAGACATGCTGCCCTCAAGCACACAGGTAGGGCTGGAAGCTCCCAACGTTACAGTACCCCCTCTCCACGGGAGGCCACCGGACGACCAACAGGACGAGCGGCAGGACGACCACCAGGGCGATCGGGGTGTGAGGCATGGAACGCCCTGACCAACCTAGAGGCAGACATGTCGGAAGCTGGAATCCAGGACCGGTCCTCTGGACCATAACCCACCCAATCGACCAAGTACTGCAGAGCGCCCCTGCACAGCCTAGAATCCAAAACCCTCCTAACCTCATACTCAGATTCACCATCAACCTGAATAGGTGGAGGAGGAGGAACGACCCGCGTGTACCTGTTACACAACAAAGGCTTCAGTAGGGAGGTGTGGAAGACGTTGTGCATGCGAAGATGTTTAGGAAGGGCAAGAGCATAAACCACAGGATTAATACGGCGAATGATCTTATATGGACCTATAAACCGAGGTGCCATTTTCATAGAAGGCACCCGCAACTTCACGTTTCTAGTGGACAACCAAACTCTATCCCCCACGTTATAGGAGGGAGCTTGTAACGTATGCCTGTCAGCCTTGCGTTTCTGGACAGCAACATTGCGCTCCATATTTTCTCGAATCTGTCTCCAAATCTCTTGCAGTTGAGTGAGATGGTCATCGAGAGCCGGGATGGTCTGTTCAGTAAACTGAAGCGGTAGAGCCGGAGGGAAAAAACCATAGATGGCAGAAAAAGGAGAGTGGCCAGTGGTCTCGTTAACGGCGTTATTACGTGTATACTCAGCCCAGGGCAACAACTCCGACCAATTGTCTTGTTGTTGTGTGGTAAAGCAACGTATGTACTGCTCGAGACCCTGATTTGCCCTCTCTGCTGCCCCATTAGTTTGTGGATGGTATGCTGAAGAGAAGGCCAATTGCACCCCCATCTCCGCACAGAAAACCCTCCAGAACCGAGAGACGAACTGGGCTCCTCTGTCAGAGACTATTTCAGACGGAACCTCATGTATTCGTACAATCTCTCTAGCAAATACAACCACCAGTTCTTTGGCTGTAGGAAGCTTAGGTAGAGGGACAAAATGAGCCATTTTGGAGAAGCGGTCTACAACTGTCAGAACCACAGTATGACCCTTGGACTTCGGCAAGTCCACCATAAAATCCATAGATAGATGAGACCAAGGCCTCTTAGGCATGGGTAAAGGCTGCAATAGACCGACAGGCAAGGATTTACTGGTTTTGCTTCTGGCACAGACTTGACAAGCCAAAACAAACAGACGTACGTCCTGTCACATGGTGGGCCACCAGAACTGTCTGGAGATACTGGTAAGAGTCTTAGTAATACCAGGATGACCTGCTGGTTTAGAATCCGAAACATTATGAGTAATTCTTGTCTTTCCTTTTCAGGTACAAACAACCTATCTGGAGGCTTGTCAGGTGGAGCCCCTACTTGAACTGCCTGGAGGCGTTCCAGGAAAGGCGAGGAGACAGACAAGACTGTGGAAGCCACAATACGTTCAGGAGGAACTATAGGATTGTGGTCTTGTGTATTAGACTCATACGGGTCATATTGACGAGATAAGGCATCAGCCTTTACATTGCGGTCACCTGGTCTGTAAGTCAATACAAAATTAAACCGAGACAGTAGCAATGACCACCTGGCCTGTCTCGCGTTCAAACGTTTAGCATCCCCGATGTACGTAAGGTTCTTATGATCAGTAATTATCAATAAAGGGTCAAGAGTACCTTCCAACAAATGTCTCCACTCTGATAGGGCAGACACAATAGCAAGCAATTCTCTGTTACCGATATCATAATTGCGTTCTGCTGGTGATAATTTTCTTGAAAAGAACCCACAAGGATGTAGAGGTTTTCCTGGAGACTCTCTTTGAGACAGGACAGCCCCAATGCCTATCTCGGAAGCATCAACCTCAAGAGCAAACGGAATCCTGGGATCAGGATGCCGTAACACGGGAGCGGAAGTGAAAGCTTGTTTGAGGGCTTCGAATGCTTGTTTGGATTGAGAAGACCAGATCTGGTTCTTCAGACCTTTACGTGTCATATTAATGATAGGGGAGGCTACAGCGGAATAATTCTTGATAAATCTCCTATAATAGTTGGAAAACCCCAGAAACCTCTGTATGGCCTTGAGACCTTGAGGGAGAGGCCATTCTGAGATGGCCGTGAGTTTAGAAGGATCCATCTCAAAACCTTTTGGAGTGATAATATACCCAAGAAATTTCACAGTAGTAATGTCGAATAAACACTTCTCTAGTTTGCAATAAAGACCATTGTCCAGTAATTTTGCTAATACCTGTCTGACATGTGCATGGTGGGTTTTCAGATCGGGAGAGTAAATCAATATATCGTCTAGGTATACTATAACAAAGGTTTGTAAGAAATCTCTGAGCACATCATTAATAAAATCCTGGAATACCGCTGGAGCATTACAAAGACCGAAAGGCATGACCAAGTATTCATAATGCCCACTCCTAGTGTTAAATGCTGTTTTCCACTCATGCCCCTCTTTTATACGTATCAGGTTGTAAGCTCCTCTCAAATCAAGTTTTGTGTATACTGCTGACCCCCTTAACCTGTCGAACAGTTCTGATATGAGAGGGATAGGGTACACGTTCTTAATGGTGATCTTGTTAAGCCCCCTATAATCGATACACGGGCGTAAATCTCCCTCTTTTTTAGACTCAAAAAAGAACCCAGCCCCTGCTGGAGAAGAGGAACGTCGGATTAAACCTCTCTCCAAACTCTCCTTTATGTACTCCTCCATAATTTGGTTCTCCTTTATGGAAAGAGGATATACTTTGCCTCGAGGAGGCATGGTACCAGGATGAATATCTATGGCACAATCATATGGTCTATGTGGAGGCAGTTTCTCTGCCTCCCTTTTATCAAATACAGCCCTGAGGTCGGCATATTGTTCAGGAACCTCTGTAGACAATGGAGGAGCTGTGGGTGTGTTCAGGGCACCGACATGCTGAATGGGTATTAAACAAGTCCCAAAACAAGCAGCACTCCAAGACAGTATCTCTCCCTTAGCCCAATCAATAACAGGATTATGTTCCACCAACCAAGGGAAACCAAGTACAACAGGATTGGAAGGTGAATGGATAACTTGAAATATGATTTCTTCTTTATGCAAGAGACCAGTGGTAAGAACCACTGTAACCGTATCGTGAGTAATCCTAGGGCAGGATAACGGTCTGACATCTATGGCTTCGACGGCTAAGGGTGTCTCTCTTACAACCAGAGGTAGAGAAATGGAAGAAGCGTAGTTAACATCGATAAAGTTGCCAGCAGCCCCAGAATCCAAAAAAGCAGTAGTATGTGTGGTCTTGGTCTCCCAAGCCAAGGATACTGGTAACATAAGTTTAGTGTCTTTGACAGGAGACATGCACGTCACACCCAAGGCCTGTCTCCTCAGCTGCCTTAGGTGCTGTAGTTTTCCGGCTTATCATGTATCTTAGGACGAGTAGGACATTGAAATCGTACATGTCCCCCCAAACCACAATACAGGCACAATCCCTCACAAAAACGCCTTGTTCTCTCTTCCTCTGTAAGCCTAGTACGGCCTAGTTGCATAGGCTCAGAGGGAGGAGATAACTCTCTTGGTGGTGCCTGAAAGACAGGGGCCAACCTAGGTAACGGTCTCTTGGGTTTCTCTCTTGGAGTCCTTCTGTCCCTTATCTGATTATCCAGATCTATACAATAATCAATGAGTTCACACAATACCTCAGGTAGTTTACATGGAGCCAATTCATGCATCAATGACTCTGATAACCCCTCCATAAAAGCCAGAACCAGTGTCTCATTTGTCCAGTTCACATCAGAGATCAAGGTTTTAAATTCTATGGCATAATCAGAAACAGTCCTGTTCCCTTGACGTATGCGGAACAAGGATTTGCCAGCTACCATGGCCTTTCTGGTAGGATTAAATGTACGTTGTAACTCGGCTATAAATTCTTTATAATCTCGTATGATAGGCTTCTCTGCCTCCCATAAAGGAGTCGCCCATGTCAATGCTCTGCCAGACAGATGATTAATAATGAACCCCACTTTGGCAATGTCACAGAAATACATCTGTGGATTTAATTTAAAATTAATATCCACGGACGCCGACCGAGCCGGACGCATGGTGTAGGAGCTCCTGCACCTAGCCGTCAAAACGGAGCATAGCAGCAGCACACAGATCAATTTGACCCACCATCTCGATTCCCCCTTACCGGGAACATGCCGGGAACCACCCGAGGGGGCAAAAAACCGGATCCACCGACCCCTGTAGTGGCGCCAATTTTCCAGCGCCGCGGCCTGGATGACAGCCAAGATGGTGGCCGGATCCGCGGCGAGGACACAGGGATAGA
Source organism: Leptobrachium leishanense (assembly GCA_009667805.1). Taxonomy (NCBI): domain Eukaryota; kingdom Metazoa; phylum Chordata; class Amphibia; order Anura; family Megophryidae; genus Leptobrachium; species Leptobrachium leishanense. The sequence continues at coordinate 90,659,559 of CM019071.1, forward strand.
CTCGGTCCCGGGAGGGTCCCAACCAGCGTCTAGAGCTGATATATCGCAGATTCTGGCCAGGATGGGGGACATGCAAACGAGTCTGGCGATGGACATTGCTAAAATAGCCACGGAGGTACGTGCTGAAGTGGGGGCTTTGGGCCTACGCATTGGAGAATTGGAGGAAGGCACGGGGGACCTCGTGGCGGCTCACAATGCGCTGGCGCGCACTACTGACACGTTATCTCACCGCATGGACCGTATGGAACTTGCTCTAGAGGATGTCGCCAATAGATCCCGCCGCAACAACATCCGCCTGCGGGGATTGCCCGAATCTGTACAAACACGGGAGCTACACGAGACTGTGCTGGGCCTTCTCAAACGCTTGGTACCAGAGGTGCCCCCGGCGAAGTTACTCATGGACAGGATTCACAGAGCCCTGAGAGCTCCCCGGGCTGACTCCCAACAGCCTCGAGATGTCATATTCCGCCTTCATTATTACACAGTTAAGGAGGAAGTCATGCGTAAAAGCAGAGACGTGGATCTGGTGTATGAAGATGTGAAGCTCGCTCTGTTTCAAGATCTGGCACCGGAGACCTTGCAGCGCCGAAGGGCCTGGCGCCCCATCACAGCCCACCTGGGCCGTCATAACATCCGCTATGCCTGGGGCTTCCCGTTCAAGCTCTTGGCCTTCGCAGGTGGTAAAACCTCTACTCTCACCCTACAGTCAGACCCGCAGCAATTCTTCACCCGCCTGGATTGCCCCCCTTTACCGGACGCGGGTAACCTGCTCTCGTCCCCCTCCCCGGCACCTCAGCTTACACCGCGCTGGGAGAAGGTGCCCTACCGGATTCGAGAGGAGGGAGACAGGGATCCCGGCTGAGATGAAGGGGAAACCTCGGTGGTGATATTGTTTTTTCTCTTTTTGTTTACTTGCCCACACGGTATCAGGTGGTTGCATTAGCTGAGTTGTAAATGTTCCCCAAGTGATATATAACCCTGTAATGTTCGGCTGTTAATGTTCATGATAATGGTGGGGATACTGTCGTTATTGTAAAGTATTGTAATGCTGTTTTTAGATAGTTTTTTCATGCTCCGTTACTTGCTCGGTGACGTCCGTTCTGCGATCCTACTGGTCTTCAACCAGGGTCGCGTCTCCTTTCTGACCATCCCCATGGTCGTTCTGGCAATGGATAAGTCCGGAAGTTTTTTCTTTCCTTTTTTCTTTTTTCTTTATGTGTCTTCTTTTCCTCTCTCATCTTTTCCTCACCTCCCAGTCCTTTACCCCCTTGGTCCCTCTGTCTCCTTTCCCCCCATTGGGGTCCTCAGGGGTGCCGCCCTGTCCTGTGTACCTGATCTGGCCTGCCCGTGGCGTTCCCCTCCACTCCGCCCATGATTCCGGAATGCCATATTTTGTCCCAGAATGTTAAGGGACTAAATTCCCCTACGAAGAGGAGACTGGTCCTCCGAGAATTAAAACGCGCACAATGTCAGATAGCATTCCTGCAGGAAACGCATTTTGCCCGGGCACGCCAGTTCAGTCTCACAGACCGCACCTTCCCACGCTCCTTTTTCGCTTCCAGCACCGGGAAACGCCGGGGGGTTGCGATTTTACTACATAAAGCATGCCAGATGATGGTTCAACATGTGGATAGAGATGATGAGGGCAGGTATATCCTAATCCGGGGGACAATTAATAATGTGGCTATCTCTTTGTTGAATGTTTATGCCCCCAACACCCCGGAAGATTCTTTCTGGGCCCATCTTACGACGCTCCTGCAGCTGACGGAAGGCTCCTTTCTGGTCATGGGGGGGGACTTTAACGCGGCCCCAGCCCCAGCAATTGACAGGAAATCAGGGGCGTTAGGTGCCAGACTTACGGCGTCTCCTCAGGATGCGATGCTAGCTCGGTTCATACATGACGCGCAGCTCCTCGACATTTGGCGACTCCATCACCCAGGAGACCACGATTTCTCCTTTTATTCTCATCCCCACTCCTCATACTCAAGGATAGACCTGTTCTTATTGCCAACCAGAACGATCCCATTAACTACCCGCTCGGCGATAGGCTCCATTAGTTGGTCTGACCATGCGCCCGTGTCTGTATGGGTGACACTGCCGGGTACTCGATCGGGTTGGTCCTGGCGCCTCAACTCTTCCATCTTACAATCGGCTGCAGTGCTGGAAGAAGTGTCTGCCCACCTGAACAGGTATTTTGAGGAGAATGACCTAGACGATATAGGTCCTGACTCCTTGTGGCTGGCCCATAAGGCGGTCATACGAGGTCACCTGATTCAGATTGGTAGCAGGCTGAAGAGGAGAGGATGAGTCTGCTGGTGGAACTTCAGGAGAGGCTAGCGGACCGGGAAGCAGCGCACAAATCCTCTCACTCTCAGGCTGATTTTGATGCCCTGACAACTGTACGTCGGGAGCTCCGGTCAGCCTTACTGACGGATGTGGCCCGGTCCTTAGCCTGGACCAGGCGGACCTTTTATGAATATTCTAACAAGGCGCATACTATGTTAGCGCGCAAATTGAGGAACCAAACTAGATCTAAACTGGTGACCTCGGCCCATACGTCCCAGGGTTCGATCACTACTATCCCCAGCGAGGTAAACCAGATTTTTACTGCGTACTTTAAGAAATTATATAACCACTCCCCGGATCACTCCCTCCGCAATCCGGAACATGTGCGGGAGGTGCAGGAATTCCTGGCCACGTGGAAAGGCCCGGAGCTCCCCCCCCTCTTGCTGGAGGGGTTGGGGTCAGAAGTATCAGAAGCCGAGGTGGCTTCAGTGATTAAACAAATGAAACCCCATAAGGCCCCGGGCCCGGACGGGTTTACGGCCTTTTATTATAAAAAATTCTCTCCTCACTTGAGCAAATATCTAGTTAAACTATATAATGGAATTCTGGGGGACGACCGGTGCCTCCGGATTTCCTCCGATCGATGTGTTTGATTCCTAAAGAGGGCAAAGATCCTTCCTTCCCCCACAATAATAGACCGATCTCTTTACTGAATGTTGACTATAAGATATTTACGAAAATCCTGGCCAACAGACTAGGAGCACTCCTCCCCTCCATCATTCATCCGGACCAGGTCGGGTTCATTCCCACGAGACAGGCATACGAAAATACAAGGAGAAATGTGGTCCTGATCGAGAGAGCTCGCGCAACGGGGACGCCTTCTCTGCTCCTCTCCTTGGATGCGGAGAAGGCGTTCGATAGGGTGGGCTGGCCTTACTTATTTCACCTACTGGAGCACTGGGGATTTCCCCTGGTTTTTGCGCTGCTATCCGGGTCCTGTATAATTCCCCCCTTACGAAAATAATCACCACGGGGGCCTCCCCGGAATCTTTCCCCATAGGTAATGGAACGCGACAGGGTTGCCCCCTGTCACCCATGCTTTTCGCTCTAGCCCTTGAGCCCCTGCTGGATAAATTACGGTCCTCCACGTCTATCACGGGTTTACAGATTGGGGGGGGAGGAATTCCTGGTGTCAGCATATGCGGACGACCTTCTCCTGACCATCACGGACCCGGTTCATTCTGTGCCCCATTTGCTCTCCCTTCTTCGGGATTTCTCGGATATTTCCGGGTTTAAGATCAATATAGATAAATCTCGCGCGTTGCCGATAGGCATACCGAAACCGGAGGTCGACCGGTTGCGTCTCCTCACGGGATTTCACTTCTCCACCTCCTCTCTCACGTATCTGGGAGTGAAGCTGACTAGTGATCCCAAAGCAATGATTAGAGCTAACTACGATGTACTGATCCAACGTCTTATAGCTGATATGGACACTTGGGATGCCTTTAATGTCTCCTGGGTGGGTCGCATTGCTAGCGTAAAAATGAATCTACTCCCCCGAATCCTGTACTTGTTCCAAACCCTCCCGGTGCCTGTCCCTCCAGCCTCGTTGGCGCATCTACAGTCCCATGTGGACCGGTTCATCTGGCATAATAAACGACATAGGGTGGCTAGAAGAGTGTTACATAGACCGAGGGTGGTGGGAGGCTTGGGAGTTCCGAGTTTGTTACAATATTATCATGCTGCCCAACTAGCACAGTTTGTTACCTTTCATGCACCACCTGGTACGCACCGTTGGGCGGACTTAGAGTCGCATCTCTTTGCTCCGGACTTGCCGCAATTCTATTTTTGGCTTCCCAAAACCTATCGTCCAATCCTTCGCTCCACCTGCACTGCCACCATTAACTCTCTCCAAATTTGGGACACCGTGAACCGTCGCTTCACTTTAGCCAAAGAACATTCAGCTATGATGCCTTTTCTCCGCAACCGACAGTTTCAACCGGGCTTATGCCCTCGCCCTTTCGCAACTCTGGAGGACTTGGGCCTTCAGAGGCTCCACCACCTTTACTCAGCGGGGGCACCACTTCAGTTTGAGAACATCCGACAGAGAGGTCCGGTGGGACCAGCGGACTTCTTTCGCTACCTGCAGGTCATGGACTATGCGCGGACGCCTGAAGTCCGTACGGCTGCCACGTCTTCCTTGACGGCGTTTGAAGCTCGCTGTAATGACGCTCGCATCACGAAATCAATGATATCCTCGCTTTACGTCTCCCTCTGTTCAGGCTCTCCAATCTGGGGGGACCCAACTTGTGTTGCACGCTGGGAGCGAGATGTGGGGGATGCCCTGCCCAGTGAAGAATGGGAGGATATTTGGGACAATGTGGCACACTGCTCCATCAATGTGGCCCATCAGGAACAGGCTTACAAGATGCTGTTTCGCTGGTATGTTACCCCCTCACAACTTTCTCACATGGACGGGTCTTCCTCTGACTTATGTTGGAGAGGTTGCGGCACTAAGGGCTCGTTCTACCATATGTGGTGGACATGCCCCCTGATCCGACGCTTCTGGCTTCAAATTCATGCTCTCATCCAAGAGGTCCTACAGTGTGGAGTGGCTCTCGACCCATGGACATTCCTTCTTCACCGCACCCAGGACGCCCTATCGAGACCGGAGAATAAGCTGTTGCATAAAATGGTCTTGGCGGCTAGAAGAGCGGTGGCCCAAGGCTGGAGATCTGTGTCCCTTCCGTCTATGGCGCAGGTGTATCTTCGGATCAGAGATAATATGGACATGGATCGTTTATCGGCTCTTGTACATGACACCATGCCCCAACATAGTAAGATTTGGGACCCCTGGCTGGAGTTTGATGTGGGTTAAGAGCTGGACTGCTTGTTTTTCTGGCGGGTTATGATACCTGGGTTATGTACTCCTTTGGGGCGGCACCCTATTCCCTTCCCCCTCCTCCCCTCCTTATGAGGTTTCTTCCTCTCTCTTTTTCCTCCATGCTTGTGTTTCTTTGATCTTTTTCTAATTTCTTCTTTTACCCCCTCCTCGGGGTCTACCCCCTGCGGTCCTTTGGCAGGGGCTCCTCAGGGCTAACCAGTAGCAATCTCTAACATTGTGGTTTTGTGATAAGATGCCCTTTTTTGTCTTTGAAAAATGGAAAATAAAGAATTATAAAAAAAAAAAAAATTAATATCCACATGTACCAAAAATCCCCGGCACTCTGAGGGAGTACCGTCAAACCTCATAGGAGCGGTCATGTGTACCTGGGATGTCTGAACGACAGGGGACACAGGTATATCAAGCGGGGGTGCAACCCCAGCTGGTTCCAGGTGAGCAGTACGAGTCAGGATAGTTTGTAAGGCAATAGCAAACTGATCCATCCTATGATCCTGCTCATCCTGTCTGGATACAAAGTTAGCCAAGTGCTGTGTTAAGTCTGCGGGATCCATATTGGCCAGATCGTAATGTCATGGTTCCCAGATCCCACCACGCAGTACTTAACGCCCAACACTCCACAGAGCCCAGAAGCTACCAACACAGTAGCCGTGAAAGATCTCTAACTGTCTGGTCCTTAGAATTGGCCAGGTAAACTAGCTAGACAGAAAGGGTTAACAACACGGGGAGTAGTCAGCCGAGCCAGAATCAGGAATACAGAGTTCAGAATGGTCAAATGGAATAGCCGGGTCGATATCAGAGCAGTGGCATAGTACAAGAAAATGGTCTAGGGCAACAGAAGGCAGAATAGTCAGAAACAAGCAGAGGTCAATAACGGGTTAATTCAATATAGCAGTCAGGTACAAGGAGCTCAGGTATGGATAACCACGATGGATCTGGCAACTGCTTAGAATACACAGGGTTTTTAAAGACCTTCACCAGACCACGCCCCCCACTCAAGCCGCGCCTCATGCAACCACCTCCCTGCCTGTCTCCATTTAAACCAGGCATTGGTCAGCGAGCAGCATCAGACATGCTGCCCTCAAGCACACAGGTAGGGCTGGAAGCTCCCAACATTACACCTAATAGCCAGGAACACCTCTTCCTCAGTGAATGGAGTTGACAGTAGGGATGAGCTGTTCATTTCGATCGGTTCAGAGTTCGCATCGAACATAGCCTGTTCGCATGTTCGCGAACTACGAACATTTCCGGGTGTTCGCCGCATGTTCGCCCACAATGCACCACAACGGACCACAATGCACTTTTCCACTGGCCTGAAGCTCGTAATTGGCTACAGCCTTGCACCTGACCACAGGTCTGGTGCAAGACAAGTTCAACACTATGCCAATCACGGCTCAGAGTCCTGATTGGGCAAATTTTGCCCAATCATGGGCTCACAGAGCTAAGTCCCGCAGCACACTATATAAGGTTTCCACGCAGCGCTTCTGCACGCATTTGAGAGGAGATTTCATACTCATAGGAGATTGTTGTTGTGTGTTCTTACTGCCGGTCTGCCATGCTACTGGGGGGGTCTGGGGGGTCTCATTTCTACCAAATATCTGGGAATTGAGGTGATCTGTGTCTTGTCACTGCCAGCAAGAATTTTGGGGGTCACTAATTTCTACAAAATATCTGAGAATTGAGGTGGTCTGTGTCTTGTCACACAGCCAGTACCACGCAGTATTTTGTGGGTCACTAATTTCTACAAAATATCTGGGAATTGAGGTGATCTGTGTCTTGTCACACAGCCAGTGCCACGCAGTATTTTGTGCGTCAGTAATTTCTACAAAACATTTGGGAATTGAGGTGATCTGTGTCTTGTCACTGCCAGCAAGTATTTTGGGGGTCACAAATTTCTACAAAATATTTGGGAATTGAGGTGATCTGTGTCTTGTCACTGCCAGCAAGTATTTTGGGGGTCACAAATTTCTACAAAATATTTGGGAATTGAGGTGATCTGTGTCTTGTCACACAGCCAGTGCCATGCAGGATTTTGGGCGTCAGTAATTTCTACAAAATATTTGGGAATTGTTATAATCCGTGTGTTCTCACTGGCTGCCACCCATCAGGGGGTCTCACTGATTTATAGGAGGTTTCTGAGATTTGTAATCTGTGTCTTGTCACTGCCACCCATCAGGGGGTCACACTGACTAATAGGAGGTTTCTGGGAATTGTAATCTGTGTCTTGTCACTGGCTGCCAGCTATCAGGGTGTCTCACTGAGTTATACCAGAGTTCTGTAAATCTTTAATCTTTATACCAGAGTTGAATCAGAGTTCCGTATATATTTAATTTATATATCACTCACCATGTCTGAAAGAACAAAAAGAACAGGCAGACGCTCCCAGACACAGATAAGAGGGCAAGCAGCCCCTGTGTAAGGAGGCTGTGCCTCTGGTCGTGGTGGACGTGGTGCATCCTCTGCAGGGGCACGTTTGTCCTTTCTAGCTGGTGCTGGCCGTCTTAAGCAGCAGCAACATACAGAGGATTTGGTGGATTGGCTAACCAGGCCATCCTCATCCTCCGAGTCCTCTGCCAGCCAGGCATCTAGTGGTTTACAGTACACCTCAGCTGCCAAAGCATCTAATGCAGCCTCCATGTCCACAGCTACTCCTGCCGTAGCCTCGCTATCACACACGGAGGAGTCCGCTGAATTGTTTGACTACAATGACATTGACATGCTGCTTGAGGATGCGCAGCAAGTACAGTGCTCTGATTCAATCTCTGAGGTTGAGGAAGGGAGTATAATCAACCTAGAGGAAGGGGGTGCCAGTGATGACACACAAATAACTGGCACTCATGTTCCCCCAGCAGCTGCAGCATACTGCCAAGTTGGCTCCAGTGACAAGGAGATAGGGGGTGATGATGACAATGATGATGAGGTCACTGACTCCACCTGGGTGCCAGATCGAACAGAGGAATCAAGTGAGGAGGAGGGGGAGGAGGAGGCACAGCAAACACGAGGCACAACATCCTCTATGACCAACCATAGCACTAGCCAGTCCAAGGCATCAGATGTCAGAGCTGCTCCAGTGCAGAGCGCTGTTGTCTCAAAGCACACATGCAGGAACTCTGCTGTCTGAGAGTTCTTTAAGAAATGTGCAGCAGACCCCACCGTTGCTATTTGTAATCTATGTCAGATGAGGCTGAAACGTGGGAAAGACAGCGGACGCTTGGGTACCACGTGGTTGAGGCGACATATGACCTCCTGCCACACATCCCGTTGGTGCAAAACTTTGCATAGGTCCTCCTCCTCCTCATCTGTCTCTACCCCCACTGTAGTCCTGCCATGTTATTGCCTGCTACAACCTCCACTGACAGGGATGATGCTACAGTAATGGATGTGCCAGGTCCTTCCTCACAATGTGACAGCATCCCATCAGCTGAAGATTTACGCAGTCAGATTACGTTGCCCCAGCTGCTGCAGCGTAAGAAAAAATATAGTCCCAACCATCCCCAAGCACAGCGTCTAAATGCCAGTTTAGCAAAATTACTCGCATTGCAGCTGCTGCCTTTCCAGCTGGTGGACTCTGCTTCCTTCCATGAATTTGCTGAATGTGCTGTACCACAGTAGCAGGTTCCAAAACGCCATTACTTTTCACGCAAGGCCATTCCAGCACTATACCAGCACGTGGAAGACAATGTTATCGAGTCATTGGGAAAGGCAGTCAGCAGCAAGGTGCATGTGACTTTAGACACGTGGTCCAGCAAGCATGGACAGGGCCGTTACATTTCCTTCACGGCACACTGGGTAACTCTGATTGCAGCTGGGAGGGATCCAAGACGGGGCTCTGTGCTGGAGTCTGTTCATCCACCATGCCTCCAGAAAGCTGCTTGTATGAGGTCTGTCTGCTCCACCACCACCTCTTCCTCCTCCTCCTTCTCTGTCTCTGGTGAAGTGGCAGTTAAACCGACGCCTGACAGTGTCTACGCAATGGCTCAAGCAAAAAGAAGCCATACTGTGCTTGAGCTGGTTTGTTTAGGGGACAGGAGCCACACCGGGCCAGAAATCCTGTCAGCTCTGCAGGGCCAGGTGCAGAGATGGTTAACACCACGCCAGCTTCAGCTGGGAATGATCGTCTGTGATAATGGCAGCAACCTTCTCTCCGCCCTACGCAAGGGTAAATTGACGCATGTACCATGCCTAGCACACGTCCTAAATCTAGTGGTACAGTGTTTCCTAACCAGGTACCCAGGGCTGGCACAGCTTCTCAGCCAGGCCGGAAAAGTCTGCAGCCACTTCAGACAGTCATTCCTAGCAAGTGTTCACCTGGCAGAAATTCAAAGAGAATTCCACCTTCCCACAAACCGTCTGATCTGTGACATGCCCACCAGGTGGAACTCGACATTGCTGCTTGTGCAGTCGCTGCAGCATTGCTAGAGGGCCATCAACGAGTACCTGTGTGAGTATGGCACAAGGACAGGTTTAGGTCAACTTGTTTTTTTCCCCCCCCGCAGTGGCTGATGATCAAGGATGCATGCACTGTACTGTCACCATTTGAGGAGGCAACGAGGATGGTGAGCAGGGACAGTGCATGCATCAGTGACACAATTCCTTTAGTGTTCCTGCTAGAGCACACTCTGCGGGGGAATTATAGATGTGGCTCTAGAGGCAGAGCAGCGGGAGGAAGAGGAGGCCTTCTCTAGCTCTCAAGGCCCCAGTCTTTCCGCAGACAGCATTCCAGCGGGTCCTACTCAGATCAGACAGGAGGAGGATGAGGAGGAGGAGGAGGAATATTTAAGTAGTGGGGGCATTTAAGGTGGGAATTCCTCAAGGGAGGGTTTTGTGTGCCCAGAAACACAAGCGCTAGTGCGTGGCTGGGAGGAGGAAGTGCACGATGGGCTCATCCTCATTGACCAGGAAGACTCGGAAGCTAATGCCACCTCCAACCTACGCTGCATGGTCTCCCTTATAATGCAAAGCCTGCTAAAGGACCCCAGGATTCGTGCTAACAAGGAGAGGGATCATTACTGGTTGGCAACCCTTCTTGATCCACGATACAAGGGTAAAGTTGCAGAGCTCATCCTGCCCGCACAGAGGGAGCACAGGATGAAAAAACTTGAGGACGCTCTAAAGCGACACTTGTGTAACACCTTTCCAGGCACTGGTAGGTTACCAAGTGATGACACACGTGCTTCTGAGGCTGTGGATGATCAGAGGAATAGTGGTGAAGGCCAGGGCCACTTGACTGATGAATTTTTTAATTTTGTTAGTCCACGATGCCCAGGGACGTCAAATGTAGGCACCCATTGCCAGCGTCTTCACCATATGGTGCAGGACTACCTAGGGGCAAGGGCAGACCTGGATACGTTTCCAGCAGATGATCCACTGGCTTACTGGGTGTTGAGATTGGATCACTGGCCAGAACGTAGCCAATATGCTATGCAGCTACTACGTTGTCCTTAATCTAGCGTGCTTTCTGAAAGGACGTTCAGTGCCGCTGGAGGTTTTGGCACAAACAAAAGAGTGCGTCTGTCCACCGACTCTGTAGACCGGCTGACATTTATAAAAATTAATCAGTCCTGGACCAGCAGTTATCAATCACCTGATGCTGACGTAACGGAATAGATCGGGGATGTCTTCTGCATTCACAAAACCTCCAGCACTGAACTCTTCCACAATACCACAAAAGGGTTACAGTGTGAATGCACTTGCTGCCATGAAAGGCACAATATTTGGCTGCACTGACGCCTGTGCCAGATTTATATCATTTTAATTTTTTGAACCGCAGGGTCCAACCCTGCACTCTTCCACAATACTACAGAGGGGTTACTGTAGGATGGTACTTGCTGGCCTGGCAGTCTGGCACCAAAGGCACAATATCTGGGTACACTGACGCCTTTACCAGATTCATATCTTTTTAATATAGGACCGCAAGGTCCACCCCTGCATTCTTCCACAATACTACAGAGGGGTTACTGTATGATGGTACTTGCTGGCCTGGCAGTCTGGCACCAAAAGCACAATATCTGGGTGCACTGACGCCCATTACCAGATTCATATGTTTATAATATAGGACCGCAAGGTCCACCCCTGCATCCTTCCACAATACTACAGAGGGGTTACTGTATGATGGTACTTGCTGGCCTGGCACCAAAGGCACAATATTTGGGTGCACTGCCACTGACGCCTGTATCAGATTCATATCCTCAGAAGGGTTACTGTGTGACGGCACTGTTGCCAATGCTAAAGGCCCAATTTTAAAGCAGCTATTGTTACTTCCATCCAAAGCCTGCATAAGTTTCACCACAATTTAGCCAAAAAATCACTAAACTTTTTCTGCATATCCGAAAATGTCTCCTCTTTTCATACAGACTGCCGCTCCAAGCAGTTGTTTTTGGATATATTAAAGGAAAAACATTTACCGTCATTTGAAATGTCATTTTTTGGTTTTTACATATTTCTATACATCCTAGAAATCCGCCACTTCACGGGCAGGTTATTGGGACCTCCTAGGCACGATATTTGAAGGAATTTTTTGTTTTTATTTTAGTTTATCAAGTTATTTTACAGGAAAACGTTAAGACCACGTGTCCGCCAACTGAAGCTCCGCAGAGGATGAGTGATGCAACAGGACAATGACCCAAAGCATACAAGTAATTCAACAAAAGAACGGCTTCAACAAAACAAAATACGCCTTCTGGAGTGGCCCAGTCAGAGTCCTGACCTCAACCCGATTGAAATGAAATGCTGTGGCATGACACTGAAACAGTTTTGTGAAGAGGAGTGGTCCAAAATTACTCCAGATCGTTGTGCAGGTCTGATCTGCAACTACAGGAAACGTTTGGTTGAGGTTATTGCTGCCAATGGAGGGTCAACCAGTTATTCAGTCCAAAGATTCACATACTTTTTCCACCCTGCACTGTGAATGTTTACATGTTCTGTTCAATAAAAACATGAAAACATATAATGTTTGTGTTGTATTATTTTAAGCAGACTGTGTTTTTCAAATTGTTGTGACTTAGATGAAGATCAGAGCACATTTTATGAACAATTCATGCAAAACTCCACGTAATCCCAAAGGGTTCACATACTTTTTCTTGTCACTGTATGAGAAAGACATCCACCACAACATTGCGGCGCTCTTATTATTTCAAGGACCCCGCACCCTTCCAGTGGGAGGACCAGACTCAGCCCGGAACTCAGGGCATTAAAAGCAACCCAACGGGCAACAGGAGATGCAAAAAAGAACAAGCCCCACGATCCTCCCCAAGCTCAAAAAAAAAAACGGAGCAGCCCCGTATCTGGGCTTCATTTCGGGCGGACACTGTGCCACTCCAGAGAGACCTTGAGCGGGGATGCTGATTCCACCCATAGCGGAGCGTATTCCTCTAAGACTTACCATTCTTTCAGAAGTTGCATTCCTTTGGACACATCAGTAATCATGTGAAGCTTCCCCGACTTCCACACCAGCAGTTTCGTCGGGAATCCACAGCGATACGCCATCTTATGATTCCTCAGTAGCTTGGTGAGCGGTGAAATGTCACGCCGTTTAGACATAGTGAGTGTCGATAAGTCAGCAAAAAATAAGACATTCTCATGTAGGGAAGGCAAAGGCAGAGCACTCCTCGAAGCCGCCATGTCCTTGATATGAAAAAAGTGTACACGCACTATAACGTCTCTGGGAATTGAAGGTGCCAAATGACGCGCTTTAGGCAGTCTGTGCGCTCTATCTAATAATAAATCTTGTTGTGAAGCAGAAGGTAGCAATAATTGGAAAATATCCGAGATGTGAGCTGTGAGATCCGCTGTTGCAACGGCTCCTGGGATACCCCTGATTCTAATATTGTTCCTTCGGGACCTGTCTTCTAAATCCGCAATTTTAGATTGTAGAGCAGTGTGGGCTGTTTGTAAGGCCAGGTGACGATCCACCAAGTCGTTGTGGGCCAGACAGAGATCGTCAGTTTTGATTTCTAGGGAGTCTGTTTGGTCCCCTAAGTCCCGGACTTCCTGTCTCAGCTCCTGCAGCGCATCTTTAAAATCACCCTGCAGTGTGGTCCTGAGCTCCTGCAGGAGGGAGCGCATCGTCTGCTCTGATACTGGGGGATGTTGGGTCAGATGGTGTGCGCCCTCTACCTCTATGTCCACCGCCAGGAGGGGAGACCCGGAAGATGCCGAGCCGCCATCTTGGATTTCCAGGCCGCGGTCTTTACGGGCCGATTTCGGGACCTCCAGGCAGCGGTGTGCCTTCGGAGGTGCCATCCGGGCTGCAGGAAGGGTTCCCCCACCGGCGGATGTTAGAGACGGGTGCTGGGGTCCCTTTTTAAAGCCGCAGGACTTTAATTTGCCGAGCGCCGGTCACGGAGCTATCGCAGCATGCGTCTGCTCACTTCGTCGGCCGGCCACGCCCCTCAAAGTAATCCTATTTTAATGGATGATGCCTTAATACAATTTCAGAAAAGGAATTTAAGAAAAAAATCCCCTATGGTTTACTGCAACTCAGAAATGCTTTTCACCATCAATGGACTAAGAATTTTCAGCCAATCCTTGCTCAGCTCTTGATATACACAGGAGGAATGAGCATATCTCCCAAATTTATGTGCAGCTGCAGTTTGCAGGATTTGTATAAATTAACAGCAGTTTAAAAAATTAAAAGGCTTGAATAACATAATAAATAGTATCAATAGTATGGTTTTGGTTTTTTGACTAGCTCCTTTTAGGCTAGGGTCAGACTAACGCATTTTTCACGTTGTCTGTGAAAAAGTGCGTTCGAACGAATGGACGCATTTTTTCACGGAGTACGCGATAGCGGTCATACGATGCGCATTTGCGTCCGTGATTTTGTACGGATCATCAATAAAACACTTTGTGCATCTGGACGTTATGTTGGCCAGACATTAGCAGTGTCTGACATCTCCAATTCACGCACACACGCCTCTAGCGGACGCAGCGCACTCTGTACAACCGTACTAGAGGTTTTACGTTCTCGACAAAATGCGTTCGTTTTCCACTTGCGTTGCGCAGCCGGACTTTTGTGCGGCCGTACTTCGTATATTGGCCGTCATTGCCTGGCACTTGCTGCTAGTGCGGCCGTGATTAAGTGCGCCTGCACGCGCGTTCGCACTGCGCTCGTCTGACCCTAGCCTAAGTTATAATTTTTCATTGCTACAGAAATTGATGCGTTAGCTTAAGAACAGTAATGAGTAGGAGTTTCTTATCTATGTGATCTTTTACAATTCCTCACTGTGGTACCCAACAATAATGTTACACAGGTGTGGCTCCAGGAGAGTATGGGAACAAATCTAAAAAATAATTAGATTTTTTTTTCTCTTTTGTAGTTTCGTAGAATCTTACCATGGTGTTACACTGCAACTTGAAGCACACAACATCATTTTAAAAATATTCAAGTTCCTTATTTTTGCCTGAAAATATAAAGCTTGTACTGGTGTGGCATGCATACCTTCCTCCTGTGACTTCATGGAGCAACGGGTGTGGTTATACATTTTGAGATTCTGGTTTTACACTTTTATATTCTGAGCATCTGAAAGTAACACAAGGCAAGTTCTTTGCACAGTAGGAGCTTGTGGCTCTTGTGGTGTCTCTTTTCAAGCTATTGTTTGGTTATTCAATTGTAATGGTCTTTCTTAACAAAGGAAGCAAGAGACACTAGAGAACCAAGACTTTCTTAAAGCCACCAGGTTCCTGGCTGTATTGATAGTCCACAATTAAACTTTGCATTTGCTGTTTTGCAATCAGTGCAGAGATCAGAAAATTGGTGTCTTCACAATAGTTCATTACCTAGGTTAACTCCCACTTAACTAGGCACAACTTTTTTGGAACCATCTGTATACTACAGGCCCTATTCCATAGTGGATGCTAAAATGGAGAAGGTAAGCAGGAAAATCTTTGCTTGCAGATTTCCCCTTACCATCTCCATGTTAATGTCCTATTCTGGGGAAGGTACTACCTCTGAACTTTGCCCTGTAAGGCAGCAGTAATCTCCCTGATACCCGCAGTAGTGCATCCGTGCCACTGCTAGTATCAGGTCCTGGAGTCCATGGGATTCCATGGTGGCTTGCGCTTCCACGCCACGAGCTCTGCGTGAGCTTGCTCTCGCGAGATGGCTCTGTGCCACCGAGTGCTCACAGAGGGAGACTAAGGGTTATTCAAAGAGAATCGAAACGTTACCGCACGTTCAGTGACTTTTCGTTCTCTTCAATTCGGCGATGCCATTTCGGCGACCCTGCGGTGCATTCAGCAAGCACCACAGTGCCGTTGTAATGCAGGGAAAAGCCGCCGCAAACCCACCGAACACTCACCGCAAAACCCAGAAACGCACACCGAAACCCGCAAAAACATTTGGATTAACCCTGCCGAACACGCCAGAGAAACCCGAGCAACTGCTGATCACAGAGCAGAGCAGCCGTCGGAAAAAGCCGACACCGCAGACGTATGGAGTGAAAGAAAAGAAAACCAGTACGCTTGAATGTTTGAAAAGTGAAACGCTGTTTGCAAAGAAACTACAGAACGAAAATGTCTGAAATTTACATATAAGGTCCAATGAATGATAATGAAAAGGGCTGTTACAGAAAAAAGAAAAAACGGGTTAAAAAAAAATCACAAAAAAATACTGACAAATGCCTTAAAGTTCCTAGAAAAAAAATCGATGCATAACGAGACTTTGTACTGCAAAATATTATAATCAATGGTTTATTAGATGTTGAATTAAAATGTGAATATTTTTAACATTGAAGCCTATGGGATTCGCCTGAATAAACCTGTCGAATGAAACCACCGAACAGCAGGGCAATTCGGCAACATTTCACTGCTGGTTTTTGTTCTCTGAATAGACTAAGCATTGCTTCTCTATGGTGATTTCACTGCCCTCGAACAGGCAACGAACAGGCACCGTATGCCAGAGGCATAGCAAGGTCATGAGGCGCCCGGGGGCAAGTCCTCCCCTAGCCCCCCCCCCAATGTTTTGGATGAAATAATGCACAGTGACGCATTATGCAGTCACATTCAAATTTGCTCACAATGTGGGAAATGAGAAATTGAATTGTGACACTTCACTTGACGTTGTGGGGAGTACAGAATGGTGATGCAGGGGGTTCAAGGGACCACTCTTAGCAGTGGATTAAAAGGGTTGCTCAGAGAGCACCGAAACTTCAGTTTGCCACCAGCTGACGATCTGCTGAACTGACCGAACGCCGCCAAATGGGCTAAAAACACAAAACAATCCAGAACGCTGCCATGTTAAAAAAAGGTGTTTAAAACAATAAAAAGGCATGGAAATAATAAAAGATCCTACAGAAAATAATAACACTGTTACAGAATAAAGAAAAAAAGGCATAAAAAAAATATGAATCAAAAATTTAGCTTAAGAAATCCAGAGAAATACCTAAAAAAATAAATACAAACAGGGTTATCCAAAGAGATCCGAATTGCTTGAGAAAGGTAACCGAATGCTGAAAATCATCGTTCGGTTACCTTTCCTGGCCATTCGACTATCCAGAGAGCAGGCAATTCGCCAAATCCTGGCGAATTGCCTGCACATACGGTGCCTGTTCGGTCCCTGTTCGAGGGCAGTGAAATCCCCATAAAAAGCAATGCTTCGGCTATTCAGAGAACACAAACCAGCAGTGAAAGGTTCCCCTAATGCCCTGCCATTCGGTGGTTTAATTCGGCAAGTTTATTCAGGAGAATCCCATAGGCTTCAATGTTAAAAATATTCCCGTTTTAATTCAATATCTAATAAACCGTTCATTATAAAATTCTGCAGCAAAAAGTCTCTTTATTTATAGATTTTTTAGGATACTTTAAGCATTTTTCTGAATTTTTAAAAAAAAAATTAAAAGTCCGATTTTTTTTTTTTTTTTTTTCAGTATACTTATTTTTTTTGTAACAGCCCTCTTTATTATCATTCCCTGGACCTCCTGTGAAAATTTCAGACATTTTCGCTCAGTAGTTTCTTTGCAAACAGCGTTTCTTTTTCCCAGATTCATACAAATGGTTTTTCTAATTTATTCACTGCCTCCTCTACGTCACAGCTGCTTCGGCTCTGTGTGATTTGGCTCCTGTTCGGCTCCTGTTCGGCTTCTTCGAAGGTTAATCCAGATGTTTTTGCTTGTTTTCAGCGTGCATTCGGTGAGTTTTCGTCAGGTTTGCGGCAGCTTTTCCCTGCAATTCGGGGACCCTGTGGTGCTTGCTGAATACACCGCAGGGTCACCGAAATGCAATCGGCAAAAGGAACCAAATTGAAGAGAACGAAAAGTCACCGAACGTGCGGTGACTTTTCGAATCTCTTTGGATAACCCTGAAAAGCTTTTTGCTGCAAATGAAAAGAATAAACAGTTGACTCAAATCTATAAAAACGCAACTTTTTTACTTTGAATCCTATGGGATTCCCCTGTTTTAAACCTGTCGAACAAACCACCGAACAGCAGGGCACTTCGGTGCAGTTCAGTGTTCTCTGAATAGGTTAAACATTACTTCTCTATGGGACTATTTCATTGCCACCGAATTGCGGCGATCCATCCTGTTTTGCTGGCAATTTGCCAATATTTGGTGAGTTGACAGCTTCCAATTAGACGAACTGCCACAAAATTGCACCGTACAGGGAATTAGTTCACCGTTTGGTGCAATTCGGTGGCAAGTTTAGCTCTTATTGAGTAACCCTTTAGGTTTTTGATGAAACAAAGCATAATAACGCATTCAATACAATTTAGGAAAGCGCCTTTACAGCCCACAGAATGTGTAAAACAGTTGGATAATGTGTCCTAAATATCACTACACCTCAACACCGAGCAGGCACACAGAGTTTTACCCCTTTCGTGTCGACGGTGGTATCTATCCACAGTGTATACAGGATACCACTTGTCATAACATACATAAATAGAGACAAGAAAAATTACATAGCGCAACCCATATACACAATTATTTATAAAATGGGAATAACAAGTGACCACTCAACGTGGATCAGAGCCTAAGGATTTAAGGCTCAATACTCCAGCAGTGGGTCCTTTCAGGGATGACCCCGTCCCATCTTCACGAGTCTCTTGCAGATGCACATACGTGAAAGATACGATAAAGAACAATGGCGTGATACTGTATTTGCTATTATGCAAAGCTAATAGGCATATATGGATCAACTCACATGGCTCAGAGCCTGTGGAAAAAACACTGCCTCGGTATATGCGCCTGCGGTGTAAATTAAAGGTGCACCAGACCTTCTTTTTACTCCCGAAAGAATGGATCACTTGCTCCAATATACAGTGGCAAGTTTTTAATACAAAGATAATTCAAAAATAGAAATAAAATGGATATATTACCGAAACGCGTTTCGCTGTACTACAGCTTCATCAGTCAGTATTGTCCCAAATAAATTTGATTATAGGGATAAATACCTAAAGCGGTTACTGGTGGTGCCAATTAATATTTCATCCACATACACTGGTGTATCCAGGCGTCTGATAAGTTTCTCCCCATGCTCCTATCACTTCCGGCTATGCGCAGTTGCACACATGGATTCAGACGCGAATGCCTCCCACCGAATATCCGTCCTCCTTCTCCTCAATCTGGCGGTGATTAGATCAATTCGCGCCGAAAGGGCCATCTTGGAAAGTCCTTTGCCCATACTTCGAAAAGTCCATTTAGCTCATCATAGGATGGGGCATTAGAAGCAATGATCCTACAAAAAAGGGGGGAACACATACACCCCCAACGGCGTGTATGTCCCCAAATAAACCACATTTAGTTGGAATGAAGGCACTGGCACATTTGCTTATTGTATGGAGGCTGGAAAAATAGTTCAATACTAATGTTAACCTTATAACCTAAGTGGCCAGCTACATCCCTCCCATGCGCAAACCAAATACCAGATGCCACAAACGTATTTGCTTTCCAACACCTTTATATCTAAACCGAATTGGTTAATGAGGTCTAACCCTTTTGACTTAATGCTAATCCAAAAACGGCAAAGATGACATCAAAAATATCAAAAAATAATTAAAATGAATAATTAAAAATTATAAAAATACATGCTCTATACAAAAGATAAAAATTCCATGGGGTGAACCAGGCAAAGGCACTAATATATAAACAGAAGATAATACAAACGGACACGGAACAAGAGCTACAGAAAATGGTGTATCTCAAAATCACTATTTAAACCATATGGGACTAATGTCCCAAACTCGAATATACACCGCATTTCTTCCTTGGCTAGTTTTAGGTTTAAATCACCCCCTCTCCATTCCTTCTTAACCTTTTTTAACACACAAAAATCCAGACCTGCTGGATTCTGGGAGTGTTTTTCTTTAAAGTGTAGGGACAAATTATGCAGCTCATAACCCTGTCTTATATTTCGGATGAGTTCCCCCAATCTAGTTGCTAAAGGTCTGGAGGTCCTACCAATGTAATGAAGTCCACATGGGCAAGTTAGACAGTAAACTACATACTTAGACCCCTTTGAGTTTAACCGTTTTATTCCCTAAAATTAGCTCATGGTTTTTTTTCTTATTAGGGTTACTTTTGCAGCCCAGAATCCAGCAGGTCTGGATTTTTGTGTGTTAAAAAAGGTTAAGAAGGAATGGAGAGGGGGTGATTTAAACCTAAAACTAGCCAAGGAAGAAATGCGGTGTATATTTGAGTTTGGGACCTTAGTCCCATATGGTTTAAATAGTGATTTTGAGATACGCCATTTTCTGTAGCTCTGGTTCCCTGTCCGTTTGTATTATCTTCTGTTTATATATTAGTGCCTTTGCCTGGTTCACCCCATGGAATTTTTATCTTTTGTATAGAGTATGTATTTTCATAATTTTTAATTATTCATTTTAATTATTTTTTGATATTTTTTATATCATCTTTGCCGTTTTTGGATTAGCATTAAGTCAAAAGGGTTAGACCTCATTAACCAATTTGGTTTAGATATAAAGTAAATACGTTTGTGGTATCTGGTATTGGTTTGCACATGGGAGGGATGTAGCTGTCCACTTAGGTTATAAGTTTAACATTAGTATTGAACTATTTTTCCAGCCTCCATACAATAAGCAAATGTGCCAGTGCCTTCATTCCAACTAAATGTGGTTTATCTGGGGACATACACTCCGTTGGGGGGTGTATGTGTTCCCCCCTTTTTTTGTAGGATCATTGCTTCTAATGCCCCATCCTATGATGAGCTAAATGGACTTTTCGAAGTATGGGCAAAGGACTTTCCAAGATGGCCCTTTCGGTGCGAATTGATCTAATCACCGCCAGATTGAGGATAAGGAGGACGGATATCCAGTGGGAGGCATTCGCGTCTGAATCCATGTGTGCAACTGCGCATAGCCGGAAGTGATAGGAGCATGGGGAGCGATGTAATCAGACGCCTGGATACACCAGTGTATGTGGATGAAATATTAATTGGCACCACCGGTAACTGCTTTAGGTATTTATCCCCCTATATATATATATGTGATCAAATTTATTTGGGACAATACTGACTGATGAAGCTGTAGTACAGCGAAACGCGTTTCGGTAATATATCCATTTTATTTCTATTTTTGAATTATCTTTGTATTAAAAACTTGCCACTGTATATTGGAGCAAGTCATCCATTCTTTCGGGAGGAAAAAGAAGGTCTGGTGCACCTTTAATTTACACCGCAGGTGCATATACCGAGCCAGTGTTTTTTCCACAGGCTCTGAGCCATGTGAGTTGATCCATATATGCCTATTAGCTTTGCATAATAGCAAACACAGTATCACGCTATTGTTCTTTATCGTATATTTCACGTATGTGCATCTGCAAGAGACTCGTGAAGATGGGACGGGGTCATCCCTGAAAGGACCCACTGCTGGAGTATTGAGTCTTAATTCCTTAGGCTCTGATCCACGTGAGTGGTCACTTGTTATTCTCATTTTATAAATAATTGTGTATATGTTTTGCGCTATGTAATTTTTCTTGTCTCCATTTATTTATGTTATGACAAGTGGTATCCTGTATACACTGTGGATATACAGTTGTGTTCAAAATTATTCAACCCCCACTGAAATTGAGTGTTTTGGCCAGTTTGACATTGATTTTGATCATTCAGTCATCTTGCTTACAATTAAATCAAAGAGGCACGTGTAGGTCAGACAAATATAACATAACATTTATAATGAAATAACCACAAATGTCTTTTCTGTGCTCACATCATTATCAGTTTTATTCAACCCCCAAGTGACATTCAATCTTAGTACTTAGTACAACATCCTTTTACAGTTATAACAGCTTTTAAACGTGAAGCATAGCTTGACAAAGTGTCTTGCAGCGATCTACGGGTATCTTCGCCCATTCGTCATGGGCAAAACTCCAGTTCAGTCACATTCTTAGGCTTGCGCACTGCAACTGCTTTCTTTAAGTCCCACCAGAGGTTCTCAATCGGATTTAAGTCAGGTGACTGCAATGGCCACTCCAAAATGTTCCAGCCTTTAATCTGCAACCATGCTCTAGTGGACTTGGAGGTATGCTTGGGATCATTGTCCTGTTGAAAGGTCCAACGTCTCCCAAGCCTCAGGTTTGTGACGGACTGCATCACATTGTCATCCATATCTCCTGGTACTGAAGAGAATTCATGGTACCTTGCACACGCTGAAGCTTCCCTGTACCTGCAGAAGCAAAACAGCCCCAAAGCATGATTGACCCCCTGCGCCATGCTTCACAGTAGGCAAGGTGTTCTTTTCTTCATAGGCCTTGTTCTTCCTCCTCCAAACATAGCAGATCCATGGGCCCAAACAGTTCTAAATTTGTTTCATCAGTCCACAAGAGCACTATCCCAAAACCTCTGTGGTTGTCCACATGACTTTTGGCATACTGCAGTCGACTCTTCTTATCTTTGGAGACAGCAAGGGGGTGCGCCTGGAGTTCTGGCATGGAGGCCTTCATTACGCAGTGTGCGCCGTATTGTCTGAGCTCTGAAACTTCAGTACCCACATCTGACAAATCTTTTCTCAGTTCCTCAGCAGTCACACGGGGACTTTTCTCCACTCTACGCTTCAGGTAGCGCACAGCAGTTGAAGTCAGCATCTTTTTCTGCCACGACCAGGTAGCGTTTCAAAGTGCCCTTTGCCTTGAATTTGCGAATGATGCTTCCTATGGTCCTTCTTGGTATGTTTAACATCTTTGCAATCTTCTTATAGCCATTGCCCTTCCTGTGAAGAGTAATCACCTCTTCTCTTGTCTTCCTGGACCATTCTCTTGACTTCACCATGTTTGTAACCACACCAGTAAATGTCTAGAAGGAGCTGAGTATCACAGTCATTTTAAAGCTGCCTAATTGGTGCTTATTATGCTTTATTGCTGCTCCGTGACATCCACAGATGTTTTCAATACCTGATTGAAAACACTTGAATGAACCTCTGTTCTTCAGAGTGGTAGTCTTTAAGGGGTTGAATAATTGTGTCAATGAAGAATTCACAAAAGAAACATTTACTACTGTATTACAAAACAATTGACGTCATTTTAGTTGCATATGGTTCTTTAAAAAGTCCTTGTAGGATTTCATTCTGAATACAATTACAAATGTACACTAAATCCCTAAAACCTTTACAGCATTGGGGGTTGAATAATTTTGAACACAACTGTATATATATATTATAGCAGTTGTGTGTCTCAAATTATTCAACCCCCACTGAAATTGAGTGTTTTGGCTAGTTTGACAATGATTTTGATCATTCAGTCATCTTGCTTACAATTAAATCAAAGAGGCACGTGTAGGTCAGACAAATATAACATAACATTTATAATGAAATAACCACAAATGTATTTTCTGTGCTCACATCATTATCAGTTTTATTCAACCCCCAAGTGACATTCAATCTTAGTACTTAGTACAATCCTTTTACAGTTATAACAGCTTTTAAACGTGAAGCATAGCTTGACACAAGTGTCTTGCAGCGATCTACGGGTATCTTCGCCCATTCGTCATGGGCAAAAGCCTCCAGTTCAGTCACATTCTTAGGCTTGCGCACTGCAACTGCTTTCTTTAAGTCCCACCAGAGGTTCTCAATCGGATTTAAGTCAGGTGACTGCGATGGCACTCCAAAATGTTCCAGCCTTTAATCTGCAACCATGCTCTAGTGGACTTGGAGGTATGCTTGGGATCATTGTCCTGTTGAAAGGTCCAACGTCTCCCAAGCCTCAGGTTTGTGACGGACTGCATCACATTGTCATCCAATATCTCCTGGTACTGAAAAGAATTCATGGTACCTTGCACACGCTGAAGCTTCCCTGTACCTGCAGAAGCGAAACAGCCCCAAAGCATGATTGACCCCCCGCCATGCTTCACAGTAGGCAAGGTGTTCTTTTCTTCATAGGCTTTGTTCTTCCTCCTCCAAACATAGCGTTGTTCCATGGGCCCAAAGAGTTCTAATTTTGTTTCATCAGTCCACAGAACACTATCCCATACTCTTGACTTCACCATGTTTGTAACCACACCAGTAAATGTCTAGAAGGAGCTGAGTATCACAGTCATTTTAAAGCTGCCTAATTGGTGCTTATTATGCTTTATTGCTGCTCCGTGACATCCACAGGTGTTTTCAATACCTGATTGAAAACACTTGAATGAACCTCTGTTCTTCAGAGTGGTAGTCTTTAAGGGGTTGAATAATTGTGTCAATGAAGAATTCACAAAAGAAACATTTACTACTGTATTACAAAACCAATTGATGTCATTTTAGTTGCATATGGTTCTTTAAAAAGTCCTTGTAGGATTTCATTCTGAATACAATTACAAATGTACACTAAATTCCCTAAAACCCTTTACAGCATTGGGGGTTGAATAATTTTGAACACAACTGTATATATGTGTGTGTGTCCTGACTGACTCATCAATGCCCAGCTCAAACCGTTTAACCTAGAAACGTGGAATTTTGAAGGTACATTGTTTTTTTATGACCTAGGCGCCCACCAGGGGCGTAGATAAGGGGGGGATAGGGGGTTCAACCCCCCCAGAGCATCCGCAGGACAGCGGGAACATTGCAGGAATGCAGGTTCCCGCTGTGGGCACCCGGGGCTCCTAGCGGAATGCATTCCGCTAGCAGCCGCTCGACTGTCCGCGTTCCCCCAAGCTCTGCGTGTGCCTCCCTTCCCTCTTCGTGTGGCCGCCGCCTCCTCAGTCCAGTCTGAAGGCTGTGACGCGGCCTGCAGCTGAAATCTCGTGTGAGCGCATCACAGCCTTCAGAGGGCAGAGGAGGCAGCAGCGGCAGTCCTGAGGTCTGCAGGCTGGGTAAGTAAAATTCTGGGGGCATGTGGCTGGTTATAATTCTGGGGGTCCCTGCCTGGCTATAATTAATTCTGGGGGTTCCTGGATGGCTATAATTAATTCTGGGGGGCATGGGGCTGGTTATACTTAATTCTGGGGGTCCCTGTCTGGCTATAATTAATTCTGGGGTGCATGTGGCTGGTTATAATAAATTCTGGGGGTCCCTGCTTGGCTATAATTCTGGGGGACATGTGGCTGGTTATACTTAATTCTGGGGGTCCCTGTCTGGCTATAACTAATTCTGAGGGGCATGTGTCTGTTCAGTGGGTAGGTACCAATTACAAGTCTTTTTAAAACATGTTTTTTATCCATGTGGTGTCAAACAACTAAATCAGTATTACTCAAGATAAAGGATTGGTTTAGGATTGATATGGCTGGTATATTTTTTCAAACCTTGGTATATTTACCAGATGAAGTCTTATAATTTGAGAAAGCTGAACCCCCCCCCCCCGAAAAAAATTTATCTACGCCCCTGGCGCTCACTAAGGAGGGATTTTGGAAACTCCGCCCCTAAGGGAGTGAAAAAGGGGTGTGAATATTTTAAACAGGATACCTATATCTCAAAAACAGAAGATGTTACAGGTGGGAAAATTGGTACTTAAATAAAAAAAACATTTACCATTTCCAAAAATCCAAGTGGGGGGTGAAAAGGGGGGGGGGTGAATATTTTAACCACTTCCCAGCACAGGACGTGCTCAGTGCGTCCTCTCGAACGCATTCTGTGTGCGGAAGATGCGCCAGGTACGATGACGTCTGTTTCGGGCACCTGCCAGAGCGGGGAGAGTCCTTTGGGCCCCTCTCTCTCACCCCATCGCTAGCCGTCTCGGAAGAAAGGCAACACTGCTGGAAAGGTCTGGTGTCTATGGACCAAACAACATGAATGGCTCGATCTCAGGCTAAAAGGAATCCCAAGGCAACTCTGCAAAGTACAGGAAACAGAGGGGACATGGAGAGAGGAGCTCAAAGGGTGGATGCAAAGTGACACGAGGGGTGTATTGACTTCATGAACATAATGGAGACATGTGAGGAACAGTGACACAATGCAAGAGGCATGTGAGACTGATACATAGTGGTAAGGCATGAAGCACTAAAGGGGAAGCACAAGTGACGGTGCTGTAAATTTTAAGTTGGTGGGGTGCTGGAATTTTACTGCATGCATTTTTCTTTTGCCATATACCAGCATATAATGAATTACAAATCAGGGGCTCTATTCCATAGTTGGTGCTAATTTTGCATCTTGATATGTAATTGTTACCACTTGGAATAGTATGTTTTTAACGTCTGGCATCGATATTCCAATCCTGACACTGAAAAAGTTTTGTACTTTGCAGCTTCCGCAAGCTTACTGTTACATTCTCAGCCCCTGCTGTGCTTCCTGGGGAGTCTGGGCATGGTTCGGTGCCACTGGCTGGTCGAGTGCCAGCACCATGTAATGGCCGAGCGGCGTCTGAGGGGGTGGGGCCTGGCGTGGTCACGAGGAGCCGCCGGGTTTAAAGCAGGGCGCGAGGAGTTGCCATGTCGCCCTGACGTGGAGTTCATTATCGCATCACTTCCTTTTGATTCTCATTGCGGTTTACGTTGCGGACCCATTCACGTCTACGATTCCTGCTCCTGATTTTGACCCGGCTTGTTTTTGACTATTCTCATGTTACATGCTATAGCGGTTGCTAGTGCTGTGCGTTGTTGGTTTAACCCTATGCAGGCTGCTTGGGGTTTTACTCACCTCTTGGGGAAATTCCCATCTTGCTCTGGTGTACCATATATAGCCTTATCGGGGTTCTGCTCCAGGCCCAAGTTTCTTGATATACGATCGCGCATGCTTATACAGAAAACAAGCAGTATTTCGTTATGTTCATCTTGCTCAATTTACCAAGTGTACCCGGGCTTGTACTATCCTTATGCAGTTATGTGTCAATAGACCCTGGTGATTATAAGGTACAACATACCCATTTTGGTTTCACAGAAAACGCTAAGTTGGTCCGGTCATTGACTGCCCTGCAGTCTGCACAATTCGTTAACTGTCGTACTCACTACCTTGGTACACTGTCACCCACTCCAGTCTTGCAGCTCTCTGTATTGTTGTGTGCTCTAAGTTGTATGTTGGTCTCGAAACCTTTGGAACTTCATAGCAGTTCGGTTCTCTTGTCATACTCCTTGGCTTTGGAGTATAAGTCTTAAAATACTGTTTATTTTGTTACGATCGAGCAGATAATTCTGTCCAATAAGACCTCAACCTCGCTACTCCTGTGTGAGCGCCGCAGCGCCCATTACACTTACTGCACTTGATGGTCTCCTATCCTTAACATGGGGATCGCAATAAATTTTTAGTGAGTTATTAGAAAGTGCTGGCGCAACTTCCTGTACAGAAGGCAAAATTTTAGCATCTTGTTAGGCCGGGGTCAGACAAGTGTTTTTAAGACCGGAAGGAACGTCCGTGAGAGTGGACATTGCTTCCAGTAGATGCCTGTCTGGCCGCCTCGCTGAGTGCAGTTAGTGCACTCAGCACTGCAAAGCTCGATCCGCCTATTGAGGATTGTGCTTTGCAACCCCATCCAACGCTCGTCTAGCGTTTCGACGGTGAGGCTGTCGGCACATACGCTTGTAGCGCGAGCAATTCGTGCACGTGCTACAGCGTGTGACGGCTCTGTCAAAGCGTCACAACACTACGACGGACACCGTTAGGCACGTCAGTACGGGTGCACCTAGTGCGCTTGTCTGATCCCGGCCTAAAAGCTGGTGTTGAATGATTCTGCAAATGCAAAGTCATTTAACTCTCTCTAACCCCCCCAAAAAAAAAACATACTCCCCCTCCATCCCACAGCAAAAAGGGTGGCATGTTCCACTGCTTTTTCTCACCGGGAGCAGTGCTGCTCGATCTTGCAGAGCGAGGTTAGCGCTGTGTTCTGGGGCGGGTAGGTCAGGTGCAAGACAGGTGCAAGACTATGCCAATCAGGGCTCAGAGTGCTGAATGGGCAAATATTGCCCCATCATGGGCTCACAGAGCTAAATCCCGCAGCACACTATATAAGGATTCCCCACAGCCCCAGCACGTGTTTTTTTTGCAGAAGTAAGAGGAGATTGTTCTTTCAGTGTGTCTCACAGACGTCTAGCAGATTTCTGTGAATTGTAATCTGTGTCTTCTCACTGCCAGCTATTGGGGTCTCACAGACTTCTAGCAGATATCTGGGAATTGTAATCTGTGTCTTCTCACTGACAGCTATTGGGGACTCACAGACTTCTAGCAGATATCTGGGAATTGTAATCTGTGTCTCCTCACTGCCAGCTATTGGGGACTCACAGACTTCTAGCAGATATCTGGGAATTGTAATCTGTGTCGTCTCACTGCCAGCTATTGGGGGGTCCCACATACTTTTAGCAGATATCTGGGAATTGTAATCTGTGTGTTAGCCTGGCAGCAGCTGGCAGTGCCATCAGGCTGTATCACTGATTTCTACAGATTTTCCAGAACAATGCTATACGTCAGTGATACACCCTGATAGCTGGCAACACCCAGATTTTACTCTGAATAGATAAACAGATGAACTCTGATTAAACTGTGTTATTGTATGGTATCTAGAATTAGATTAAAGATATACAGATTTTCCAGAACAATGCTATATCTTTAATATAATTCTAGATACTATACTGTTATGGATCAGACTTAAACAGTCTCTTGTTCGAATGCCTGCAGCTGCCAAATGGTGGAGAAGCCAATCAAATCAAGTGCGCACTGAAAGAAAACACACAGACTCGCTGGATAGGTATCTATGTAACCTCCCTTGGGCAAGGCCAGGTGACTTCTCTGCCCTTTATTGAAAAGATACAAGCTTTTTATGCTACTTCACACGTAATGAAAACAGGCTGTTGCCCAACATTCTATTCGTCATTAATATTGTGAAATTGCAGACTTATGTTTAATATTTAAGAAAAATATACATCAGCTTATCGGTTTGTCCCCTTAGCCGTCAAGGGCGTTGTTACAGGACGTTCCAAGATGTTCCAAAATATTCTCTTCTTGATACTAGGAAAGAGAAACTACATGTGCTACAAAACAATCGGCTAAAATAGCATGTTAAACAATAATATGCATTTGATTCTTATAAAAACAGTTAATTAATGTCTGCTCTTAAAGACATACTAACTTCTTAAATCCGGATTAACCACTTAAACCACTTAAATGAGCATTTTTCTAGGCCTTTGAATATTATTAAAGCAGATACATATGCTTGTCCATAACAGTCCCCCTAAAAATGCACATTACTTTACCTATTATAATAAGGCCAACTCATCTGTCTTAATGTTCATCGGAACCCTTTTGTGCTGTACTTTCAGAAGAGTTATGGATCAGCCCATAACCCCCCTTGTTACAGTATGAGGCAGAGAGAGTAGAAATGCGTTTTTTAGCAGAAGTATGTCTCGGGCGAACTTCACCCGCTTGCCCGTAGAGGTTAGTAGGCCACGGTCCAGTTAGAGGGCTCCATCCACGTGGACAGTCAAGAATGCGTACTTGCACGTACTTCCTTGGGCTAGGGTAAGCACGTCAGCAACCAGCAGAATGATACAGGGTGGCAGGCCGCAGGCGACTGTGTCTGGTAGGTCTGACAGGTATGCCACAGGTACTGGACTAGTACTCCAGGGGCTGAGTCACTGCATGTGTTCTATCTTTCTGGAACTTTGAGGATCTGTAAGCGGTATGCAGTCTCTAGGTGATGTCCAAATGGCGGACGAGTCAATGCAGACAGGTCTGTACGAAGGCTGGGCCATTGTCCGACCCAATTTCAAGCGATAATTTCTTTCAGGAGGCACTTCACTACCTCTGCGACTTTCTAAATTCTGGTTGGATAGGCTTCAACCCATCATGTCAGAGTGCATAACAGCACTAGGAGATACTTGTACCCTTTGCAGGGTGGAAGTATGGTAAAGTTAATTTGAAATAAGGCCATTGGTGATAATCCGATGGGTTGTACTTCTGGCTGTTGTGATGGGCCTGATCTGGGGTTATTCTTAGCACAAGTGACAAACTGTTCCATGGCAGTCTTTTCTCCATGGGTGCTGGCATGTAGGGCCCAGACAATCTCTAGTGCCAATGTGGCAGGAAGGACTATTTGTCTGCTGGCTAGCTGGAACCATCCATCTTCTCTGCTCTTCCTGGCTCTTCAGAGAACCACTTCTGCTCTTTTCCAGATTATGCTGGAGTCCAGTGGGCAAGTGGCGGCGGCAGCAAGGGGATTATCAGAGAGAGAATCGTCTTGTAACACTGGAGCTTCTCCACGGGTCCCCAGATGAACTCACTTTTTCTCAACTTTTTGTTTTACATGTGAAATACATCAGGTCTCACTGTTCCCTTCTGTTCTTCACGATAAACATGAAATAGCTCAGGACGCTGACATTTACGTTTGGCAGACGTCTGTCAACAAGGGTTTCTATCAGCAAGAATTTCATCAAGGGGCCTGGTAGCTCTCGGCTCCTAGTTCCCTCAGACACTTCAGAATCCGGGTAATCCGTAGATTGTTCTGACAGTTAGGATTCAGGATTTCTCAGGATTCAGACAGTTGTATTGCGGGATTCCTTTGTTCTTCTTCATGATTGCAAGGCCAGGCCTTGTCAGCTTCTTGCCCCCCCATGCATTCCGTCCTTGCTCTTGAAGGGGGACTGGCCACCAGATATAGAAATGGTTGTATTCCTGTATTTCGTATTCATCTTGTGACTGCTTGAGGGTTATTTTGATGAATTCACCATTTGGTTCAAACCGCTGTTTGTTCAGGTAGAATTCCAAATTTGGCATGTCAGGTGGAGTACTGGTCTGGTCACATGGGTAAGGACCTCCGGGGGGTCTGGATGATTCTCTGGATATCTTTATCCTCTTTTTCAATCTCAGGAATCTGTTTCTCTACAGTAACGGTTCTTCAATTGCTACTACCACCAGTATCCCCCCTTGGAGAAGAACTGCGCATCATCCGTTCCCCTAGAGTCTCGCCAGCCTTCTCCATTTTTCACCGGGGTTTGAGATGGGCTCCTATATTAGTACAACCCCCCTTTGTAGTCCGGGCTGGGTGTGGGCGAGACTGGTGGGTCGGGATTCAGGCCTACAGCTCTTCTGCAATGGGTCAGATGTATCCAGGGCACTCGTTCAGCGTTTTGTAGCACATGTAGTTTCTCTTTCCTAGTATGAAGAAGAGAATATTTTGGAACATCTTGGAACGTCCTGTAACAACGCCCTCGACAGCTAAGGAGACAAACCGATAAGCTGATGTATATTTTTCTTATAAAAACAGTTAATTAATGTCAATAAACTTCAGTTACTCTGATGAAAACATCAGAGTACTAGTGTCTCCCAGAGACCAAATAATTAATAATTAACTTTTATTGGACTAGGTTAAAATCGGCAAACGAATGAACATAGATAGACAGTGCTCACAAAACAATATATATAATAAAACCAAAACAATTCCGCTGAAAAGATTGTAATGTATAACGGCAAGAGATGTAATCAATGGTCAATACGATAAGTGGCCTTCAAGGGTCACTTCAAAGTATTGTGGCAAGTAAGATTGGTAACCAAATTTTGATCACAAAAACACTGCACATGAAAAAGCAGAAAGGTCAAAAACAAGAGGCTCCTGTTTAGAGGGATTGGCTCAAATAGCCCAATATAAACGTATTTCTATGATTGTCCAGGTTCCTGATATCAATAGGACCCAACACAGGGGTATACATACATGTTTGGGATGTCGAAATACAATTCCCTAAAGGAGAACAGGGAGCTCTGGTCTGAGAGTTTATTGAATTACATAGGGGTAGTCCCTTTTGTCTTTCACCACCTCGCTTCAAAAAGCTTTCTTGTCATCCCCCTTTTTCTGGCATCATTTAGTTACGCTCTACCATCGAGGTAGTGATTTATTCAGTTAATTAATGTCTGCTCTTAAAGACATACTAACTTCTTAAATCCGGATTAACCACTTAAACCACTTAAATGAGCATTTTTCTAGGCCTTTGAATATTATTAAAGCAGATACATATTCTTGTCCATAACAATACAATAACACAGTTTAATCAGAGTTCATCTGTTTATCTATTCAGAGTAGAATCTGGGTGTTGCCACCTATCATGGTGTATCGCTGACGTATAGCATTGTTCAGGAAAATCTGTATATCTTTAATCTATATATCACTCACCATGTCAGAAAAACCAAAAAGGACAGGCAGGAGCTCCCAGACACAGATAAGAGGGCAAGCAGCCTCTGTGTCGGAAGGCTGTGCCCCTTGTCGTCGTGGACGTGGTGCTTCCTCTGCAGGGACATGCTTGTCCTTTCTAACTGGTGCTGGCCGTTTTAAGCAGCAGCAACATACAGAGGATTTGGTGGATTGGCTAACCAGGCCATCCTCATCCTCCGAGTCCTCTGCCTGCCAGGCTTGTAGTGGTTTAATGTGACACACAAAGAACTGGCACTCATGTTCCCCCAGCAGCTGCAGCACACTGCCAAGTTGGCTCCAGTGACGAGGAGATAGGGGGTGATGACGATGATGAGGTCACTGACTCCACCTGGGTGCCTGATTGAACAGAGGAGTCAAGGGAGGAGGAGGAGGAGGCACAACAAAAACGAGGCACAACGTCCTCTATGACCAACCGTAGCCAGTCCAAGGCATCAAATGTCAGAGCTGCACACGTCCAGGATCTCTGCTGTCTGGGAGTTCTTCACGACATGTGCAGCAGACTGCAGCGTTGCTATTTGCAAGCTATGTCGGAATAGGATCAAGCATGGAAAAGACATCAGACACTTGGGTACCACGTGCTTGAGGAGACAAATTACCACCTGCCATGCATCCCGTTGGCACAACACTTTGCATAGGTCCTCCTCCTCCTCATCTGTCTCTACCCCAACTATATGTCCTGCCATGTCATTGCCTACAACCTCCACTGACAGAGATGATGCTACAGTAATGGGTGTACCACTTCCTTCCTCTGAATCTTCCAGCATCCCATCAGCTGCGGATTAATGCAGTCAGATTTCGTTGACCCAGCTGCTGCAACAGAAGAAAAAATATTGACCCAACCATCCACATGCACAATGTCTAAATGCTAGCTTGGCAAAATTACTCGCATTACAGCTGCTGCCTTTCCAGCTGGTGGACTCTGCTTCCTTCCGTGAATTTGCCGAATGTGCTGTGCCACAGTGGCAGGTTCCAAAATGCAATTTCTTTTCACGGAAGACCATTCCAGCACTATACCAGCACGTGGAAGACAATGTTATGGAGTCATTGGGAAAGACAGTCAGCAGCAAGGTGCACATTACTTTAGACACGTGGTCCAGCAAGCATGGACAGGGCCGTTACATTTCCTTCATGGCACACTGGGTAACTCTGCTTGCAGCTGGGAGGGATCCAGGACAGGCCCTGTGCTGGAGCTTGCTCATCCACCACGCCTCCAGAAAGCTGCTTATATGAGGTCTGTCTGCTCCACCACCTCTTCCTCCTCCTCCTCCTTCAATGTCTCTGGCAAAGTGGCAGTTAAACCGATGCGTGGCAGGGGCTACGCAATGGCTCAAGCAAAAAGATGCCATACTGTGCTTGAGCTGGTTTGTTTAGGGGACAGGAGCCACACCGGGCCAGAAATTCTGTCAGCTCTGCAGGGGCAGGCGCAGAGATGGTTAACACCACGCCAGCTTGAGCTGGGAATGGACATCTGTGATAATGGCAGCAACCTTCTCTCCGCCCTATGCCTGGGTAAGTTGACGCATGTACCATGCCTAGCACACGTCCTAAATCCGGTGGTACAGCGTTTCCTAACCAGGTACCCAGGGCTGGCAGAGCTTCTCAGCCAGACCAAAAAAGTCTGGAGCCACTTCAGACGGTCATTCCCAGCAAGTGTTCGCCTGGCAGAAATTCAAACAGAATTCCACCTTCCCACAAACCGCCTGATCTGTGACATGCCCACCAGGTAGAACTCAACATTGGCAATGCTGCAGCGCCTGCACAAGCAGCAGAGGGCCATCAATGAGTACCTGTGTGAGTATGGCACAAGGACAGGTTCAGGTCAACTTGGTTCCCCCCCGCAGTGGCTGATGATCAAGGATGCATGCACTGTACTGTCACCATTTAAGGAGGCAACGAGGATGGTGAGCAGGGACAGTGCATGCATCAGTGACACAATTCCTTTAGTGTTCCTGCTGGAGCGCACTCTGCAGGGAATTATAGATGTGGCACTAGAGGCAGAGCAGCAGGAGGAAGAGGAGGCCTTCCCTAGCTCTCAAGGCCCCAGTCTTTACGCAGACAGCATTCCTGCAGGTCCTCAGATCAGACAGGAGGAGGAGGAATATTTAAGTAGTGGGGGCATTGAAGGTGGGTGTCATGCCTCAGCCCTGAGAGCCTGCTGTGGCCAGCCTGGGTCACTAGCTCTCTATACCTGCTTCCCACCTAAGGGTTAACTCCTGTGTCTGAACCTGAGGATTCTGCATAAAACCAGACCACACCCTTCTCCCCTGTGCTCTTTCATTTTGTGTTTTTCCCTTCCCAGTGTCCAGAGAGCTCCCTCTTGTCATTGTATGTTGCCTGATTTACTTTGCTCTGCCGTGCATCCTTGCTGTGTCTGCATTACCTGGTTCCTGCTGGCTGGACGATCCACTGCGTGGCCCACTATCCAGTGGGTCCAGAGACTCTCAAGTGGCTTCCAGCTCTCCAGCTCTCTCCAAGGAGACCAACCTTCTATCAAGGTACATTTGCCTAAAGACTCCTGCTTCTCCTCAAGCGGATCTGGAGAGAGACTACGTGGTCCACCATCCACTTGCCTATTTTCAGTGTTACCGTCTGTTCTGTGCTGGACTGTTTGCCATGAACCATTCTTCAATACAGCCTTATTGCACATATACTGCCTCCAGTGTCTGTGTGCCTGCTTATCCCCAGCGCTTGGGAATATAACAACACACTGAGGTCGTGCCATGGCTCCTTCCTGGCGCGAGCCTGACAGTGGGATTCCTCAAGGGAGGGTTTTGTGTGCCCAGAAACCCAAGGACTATTACGTGGCTGGGAGGAGGAAGTGCACGATGGGGTCATCCTCATTGACCAGGAAGACTCGGAAGCTAATGCCACCTCCAACCTACGTTGCATGGTCTCCCTTATTCTGTAAAGCCTGCTAAAGGACCCCAGGATTCGTGCTATAAAGGAGAGGGATCATTACTGGTTGGCAAGCCTTCTTGATCCACGATACAAGGGTAAAGTTGCAGAGCTCATCCTGCCCGCACAGAGGGACAGGATGAAACAACTTGAGGATGCTCTAAAGCGACACTTGTGTAACACCTTTCCAGGCACTGGTAGGTTACCAAGTGTTGACACAGGTGCTTCTGAGGCTGTGGATGATCAGAGGAAGAGCGGTGAAGGCTGGGGCTGCTTGACTGATGCCAGGCTGCTTGACTTTTTTAGTCCACGACGCCCAGGGATGTCAAATGTAGGCACCCATTGCCAGCGTCTTCACCATATGGTGCAGGACTACCTAGGGGCAAGGGCAGACCTGATACCTTTACAGCAGATGATCCACTGGCTTACTGGGTGTTGGTGGGTGTTGAGATTGGATCACTGGCCAGGTCAACTTGGTTCCCCCCCTGCAGTGGCTGATGATCAAGGATGCATGCACTGTACTGTCACCATTTGAGGAGGCAACGAGGATGGTGAGCAGGGACAGTGCATGCATCTGTAGCGCTCACTCCCGGAGGAGCCGCTGAATTTAACCTCGGGTTAGTCTCTCCGCACTAGGGAATAAATATACACCAGCACTGTTGTGGATTTTATAAATTATATACTTTACTGGTCTCAATAAAGCGGCATATATAATGTAAGCACGGTATATAGAAAACAGGATTTCGAAATGCGAGAAACGTGCAGCGGTAAAAGAAAAGTTTAACCCCTTCGTCTCTGGAGTGTAAGTCCCATGCAGGTTATGTCCCAAAAAGTGTGTGTTTGTGAGTTCAGGTACCCGGGTACTATATTCGACTGGCCAGTGAATGGATTTAATAAATCTTCGACTAGTCACGTTGGGGCCCTGTAGATTTAAGCAATACTGCAGCGTGCTTCGTTAAACTTTGACTGTGGCCTGGAAGGCCTCTCACCCATCCGCCAGACAATCTGTTCCGCTGCCCGATCAAGGACGTCTCTCCACTGGATTATACTGGGACCCTGTGCCACCGGATCCGCTTCTCTTGCTTGTCCGTCTTCTACAACAAGATCTACGGCCTACCGCCTGCACTCCCAGTGCATCATCGCGGTCTCTTTACTCGGGGTCCAATCTGGAACTCTGTGTCTGTACAAAACCTCTCAGCGGTGGATTACTAGGTCTCTGGCAAGTCACTGTATCGATCCCCAGCGTCGGCAAGGCAGCGCCTGCTCTCCGGCCTGGTAACAATTGCTCACAGTCTCACGTGCATCTTACCCTGTTCACTGCTTGGCTTACACTGGCTCTCCTTCGACGAGGCTGCAGATGTCCTTTCCTCCTTCCCCACCCACTTCCTGTCTCTGCCCCAAAGCATGCTGGAAAACGTAGTCCCATTGTGTCCAGTATAGTTTACATTGCGCTTGTCTCCCTCTGGTGGCCAAAGCCGAGCAATACAGCAACAGAGTTTTAAACAGCGCTACACTCTCCCCCTCCTAGAACTCTTGGGTCTCTCCAAGGAGGTATAACAATTACATAACAATGTATACAGGTTCAGCAGCAAACATACAATCGGTCAGTTATACGTTCTCAAGTTGACTCATGCTCCTGACTACCTCAGCTAACATAGCAGACACTTCGGGCAACCTTCGCACTGTGGTGACAGCCTCTTCAGTGCTATGTCCTGGTGAGTCGTAGGTAAGTCTCTGGGGGGGTCGGATAGAACGTTTTGATTCTGGCTCCATCAGCTCCTCTTCAGGTGGAAGTACTACAGGTACGGGTTCAGTTCTTTCGTCCACAACTGGAACAGACATCTCTTCAGAGTATGATCCTTCCAGTGAAGGCATAGAACTATAATCATAGGACGCATTTTCAGGAACTACAGGAATTTCCAAAGTTTCGGGAACTTCCAATTGGAATTCAGGAGCCTCAGGCCTCAGGTTACTTTCCCACCGTTCGGGAACTGGAATGACCTCTTCAGGTTTTGGCGAGCGCACCCAGTCCAGACAAAAACTTCCTTCCTCACTATCCTCTTCACTCTCTTCAACAACCCGTGTCTGCTGAGACCGAGTAACGGGAGTCGAGCGTGGAGCGGGTGGGTTCGGTAGAGAAAGTTCGTCTCCAACTGGTATCCTTACAGCCTCTCTCACAGGTAACAGATGATTTTGGTGACAGTTTTTAAGAGGCCCAGCCTTTCCATCCGGTCGGATTTGGTAAACTGGCAAACCCGGCAGTTGCTTGCAGACAATGTAGACTTGAGAACTCCATCTATCCGCCAACTTATGCCTTGCAGAAGCACCCAAGTTCTTCAACAAAACCCTATCACCGGGTTGTAGATCCTGTATCCGAACTCTCAAGTCGTAGTTTCGCTTATTCCTCTGTTCCCTGTTTCCTGAGATCAAACCGGCCTGTTCAAATGCAGAGGCCAAATTCTTCCGAAGTCTATCCACGTAATCTCTATGACAGGCTACAGACGTCTGATCCAGAGATAGCCCAAACGCCAAATCAACCAGCAGTCGAGCTTCGCTTCCGAACATAAGACGGTACGGTGAGTATCCAGTAGCGTCACTCTCCGTACTGTTGAACGCATGCACCAGCGTAGCTATGTGACGACTCCAGCTCTGCTTCTCTTTGTTCGACAATGTCCCCAACATATTTAGCAGCATGCGATTTAAACCTTTCTGGTTGAGCATCACCTTGAGGGTGATATGGTGTAGTTCGGGTCTTCTGAATCCCTAGTAGTTCCAGCAATTGCCCAACAAGCCTGCTCTCAAAGTCTCGGCCCTGATCCGAGTGTATTCTCCTTGGTAGGCCATAGTGAACAAAAAACTTTTCCATTAAAACCTTCACCACCGCAGGAGCACGTTGGTCTTTCGTAGAAAAAGCTTGGGCGTAACGCGTGAAATGAACAGTCACTACTAGAATATTTCCCTGCCCACTAGCATCCGGCTCTAAGCACAGGAAATCAATGCACACCAAATCCATGGGTCCTTGACTTTGCAGGTGGCTCATTGGAGCGGCTCGGGTTGGTAGGGTTTTTCTCTGGATACACCTTAAACACGAATGACAGTAACTTTCAACTTCAGATCTCATACAGGGCCAATAAAATCTGTCTCTCACTAGCTTAAAAGTTCTCTCTGCATCCAAATGTCCATGGTCATCGTGTAATGACCGCAGCACACCCTCTCTGTGTTTGGTGGGAAGGAACAATTGTTGGGTCTCTTCAGCATTGTTTGAGGGGCCCCTTCAGTAGACCACCCCATCCAACATCTTCAACCGTTCCCACTCTTTGTATACCAATCGGGCTCCTTCTGGGGAATTTGTCAGTAGAATTTCCCGTTGGTTCGCGGTTAGGGCCTTCACGGTTAATGCAATCAAAAGGTCTCTAGCCTGATCGGCTCTCAAGTCCTGTTTCGAGAAAGTAGGCAAACTTTCATCCCTCAGCTGCATAGGATTACAATAGAACTCTGGAACAGCCGCAGCCATAACTCCTATAGCTTCTGCTTCAATCCCTCCCTTGACCCGGTGCTCCGCTCCTTGACATAAAGCTTGCACCCCATCTGGAGTTAACTGAGTCCACTCTGTAGTGTAGGGTCTTCTTGACAAAGCATCGGCATCTCGATTATTCACTCCAGGGCGATACTTCAGGCTGAACCGAAACCCTGACAGAGAGGCCAACCACCGATGTCCCGTTGCAACCAGCTTCGCAGTAGTGAG
Organism: Leptobrachium leishanense; assembly: GCA_009667805.1. Lineage (NCBI taxonomy): Eukaryota > Metazoa > Chordata > Amphibia > Anura > Megophryidae > Leptobrachium > Leptobrachium leishanense. Next base: position 90,697,868 of record CM019071.1, read on the forward strand.
GACGTAGGTAAGGGGATTGTTATCAGTCTTTATCACAAATTCGTCTCCGTACAGATAATCTTTCAGCTTGTCTACTACCACCCATTTCAAGGCTAGGAACTCCAACTTGTGGGTAGGATAGTTCTTTTCTGAAGGTGTAAGACTTCGGCTCACATACGCTACAGGCCTCAACAATCCGCCATATTCCTGGTATAGGACTCCCCCTAGACCTTCTCTGCTGGCATTCACATGCAATTCGTACGGCTTATGAGGATCAGCGTAAGCCAAGACAGGAGCTCGAGTTAGACTCTCTTTCAGCTTCATGAAAGCACCTTCGCATTGATTAGTCCATTCTTCTTGGATGGATTCTCGAGCCTTCCTTGCCCCTGGAGCCGATGAATTTCGATCAGAGGCCTTGTGGCCTTCTTCTGCGTCTTCCTTCTGTAGGAGCTTGTTCAGTGGTTGAGCTATCTTGGCAAATCCTCCTACGAATCTTCGGTAATAGGAGCAGAACCCCAAGAAAGATCTAAGTTCAGTAACATTTCGGGGTCTAGGCCAGGAAGCTACGGCTTCCAACTTTCAAGGATCCGTCGAAACGCCTTCTGCTGAAACAACATGTCACAGATACGTAACGGAAGGTAAACAGAATTGACACTTCTCTAGAGACAGTTTCAACCCCTCTTCACGGAGCTGCTTCAAGACCTTCTACAACTGTTGCTCATGTTCTTCCAAAGTCTTCCCGAACACAATAACGTCATCCAGATACACTAACACTTCGATCAGGTTCATGTCCCCGACTGTCTTCTCCATTAACCGTTGGAACGTGGCTGGAGCCCCCGTAAGGCCTTGAGGCATTCTGAACTCAAAGAACCCCAGTGGGCAGATGAACGCAGTCTTTTCTTTGTCTTCAGGATGCATTGGTATCTGGTGATACCCACTTCACAGGTCTAGTACACTAAACCATTTTGCTCCAGACAAACACTGTAAGGCATCTTCTATCCGAGGAGTAGCATATTGATCCGGAATGGTTCTCTGATTTAGTGTGCGATAGTCTATATTAGGCTTGTGCACCGATTTTTTTTTTCGGTTCGATTCGGTTCGATTTTTCGGATTTTTAAACTTTTCGATTCGGCTCGTTTCGACCGATTTCGGTTTCGATTCGATTCGGTTGGCCCGTTTTTCGGGTACATTTTTTTTTCGGAATTTCGACCATTTTTCGTATTTTCGTGTCACTGTGCTCGGTTTTTGTATCGACTTTTCGTAATTTCGGAAATTTTCGTTTTTCGGAATTGCACATTTTAAGGGATATCGACCATTTTTCGTATTTTTCGTGTCATTTTGCCCGTTTTTTGTATCGACTTTTCGTTTTTTCGAAAAATTTTCATTTTTCATAAAATTTTCGTTTTTACTAAATTTTCGTTTTTTGGAAAATTTTCGTTTTTCGGAAAATTTTCGTTTTTCGGAACATCTGTTCTCCTCGTTTGACACATTTCAAGCCCATTCGAAAAATCCGAAAATATTTCGTTTCGGCTCGGAAAACATTTCGGATCTGAACTTTTCGGATCTAAAATTTTTCAGAAATTCGGCCGCATCCGAAAACACGAATCGGGAAATTTCGTGAAAATTCCGAAATTCCGAAACCCGAAACGCACATCCCTAGTCTATATATAGACGAATGGAACCATTCTTCTTCCGGACCATCATTATTGGCGATGCATACGGGCTCCTGGACTCTTGAATCACCTTAGTTCTTTGCAGTTCATTCAGCTGTTCTCGTAGATCATCCAAGTCTCCCAGCGGAACTCGTCTTGACCTTTCTCGAAACGGCTTATCTTCCTGTAGTCGAATGCGATGCTCAGTACTCTTAGCTAGGCCCACGTCGAACTCGTCCTTCGAGAACAAGTCCCTCCACTTTAGGATCTGGGACTGAAGGCATTTCTTCCATTCAGGTGAGATGGGAGCATCCTTAGGATAGAACCTTTCAGCTGGAATCTCTTTATTCACTCCCCCTCCTAAATCAGTAGGGGAGAGAGGCGTAGCGGACGCTACTTGCCCGATAGGCATTCGTGCTTTCAGGATCACTGGAGAATCAGACACATTACATACACTAACTGAGACTCTTCCTCGTGTTCGTTTCAAAGCTCTTGTGGAGATTATTTCAGGGATTACTTCTACTCCGGCTTCACTCCCATGATTGAAATCAGTTTCCTGGTACCACATAGGGACCCAGTTGTGATCCGTTCAACTTGACTGAAGCCCGGAAACTCGCCACTTCTCCTGATTGCAGAACCTTCTCTGTTCCTCCCAATCTCCACAGGCACCCCACTTCGGCAGGTGCCTTCTGTTCTTCGACCATTCGCTGATAGACTGGACGCAACATTGGGTGTACTCCCCTGGTAGAACCTTCTTCCAGTACTATAGGACGTCGCACAAGATCAGTATTCGTCCCCACTATCATCGAACTTCTGTTGGCCCCTGAAGGCCGAGGACACACAATGGCCAATGCATCACAACCCCCAGACTGTGCGATGACTTCGGATCCGATCTCTAACTTCACCTGTAGATATCCGTCATAGGGAAGTTTCTCAGTTCCGATACCCCAGATCTCAAGGTCCTTTAATTTCTGTAGAGGTATGTGCTTCAAGTGCTTCTCATAGAAGTCTCGGTAGATCAATGTCACTTGAGCCCCTGAGTCCAACAGAGCTTTGGTGTAGACTCCCTCTACTTGGATTGGAACGATGGGAGAAGGACCTATCAGCTGGTCAGGAAACTTTGTTGTAGCAGCAGGAAATTTAGACCCCGTTTGCTGTACCCTGGCCTTCTTCTTGGCCCGTGTAGGTTTTGGATGTGCATTGCTTCCCCATGACGTAGGACCGGATGCTAAGGGAGTAACTCTTTCAGTCCTGGTAGGCTCAGCAGTTGGCAAAACTCTGGGCCCTCTCGGCCTTTCAGTTCTGGTTTGATTTTTGGAGCGGTTTTCAACCATTGGGCATCTAGTTTGCTCCTTCACTTGGGCCCTCTGGCGTTTCCCGCCTGTGAGGTAGATAGCAGCCCTTCCAAGGCTTTTAGGAACTCTTCTACCCTATTTCCTTCAGACTTTTGGCTTTTGCATTGTGCTCGGAAATTACCCATTTCCCCTCAACGAAAACATCTCTTCTTTGAAGACGAAGACGCACTTGCTTGTGGTGATTCGGTTGAAGGACCCTGGCCAGACACCACAGCAACTCCTGCTGTCCGCATATCAGTAAGGAACTTCTGCATATCGGTCTGTGTCTCTGCCACCTTCAAAAGTACTCGGCACAGATCAGTGTGTGCTTGTTTCAGCTCAGCTTGAGCTTCTTGTACCTTCTTAACGGTTTTGTGTAACTCACTATATGCAGGGAAGGTTGGTTCTTTGGCAGTACTCTCTGTGGATATAGGAACTAGCAGATGCTCTTGTCCGTCAACTTCAGATCCATAGGCGTCCAACGAATCATCTTCAGTTTGCAAATATTCGTTATGCCTTACTGATTGTGCGTAAGCTCTTTCTCCTCTCCTTAAGGACTTTTCTTCTAGCAGAGCCTCTTCCTCTCTAACAGCTCGAATCAGTTCCAGGTATTTCAACTCTCGGTTACCTTCTCTGGTTCTCAGCTGTAGCATCACAGGATCTAGAGGTTGAGCGCCCCTCAATATCTGCTGCATTCGGATTTTATCTATTGTGGCTGGTTCGGCCCCTTTCTTAAGAAGTATCTGGTGCAGAATCTTATCTAGGCGCCTCATGTATTCAGTCATTTGCTCACCTTTTCGTTGGTAGGTATGTTCATACTGGTACATGAGCTCAGCGGCCTTTTCTGTTCGCACAAAGACTTCCTGTAATACGTTTAGGTAATCTAAAGCAGTGCAGTCTTGTTTACTCAATTTTAGGTTACTGACAGCCTCTGACGCAGGTCCCTTTAAGCTCTCAGTAATTCTTTGCTTCTTCTGCGCTTCAGGGACGTCCCACTCATCCAGAGCCTGCATCGCCTGTTCTACCCATTCTTTGAAGGTTTCTTCTCCCACTGGAGTTGGTACGTTTCCTGTAAAATTTCTCAACCGTCGATAACCAAAGTTAGTGTGTGGAGGGCTTGTTCTTTGACATTTAGCTAGCAAATCTCCAATAGCCACTATAAATTCAGGCCCGATCATGGCCAGCGGACTGGGCGCGGGAACACTCGCGGGATCGCCACGTGGCTCACATGGCTGAATCAGTTGAACTTCCACCTCATCGTTCAGCTTCACGTTCGCGCCCTGAAAACACACTGGAACACCCTTTCTCCACTCAAAAAGAACATACGTGTGAGAGGTACCTGGGTTCGCTTTAATGTCCAGGATTAACCCCCGATGATCTGGTGTCAGCACGGCCATGGCCCGGCGAATCTGATCTTCGGCCCAAGTGTCTGCAGGAATATCCATGACTATGCATAACTCTATCTGACTACTTTGCTCCTCACACCATTTGGCAGCAGTGTCTGGATCCATATTTAACCCTTTAAATGCGTTTTTTCTAGAGACTGTATCCCGGACGAGCCCCCACGTGTAGCGCTCACTCCCGGAGGAGCCGCTGAATTTAACCTGGGGTTAGTCTCTCTGCACTAGGGAATAAATATACACCAGCACTGTTGTGGATTTTATAAATTATATTCTTTACTGGTCTCAATAAAGCGGCATATATAATGTAAGCACGGTATATAGAAAACAGGATTTCGAAATGCGAGAAACGCGCAGCGGTAAAAGAAAAGTTTAACCCCTTTGTCTCTGGAGTGTAAGTCCCGTGCAGGTTATGTCCCAAAAAGTGTGTGTGTGAGCTCAGGTACCCGGGTACTATATTCAAAAACAGGGTTTTTATTCCTAGAGTGGCGCTTGTCTAAAAAAGACATTGGCTGCTGCCTGTCCTGGACAAAGAAGCAGTGTTACACACCTGCTAATCAGAGATAGAAAAAGTGGGGGTATGTCCAGGTTGGGCGCTGCCTACAGGTGATGGTATCTGTATCTCACTTCTAATACGTATGTAAATTAATAGTGATTTCTGTGTCAGCATAGGGTATGTATATAGACATACAGATAGATGGAAAAAAACTCATTTAAACCATGATAGACATTCAATGCACAATTGTGCAGAGTAATAGCACAGAAGAAATACCGGCAATAGTGAGTGCTTAGATATATGCAATAGCTTGGATATATGCAAAGTCTTGTAGATAGGGATATAATGACAAATATTATTTATTGAAGGAGGATCAAGTATTCAGGTTCGGTGTGGAGAGATGTTCAATGCTCTGCTGCCATCTGGTGGTGGAAAGCCGAACTGCGGTTGTCGTTTATGGAATACTAGTCACTGATCTTTTAATTCTCTTTTAATCCTCTCCTCTCTTCTCTCTTTGTTCAAATCTTGTCCTCATAGGATCAAAACAGAGAGAGGGTATACATAGCGCAACACTGTGTCAGGAGTTGGTGGATGTTTTTTAAAAAAGGTCTGATTCACTTACGTGGTTCAGAGCCTATTGGGGTGCCAGGCTCAGACTTGCTCGCTCTCCCAGTCCATCAAGGTGACTGGATCCCTTCTTTTGTCCCCTTTATGTTCCTGAAAAAATCCTCTGGTCTCCAGGTCCTCTTGGTTGGTAGTCCAAGGGTAAGTGTGTGGCTACCGATGGTCTGCCCTCCTCTCCTCTGGATAAATCACAGGATACAGGAACAGGGGTATAAAGGGATTTATTGATAAAATTAACAATACAGTAAATATAAAATAAAGAATGGTGGTGGGAAATCCAGGACGCGTTTCGCCAGTATGGCCTCTTCTGCTGGATAGTTTCCTTATCTCTGAGGTCCTTCTTTTATATTGAATGTGGTAGTCTCCTGGGAGCTTTCATTTTTGTTTTTTCGCGCGGCTTCCGCGCATGCGCATAGGCCTCCGTCTGATTGGGTCTGTCACATGGGGAGTTTAAACCAATGGGAATGGGCCTGTCACATGGGGAGTTTTAAACCAATGGGAATGTCTTCTTTATCTCTAGGGTCGCGGCATCGGCGTCCATACATATGTATTTCATGAAAGTTCAGAGATATTTCTGTAGAGTCACGGAAAAGGGAGGCATGATAATTCTCTGGTTCCTCCGATGGTCTACGTTATGTTTATTGTATAGGACAAGTATAAAATCAATGAGCAACGGGATATATATTGGATAACGGAGAGATAAGACAGCAGAAAAAGTGTATGCTGTTATTAGTATTCTGAGGGGTCTTTCACTTTCGTTAGATAACGTTCAGATTATGCAAAATAGATAGGTGAAAATTGTCCCAATACATCTTTTGAGCGTTTGGTGACATGGAGGTAAAAAGAGGTGCCAAATAAGGGTGGAGGTTCAACCCATCGAGTTCAAATAGGGGTATGCCTTACATCAGCCCTCAAAATTCCCACTCGCCTACTCGCATTTTGCGAGTGGGAACTACGTGAATGCGAGTGGGAATGCAGCTGCAGGCAGCATGATAAATTATTTCATGTTGCCTGCTCTGCTGCATATTCTGGCGGCAGTGTTTTTTTTTTTCTGGGATGGCCGGAGGGATCCAAGATGGCGGCCGCCGGCCCCCTCTGACACCAGTGGGGGCGTGCCGGACGTCTGCCACCCATGCCTGCCCAGTCCCCTGCCAGTGAGACTCTCAGGGCAGGCAAGAGCAGCACAGCACCAGGCTCTACAAGTTTGACAGGCAGACAGAGCTAAGGTTAGAGCTGTATTTTATCCAGCAACAGCAGGGTTAACTCTGCCTGCCACGGGTCACCTGAGCCCCTGCACTCATGTGTTTTTTGAAGCGGTGGGGACGGCCCAGAGAACCCTGCACACACTGATGAGGACGGGGAGGTCGGCACAGAGCCCTGGCTGCACACACCCACACTAATGAGGAGGGGAGGACGGCGCAGAGTCCCTGCAGTGCACACACAATGATGGGGGAAAGGGGAACCGAGCAGCAGAAGGTGATGGTATCAGGCAGCAGGTTACTGACCCTCACAGAGTGTGCACTCAGGAGCCTGGAGGATGTCCGGCAGCATGTGGTCCTCACCAGTGACTCCCATACATCCTCTGTCCTCCTTATCCTTCACCCTGGGGTCACAGATACAGGTCAGCAGCCAAGAGCTGCAGTTACTCTGTGACCCCCCCCCCCAGGGATTGTGAAGAGTTAAACCTGGAGAGACTGAAGGTCTGAAATAAATGTTTATAGACTTCCTATAGCCCTTACAGGTGTGTTTAGATTAATGATGCCTTTGCCTGATTGTTTTATAGGTTCCTGTAATACTCAGGCTGCTATACCTCTATCAGAAACTTTATTGAAAATGTTGCAAAATATATTGATTAAAAGTTTTTAAAAAAATGAAACTAAGAGAAACCCATATTGCCGTTTTAATACAACCAATACCCCCCCCCCATCTCATGTGAGGGCTTTCCCACAACTCCTAGCACTCTCATCTGCTCCCTTAAACAGCTTCCATGTGTCCCTAGTCAGTAAGGACAGTCCTTATTTTAATCACACTAGCTCTATTTTCTTAGTTTCCCAAAATATTTGTGGATATATAAAAGGCGTTGAAAGTAATAAAAAGTCAGTGTTACTCAGGAGGTGCCAGAGTGCGCGCAGTTGCAACAGCAACAGATTTAGAATTTCACTTTTGTAACGGTGAAAAGCCAAACAATGGTAGAAGTTTCATCAATGAAGCTTCTCCTGCCACTGCATGAACTTCCCTTTTGTTAAAACGATGACATTTGCTGCTGTTGCAACTACAGCAAGCACAGCTTTCTGAATAACCCCCACACTAACGAATCTGTAAACTACAGGGGTGTGTATTTTAACTCTGAAACCCGCACACCCTGAATGTATAGAGGAACCTCAAACACCCCCCACACCCTGAATATATGGTGAAGCCCCTAAAAAGACACCCGCACACCCTGAATATATGGAGGAGCTACTAAAAAAGACACCCTGAATATATGGAGGCACCTCAAACACACCCCGAATATGTTCTGGTTGGTGCAATTTTTTGGGGGCAGCATTTCTTCCCTGGATCCACTCTACTCTGTCACTGGCAGGGGTTGGAGATGAGCTTCGCTGCCTCCTCGCTCTGCTCACACTAGGCTCTGATGTCTGCTTATAAATGTATTTGATAATTTAAGAGTGTGTTTAGGGGTTGAGTTAAGGGCTGGGTAGGGGTTAGGTGGGGCGACTGGTGGCGAGTAACTCTTAAGTCCTGGCTAGTAGCTTGGGACTTGAAATTTTGAGCCCTGTCTTACATCATGTATACCTAACAGATCGCTGCATGTACAGTGTATTAATACATGTATATGGGAAAGTGTATGGAGTCAGTATACTGCTGAGAAAAAGGGGGGTCTTTTCCACTAAATAGGAGCGTATGCTTGTTGTATAATCGATATCCTGGTATATATGATCATTCTTCCTCTAAGTAGATTATATGTAGGTGGAGGAAAGAAAAGTTGGTTTATTTCGTTGATGTTTGGAAGGGGGATATGGATGTTATAGGATAGTGGCAGGGTCTTCAGTGTGGAATAAATCCAGATATCAGTGATGATGGTAATGCGTGAAGGTGAGCTGCAGGGGATGGCTTCAGGTGCTACCCGTAGGGTAGTATGCATCTAAATATCTCGCCAGGGTCTATAAAAAATGGCATAATTCAAAATCCATGTTCAGACCTTTAGGATGTAGAGTATCAAATTCATATATACATCTCATTTCTTCTTGTCTGATTTTCTTAGCTAGGTCACCTCCTCTTCTATCATTCTGTATCCTTTTAATGGCCATGAATTCTAGATGTTGTGGGTTGCAGTTATGTGTTTTCTTAAAATGAGCAGTGACACTGTGTGTTTCCAAACCTTTCTCTATATTCCTCACGTGTTCCCTTATCCTGACGCCTAGGGCTCTGGTGGTTTTCCCTATATATTTCAGGCCACATGGGCATGTCAGGAGGTAGATTACATTTGTGGAAAAACAGGTGAGTATGTCTTTTATTTTCCAGGTTCCTCTTCTGTTTGTAACTTTTGTTATGTGTCTCTTTTTATTTCCTGTGCTCCTGCAACTAATACAGTTTCCACATCCATAGAATCCTGTATTCTGTTTGAAGTGGTTGCTTATTTTCCTTGGCGCATATTCGCTTGTAGTTAGTGTGGATTTTAAATTCTTCGTCCCTCTGCAGATGAATCTCGGTTTTGGGGGAAGGATGTTTTGTAGTAGAGGGTCTTCCCTGAGAATGGGCCAGAATTTCTTAATTACCCGTCTGAGATCTTGGTCTTGTTGACTGTATGAAAAAAGGAATGGTGTTTCGTTCTGGAGTTGATTTTGGAGGGTCTTGTCTTTATATTTGAGATATTCTGTTTTTTCTATCTGGGTTATTTCTTCTTTGGTTTTTTTCTAATGCCTCAGGGTCGTATCCTTTATCTATAAAATCGTTAGTAAGTTTCCCTGCCTGAATGGCAAAGTCTTCGATTTTGGAACAGTTCCTCCTCATCCTGATAAACTGTCCTTTAGGGACACTGTCCAGCCATCTATCCAGGTGGCAGCTGTCTCGATCGATGTAGCAGTTGCTGTCTACTTTTTTGAAGTATGTCTTGGTACGAATCTGCTCTTCTTCTATATATATGGTCAGGTCTAGATAGTTTACGGTTTCTTCGCTGTCAGTGGTGTCTAATTTGATGTTAGGGTCTTTCAGGTTAAGTTTGTCAAGAAATATTGTGAGCGTTTCTTTTCCTCCTTTCCATATCAGAAAGAGATCGTCTATGTATCTTCTATAGATCGCAATCTCTTCTTTGTGTTCTTCTATTATATCTTTTTCCCATATATCCATATAGAGGTTTGCGAAATTTGGTGCAAATCTTGTTCCCATTGTTGTGCTTCTAATTTGTATGTAATGTTCATGGTTAAATGAGAAATAATTCTTCTTAAGAATGAGTCTGATTCCTTCTAGAATGAAAATTTTCTGTTCAGGTAGTATAGTTTGGTCATCATCTAGATGTTTTCTGATTGATTCGATTCCTTCTTCATGTGGGATGTTACTATATAAGGCCTGGACATCGCTTGTTACCAGAATATATCCTTTCTTCCATGTTATTTTGGCCAGATCTTGTATGAAGTTTAGCGTATCTCTCAGATGGGATTTGGTTTCGAGTACTAATGGTTGTAACATCTTATCTATATATTCCGAGATACGGCTGGAAATGGAATCTATCCCTGAGATGATCGGTCTTCCCGGTGGATTCTGGGCATCTTTATGAATCTTTGGGAGGTGATAGAATGTTGGTCATCTGGGGTGTAGGATCTTTAGGTATTTGTATTCCTTGTCATTGAGAATTCCCAGTACATGTCCTTCATCTAGATATTGGTGGAATGCCGTGGTGATCTCTTCTGTTGGATCTTTCTTAACTTTCTGATATGTACTTTCATCATAGAGTATCCTATATGATTCTATTTTATATCTATCTGTGGTTTGTATAACTAAGCCTCCTCCTTTGTCCGCCGGTTTGATTATAATCGAATCATTTTTTTTAGATCGTCTAGTACTTTCCTCTCTTTCTTTGAGAGGTTGTGTTTTTTCCCAATTGTTATTTTCTCCATTTCCCTTGTTACCATTTTTTCAAATGTTGAGATTTCCGGTGTGATCATGGATTTAGGGTAGAATTTAGATTTTTCCTTTAGGTCCGTGTGTTTATATACCTGCATCGTGTTTGCCCTTTCTATGGGTTTTTTTAGAAAGTATTTCTTCAGGCATAATTTGCGCTTGAATCTTTGTAGATCAATAAAGGTATTGAAATGATTCAAGTTTTGAGTTGGGGCAAATTTGAGCCCTTTGTTCAGTACTCGGATTTGATCTGTACTCAATTGTATATCTGTGAGATTGAAGATGCCGTTTGACTCTACTATCGGTTGTTTAGGTATTATTGCTCTTTTCAGTTGTTGTGTCCTCTTATCCTGTCCTCCTCTTTTTCCTCTCATTCTCTTCTTGCCTTTTTGTCTGGGGATTTGTAGTTTTCTTTGTCTCTTCCTATTTGTGCTCTCAATTATGGGCTCCAGTCTAGTCGGGCTTGATCTGTTTTTCTTTTCCTTTTCTCTTTTGGTGTGACAAGCCGAAAAACCTCTTTTTCTTCTTTCCTCTCTTCCTCTCCTCTGAGGTTTTCGTATCTATTTGGATGGTATATATCATCTCTGATTGTATGGTGTTCCTCCCTTCGATTAGTGTATCTCTGTTTCTTTGGTTATAGGTTGGTCTTTGTTGTCTCCAATGTCCTTGTCTCCTTGGTCTCCTAAAATTTTGGTCTGCTCTATAAGAGGGCTTCCTCTTGTTGTTCCATTTTGGGAAATAGGGGGAATTTCTATAATCATAAACTTCTCGTCTCCTGTTGTTTTCATTATGGTTAGAGAAGATTCTATTTTTTCTAAAAGATATCTTTCTAAATCTTGATGTCTTTTGATGTCTATATCTGGACATGTTGTTGTGTCTTTTGTCTTCATCTTGTTCTATATCAACAAGCTCATCCTCTAGGTCTTGATCTTCTTCTACCTCTGTATCGTTAATTTTTGCGGCTATTCTCCATACATTGCCTTTTTCATTTAACATAGACCATCGGAGGAACCAGAGAATTATCATGCCTCCCTTTTCCGTGACTCTACAGAAATATCTCTGAACTTTCATGAAATACATATGTATGGACGCCGATGCCGCGACCCTAGAGATAAAGAAGACATTCCCATTGGTTTAAAACTCCCCATGTGACAGGCCCATTCCCATTGGTTTAAACTCCCCATGTAAGAAATACAAACTTAATCATAAGGGAGCGCTCCCTTACGATTAAGTTTGTATTTCTTCCATTATTAAGGGTGGGTGACACACCTGTGGTGAGCTGCATATCTATATCAGTAGACACTGTATAAATTATTATAGCGCCAAGCACTATTAACTCCGAAGGTGTTAATAATTTTTCTCTTAAACTCCCCATGTGACAGACCCAATCAGATGGAGGCCTATGCGCATGCGCGGAAATCCGCGCGAAAAAACGAAAACGAAAGCTCCCAGGAGACTACCACATTCAATATAAAAGAAGGACCTCAGAGATAAGGAAACTATCCAGCAGAAGAGGCCATACAGGCGAAATGCGTCCTGGATTTCCCACCACCATTATTTATTTTATATTTACTGTATTGTTAATTTTATCAATAAATCCCTTTATACCCCTGTTCCTGTATCCTGTGATTTATCCAGAGGAGAGGAGGGCAGACCATCGGTAGCCACACACTTACCCTTGGACTACCAACCAAGAGGACCTGGAGACCAGAGGATTTTTTCAGGAACATAAAGGGGACAAAAGAAGGGATCAGTCACCTTGATGGACTGGGAGAGCGAGCAAGTCTGAGCCAGGGCACCCCAATAGGCTCTGAACCACGTAAGTGAATCAGACCTTTTTAAAAAACATCCACCAACTCCTGACACAGTGTTGCGCTATGTATACCCTCTCTCTGTTTTGATCCTATGAGGACAAGATTTGAACAAAGAGAGAAGAGAGAGAGGATTAAAAGAGAATTAAAGATCAGTGACTAGTATTCCATAAACGACAACCGCAGTTGGCTTCCACCACCAGATGGCAGCAGAGCATTGAACATCTCTCCACACCGAACCTGAATACTTGATCCTCCTTCAATAAATAATATTTGTCATTATATCCCTATCTACAAGACTTTGCATATATCCAAGCTATTGCATATATCCAAGCACTCACTATTGCCGGTATTTCTTCTGTGCTATTACTCTGCACAATTGTGCATTGAATGTCTATCATGGTTTAAATGAGTTTTTTTCCATCTATCTGTATGTCTATATACATACCCTATGCTGACACAGAAATCACCATTAATTTACATACGTATTAGAAGTGAGATACAGATACCATCACCTGTAGGCAGCGCCCAACCCGGGTACTATATTCGACTGGCCAGTGAATGGATTTAATAAATCTTCGACTAGTCACGTTGGGGCCCTGTAGATTTTTTTTTTTCCATATAAAGTTTTTATTAAGGTTCGCACGTAAATAACAAATGCCAGAATTAAGTCACAAATCTTGAGAAAAAAAAAGGGATCACGTAGGATCCTACAATTAACAATTCTAGCAACAACAGAAGGTTTACAATGTAATCAGTCGGTTGAACCAATCTTTTTCATCCTAAACTAAACACAGTAAAATTTATAACATTCAACATAACAAAAAACACACAAATTATAAAAATACTCAAAATTAAAAAAAAAAAAGGAGAGAAAGAAAGGTGCTCAGTTAGGTCTAATAACGGCAACACGTATGTCATATCCCCATCCATTATATCAAGTCCCCAGAAGCTACAAAGAATTCCCACCCCTCCCATATACCTTGAAACAAACTTAGAGAGTTAGCAGCCCTGTGGTACATTTCCTCATACTGATAAACATTCTCCAGAGATAACATGACTTCTCTCATAGAGGGACTGACTTGAGAAAGCCAGTGGCGTGCTATAGTAGATTTAGCTACGCTAAGTATAATCGATATAATGCCTCTATGTCGTCGTTGGATAGTAATCGGCAACATATGCAGTAGGTATTGTTTAGGACACAGGGGCATAGCCAAACCGGTACAGTGCGAGATCAGTCTACAAACCTTTCCCCAGAAAGTAGCCAGGAGCGGACAGTGCCAAAGATATGAAGAATAGATCCGACACTAGTGCCACAACGCCAGCACATACCGGAATGTCCGGGTATATAAGTCAAACGATTCGGGGTCAAATACCATCTATATAAAAGTTTAAGATGTGATTCCCGCAAATTAGTGCTCCTAGTGTATTTATATACCGTTTCGGTGGCATAAAACCAGTCCTCCTCAGAAGAATCGAACGTCAAATCTTTGTCCCATCTAAACATATAAGGCAGTTTTTTAGTAGGGTTCGCATTCAACAAACTATCATAACACAAAGACAAAGGTTTTTTCATAATTTTTTTACCCAAGCATAGTCTGTGAAAGGCCGTAATATCCGTCGATGCAAACGAAGAAATACCTCGTTGAGTCAGTGCATGTTTTACCCTTAGGTACGTGAAACAGTCGCTAGCGGGAAGGGCAAACTCTTGTGTTAGGTCCGGGAAGGATTTCATTGATGAGGCCGTAAAAAGCTGATTAACAAGTGTAAGACCTAATTGGAACCATCGTCCAGATTCAGGTCCTGGATAGTGAGGCAGAGAAATCGCAACGGAGCTAAGCTGAGCAGTGGGAAAGGTCGTAAAAGACGTCTACCCCATAGACGCCATGACATAAGGAAAGGGAAGTGGATGGTAAGATGCCTTCCAATGTGTGGTGTGGAGCGTCGCAAACCACATCAGGTCATGAACTCGGAAAGGGGCAATATAAGCATTCTCCATCTGTAGCCATAAAGGGGATTCACGCTGGACATAGAGGACAGCAACTGAGCCAATAAAGCCACCCTATAATATGCTGTAACATTTATAAAGCCTAGCCCCCCTGCGTCTAGTCGCGTTAATTGTGGAAGCCGAAATGCGCGAGGCCTTCCCTTCCATATGTGTGCCTGCAGCATTTTTTGCATGCGAAGCAACATATGTGCCGGATAAAAACTGGATATTCCTGAAAAAATAAAGGATCTGGGGTAAAAATACACATTTTCAAAGCCGCCATTCGTCCCATCCAAGAGACCTCCAGGCCATGCCAGGAGGTCAGTTGGGAGGAGATAGAAATCATTAGGGGTTTATAATTGAATTTAAGGATAGAGCCCCTGGATTTGGTGAGAGAGATGCCTAAATATTTCAAACAGGTCGTTCTCCAGTCGAATGGGTACAAGGCACGTAAGGTGGAAAGCGAGAGATCATCAACATGTATGGGTAGTGCCTGCGTCTTGCTCACATTGTTTTTATAGTAGGAGACCAGGCCATAGGAGTTAAGCTGGCGCATTAGAGATGGCAGAGAGGTTTCAGGTGAGGTAAGAAAAATCAAAATATCATCAGCAAACATAGCTAATTTATGGACTCCATCTGGGGTGGAGATGCCAGAGATGGAGGAATCTCGCCTAATCCGCGAAGCCAAAGGCTCCAATGCCAAGACAAAGATAAGAGGGGAGAGAGGGCAACCCTGCCTGGTACCATTGGTAATGGAGAATGAGGAGGAGAGAAACCCAGATGCCAGGACTTTCGCTGTCGGGAGGGAATAGAGGCTCATGATACTATTAATAAATAGGGCAGGGAAGCCAAAGGATTCTAGTGCCTTACACATATAGCCCCAATGTAGGCGGTCAAAATGCCTTCTCGGCATCCAGTGCCAAGAGAGCCCAGTTGTATTGGTTCTATAGCAATGTCAATAATATTATAAAATCGTCGGCGGTATTGTCACATGTTTGTCTACCAGGTACAAACCCGGTCTGTTCGCTGAAATCAGGAGTGGAAGCAGAGGAGCTATTCTAGATGCCAGCAGCTTGGCGTACAGCTTAGCATCCACATTTAATAAGAGATAGGGCGAAAATTGGCACAGCTCGTCGGGGGTTGCCAGGTTTAGTAACGTTATGATAGTAGCTTGAAGCATTTCTGGGGGTATTACACTGTAGTTTTGATGTTATTGAAAAAACTCGTAAGGGTCGGTATTATAATATCTGCGAAGGTTTGATAATATAAATTAGAGAAACCATCTGGCCCAGGGGCTTTATTCTTTGGGAGAGCCGTAACGGCCTTACGCACCTCCTCTTCCGTGAACGGAACCAGCAACTCTGCCGCTTGCGAACGGGATAGGGAGGGGAGTTCTGCATCCTGGAGGAATCGAGATATCTCATCTGGGTCTGGGTTGTGGGTCGTAGGATCCGATTTTAGGTTATATAAAGAGGCATAGTAGTCAGCAAACTCCTCCAAGATTTTTAGCGGGTTGTAAATCCTATCACCTCCCCCATCTAATAAGTAAGATATTTTGGTTTGAAGTCTTTTAGATTTCAATTTAGATGCCAATAACCGGCCAGCTTTGTTGCCTTGGGTGTATTGAGTTAAATTTAAGCGTCGTATGGCCCGTTCAGAAGACTGTAACATCAGGTGAATTAAATCCCGTCGAAGGGTCGTCAGTCGAGACAGGAGGTCAGGTGTAGGATTTGTTTTATGTTGGGATTCTAAGTCAGATAGTTGTCGCTGTAATGAGATCATCCGGGCATTTAATGCTTTTTTTCGTGTAGCCCCTCTCTGAATCAAATGGCCCCTCACCACCGCTTTATGCGCCAACCAAGCTGACGAAATGGCTACCTCTTCCGTCACATTTAATGCAAAATATTCCTGTAACACCGTCGATGTATCAGAGACATCAGCGCCACTTACGATAAGTGAGTCATTTAGTCGCCAAGTCCCCATCCCCCTAGCCAGGTAGTCAGCCTCAAAATCCAACGTTATAGGAGCATGGTCAGACCATGTTATAGAGCCTATACGGGCTGCCAGGAGGCGAGGGACTGTAGAGCCATGTATCAGACATAAGTCAATGCGACTGTAAGACGAGTGAACTGGTGAGAAAAAGGTGAAATCCCTGGTCGAGGGGTTGATAATTCTCCATGCGTCATATAAGTCAGAAGAGCGTAAAAAATCATTTAGTTGGCGGCTAGAGGGGGGCTGCTTACGAGGCTGTGTGCGGGTCTGGCCCGGCCGTGTATCCATAGCCGTGTCTGGTACACAGTTAAAGTCTCCACACATGAAAAGGGATCCCTCCATCATATTCTTAATCTTACTATAAGCTTTTTTAAGAAAACATACCGGGTTGACATTAGGCAAATACAAATTAGCATCAGTTATTGGCAGTTCATTCATGGTGCCCACCAAGATCAAAAGGCGACCCAATGGGTCTGCATATTGGTTCGAGCATTTAAAGACCCAGTCCTTATGAAAAAGAACCGAGACACCTCTAGACTTTGTCCGGGCAGTAGAATGAAAAGAAACAGGATACATAGCGGATTGTAAGTGTGGGGTGCGCAAAGCACTAAAATGCGTCTCCTGCACGCAGACTATCGCTGGTTTATGTTTGTGTAAATCGCGAAATAGTGCATGTCTTTTAAACGGAACATTCAGCCCCCTAACATTCATGGAGAAAATTCGGAACTGAGGCTTACTCATGATTAATTAACCGCGACAATATAATATGCATGGTAGAATGAAAAGTAACAGAGAGGAGACATGAGGAATATGAAAGCCAGGACCATAAGAGCACATCGACAAACAAAATGAAAAACACAAAAAAAAAAAGACTAAAAAAGAAAAGGAAAAACCCAAACAAACATCGCTGCGTTATAAAAATGCAGCAAAAGTGAGTCATTCCAAGTGGCAATAAAGTAAGCAAAATATCCCAGCTAAGGAGACTCAATCGGGGGGACGAGGGGACGCTCACTACAAGAGCTCAATGCAAGAACCCAGCGCTGAGCTAAGAAGCATAGGGTCCCGAGGCGATCATAAAGAGGAACCACTCCCTTTATAGAGGTAACTGTCCAGAAGTCCGAACAGTTTGGAAAGCGACACAGGGAAGGAGACCCCCATCATTTAGGCCGGACTCTGTGCCATTCTGGGGAGACTTTGATCGGTGATGATGAAGGCTCGCGCGTAGGTGAGAAATCAGCCAGAATATTCCAATCTTTCAAGAATTGTAATCCAGTGGCGACATCGGGAACGACATGCAAGGTACCATCCTTCCATATCAAGAGCTTGGTAGGGAACCCCCATCTATACGCCAACTTGTGATTACGGAGAAGCTTGGTGAGAGAGGAAAACTCACGTCTTTTGGACATGGTCGAAGCCGATAAGTCAGCGAAAAATAAGATATCAGCATATGGGGCGGATAAAGGCATGGACTTCCTTGACGCCGTCATCAGAGCCTCCTTGATGTGAAAAAAGTGCACCCGAATAATGACATCACGGGCCACTGAGGTAGGCAGGTTTTCGCTCGTGGGAGGCGATGTGCTCGATCCAGAAGTAGGTCTTGTGGCGTAGCCTCAGGCAGCAAAGCTTGAAACAACTCCAGAAGGTATGGATGTAAGTCCGCAAGGGTGACCGCTTCTGCAATGCCCCTGATCCTAATATTATTGCGCCGTGAACGATCTTCTATATCAGCCATTTTAAGAGCCAGAGAGTCATGGGCCGCTTGCAAAGCCAGATGTCGGTCTACCAGATCATTGTGGGCCAAGTATAAATCATCCGCCTTGGTTTCCAGCGCGTCGGTTTGCTCACCCAAATCCAGAACATCCCGGCTCAGCTCCTGCAGCGCACCTTTGATGTCTGCTTGTATGGTTGAACGCAATTCCTGCAACATGGCATGTAATCTGCTCTCTGATGGTGGCAACAATTCAGAGAGGCCTAATGGTGCTGGGGGCGACATGTCCGGGTCACAGGCCAATGCATGCTGCGGGGATCCGCCATCTTGGGCCTCCTTACTGCGGTCCTTCCAAGCCGATTTCGGGGGGTCCAGCACTCGTTGTGCCTTGGGAGGTGCCATCTGGAACGCAGAGTAAAGTTCCCCACCCGTAGTTACAAAATTTTTGCCTCGGGTACCTCTTATGAGCCGTTAGTTTGAGAAAAATTCAGCACTGGCTGTATGAGTTACTTAGCCATGCGATCACGCGCTGGTGCGTGCTGGACGGGTGCGAGTCTGCTGACAGGGACCCGATGGAGTCGGTCCCAGCCACCAATCAACACTCCCAAGTGTCCTGCTTTAGGTAGGGATGGGGATTATACATTCCCGCCGGTCAGTAATTGCGTGGGGGCCGCTGCTGAGGCCGCTGCAGGGCCCTGCACGAGGTGTTGGTCGTGCGCGCCTCACGATGTTGAGGGTGGGGGAGCGCCGTGCGGTGCAGGGGGCAACCGGCAGATGTCCACTCTGTGTTTTACCCTGAGCAGCTGGTGGTAGTGAGCGTGCTTCAGCCCACACACGAGCACCAGTGGCAGTGACTCTGGCTGGATGTCCGAGAGGCTGAGGTGAGAGTGGCAGCCAGCCCAGGCTCCGTTCGTGCTGTAGGCCCACGCGACTCCGGCGGCCCTCCCCCAACAACCGAGGGTGTCAAAAAAAAAGACCGGACGCCTCCTCAACCGTCGTGGGTGAGAGAGGCCGACAATCGACTCCGCAGATGTGGAGAGACACGCAGGGAACCCGAGATTGAGGGGGTATCAGAGGGAGCTACTCCTGAACGCGTCCATCTTGCTCGGCGTCAAGCCACGCCCCCCCGGGCCCTGTAGATTTAAGCAATACTGCAGCGTGCTTCGTTAAACTTTGACTGTGGCCTGGAAGGCCTCTCACCCATCCGCCAGACAATCTGTTCCACTGCCCGATCAAGGACGTCTCTCCGCTGGATTATACTGGGACCCTGTGCCACCGGATCCGCTTCTCTTGCTTGTCCGTCTTCTACAACAAGATCTACGCCTACCGCCTGCACTCCCAGTGGATCATCGCGGTCTCTTTACTCGGGGTCCAATCTGGAACTCTGTGTCTGTGCAAAACCTCTCAGCGGTGGATTACTAGGTCTCTGGCAAGTCACTGTATCGATCCCCAGCGTCGGTAAGGCAGCGCCTGCTTTCCGGCCTGGTAACGATTGCTCACAGTCTCACGTGAGTCTTACTCTGTTCAATGCTCGGCTCACACTGGCTCTCCTTCGTACGAGGCTGCGGATGTCCTTTCCTCCTTCCCCACCCACTTCCTGTCTCTGCCCCAAAGCATGCTGGAAAATGTAGTCCCATTGTGTCCAGTATAGTTTACATTGCGCTTGTCTCCCTCTGGTGGCCAAACCCGAGCAATACAGCAACAGAGTTTTAAACAGCGCTACACATCAGTGACACAATTCCTTTAGTGTTCCTGCTGGAGCACACTCTGCGGGGAATTATAGATGTGGCACTAGAGGCAGAGCAGCGGGAGGATCAGGAGGCCTTCCCTAGCTCTCAAGGCCCCAGTATTTCCGCAGACAGCATTCCTGCGGGTCCTCAGATCAGACAAGAGGAAGATGAGGAGGATGAGGAGGAGGAGGAATATTTAAGTTGTGGGGGTATTGAAGGTGGGGATTCCTCAAGGGAGGGTTTTGTGTCCCCAGAAACCCAAGGACTAGTACGTGTCTGGGAGGAGGTAGTGCACGATACGGTCATCCTCAGCGACCAGGAACACTCTGAAGCTAATGCCACCTCCAACCTACGCTGCATGGGCTCCCTTATCCTGCAAAGCCTGCTAAAGGACCCCAGGATTCGTGCTATCAAGGAGAGGGATCATTACTGGTTGGCAACCCTTCTTGTTCCACGATACAAGGGTAAGGTTTCAGAGCTCATCCTGCCCTCACAGAGGGAGCACAGGATGAAACAAACTTAAGGACGCTCTAAAGCGCCACTTGTGTAACACCTTTCCAGACACTGGTAGGTTACCAACTGATGACACAGGTGCTTCTGAGGCTGCTGTTTATCAGAGGAAGAGCGGTGAAGGGGGCCGCTTGACTGATGCCTTTTCCAATATTTTTAGTCCATGACGTCCAGGGATGTCAAATGTAGGCACCCATTGCCAGTAGGGATGAGCCGAAGACCCCCGAGTTCGGTTCGCATTCGAACTCGACTTTTCAAAAGTTCGAATTCGAACTCGAACACAAACTCAATACAAGTCAATGGGACTCAAATTTCGATTTTTAGAGTGCCCTCCAAGAGGGCATATATGCTAGATATTTGCCATAAAAGGTGTATGGGGGTCCGGGTAGTGCCCTGGAGGACAGGAAAGAAGGACAAAAAGTTTTAAAAAAGTTTTTAAAGGGACAGTGAGTTTTCCATGATATAAGGGTTAAAAATAAAAACGAAAAATTCCTTCAATTATTGTGTCTAGGAGAACCCCATAACCTGCCCGTGAAATGGCGGATTTCTAGGATGTATAGAAACATTTAAAAACAATGTCTGGGTCAGGGTAGTGCCCTGGGGGACAGGAAACGAGGACAAAAAGTAAAAAAAAAAGACGCTTTTAACCCCTTCACTGCTGACGACGTGTGGGACACGTCCTCAGTTACTCCCGCTGTATGCTGAGGAGGACGTGTCCCACACATCATCAGCTTTGCGGGACCCCTGGCGGAGATACTCACCTCTCTGTCCGGGGTCCCGCGGCATTCTGACTTCAGCGTCCTCAGATGCTGAAGTCAAGCTCCTCCCGACGTAAATGACGTCATCGCGCCATGCGCAATGACATCATTTCCAGGTGACCCGGCCCCGGCAATGCCGGGAGATCGCCTGGAAGGGAGGGGGGATCCGTTCGGATCCTTCTCCCTCCCGATTGGGAGGTCCCACAAAAAAAAGCCAGACACCGCTTAAAAGGGGAGAGTCTCCCCTTTTAAGCGGTGCCTGGCTTTAACCCCTTAGGCACCGGGTTGCACTTCAGCGCCTTGCGGCGCCGAAGTGTGGCCTAGCTCCGGTGGGGGCTGCCATCTTGGATGGCGGCTCCACCCCTGGGTCCCCCCTCACTGCCTAGCATAGCATGAGGATGTCAGATAGCCGGGGAACCCCTAGCTGCCCGGAATCCCCTGGTGGAGATACGGGGTTCATTTAAACCCCGAGAACCGTGGCAGCTAGGGGATCATGGAGGGTGTCAATCGAAAGGCCTGAGCATGGACTTTCGAATGATACCCAACATGACCAGGTATAAAGTAGAAAAATAAAAAAACATGTATTTTTTTGTGTGTTATTTTTATTAATGCAGCAATATTGTTCACATTTCAATTATAATGTGAACAATGATGCTGCACTAATGATTTTTTTCTATGGTGTGCGTTTGCTAAAAATCACATAATTCCCTCCAAAAAATTTAATAAGTCCCCATTTCTAATTTTTGTACAAGCGCACCCCATAGAAAATATAACCGCAAATGTTCATGTGATAAAAGGTGAAAAAAAACACTTTACACACTACAGATGATTAAAAATTCAAGTTTTATTGCATTTTTTGTTATATTATACAGGCAGAACATGACATATACATATAAAAGGTCATCCGAAGGCGTCGTAACCACCACTGCTGGGAGCCCACAAGCAGAGCGCCGGGTCTCCAGGAATGGGAGCGCCGAAACCCCCTTCACAAACAGCACAAAGAGAAAAAATCCGGGACATGATCAATGATCTGAAATCTTAATTGTGCTATATTATGTGTGCAAGCGAGAAAATGTTCAGAATATAGCACAATTCAGATTTCAGATCATTGATCATGTCCCGGTCCTGCGACGGGGAGGGGATAGGATTAGATTATTAAAACAAAAGGAAAAACGCTGGATACATAAATTGGATACATTGTGGCCTAAGGGCCTTAATAGGGAGTTTGATTTACATCTCTGCTATTAGCATCTTTTGATTGGGTGCATTTTGGTGCACACCTTTGGTATTAAAAACATAACAACATATATTCTTTTGTCCCCACAGAGCTTTCATAAAGTTACATTGACACCGCGCTTGTTCCTCATACGGTAGAGTAAGAATTTTATATATTGTTTAATTTATTTTTTATTTTTATTTTTTGTATTTTTATTAGAGGTGTTTATGTAAAAAACTTCGTTTGCATATAATTTTGTTGGACAATAGGACACACCCCCTTGTTACGAGGGGTTCATTACAATTGGATGAGAGTTGTTTAAATTGGAGATGTCATGTCCTTTCTAATTGTATGATTAAGGCCGTTTGTGGCCGAAACGTCACTGTTCCTTGGTGGTGAGATGTTACCCCTGTGAATAAACTTACAAGCTGCAGCTGCCTGGGTCCCGGATTTTTTCTCTTTGTGCGATATACATATAAAAATTATATATTATGAATCTGCCGAGTCCGACGGAAAGAACGATATATAATATGTCTGGGTCGTATAATAAAATGTGGCTTCAAATCGCATTTAAACATGATGAACGAAAGCGGTAAAAATTTGCTCAGCACACAGCGGTGAAATGCCTCAGCAGTGAAAGGGTTAAAGGAACAGTGAATTTTCCATAACATAAGGGTTAAAAATAAAAACGAAAAATTCCTTCAAATATCGTGCCTAGGAGGTCCCCATAACCTGCCCGTGAAGTGGTGGATTTGTAGGATGTATGGAAACATCGCTATCATAGCACAGACCCACACACGACACCTGGCACCTCCAGTCTGCATACAATGTATCAAATTCATGAGACGGACTAATTAGAAGCAGATGTTATTTCCAAACACTAATTAAACACCTGTTGTTTACGCCGTTTGAGAACACAGGTCATTTAGAGGTGAGAATCTTTGCACGTAAACATTATTTTTTAATTCAATATCTAATAAACGGTTGCTTATAATACTCTGCAGTAAAGAGACTCTTTATTTCTAGATTTTTTGGTATTTTTTATACTTTTTTCACAATTTTTTTTTCGTCGAACTCGAACCGAACACGCCAAAAAGTTCGAAGTTCGTGAACTTGCGAACGGCCAAAGTTCGAATCGAACTCCGAACTGATCGAACCGAACAGCTCATCCCTAATTGCCAGCGTCTTCACCATATGGTGCAGGACTATCTAGGGGCAAGGGCAGACCTGGATACCTTTACAGCAGATGATCCACTGGCTTACTGGGTGTTTAGATTGGATCACTGGCCAGAACTTAGCCAATATGCTATGCAGCTACTAGGTTACCCTTCATCCAGCGTACTTTCTGAAAGGACGTTCAGTGCCGCTGGAGGTTTTGTCACAGACAAAAGAGTGCGTCTGTCCACCGACTCTGTAGGCAGGCTGACATTTATAAAAATGAGTCAGTCCTGGATCAGCAGCTATCACTCCCATGATGCTGATGTAACTGAATAGATCGGGGATCTCTTCTGCATTCCCCAAACCTCCACAATACCTCAGATGGGTTACGGTGTGAAGGCACTAGCTGGCACCAAAGGTCCAATTTTAATGCACCTGTTGTTACTTTCATCCAAAGCCTGCATATGTTTCACCATAATTTAGCCCAAAAATCACTAAACTTGTTCTTCATGTCCTAAAACGTCTCCTCTCTTCATACAGGCTGCCGCCCCAAGCAGTTGTTTAGGAATAGATTAAAGAAAAAACATTTACCGTCATTTGAAATGTAATTTTTTGGTTTTTAAATGTTTCTATACATCTGACAAATCCGCCACTTCACGGGCAGGTTATGGGGACCTCCTAGGCTTGATATTTGAAGGATTTTTTTGTTTTTATTCTTAACCCTTATTTCATGGAAAAATCACTGTCCCTAAACGTCTATTTTTAAACTTTTTTTCCTTGTTTCCTGTCCCCCAGGGCACTACCCGGACCCCCATACATCTTTTATGGCAAATATCTTGCATATATGCCCTCTTGCAGGGCACTCTAAAAATCGAACGTTCGAGTTCCAATGTCATAGATCTATCATATGTGGTGCACAGGGATGGAGAAACAGTGGTCCGAATAAGTGTGGGAAGCTGGATGCTGATTTTTGGTGGGGGGGCACATGGGGGGGCAAGGAATAACCTGGGGAGCAAATTGCGCCCCCCTGTAGAGGTGCCTATGCCCAGTAGGCCGCTAGCCTCCCGGGCTGGTAGGCAGGCATATTCAGCCGCACGGCGAGGCAGCCTAGGCCAACTGTAAGGCGGCGGCCGACCATTCTGCGTGCCCTATGAGCTGATTTAGAGGGAGCTGGCCGGGCATTGGCCCCTGCTGATTAGGTCATAGGGCGCGCTGCGTGACATCTACCGCCCTATGCCCTGGCGGTAGACGTCACGTGATGCGCCCTGTGACCTAATCAGCAGAATCCAAAAAAATGCCGAATGCATCTGCCAAACTGACCGCCGAATCGATTTGAAAAAAGCAGACAACCCGCCGAACAATGGTAAAAAGAAACACTGCAACTTTTAAAAGGTGTTTTTATAAAGATCAGAAAAAAAATTTGCTGAAAAAAATCCCAAAAAATGCTTAAAAAAATCCTAAATAAATACAGGGTTATTCAAAGAGAATCGGAAAGTCACCGCACATTCGGTGACTTTCGTTCTCTTCAATTCGGCTTGATTCGGTGATCCCATTTCAGTGAACCTGCGGTGTATTCAGCAAGCACCACAGGGCCGTCGTAATGCAGGGAAAAGCCGCCGAAAACCTGCCGAACACTCACCGCAAAACCTAGGTGTATGCACACCGAAACCCACAAAAACATCTGGATTAACCCCGCTGACGACGCCGGAGAAACTTGAGCAGAAGCGCAGAGCAGCCGCACACACACAGCGCAGAGCAGCGCAGCCGCCGGAAAAACCCGACATCGCAGACGAATGGAGTGAAAAAAAAAACAGTACGCTCGAATGTTTGAAAAGTGAAACGCTGTTTGCAAAGAAACTACTGAGCGAAAATGTCTGAAATTACATATGAGGTCCAATGAATGATAATAAAAAGGGCTGTTACAGAAAAAAGAAAAAACGTTTAAAAAAAAATCTGATTTTTTTTTCCAAAAAATCCCGAAAAATGCTTAAAAGATCCTAAAAAAATCTATAAATAGACTTTTTACAGCAGAATATTTTAATAAACGGTTTATTAGATGTTGAATTAAAACGGGAATATTTTTAACATTGAAGTCTATGGGTTTCCCCTGAATAAATCTGTCGCATGAAGCAACCGAATGGCAGGGCATTTTCGCCAACTTTTCACTGCTGGTTTTTGTTCTGTGAATAGACAAAGCTATGGGGATTTCACTGCCCTCAAACAGGCACCGAACAGGCACCGTATGTGCAGGCAATTCGCCAACATTTGGCGAGCTGCCTGCTCTCTGGATAGTCGAATGGCCAGGAAAGGTAACTGAACGCTGAATTTCAGCGTTCAGTTACCTTTCGCCAGCAATTCGGAGCTCTTTGAATAACCCTGATAGACGTTTTGCTGCAAATGAAGAGAATAAACGGTTGAATAAATATTTAAGAAAAAACAGCATTTTTTTGCATTAAAATCTATAGTATTCGCCTGTTTAAACCTGTCAAACGAAACAACTGAAAATCAGGGCATTTAAATGCAGTTTGGTATTCTCTGAATAGATTATCCATTACTTCTCTAGGTGGATTTCACTGCCGCCGAACATCAATGTATTTTGGTGAATTGCCAGCTTTTTGAATGGCCAAATGTCAACAAAATTGCACCATATGGGGAAATTAATTGATCGGTGCAATTTTGTGGCAAATTTGGTGCTTTTTGAATAACCTCTTTAGTGAATGGACTACTCACCGTGAATCCAGTGCCAGGGTTCTGTGTCACTGGTCGTAACTGACAAGCTGCGGCTTCCGCTCGTAGGACTAGGGGGAGGCTGGGCACTCAAGCTGGTGTCTAGCTAATCCAATGGACCTCAACGCAAGCACATTGAGAGCCATCAGCTAGAAGCAGGAAATAAGAATTGTTCATTTCTGGCTTTTCCCAGAAAAACAGGCAAATTGCAAAATAATGAAATGCAAATTATGTACAATATACCTTAAAAATAATGATGTATTTTATGTAAGAGAGGAATTATTACAGATTAGGTGTGGCAATCATTTGAGAACTCCGTAAATTGTGAAATGTTTCATCAGACAACATCATGCAAGATTTGCCTTTTATGTCCATGGCCTGTGATCTTCAGCTGCCTGTGGACGGTCAATGGTGTGCCGACCAACAGCTACCAGTCCAGTTGTCACGTATGGGGTGTGTGCATAAAAAGGGTTAATGGCTCCAAGCCTCTGGCCTTACTAACTCTCAGGGCCCTAAGTTTTACCAACCTACCCCCCTAAACCTACACACAGTGCCCCAAATCCTATGCTGCCACCACGGAAGTATTAGGGCACCTGCTTGGGTAAAAGTGAATTTTGCTATTATCTATGGATATTATCAATGAAAATGGCAAAATACAAACATTAAAATGTATTGCGGATAAAATGAATATACAGCGTAACAGGATATGTTTCTTATATGAATGTTAAATAGTTACATGATCTTTATCATGTGTCATATGTGCTTATACAGTGGCAAGAAAAAGTATGTGAACCCTTTGGGATTATGTGGAGTTTTGCATGAATTGGTCATAAAATGTGCTCTGATCTTCATCTAAGTCACAACAATTTGAAAAACACAGTCTGCTTAAAATAATACAACACAAACATTATATGTTTTCATGTTTTTATTGAACAGAACATGTAAACATTCACAGTGCAGGGTGGAAAAAGTATGTGAACCCCTAGCCTAATGACTTCTCCAAGAGCTAATTGGAGCCAGGAGTGAGCCAACCTTGAGTCCAATCAGTGTGATATTATTGGATGTGTTGCTGAAAGCTGTCCTGCCCTTTAAAAACACACACCAGTTTTGGGTTTACTGGTTTCAAGAAGCACTGCCTGATGTGAACCATGCCTCGCAGAAAAGAGCTCTCAGAAGACCTACGATCAAGAATTGTTGACTTGCATGAAGCTGGAAAGGGTTACAAAAGTATCTCCAAAAGCCTTGATGTTCATGTGTCCACGGTAAGACAGACTGTCTAGAAATGGAGAAAGTTCAGCACTGTCCTCCTATAAAGGAGCATGGTCAGGGCATGGTCCTCCTATAAAGATGACTGCAAGAGCACAGCGCAGAATGCTTAATGAGGAAAAGAAGAATCCTAAAGTGTCAGCTAAAGACTTACAGAAATCTCTGGCACATGCTAACATTTTTGTTGACACATCTACAATAAGGAAAACATTAAACAAGAATGGAGTACATGGGAGGACACCACGGAGGAAGCCATTGCTGTCCAAAAAGAATATTGCAGCACGTTTGAAGTTTGCAAAAGAGCACCTGGATGTTCCACAGCACTACTGGCAAAATATTCTGTGGACAGATGAAATCAAAATTGAGTTGTTTGGAAAAAACACACAACACTATGTGTGGAGAAAAAAAGGCACAGCACACCAACATCAAAACCTCATCCCCACTGTAAAACATGGCAGAGGGAGCATCATGGTTTGGGGCTGCTTTGCTGCCTCAGGGCCTGGACGGATTGTTGTCATTGATGGAAAAATGAATTCCAGAGTTTATCAAGACATTTTGCAGGAAAACGTAAGACCATCTGTCCGCCAACTGAAGCTCCGCAGAGGATGGGTGATGCAACAGGACAAGTTATTCAACAAAAGAATGGCTTCAACAAAACAAAATACGCCTTCTGGAGTGGCCCAGTCAGAGTCCTGACCTCAACCCGATTGAAATGCTGTGGCATGACCTTAAGGCTGGCGCACATAATTACGGCCGCACTAGCAGCAGATGACGGGCAATGAAGGCCAATATACGATGTATGGCCGCACAAAAGTCCGGCCGTGCAACGCAAGTGGAATTTGAACACATTTTTCTGAGAACGCTGAACCGCTAGTACTGACGTACTGAGTGCGCAGCTGCGGCATAGAGGCGTGTGTGCGTGATTAGGAGATGTCAGACGCTGCTAATGTCCAGCCTACATAACGTCCAGATGCAAAAAGAGTTTTAGTGACGATCCGTACAAAATCACGCCCGAAAATGCGCGTCGTCTGACCGTTTTTGC
Organism: Leptobrachium leishanense; assembly: GCA_009667805.1. Taxonomy (NCBI): domain Eukaryota; kingdom Metazoa; phylum Chordata; class Amphibia; order Anura; family Megophryidae; genus Leptobrachium; species Leptobrachium leishanense. Next base: position 90,726,376 of record CM019071.1, read on the forward strand.
GAATTCCGTGAAAAAATACGTCAATGCGTTCGGACGCACTTTTTCACGTTCGCGGGGAAAAATGCTTTCGTCTGACCCTAGCCTAAGAGAGCGATTCACACCAGACATCCCAAGAATATTGCTACACTGAAACAGTTTTGTGAAGAGGAGTGGTTCAGAATTACTCCAGATCATTGTGCAGGTCTGATCTGCAACTACAGGAAATGTTTGGTTGAGGTTATTGCTGCCAAAGGAGGGTCAACCAGTTATTAAGTCCAAAGGTTCACATACTTTTTCCACCCTGCACTGTGAATGTTTACATGTTCTGTTCAATAAAAACATGAAAACATATAATGTTTGTGTTGTATTATTTTAAGCAGACTGTGTTTTTCAAATTGTTGTGACTTAGATGAAGATCAGGGCACATTTTATGACCAATTCATGCAAAACTCCACATAATCCCAAAGGGTTCACATACTTTTTCTTGCCACTTTATATCATTTATAAAACATAATAACCATCAGGTTACTTTTTATATAGTATCTTTATCTTCATAAATTTATTTTCAGACAATTAATGCACAGAGTAACATCATGGTTATTTAGTGTGGTTTGTGACTGTGGATACAATTTCATTAAAAATAACAAAAAAACACAGTCAGATAACAGTTTGCAGCTTTAGGCTAGGGACAGATGAGCGCATTTTCTGCGGCCACCGTCAAAATGTACGTCGATGCGTGCGCACGCATTTTTTCACGGAATACGCTTAAGTGGTCAGACGATGCGCAATTCTGGACGTATTTCATGACGATGGGGTGAAAAGAAGTCTAGGGAAATCCGGCTGTTTGAACGTTATGTTGGCCGCACACTAGCAGCGTCTGACATCTCCTAATCACGCACACACGCTGCTATGCGGCCGCAGCGCACTCTGTACGTCAGTACCAGCGGTTTAACGTTCTCGAAAAAATGCGTTCATTTTCCACTTGCGTTGCGCGGCCGGACTTTTGTGCGACCGTACTTCGTATATTGGCCGTCATTGCCCGGCATCTGCTGCTAGTGCGGCCGTGATTATGTGCGCCAGAACGCGCGTTCGCACTGCCTCAGTCTGACCCTAGCCTTATCCGGGTAATCCTCTGAATTCAGTCAACTGTAACCTGCCGAAAACCCAAGAAAAGCGGAGTACCCAGAGGCGTTTGGATATTTTGCAGATTACCTGGATAAAGTCCGATGTTTCGTTGCACATCACACTTTATCCAGCAACATTAGGGTAATGTCCGAATTACCCGGTTAAAACAGAGCAGAAAACCGGAGTACCCAGAGGCCTCTGGATACTTTGCAGATTACCTGGGTAAAGTTCGAAATTTAATTTCACTTCGGACTTTTGCTAATGACGCTTCGGTAATGCTAGGACTACCCTGGTAATCCTAGGATTCACCGCACTTTGGGCTTTAACCGTAACATATATATATATATATATATATGACACCCTCAAGCTAAAACCTTTTGAGACTTGGTCAGGGCTCACCGTAGGGAAAGCCACTAGTGCTGTTGCCTGTTTTAATTAATCTGTATTTTTCCCCATTAGCCAAAGAGGGTAGGCATTGACCTCTTGCTCAAAGTGCTAGAGAGGTGTTGGCTACACCATCCTGATGAGGCCCAATTCACTCAATCAAATTGGATGGAGTAACACATACAAAACCCACTCTAATGTGATTTGTTTTTGTTTCATTTGTCACCGTTTCCATTTATCAATACATGTTTCAGCCGGATAGACAAATTACCTAAAATTTCAAGAAATACACGTGTCTACAACGTAATATAATTTAGTGTCCACTTTTAAATAAAGGTCTATTAATCTAGCAGAAGATGCAGGCTCAAAACATTTTGACCATAAGGAGTCATGTAATCAAAGGTTTGATGGTTAAGAATGATTTTTAAATTGTGAAAAAGTATAAATGAAAGAGCAAGTTATTTAGCTTTTTTTTTTTTTTTTTAAAGCTATGACCGTAAACACTAGTGTGTATCTAGGAATGCATGAAACATGGGGAAATTCTAACAAGGAAAGTAAAACAGTACCTGCTTGCAAAGTGGGTAGGAGTTAACTAAGCTGTTACAAGAGAAAAAGTACATTTGTCATTTTGTGTGAGTAGGTTACATAAAACCAGCTTGTCATTAGACCAACATCGCTTAATGATTACTTTTGAGCCCGCCACCCACGTTCAGTTTTGTTTTCATACAGCTAACTCTAAAGGTCACCCTATGAGTTATTGTTGTAGTGTATTTTCACATGTCTAGTTATCAGGTTATCAATCTGCAGGATTTCCCCAATATGCTCTCAGGTTTTCTTGATATCAAACCGACATCCACTTGTTCATTAATATAGCTACTTTACAACAGCGCCTCAAATACAGAGTTATAATAATTAGCTTTTATGTGGATAGTATATATATATACTGCATGTCACATCCAACACAGATTACCACCCCAAAATTTTTTAATTTTTACATTACTTGTAAAATTTGACATGCTTGCATTCTCGACTATTATGTCAAGAAATTAGCACCATAAATAAAAATCAAAACCAACCAGGATGTGGTATAAATTCTGCATACTTTGCAGTATATTTTACAATTAGACATATTCCATAAGCAGGATAAAATGAGTAAAGGGTATAATTGCAAATAATGTTGACTGATTGAGAAAGATTGGAAATATTATTATGAATCTATTTTGAGCATAAGCACCAGAGCTGGGAATTTAAATCAGAGAGGTTGTGTGAAACAAAAGATGAAAATAAGGTATGGCCAGTGTCGGCTCATGGCAGGCCTTGGAAGTGTGTCACCCACCAGAGTCTTGTGTTATGTCTTAGAGCCATCAGGGCAGGCCTTGGAGGTGTGCTACTCACCACAGAGTCTTGTGGTATGTCTTGGAAACATCAGGGAAGGCCTTGGAGGTGTGCCAGCTATGCAGTTGCAGTGCACACAGCTCCATTGCAACTGTGAGCTGTGTTTTTCCAAGGCAGTCTGTTTAGGACGCCATCCGTTGAGGATGCAGAATGTGCAACCAGAGTTTGAGGCATAGGAACAGATTCCCAGCTCCCCAATTGGTGACTGAGAGGACACACCACTATATCTGGGAAAAGCCACCAGACTGCCCCATTCCACTCCATGCAAATAGGGAGAGCACCATCACCAGTGAGCTTCTCCACCTGCCTGCCAAAGATATGCTGTGAGCTCCTCATAACAATAAGCACTGTATGAGTTACACATGGAATGGAAGAGTAAGGGTGTGGGGGTAGTGGTCTGTTTGTCGGTGTCTGTGTTTGTAGCATTGTATGTCTTTGTAATTGTCTTTAGGTGTCTGCCATTGTCTTTGTGTTTGTCATTGTCAGTATCTCTGTGTTTCTACCAACGTACTGTGCATATTTATGTTTTTCAAGATCTAAAAAAGGATATTATGGCACTAAAAAAAAGTGCAAAGCAGGCAAAAAATTATTATGGGAGTGGGCAAGTAGGGTGATTAAGAAACGCTAATAAATTAGGATCTTTTTTTGTTTAGAAAAAATGCGCCTCGGGGATTTGATAACATTATACAAATATATTTGGGGGCCAGCCATTATAAACTAGTATCTGGAAACCTATTAATAGGGCTATACACAGGACACAAGGTCATCTGTTTGAGACTGTACAAAAGGAGATATAGCCTAAGTCCACTGGCACCCTATTTGTGCGATGGTGCGATCATCAGATATCGTCCGTCGTCGTCCGTGTGTTTTGTATGTAAAACCAGTTCATTCTGGTTTTGGCAGTCTCTGCACTCCACCTCTGAAATCTATCTGATCGTCTGTAGTTGTTCCGACGGATCGCTTGCAGTGGAAGACCCTCGTCGGACCTAGACGGACGTCCGACGTCATCCATGGTCTGAAGAACGCATCGGTCGTCTGACTACGGTGCCAGTGGACGCTCAGCCTAAAGCATAGGAAAGGTGTTTTCTACAGAATTAAAGATATGGAATTCTCTGTCTGAGGTGGTTGGGTCAGAGTCTGTAGAGATTTTTAAACACTAGCTGGATGACTTCCTGCAAAAACATAAAATTACGGGTTTTAATATTTAATATGTGGGTAAAAGCTGCTTGATCCAAGGAAAAAGCTGATGCCATTCTGCGGTCAAGAAGGATTTTTTTCCAGTTTGTTGCATAATTGGAAAACTCCTCCGAACTCATTCAGCCACTTGGCTTATGTATAACTTACTACCTATTCATGTACCATCTTAACACTAATCTTATTGCTTACCGAGTTATATATTTGCTTTATAGATTTGTATATTTGCTTGTGCTGATAGCATTTTGCTGTCTGGTTGAGCCAGGATATCCACCCGTGAACACCACCTTTACCTTTTAAAATTCTAATAATAATAATAATAATAATAATAATCATCTTGGGTGGAAGAGTACTTAATATAATAAAAAGCAACATAATTGTTCAGAGGCTACAGCATTGCAAAAGTCTTTGTATGTAAAGAAATATGACCCTATTCCGTTCTTCTTGCTAAAATGGGGAAGCTAATGCGGAAAACCTGCGCCTGCAGGTTTCCCCGTAGCACTGCCCTTGTAGCACGATATTCTGGGGAAGGCACTAGCTCAGCACCTTGCCCTGGAATGCAGAAACTAACCACTGTGATACTTCCAGTAGCGCTTTGGTGTCGCCATGAGTTTCACCTCCTGGAGTCCATAGGATTCTATGGAAGCTTGAGAAGATTGAGCAGCGCCGCGGGGTTATAGCAGAGAGAGACTGGGAACTATTTGTTCCCAGTCTCACTCTACTCTCGGCTACAAGAAGCAGCCGCCCTTCTCACTGTGGGATGAGGGGAGTATTGGATTTATTAGGGGCGTTTAAGGGGGTGCTAAATGATCTTGTAAATGCAGAATCATTTAGCGCCATCTTTAAGGTGTAGCTAAAATTTTGCGCTCGTTTCTATGTGTTCCATGTACAACAAAAATGAGGTTTTTGTTTGTTTCAATGGCCATTGCAACGTAAGCCCACTCGCCACTTCAAGGCACCTCTTTAGAGTGGGTACCTAACAATTGTAACCAAGAGGCCGCTCTACTGAGCAGCTCCAAGCCCCTCCAGCTGCTTTTCAGCCAAGGAGAGGCTCTTGAAGTGGCGAGTGGGCTTACGTTGCAATGGCCATTGAAACAAACAAAAACCTAATTTTTGTTGTACATGGAACACATAGAAACGAGCGCAGATTACACTCTTTTTCCTTGTTATGTTTTATACATTGACTGGGCTGTTACTCCTGGCAGTTGCTGCCGCTCCGGTGAGTATGGGCGCGACGCCATTTTTTCTGTATCTATGTATATCATGCTTGTAACACCAGTCCGTCGTTCTGCAGCTGTTCCTCTTTCCATGTTTTTGTTTTTGATCCCAAATGGGAAGTGTTTGGTGTGTGTATAAATAAAAGCCACCATCTTTGCCTCTCCTTGGCTGAAAAGCAGCTGGAGGGGCTTGGAGCTGCTCAGTAGAGCGGCCTTTTGGTTACAATTGTTAGATACCCACTCTAAAGAGGTGCCTTGAAGTGGCGAGTGGGCTTACGTTGCAATGGCCATTGAAACAAACAAAAACCTAATTTTTGTTGTACATGGAACACATAGAAACGAGCGCAGATGACACTCTTTTTCCTTGTTATGTTTTATACATTGACTGGGCTGTTACTCCTGGCAGTTGCTGCCGCTCCGGTGAGTATGGGCGCGACGCCATTTTTTCTGTATCTATGTAGCTAAAATTTTGACTTGTGTGTCCCGATGGTAATTAGCGCTAGCACTTTGTAATACCTTACTTACCAAACACTAATTACTGATTGCTTTCCCCATGTTAAGTATAGGATGCTCAAAGTACAGTAAGCTTGCACAAGACAGCGCCATCACCGATGCAATAAGCGATTTCTTACGGGTTTAGCGTCCGGTAGGTAATAAAGGGGGCATGCGTTAAAGTCACTTATCTTGGCGGTAATGCTTACACATCCTAACGCTAAAGATCACTAGGGAATAGTACCCATAGAGTTTAAATGTGACACTTAATCAGAATTGGAATCAGTTTAGTAGAAAATAATACAATGCCACCGAAAGTGAGCGGCAGCTAAATTGATGTGGAAATTACTCCATATATGTGTTTGCAAGAAAACGCTTACACATATATAATGAACAATTCCTCATCAAATGAGCCCAACTCCCATTGAGCATGAGACGTGCACTTTAAAAACAAATTCTCATGGTCTGGGAGACAACTGCCTACATTCATTTCCTTCTATAGAATTTATGGTAAGGAAAAATGTATTCAATTCCTTAAGTTATTTATATTCCTACTATTTTACTACTCACATTCTAAATTATAGTACCGGTAATATGAATAAGACTAATTTAATTTTAATTTAATCTGAGTTTTGGATACGTTTTATTACCAGTTTTACAACTTTCCACAGGTAAGCAGTTGGCTCTACCTTTCTAAGGGTGCAGGCTGCAGTACAAAATACATTCATGTCTTTAAAAGTGTTGAGGAAAATACCTGTGTGATCACATTTAAACAATGTTAACTGCATCAGAGTTAAGGGAAATTCCCCGCTATTAATCTCCTGTGCAAAACCTGCCACGCATACCTATCCTTTTATGATTGTTGCTTCACATGGTTTTTTCCAGACTAATGTACTTTGTTCTCAATAGTTAAAATTTCTTTTTTTCATGTTCAATCTACTTTCTTCATGAAAAAATCATCAAAATGAGATGTGATTTTATTCTCTATTTTTGCAGCAGATTTGTATAGAATCTTTTAGGTAATCAGGGCAAAAATTTAAGAAATGTTTCAATGTTTGAATTAAGAAAGGATCCCACCAAGTTGCATTTAATATACTCACTATTGGAGTCCAGAAAAATACAAAGGCTGGCGTCAGACGAGCGTATTTGAAGAGTGGAAGGAACCTCAATGAGAGTGGTCGTTCCTTCCACTCAATGCCCTTCTGGCCATGTCGCTGAGCACACTTAGAACGCTCAGCGCTGCAAGGCTCGATCCTCATAGTGCGGATCGCACTTTGCAGCTCCGTCATCGCGCATCCTAGCGCTTTGACGGAGTGGGCTGCTGCACGGACACAGCAAGGACGCTGTTGCATGCGCAATTCATGCTTGCGCATCAGCGTGTGGCTGGCCCCATCGCAATGTCTCAATGCTGCGATGGACGGCAGAAGGCAGGTCAGTACGGGCGCACAGTCCGCTCGTCTGACACCAGCCAAAATGATCAGGTATTGATTATTACCAATTACATAGTGACTACAGTTTCTATGGCACTTTACAAAAAGAATGGGGAAATAATTACACACAAACTTAAAAACCAGACAAGAGTTCCTTGCTTACAATCCATGGAGAGGATTCTGTGAAGAAGAATTAGTAAATAATTCAGTAAATAAGTAATTTGTTTACATGGGTGAATAGGCATGAATTTATTCTGGTGGTTGAATGTGACAATTCATTGCACATGTTCATCAATGAGTATAAAGCAAGCAGCTACATACAGATGCATGTACTTGTGGGGTAAGGGGTGTTGGAGTCTAATTACAGCCTCCCACCCAGCTATCAGAGTATCTGAATTGGCAGCCTGTCTCTGTTGGGGTGCCCCAAGGTTCAGTACTGGGCCCTCTACTATTTTCAATCTACACTGCCTCTTTAGGAAAACTGATCATCTCTTTTGGATTCCGGTACCACCTATACGCTGATGAGACTCAAATATACCTCTCCACCCCTGATTTCTCTCCGGCTCTCCTAGATTGAGTCACTGACTGTCTCTCTGCCATCTCGAATTGGATGTCTTCCCGCTTCCTTAAACTCAATCTTGCCAAAACGGAAATTCTCATTATTCCTCCCTCAAAGAAGAGCCCAATACCACCTATCTCTCTATGAGTAAATGGAACGCTCATTAGCCCAACGCCTCAAGTTCTTGATCCACGATACAAGGGTAAAGTTGCAGAGCTCATCCTGCCCGCACAGAGGGAGGACAGGATGAAACAACTTGAGGACGCTCTAAAGCGACACTTGTGTAATACCTTTCCAGGCACTGGTAGGTTACCAAGTGCTGACACAGGTGCTTCTGAGGCTGCGGATGATCAGAGAAAGAGCGGTGAAGGCCGGGGCCGCTTGACTGATGCCTTTTTTAATTTTTTTGTCCACGATGCCCAGGGACGTCAAATGTAGGCACCCATTGCCAGCGTCTTCACCATATGGTGCAGGACTACCTAGGGGCAAGGGCAGATCTGGATACCTTTACAGCAGATGATCCACTGGCTTACTGGGTGTTGAGATTGGATCACTGGCCAGAACTTAGCCAATATGCTATGCAGCTACTAGGTTGCCCTTCATCCAGCGTGCTTTCTGAAAGGACGTTCAGTGCTGCTGGATGTTTTGTCACAGACAAAAGAGTGCATCTGTCCACCGACTCTGTAGACCGGCTGACATTTAGAAAAATGAATCAGTCCTGGATCAGCAGCTATCAATCCCCTGATGCTGAAGTAATGGAATAGATCGGGGATCTCTTCTGCATTCCCAAAACCTCCACCACTGCACTCTTCCACAATACCACAAAGGGGTTACGGTGTGAAGGCACTTGCTGCCACCAAAGGCACAATATTTGGGTGCACTGACGCCTGTACCAGATTCATATCATTTTAATATTGGACCACAGAGTCCAACCCTGCACTCTTCCACAAAACCACAGAGGGGTTGCTTACGGTGTGAAGGCACTTGCTGCCACCAAAGGCACAATATTTGGGTGCACTGCCACTGACGCCTATACCAGTTTCATATAATTTTAATATTGGACCGCAGGGTCCAACCCTGCATTCTTCCACAATACCACAGAGGGGTTACAGTGTGACGGCACTGTTGCCGACACTAAAGGCCCAATTTTAAAGCACCTATTGTTACTTTCATCCAAAGCCTGCATAAGTTTCACCATAATTTAGCCCAAAAATCACTAAACTTGTTCTGCATGTCCTAAAACGTCTCCTCTTTTCATACAGGCTGCCGCCCCAAGCAGTTGTTTATGAATAGATTATAGGAAAAACATTTACCGTCATTTGAAATGTCATTTTCTTGTTTTTAAATGTTTCTATACATCCTACAAATCCGCCACTTCACGGGCAGGTTATGGGGACCTCCTAGGCACGATATTTGAAGGATTTTTTTGTTTTTATTCTTAACCTTTATTTCATGGAAAACTCACTGTTCCTTTAAAAACTTTTTTTTAAAACTTTTTTGCCCTTGTTTCCTGTCCCCCAGGGCACTACCCGGACCCCCATACACCTTTTATGGCAAATATCTTGCATATATGCCCTCTTGGAGGGCACTCTAAAATTTTTGAGTCCCATTGACTTGCATTGAGTTTGGTTCGTGTTCGAGTTTGAACTTTTGAAATTGTTCGAGTTCGAATGCGAACCGAACACAGGGGTGTTCGGCTCATCACTAATGAGAGGTGAGTATGGGATTTATTGGGGGGGCTTTAGGGATGCTAAATGATTTTGTAAATGCAGAATCATTTAGCGCCAGCTTTTAGGAGTAGCTAAAATTTTGGATTGTGTGTTTCTGCGGTAATTATTGCAAGCAATTTGTAATACCTTACTTTGCACTCCCCAGGTGAAGTATAGGATGCACAAAGTACCCCGATTGCCACGTGCGTTGTGCGTGCGCAGTTCGGTGCGCACGTACTTCGTGTGTGTGGGTCTCTATTGATCATGATTCTATGCTACGACGGACGTTAAACTGTGCAGCGACACAGACCGACACAGACGTGATCACTGCATTCGTCTGACGCAGGCCTAAAAGAGAGCATCTAGCCAATCCATGGCAGTGTGTATGTATAAGTAAATAAATAACCATATTTACTACATGGTCAAAGGTATTGGGACAACTGATCATTGCACGAACAGGGACTTTTCTGACATCACATTTGAAATACATACAGGGTTATTCAGAGAGCGTGAAAAGCAGGAGAATGACTGGAGAATGAAAAATTCTAGGTCAAAATAGCCGATTTGGAAAGTGAGATGAAAGGGAGAATTTTTCTGGTTTGGCTATTTTGACCTAGAATTTTTCATTCTCCTGCTTTTCACGCTCTCTGAATAACCCTGCTTGACATTATTGTGGAGTTAATTCCCTCTTTGCAGCTAAAATAGCTTTGACTCTTCTGGGAAGGCTTTCCACAAGATTCTGGAGTTCTGTGGGAATCTTTGCCTATTCATCCAGGAAAGTATTTGTGAGGCCTAGCACTGATGTTGGACAAGGTCTGGTTCTCAATCTTCACTCCGGTCATCTTTATGGACCTACGGTTGTGCACTGGGTCCCAGTCATGCTGGAATAGAAAAGTGACTTCCCCAAACTGTTCCCACCAAGTTGGAATCATGGCATTGTCCAAAATGTCTTGGTATGCTGAAGTATTAAGATTTCCCTTCATTGCAGGTAACGGCCTAACCCAACCCAAAACCAGCCCCATACCATTATACCTCCTCCACCAAACTTTACAGTTGGCACAGTGCCGTCAAGCAGGTAATGTTCTACAGCCATCCATCAAACCCAGATTCCCATCAGACTGCCAAAAAGAGAAGTTTGATTTGTCACCGCAGAAAACATATTTTTACTGCTCCCGAGTCCAGTGGCAACATGCTTTACACCGCTCTAACCACCACTTGGTATTGTACTTGGTGATGTGAGGCTTGCCTCAGCAGTTGCTGAACACACTCTGACTTTACACTGGTCTATTCACTAAAGGTAAAACTCAGAATTGGCAGAAGTAAAAATTTTAGGTCAAAATAGCCAAACAAGAAAAATATTCCCATTTATCTCACTTTCCAAATCGGTTATTGGGTCTAAATTGTTCTCTTCTCCTGCCAATTCTCCTGAGTTTCACCTTTTAGTGAATAGACCTGATAGTCTAATATTTCATGGCCGAGTTGCTGTTGTTCCTAAACGTTTCAACTTTCCAATAATATCACCTACAATTGTCTGTAGAAAATATAGCAGGGATGAAATTTCACAAACTGACTTCTACGGTAGTAAAGGTGGCATCCTATCACTGCGCCATGCTAGAATTCACTAACCGGGTTATTCAGAGAAAGGTTACACTCTGGAGAACGTTTGAAGAAGTGAAAATTCTAGATCAAAATAGCCGATTTGGAAAGTGAGATAAATGGGAGAATTTTTCTGATTTGGCTATTTTGACCTAGAATTTTCACTTCTCCAAAAGTTCTCCGGAGTTTCACCTTTCTCTGAATAACCCTGTATGCTTTCCAGAATGAGCAATTATTTTTAAAATGCGTGTAAACTAAGACTACATGGCTAGATACTTGATTTTATTCGCCTGTGGCAATGGATCTGTTGGAAACACCTGAAATCAACCATTAACAGGTGTGCCCAAATACTTTGTTCATATAGTGTATATATCATTCAGAAAGTATCCAGACCCAATAGCAGGTTTATCCAGCTATATTACTTCCTATACATCTCTCTGAATAATTACTATTGACAATGTAGTGTATTAACCTGATGAACTCATCTGTAAACTTCAAATCCGGTTTGGTGACTGTGATGTTGCTGTTGGTATTGTGGAATTCCCCAGTGTATATTGCTTGTGTAACTCACTAAATGCATTCATATCATTAAAGGGATATGTCAAGCAACCAAACCACAACAGTTTATTTTTAGGGTGCTAATAATCTGTGGGCCCAATACTGTACTTCCATACTGGTTGTCACAGTCCCCGGAGAGCCCCTCCGTGCCCTCCCTACCTGATATATGCAGAATTAAACTACAAATGAAATTTCCCACAGCCCTTTTAGGCAATTGTTGGCTCATCGCATGAGACAGCAATAAGGGCTGTGATTATCATGGGGACTCTCCAGGTTCTAAAAACAGCTTCATATACATTGGCCATATTGCATCCACACACTGACCCCAAGCACTGTAACTTACAACAGAACTACAATAAACATGTAGTCAGCTTTGTGTCCCCCTTTAACTACATCTAAGGCTGGGGTCAGACGAGCGCAGTTATCACGTCCGTGCTGCCGCACATTTGTACGTCCGTGGCAGCATAGCATTCTGACCAATGGAGCCCCACACACGAAGTACGTCCGCACGGAAGTGCGGATGCATGGCGGACGCCAGCAAACGACGCAGGTTAGGCAAGAACGTAATTACTGCTATAACGGACGTCGGAGTGCGCCACGTCTGCAACGTCCGTGTAGCTTTGTATGTGAGTGATGAAACGAGGTCAGATGGACTGCATTTATACGTCCAGCATTTTTTTTTTTGTAAATATATTTTTTATTGAGAAATATGTCAAACAATAACACTTATTATTCCTCTGAAAACAGAGGCATAACATTTCCTCATTTACATCATTATAAAAACAATAACTAAAAGAGAAAAGATAGGGGGGTAAAGTAAACAGAGGAAAGATAGAAATAGATAGAAATAGGGACTGCCCGGGTCCCTATAGAGACAGATTAAGAAAGAAGGAGGGAGAGGGGAAGGCTCCTAAACAATATTAAGCGTAACCAATATCTGGCAATCTATCTCCAAATCACGTTCTGACCCAAATGCCTGCCCTCAGTGCCCCAAGGAACGAGCCAATAGGGCTTATAAAGGTAAATCATTCTGCAGCATGTCCATCTGTATCCGACCCTCGCCCATCTGGGCAATCCAGGGGGCCCAGGTGTTGTAATATGCGGGGAGAGTATGTGAAGAGATGGCCGTGAGTTCATCCATTAAGCAGACGTCCTGCATTTTAGATGAAAGGCGTGTGAACGAAGGAGCCCGTGGGCTATTCCAGCTTTCCGCCAGGACCCTACGTGCCGCCAGTGTTATTTTAGCCAGGAGCTTATTCTCTTGTCTGGTCAGATCCTGCAATGGTCGAGATAATAAAAAGGCCCAGGGATCCATGGGGATGTCTGTTGATAAAACCGCCAGCGCCAGGGTGTGAGTTTGTGACCAAAAGGTCTTCAGTGTGGGGCATTCCCACCACATATGAATATAGGTGCCGCGAGCTCCACACCCTCTCCAGCATGAGTCTGGAGTCCCGGGAGATATTCTAGACATTTGGACCGGTGTAACATACCACCTAAATATTGTCTTCATGAGTTGTTCCTGATGGGTGGTGCATACGGATACCGACCTCATAGATTCCCATATATCCGCCCATTCCTCCGCTTCCAAAGATTCTCCAAGATCTGCTTCCCAGGCCGCCACATATCGGAGTGTCTTCCAGTCCAAAATAGTTGTTAAAGATCGATATAGAGTGGAGATCAATCCCCTCTGGTAGGAGCCGGTTTGACATAGGCGCTCAAAGGGTGTAAGGGGTGTTAAGGCCGCCTCCTTGATGAGCCGTTGATTTGCGAATGCCCTTAGTTGGAAGTATGGAAGAGGATTGGTATTAGCGTTTGATCCAGATATTATAGGGTCTTTTTGATCTATAAAGATTCCTCCAGGAAATAATTGATACAGTCGGCGTATTGTAGTGCCCATCCAACCATCCTCTGCCCTAGCATTGTAGCCAGGTAAAAAATCTTTGTTACGAAGCACTGGGGATAAAGGAGAAGGGAGGGAGGTAAGGTCACATTTAGTTGCGAGTTTGTCCCAAAGACGAATGGAATTTATTATAGCCGGGCAAGTTGTTCGCAGGAGAGGTCTTTGTGGTTTAGGTAGCCAGATCCATAGATGGGGGTGATCAGGGTGCATGAGAGTTCTTTCCAAGTCCACCCAGCGATGAAGGCCCTTTGGTGAGTGCCAGGCCACGATCTGGGCCAGTTGTGCAGCGTAATAGTAAGAAAATAGGCATGGAAGGCCCAGGCCCCCTGCGTCTTTTGGTCGATAAAGAGTCGCCCTTGCTATCCGATGTCTTTTTCCCTGCCAAATGAAGTGGTCTATTGTAGATTGCAGGAGTCGTATATCTTCTGAAGGGAGGGCGCACGGTATAGCCTGAAAGAAGAAGAGTAAGCGAGGCAAAACATTCATCTTAATGCAATGTACCCTCCCTACCCACGAAATGGCGTACTTAGACCATGATTCTAGATCTTTTTTCAGTTGAGAGAGCAGAGGGGGGAAATTTTTATCATACAGGTCCCCAGGGTTAGATGGCAGTGCAATCCCCAAATAGTCAATGGAGGTGGGGGAAACTCGAATGGGATATGCCCCCCGGATGGTGTCCAGATCTCCCTGGGACATGTGCGTGGCCACCGCCTCCGACTTGGTGATATTCACCTTATATCCCGAAATTCTAGAGAATTCATCAAGTCGTCGCATGACCGCCGGGAGGGAGGAGAGAGGTCGTGTCAGGGAGAGTAATATATCGTCAGCGTATGCCGAGAGTTTGTATTCCTGATCCCCCATCCGAAAACCCGCTATGTGTGGGTCCTTTCTTAGGTGTTGAAGTAGAGGTTCTAAAAACAGTGCGAATAAAGCCGGTGATAGGGGGCATCCCTGCCTAGTGCCGTTGCGTATTGGAAAAGGGAGTGGGTCCGTCCCTGAAATTATAATCTGAGCTGTCGGTATAGAGTATAGAGCCTGTATGGCACGAACAAAAGGAGGAGGGAAACCCAAGTGGGATAAGAGGGTGAACAGGAACGGCCATTCCGCTCTGTCAAAGGCTTTTTCCGCGTCCAATGACAGGAAAAGGGATTGCTAGAGGAGGCTAGCCACAGGAGATCTACTGATCTCCTAGTGTTCTCGTAGGCCTGTCTACCCGGGATAAATCCCACCTGGTCTGGGTGAATTAGGGTGCCCATTATTAGATCAAGTCTTTTAGATAGTATTTTGGTGAACATTTTGAGATCTGTATTTATGAGGGATATTGGGCGATAGTTACCTACCATGTGCTTATCTTTGCCGGGTTTGGGGATAAGGGCAATGGATGCTAAAAGGGAGTCAGCAGGCAGTTTACCTCCCTCCAATAGGTTGTTAAACATCGACAATAAATGGGGGCCCAGTATTCCCGAATGTGATTTATAATAATGATAAGTAAAACCGTCAGGGCCTGGGGCTTTATGCGGTTTCATAGATTTTAATGCTGCGTGTAGTTCCTCCTCCGTCACTGGGGACGAGAGGTGCTCGAGTCTCGAGTCCGGTAGGGACGGTAGGGATGCGTCGGCTAGGTATTGCTTGATTTCCCTACAGAGTGTTTCATTGGCGGGAGTATGGGTAGGGGTGTGGTCATACAGGGAGCGGAAGTAACGTGTAAATGTATCCCTGATGGCGGTCGGAGTGGTCACCAAAAGGCCCGTGTCATCCCTAATTGAGGTTATTGCCTGAAACTTGGGGCGGGGCTTAAGTAGGCGGGCGAGGGGGGTATCCATCTTGTTAGATCGACTATAATAGCGTTGTTTGGACCATAGTAGAGAGCGCCCCACATCGTCTAAAAATAGCCTATTGAGCGCCATTCGTGTTTGACTGAGCGTTGTGAAGGATTCCGGGGTCGGGTGTGATTTATGTGCCATTTCCAAGCGCCGTAGTTTATGTTGGAGAGAATTTATCTCCTCCATCTTCAATTTCTTATGGTGCGCTGCTAGGCTAAGGAGGGTCCCCCGTATCACCGGCTTGTGGGCTGCCCATAGCGTCTGTTTAGATATGTCCGGGGTGTCATTATTCGCAAAGTAATCCGTCAGAACCGTCGATACAGAGTCAGAAACCCCCGGCTTATCCAGGAGAAGAGGGTCTAGGCGCCATCTCCTCCCCACATATGAGGAGAGGGGGCGCAACGTGATGGACACGTCTGCATGGTCAGACCAAGTGATAGATCCTATCTCTGAGGAAAGGACGTTCGAGATGCAGTCCGAGGAAATCAATATATAATCTATGCGGGAGTACGACTCATGCACCGGGGAATAAAATGTGTAGTCCCTACAAGAAGGGTGATGAGTCCTCCATATATCAATTAGGCCCAAACGTTTCACGAAGCTGTAAAATTGCTTATCCTGGGATGAGGGTGTCAGTGTTTGTTTGCCCTCACGGGGGTCAGATCTGTCCACCGGGGGGCATAATGTGGCGTTACAATCGCCCCCAAGTATAATACGTCCCCGGGCGTGTGAGAGGATAAAGGCAGCCGTCGCCTCCCAAAACTTAGAATCTGAGCCATTAGGGCCATACAATGCGATCAATGTGAATTGTTGGGCGGAGGCGGATCCCTGGATTAAGATGCATCTCCCAGCGTCATCTGTGTGCACCCCTTCTACTACAAAAGGGCAAGAATTGCGGAGCAATACCGCCACCCCATTACGCTTAGGGATTGCACAAGACATATAAACCCTGGAATAAGCGGGGTCCGATAGCCGGAAGGCCGCCATTTTAGGGATCCTAGTTTCCTGTATCAGAGCTATATCTACAGATTTTCGTTTTAGGTCCCGAAATAACATACGTCGTTTTCTGGGAGAGTTGAGGCCCTTCACATTGAGAGAAAGCACTTTCACATTAGCCATTACATAAGTATAGAGGAGAGAGACATAGGGTGCTCCGTCCCGCCGCCTCACCCCCGGAGGGCGCGGAGCCCGTGGGGCGGCCAGGACCAGAGCACCATGCAGAGAGCCATGAAGGGGAGAGGGGTGGGGGAAGAGGTGAAAGAGTGAAAAGTAAAGTGGGAAAGAGCGGAAAGATTAGTGATGGGAAAGAAAAGTCCGTGCTGGGCAGGCACGTATAGAACAGAAAGTCCTTCCGAGCGGGGATACCGGAGGGGAGGAGAACAGGGGTGAGGAGAAAGAAGAGGGGTACGCCAGCGGCGATTAGGAAGAGCATGAGGTTCAACAGTCCACGCTTACTCCCACCGCTAAAAGAGCGGGTGCCCGCCCAACATGCCAGAAGCTCACTCGTGGCTCCCCATTGCTATAAATATAAAATATCAATGATATATAACCCAAAATCTATAACCTAGAGTCTTAACTGTATAATTAATATCAAGTAACATTAAACCGTATTGGTTCTCGCCTGCCGCGAGAGAACACCCATCCTGACCTGAAAGAGGGTCAGGAAGTACGAGCCCAAGGCCCTGCAGTAATTGAGACCAGTCCCGGATTGGAAATCAGGCCCCTCATTCAATCTCCCGGGGTCAGCCAGTCCTGTGCCATACGTGGCAGGGGTTGTGGGGGTGTTAGGTCTGCTAGAGAGGGGGGTATCGGCAGATCCACTGCGCGGAGGAGCTCCTTAGCTTGATATAAATAAGAGTACGCCTGAGAGCGGTTGTTCTTGAAGACGATAATCTTAAAAGGAAAGCCCCAGGCGTACCGGATATCATTGCGGCGCAGCAACTCAGTAACCTCTCTCCATTCCCGGCGTCTGGCAAGTGTGGAGGGGGCGAGATCTTGAAAAAATAATATTGTGGAGCCCTCGTATTTCGCTTCCTGGGTGCGAGCAGCTTTGAGGAGGGAGTCTTTAGTGTTATAATAATGAAAACGAGCAATCACATCACGGGGAGTAGTGGTCTTATCCCGTCGGGGCCCCAAGGCCCTATGCACTCTATCTAGGAGTAGGCGCTGCGGCGGGACATCAGGGATCAAGCGTTTTACTATACCCAGAAAAGTGTCCTGAAGCTCATCCGGTGGAACCGATTCGGGGAGGCCCCGCAGTCGGATATTATTGCGTCTGGAGCGGTTCGAGAGGTCTTCCAGAGATTCCTCCAACCATTGTACCCGGTGTTCCATAGTCTCAGCATGGCCTGCTAGATCATTACAGTATTCCACCAACCTTCCGGCCTGCTCTTCCAGGTGTGCCGTGCGTTCCCCCACCGCCTGTATCTCTGCTGATAGGGTCCGTGTGGTCCTCTCGAGTTCGGCAGTGATAAATGCCTGAAGGCCTTTGATATCAGCCCTAGATGCCGGGCTGGAGTCTGCAGGTGCTGCCTCGTGGTCGCGGGAGTGCGGGGATTCAGAGCGGGCGCCATCTTGGATTGGGCCCTCCGAGCGTTTTTTTTTTTTTGTTTTTTCGGGGTCCGCGACATGCTGGTGGACATCTCCTACCCCTTTGGCGGTGTTTGGCAGGCGAGAAGTGCTTTCGGTGGGGAGATTACAGCGGGAGCAGCGGGAGCTCGTCTAGACCACGACTGCTTCCATCGCTGGCTCGGCTCCGCCCCTACGTCCAGCATTTTTGACGGACAGAATGTTTTTTCATTTTAATTTATTTTCCCTGCTACATCAGTCAAAAAATACGTCAGTGAAAAAAACGGACTGTTTGGCCACTACCTTGTTGTCAGTCAGTAAGTACGTCCGTACTGCACGGACGCACAGTCCTTGCAAAATGCGCTCATCTGACCCTAGCCTTAATATGTCTGATCAGAGTAAGTATCCCTCTTTATTTTGTTTTCTGTTTCCCTTCATCCCTCTTGGAGTTTGTGTTCTCTCAGCCATCCTTTAAAGTGTTAAGCTTCAGTTTGTGTTTCAATAGCGGAAGAGGAACTTAATCATATGTTCTTTAAAGGATGAAGTCCTTTAAAACTGTCAGTATATCTTTGTCTGCTTGAAGAGCCTGTGACGATCATCGCATAAAGCAATCATGTAGCCCTGAATCTGTTCTTAGTATGTGCCCAGGTAACACGAGCACATGTTTCTGTTTATGCCATGAAAGAGCTTTGAGCGACTTTTAGTAGACAAGCAGGCTTTAGTCTGACATTTCGGTTTAGCATTTGAAAGGTAATTTCCCAAGTGACGAAACAGCTGAGTGTGTTTTGGTGTCACTGCTTTCCACACAGCACTTCCTGCTTTTGCCAGCAAAAGACAAATGTAGAGGAGTGAGTAACAGACAGTGTGGCAGAGAGCAGAAACAAGGTAAGTGCAGCATGGGCTACCTGACAAGGCTAATCAAAGGAAAGACAGATTGCGGACAATGACTGATCAAAGAACTAAACCAGAATAAAGGGGTAAATCAGTAAGGCAAAGACTGCATCAAAGGTTTTGAGATTACAGAGTGTGACAGGTGTCTAAGCACTGACAGGTTATAGTGGCAGAGACAAAAGAGTGAATAAAGTCATGAGGGAGATGTTACAAGATTAGAAGGGGAATGGAGGTTACAGAAGGAGGGACAGGGGCAGAGACACTAATAACTTTAGGACTATCTTTGCCAACTTTAGAATCTAGAATTCAGGTAGTGAAATTGAGCATCACCTGAAGTTGTCTGTGTGTACATAATGTTTATGCGTGATGATTTATATACTCTGAATGCAGGTGACACTGAAATTGTCACAACAAACCACCACTTTTATAAGATTATATCATTTAAAAAAATTAAGATTAATATTGTGTTTGATGTGCAGTTCAATTATGTGCCTTTCCATTATGCCACACTGCCTTATAACTCCGACATTGTGTCATTGCCCTACTACCCACATACCCTATTGTTCCGCTGCACTATTGCCCACAGACTCTATTGTTTTACTGCCCTATTACCCACACAACCCAATGCGCCACTGCATAGCAAATTACAGGTGCAAACTTCCATAGTGTTCTGGTGTGCCGCCCAGTGGCTGGAAACCACTGGCATAAAATACGGCAACTACATTGGATCAATGGGTCTAATTTATTGTTTGCAGATTCATGATGGACACAGAACCATTTTTGGACTACACCAGCTCCCTTACCATGCTGGGGAATGGAGAGGTGGATTTTGAGACAGAATGGACAACAGAAGACTTGGAACAGTGAGTATTGAGAGAGATGAAAAGGAAAAAAAAATTGAATAATCAGTAGACATGAAAAGGTGGTGGGTGAAGTGTAATGAATTGGAGTTATTAATAGTGACATAATGTATACACTGTATTACGCTTATGGTTCGTATTTCTGCTACATTATTGTCACGTAACAAAATGTGTATATAAATGGGCAATAGATACATACTGTATGTGCTGAGAAAGGGGTGTTTTTCTTCCATCTGATTTAAATTCCATTTAATCCCAACAGAAGAGACCATTGCCCACCAATTGGTATCCCTGTGGCAAATGATAGAATCGACTCTGAGGACAATAGAACTGTGATCACAGAAAGTATGTCGGTCACTGCTTCTGATGAGGAAAAAGTCCAACTTCTGAACAAAAACACAGAGCTCCGAAGACTTAATGCAGAGGTACGTCCTTGTCTATATACATCCTCATTTTCCTACAGAGCACCGCAATTATGGAATAACCTCCCAGACGCCATCAAATCTTCCCCCAGTCTTAGGTCACTCAAGAGCTCCCTATTAACATACCTCAATACAGAATGCGCCTGTAAACATTTAACATAATGACTGTTTCCTACATATTTTTTTGTTTAACCCCTTTGTGACCAGGCGGTTTTACACAAATCCGTCCTTTAGTGACCGCTGCTGTTTTTATGTTTCTGCGCTGTTAATGTTTAGGTCAACTTTTCCTCTTACTTGCTTATTCAACCCACACATATTATACACCGTTTTTCCCGCCATTAAATGGACTTTCTAAAAATACCATTATTTCCATCATATCGAATAATTTACTATAAAAAAAATATGAAATATGATGAAAAAAATTGTAAAAACACACTTTTTCGTAATTTAATCCCCAAAATCTACAACCACCAAAAAAAGACCCCGGCTAAATAGTTTCAAAATTTTGTCCCGAGAATAGAAATACCCAATTTTTACATGTTTTTGCTTTTTTAACCCCTTCACTGCTGAGCCAGTTCACCTATGTGCGCTGCGGTCATTCTGACCGTTTTTTGCTAATTATTTTTAGATGACAGCCTAGGTACTAATTAACTAAACCCCCCCCGACAAAAAATTAAAAAAAATATATATATATTTATTTTTTTTAATTTTATTTTTACACCAAACCTGGTCATGTTTTGGTATCATTGGAAAGGCCATGATCACTGCCACAGATCGGGAGATAGGGGGATCCTTTAACTGGCCCACTGACATACTCACACATATGGTGAGGATGTCAGTGGGTGGGGGGTTACCTGGAGGCTTGGCTGACATCCACGATGTCAGCCCCCTCCAGGTTTGGATCACAATTCGGGGCAAATTTGCGCCAAATTGCGATTCGGCAGCGAAACTGTTAATGCAGTACACCGCTGAAAAGGGGAGACTTGCATGTCTCTATCATCAATGGTTGGGGAGATAGAGGGCTCCTAAGAAGCCCCCCCTCCTCTCCATTGATTTCAATGGGGGCGCCTGTTGATGACATCACCACGCAGAGTGGTCTAAGGGAGACAGACCCGTGGGCAGGACGTACATGGTACGTCAGCGGTCCTTAAGGGGTTAATATCTTACATGTTATTAGCATTGTATTTCTGTAACAACTGTAACATTTTAATGTTCTTGAACCCAGGACATACTTGAAAACGAGAGAAATCTCAATGTATCCTTCCTGGTAAAATACGTTATAAATAAATCTTTGTGAACTACACGTGTCTGTAGTGTACAGAGAAATATGCCCCTGTATAAGACCTTGGACATATCTGTGCATCACAAAAGTTTATCAGAGCTCGGTTAACTTTACATCTGAATTGGAATCTAGTCTGCAAAGTTTATTTGTGTAGTAGATCAGTTTTAGACTTATCTACCACTAGAGGGCATAGTTTGTTTGTGTTACCTGTTTTCTGTTAATGTAATAGTGTTTCCGGGTCAGGGGTTGTTGTTGTCAGTTTCCTGAGTGGGAGAGCTGTGTCAGTACCAGCGATAAAGAGAATAAGTAATTCATCCATAACCTGCCTCTGCATCAGTCATATGAAGATATTACTTTGGCGACGAGGATAAACCAGTGTGTATTGAGAGACTGTTATGTGAAGGTTCAGAGTCTGCATAGCGGCTGAAGACAAGCTACAAAAAAAAACTGCAGGAGAAGAAGTCGTTTGCTGAGACAGGATGGCACTGGTGGGTCAGGTGAACCCCTTTGATTGTGAGTTGCAATCATGGGAGGAATACATAGAAATGTTGGAATATTTTTTCAAGCAAATGAGATTACTGATGCCAGCAAGAAGAAAGCTGTGTTATTAAGTGGTGTCGGTGCATCCACATATAGTTTGCTGAGAAGTTTGTTGTGTCCTGCGACGCCAGCTGACAAAACATATCAGGATCTTTTCATTATGCTCAAGGCCCATTATAATCCAAAGGCAAGTGAGATTGTGCAGAGATACAAGTTTAATTCACGCACGCGGAAAACGGACGAGACAGTGGCTGAGTTTGTGGCGGAGTTGAAAAAGTTAGCACAACACTGTGAGTATGGGCCTACGCTTCAACAAATGCTTCGTGACAGGCTAGTGTGTGGCGTAAATGACGACAGAATGGAAAGAAGGCTGTTGTCGGAAATGGATTTGACCTTTGAAAAGGCCCTTAATATATGTCAGGCGATGGAATCGGCTAACAGACATATAAGAGATCTCCAAGGCCTATCTGGGGAAGAAGAATCGCAGACTCCAAGGTCACGAACAGTACAGGCGGTGATGCATAAGGTGTGCTCGGAGGATAAGAGAAGGTAGAACATGGACTATGAGTGCTACAGGTGCAAAAGGACTCATGAGTCCAACGTATGCAAGTTTATTATGGAACTGTGCCACAAATGTGGGAAACGGGGACACATTAAGTGGGCATGCAAATCCAAGCTCGTGATGCAGGATTACAAGGCCCCCTTTCACGGACTGAGGGGGGGAGAAAAGAAAAGGAGAACGGTAGGAGATCACATTTAGTGAGAGAAGAGGATGTGAGTGAGACAGAAGATGCAGGTGACATAAATACAATATACAGTGTGTCACATAATATGCCTAAAGTGGCTCCTCTCCTACAGAAGTTAAAAGTGAATGGCATGGACATTGAATTTGAGGTGGACACAGGATGTGGCATTACAATTATCAGCTAAAAGCAATACTCAAAGCTATGGAAAAATACAGACATACCAGAGTTGTAACCATGCAACCTGACGTTAAAAACATATACAGGTGAGAAGATGCTTGTGTTAGGTCAGGTTATAGGAACTGTGCAGTGTCAGGAGAAAAGAGGAAAACTAGCTATGGTGGTGATTGAAGGGGCCGGGCCAAATTTGTTGGGGCGAAGCGGGCTGAAAGACTTAAAATCGTTACCCCAACTGGTGAATACAGTAACAGTCAGTCCAACACTAAATGTGGTTGACATTCTAGACAGACATGCTGAGGTGTTCAAAGAAGAGCTGGGTCAGCTGAAAGGCACCACAGCTAAAATTCATGTGAACTCAGAGGCCCAGCCACGATTTTATAAGCCGCGACGGATACCTTTTGCTGTCAAACCTCTGGAGGCAGAACTGCAGAGACTGGGAGATGAGAAAATTATAGAACCAGTACAATTTTCAGAATGGGCAGCCCCCATCGTGCCGGTGAGGAAGCCGGATGGCTCAATTCGCATCTGTGGAGATTACAAACTCACAGTAAACCGAGCATCCAGTGTGGAGCAATATCCTATTCCTAAAGTGGAAGAATTGTTTGCTCAGTTGGTGGGAGGCCACAAATTCTCCAAACTGGATATATCAGCAGATTGTGCTGGATGGAAGCGCTAAAAAGTATGTGACTGTTAATACACACAAAGGGTTGTTTACTTACTGTAGATTGCCATTTGGAGTGGCGTCGAGCCCAGACATTTTCTAACGCACTATGGAGGGAATCTTACAAAACATGCCGAATGTCGCAGTCTACTTAGATGACATTTTAGTTACTGGTGCCAGCGAGGAGGAACATTTAAGAAATCTATAGGAAGTTTTGTCTCGTCTAAAAAAAAAAGTGGACTGAGACTGAAAAGGAGTAAGTGTGAATTCCTGGGAAGGAAAGTGTTTTTTCTGGGTCACAAAATCAGTGCTGCAGGTGTGCAGCCAGTTGCGGAAAAGGTCCAGGCCATACAGGAAGCGCCAAAACCGCAGTCTGTGAGTGAACTAAAGGCTTACTTGGGCCTACTGAACTATTACCATAAATTCCTACCAGGTTTGTCTACCTTACTAGCACCGTTGCATGCACTACTGAGGAAAGACTAAATGGATCTGGGGTTGTGAGCAAAAAGAGGCCTTTGAAAAGTCCAAAAATCTTCTCCAGTTGGATGCCTTGTTTGTGCATTATGATGTAAACAAACCCATTATCCTGGATTGTGATGCTTCCCCTTATGGCGTGGGGGCGGTGTTGTCTCACAGGCTGGAGGATGGAACAGAACGGCCAATAGGGTTAGTTTCACGGACCCTGAATCCAGCGGAGAAAAATTATTCTCAAATTGAGAAGGAGGGCCTTGCTGTGATTTTTGGGGTAAAGAAGTTTCACACATACTTGTATGGGAGACAATTTACCATTGTAACAGACCATAAACTGCTGATCTCATTATTTAATGAACGGAAGGAGGTGCCACATATGGCCTCACCCCGCATTCAGAGATGAGCTGTGACGTTATGTGGATATGAGTACTCTATTGTGTACAAAGCAGGAAAAGATCATCAAAATGCGGATGGCCTGAGCCGGTTGCCGGTGGCAGGGAATGAGGTGGAGACTTCTGCTGAGGAAGAGAGAGTACTTCTGTTGGAAGAAAATGGCGTACCATTGATTAAAGCCGAACAGGTGAGGAAATGGACAGATACGGATACCGTTTTGGCACGGATTAGAGAGTTTGTCCTCAGAGGATGGCCAAAAAGAGTGGATCAATCAATGTTTGGAGCTTATGCAAAAAGGAAAGAGGAACTGAGTGTGTAGGCAGCTTGTGTCTTGTGGGGTGTGTCACGGAATGGCCCAGCACCCTCAGCCAGGGGCGGTGCACACGGACATTAGTTTTGGCCATGGACAGTTAGGTGCGGTGGCACGCACGAAGTTTGGAAGTACTTTTTATTAGATGTGGTTATGTGTGGTGTGATACAGTGTTCCCCGTTGATTGTGCAATGTGTTCCCTTGTCTGCCTTGCCCGCCGCCATTTTCGATCACCTTGTGGCGCAGTTCAGATTCTTCGATTCGGAAAATGGCCGATTCGAACCATCCGGTTCGAATCGTAAAATGGCCGATTCGGACCATCCGGTCCGAATCGGCGACTCCCGCATCTGTAATGGCCAATGGGTCCTGGGAGGGCGGGCAGGGATTCCCATTGTATTGTAATTTGTGGAAAGTGATAAATGCTTGAACTGTAAATAATAAAGCCAGATTTAGCAGTGGCATCCAGCCTCGTCTGATGTGTTATTTCTCCACCGTGCTTTCTTCTGAGAATCCCTCGCGGTCTCAGGGTACGGTGTCCCAGACGATCCGAACCGAACCGAGCGCTCTGTGCCTGCATCGAGCATCAGGGCAGAGGCGCAGCGTATGAGGTTCGGTTCCCAGAATATCTGACGGAGATCCGATCCGAAGGGCGCGGCCGTGTACCGCGCTTCGGTATTGCGAGGGATTGCGGTAAGATCCGAATCCTTTGCCGATCCCGCCAGATCCGAATCTTCACCATCCCCGATCCGAAAAGTCCTCCACTGGAGATACGAAGGTTCACCCGCACCGAGATCGGAAACGTTTCCCGCATAAGATCCGAAACGTTTCCCACATAAGATCCGAAGATTCCTCCGCGCTTGGCAGATCCGATCTCCACAGACGTCCCACACCCACAAGGTCAGTGAACCAGCTGCTCGGGACGCTGAGTGCCGTATGGCTCAGTGGTCGGCTGGTTCTAGGCAGGGGTCCCTCCACCGCCCGCTAACCCTTCCCCAGGGTCACGCCAGGTCACACGAGACGCCGAGTGCGCGTCACTCGGTAGTCGGGCCAGCGGTAAGCGACGGGGCCACGCAGATAGAGCACACCCGCAGGCGGACAACATCCCATTCCGTCATACTGGTGGCAGCGGTGGGATAGCTCTCTGCAGGCCCTAGGGGGACCCTCATCATGACGGGTATAGTGCCTACAAGCGGGACGTCCTGCGTGGCATGCTGGAGAACCGGGGCGGCGCCCCGGGCTCCAAGAGCCGGGAGACCATGATGGAGGAGTTGAAGAGGATGGATCAGGAGGCGGCGTTCGCAGCGTTGCCTGCGGACATGGCGCCGGCCACCGTCCCCGCAGAGCCCGAAGACAGCGACTTTTGCCGGAAGATGCGGGAGCGGATCTCCATGATGGGTCCGGCCCCATCGGAAGCTGAGATGAGGAGTCTGGTCCGAGAACTCGGCCAGGAAGAGGAGCGTGAGAGGGAGCGAGCGCACGAGCTACGGCTGGCTGAAGTGCGAAGCCGACGGAGTAGCCGTTCCCCGTCAGATCGTTACCCCGGGCGCAAAGTGCCGTTCCAGGCGTTCAAGGAGTTCCGGGAAGCCGAGGAGGAGATAGAAAGTTACCTCCAAGACTTTGAGCGCCTGTGCCGAGTGCATGAAGTGCACCGGCCGACTGGGTAAGGATCTTGGCGTGTAAGCTGACCGGTCGGGCCGCCGAGGCTTATCGCACGGTGCCGGACGAAGAGGCCACCAGTTACTCACACGTCAAGCAGGCGCTGCTGAGCAGATTCGCTGTGACCCCTGAAGCCAGCCGGGTGAAGTTCCGGAATTCCCGCCGGCCCAGTGGCGCCACTCACGTGGAGTGGGCCCATCGGTTGCAGCGGGACTTGCGCACCTGGCTCTCGGGAAGCCAAGCGGAGACGGTAACAGAGATTACCCAACTGCTGCTGCTCGAGCAGTTTTTCGAGCACACACCCTCCGCTATCCGGGAGTGGGTGCGCGACAAGAAGCCCCAGACAGTGCAACAAGCGGCCACCTGGGCCGACGAGTACACGGACACTCGGAAGATGTCGGGGGGAGCGGTCCCTGGCCGCCCGCCCAGCTTTACCCGCCCCACCACCTCCACCACCCCACCACCAGCGGTCCGGACGCCGGTAGCACGGCCCACCAGCCGGCCCACCAACATGGCTAACGTCCGGTGCTACGGGTGCAACCAGGAGGGGCACTACAAGCAGTATTGCCCCAACCGACCGGAGTTGACCCGGCCGGCCGCCAGGCCATCGCCGGCGGTCCATTGCTGCGACGCCGAAGCTCCGTGGCCGGAGGCCCGGAGGAATGGGAGCAGCTGCATGAGGCCGACCCCGTCAAGCCGCCGCGGACGACAACCGCCGTCACCACCGCCAGGCGGTGTGGATAAACGGGCGGCCCGCTGAGGGGCTGCGGGACTCCGGGGCTACCATCACCCTGGTCCGGCCTCACTTGGTTCCGCCGAGCGACCGCTGCGAAGCACTGTTGCAGTACGGGTGGCGGGGGAAGGTGCTCCGGCTCGAGACGGCCCGGGTTCACCTGGACTGGGGGAACGGGGAGAGGGAGGTGAGGGTGGGGTTGTTGAGGCAACTGCCGGCCGAGGTGCTCCTGGGTAACGACCTGGGGCAGCTCATTTCCGCTTACTCCACAGATGCAGCTACCCCGGTAACCACTAGGCAACAGAGCCAACGTCACGACAGGGGCACTCCGAACGGGACCCAGGTGAGATCTCAACCAAAACCATCCCGACCTCCCAAACCCCCCAACCTCCCCGACCTCCCAGACCTCCCCGACCTCCCCAAACCTCCAAAACTCCCCGGCCACCCAGACCCATCACCTCCCATACCCCGACGGGACCCGACCCTTCCCTTCCCACCTGACCTCCCTTCCCCGTGGAGTACCCCGGAGACGCTTCGCCACCAGACCCAGACCGACCCCACACTGCAGGGCTACCGGACCGCGCCGGTCAG
Source organism: Leptobrachium leishanense (assembly GCA_009667805.1). Lineage (NCBI taxonomy): Eukaryota > Metazoa > Chordata > Amphibia > Anura > Megophryidae > Leptobrachium > Leptobrachium leishanense. Next base: position 90,754,038 of record CM019071.1, read on the forward strand.
GGCCTGGACGACCAGGGGAAGGACAAGGTAGAGTGGGAGGATGGGTTGCTGTACCGTTACACCGTGAGGGAGGGGGCCAAGAGAAGCAGGTCCCGCAGAAGCAGTTGGTGGTGCCTCAGGGCCCTAGGCAGGAGCTTCTGCGCTTGGCCCATGACATCCCCTTGCAGGTCACTTAGGCCAGACGAAAACCCGGCACAGGTTGGCGCGCGCGTTTTTCTGGCCCCGCCTTAGCAAAGACACCCGCGACTATTGCCGCACCTGCCCAGTTTGCCAAAAAACTGGGAAGGCTGGGGATCACCCGAAAGCACCCTTGCGGCCCCATGCCCATCATTCAGGAGCCCTTTAGCCGGGTGGCGGTCGACATCATTGGGCCGTTGCCACGGCCCAGTGCCACCGGTAAGAGGTACATCCTTACCGTAGTGGATTATGCCACCCGGTACCCCGAGGCTGTGGCCTTGGCCAACATCCAGGCGGACACCGTGCGGACGCGCTCCTCCGGGTGTTCACGAGGGTAGGGTTTCCCCGAGAAATCCTATCCGATCAGGGTACCCAGTTCACCGCTGAGCTCACCCAACAGCTCTGGCGTCTCTGTGGTGTTAGGGCGCTGCACAGCGCCCCGTATCACCCTCAGACCAATGGGCTGTGCGAGCGGTTTAATGGGACCCTGAAGCAGCTCATCCGGGCCTTTGTGCACGAGAACAGGGATTGGGAGAAGTATCTTCCCCACCTGCTGTTCGCCTACCGGGAGGTTCCTCAGGAATCCACCGGTTACTCCCCCTTTGAGCTGCTGTATGGGCGCCAGGTGCGAGGACCCCTGGATCTGGTTAGGGCTCAGTGGGAGGGGGCACCGGAGGAGGATGGGGTTCCTGTGGTGGATTACGTCCTGAAGCTCCGGGAGCGCTTGGCGGAACTCGCGGGGTTCGTGCAGGAGAACATGGAGACGGCCCAAGCTCAGCAGAAGGCGTGGTACGATCGCGCTGCGTGCAGTCGCTCGTTCTGCGTGGGGCAGAAGGTTCTGGTGCTGAAGCCACAGCGGCAGAACAAGCTGCAGGCGGCCTGGCAAGGTCCCTACAAGGTGGTAACCCAGCTGGGGGATACCACCTATGTGGTTGTTAGCTGCGCAGACACCAGAATCCAGCGGACGTTCCACGTCAATATGCTGAAGGCCTTCCATGAGCGGCCGGAGACGGTGGACGCCATATGCGCGCCGGCTGCCGAGGAGATGGAACCGTTTCCGTTGGAAGAACTTCCGGGGGCAGCCAAGCAGCCTTCCGGGGTGGATCAGGTGCAGCTGGGGGAGGAGTTAGGACCCGAGAAACAGGCGCAGGCGCGGCAGCTGCTTCTCGCCTACCCGGGGGTTTTCTCGGCTCTCCCGGGATACACGGACCAGGCTATCCATCAGGTGGACACGCCCGGTCAGAGACCCTTCGGCAACCTGCATACCGGCTCCCGGAAGCGGTCCGCGAGTCCATGCGGGCCGAGATCCGGGAGATGCTGGAGCTGGGGGTCATTGAGCCGTCGGCCAGCCCATGGGCGTCGCCCGTGGTCCTGGTGCCCAAGAAGGACGGTACCACCAGGTTCTGCGTCGACTATCGGCGGATAAACGATTGTACCATTACGGACGCTTATCCGATGCCCCGAGTCGACGAGTTGCTAGACCAGATCTCCGGGGGTCATTTCCTGACCACGGTGGATCTGTGCAAGGGGTATTGGCAGATTCCCCTTGCCGAGGAGGCGACCCCGAAGTCGGCCTTCATCACCCCCGTTCGGCTTGTACCAGTTTCGAGTCATGCCGTTCGGGATGAAGAACGCCCCTGCTACCTTCCAGCGGTTAATCGATCGCCTTCTCGATGGCCTCCAGGGATTCGCTTGCGCATACCTGGATGATATAGCCATCTATAGCCAGACCTGGGAGGAACATCTGGACCATGTAGGGACCGTCCTGGGCCGGATTAGGGACGCCAACCTGACCCTGAAGCCGGAGAAATGCAAAGTGGGGATGGCTGAAGTGCAGTATCTGGGCCACCGGGTGGGGTGCGGGATACAACGGCCAGAGCCCGCTAAATAGAGGCTATCTGGATTGGCCCACCCCTGTGACCAAGACCCAGGTCCTCGCCTTCCTGGGCACCGCGGGGTACTACAGAAAATTCGTACCCCATTACAGTGACCTGGCCAAACCCCTGACTGATCTGACAAATCCCTGCCCCGCCAAGTCCTGTGGTCCCCGGAGTGCGAACAGGCCTTTCGGCAATTGAAGGCCGCCCTGACCCAAGCTCCCCTGCTGGCAGCTCCCAACTATAATAAACGTTTTGTTGTTCACACAGACGCGTCCATGTTCGGACTGGGAGCTGTCCTGAGTCAAGTGGGGGACGACGGGGGGGATCATCCGGTGGCGTTCATTAGCCGGAAGCTGTTGCCACGAGAGGTGGGGTATGCTGCAGTGGAGAAGGAGTGCCTGGCCTTGGTCTGGGCCCTACGGAAGCTCCAACCCTATGTCTACGGTCGGTCCTTCACCGTGATGACCGACCATAACCCCTTGGTATGGCTCAACCGAGTGGCGGGGGAGAACGGCCGCCTGTTGCGGTGGAGCCTGGCTCTCCAACCTTTCAATTTTACATCCAATATCGGCCCGGGTCGCAAAACGGTAACGCAGATGGGTTATCGCGACAGTCGGCCCGGGAACCAGGGGATTGGGGAGCCCCGACTACCTCGGTACGACCCGTTGGGGTCCAACCGAGTGCGTCGGACCTTGGGGAGGGGGAGGAGTGTCACGGAATGGCCCAGCACCCTCAGCCAGGGGCGGTGCACACGGACATTAGTTTTACCAATGGACAGTTAGGTGCGGTGGCACGCACGAAGTTTGGAAGTACTTTTTATTAGATGTGGTTATGTGTGGTGTGATACAGTGTTCCCCGTTGATTGTGCAATGTGTTCCCTTTGTCTGCCTTGCCCGCCGCCATTTTCCGATCACCTTGTGGCGCAGTTCAGATTCTTCGATTCGGAAAATGGCCGATTCGAACCATCCGGTTCGAATCGTAAAATGGCCGATTCGGACCATCCGGTCCGAATCGGCGACTCCCCGATCTGTAATGGCCAATGGGTCCTGGGAGGGCGGGCAGGGATTCCCATTGTATTGTAATTTGTGGAAAGTTGATAAATGCTTGAACTGTAATAATAAAGCCAGATTTAGCAGTGCATCCAGCCTCGTCTGATGTGTTATTTCTCCGCCGTGCTTCATCTTCTGAGAATCCCTCGCGGTCTCAGGGTACGGTGTCCAGACGATCCGAACCGAACCGAGCGCTCTGTGCCTGCATCGAGCATCAGGGCAGAGGCGCAGCGTATGAGGTTCGGTTCCCAGAATATCTGACGGAGATCCGATCCGAAGGGCGCGGCCGTGTACCGCGCTTCGGATATGCGAGGGATTGCGGTAAGATCCGAATCCTTTGCCGATCCCGCCAGATCCGAATCTTCATCCATCCCGATCCGAAAAGTCCTCCACTGGAGATACGAAGTTTCACCCGCACCGAGATCGGAAACGTTTCCGCATAAGATCCGAAACGTTTCCCACATAAGATCCGAAGATTCCTCCGCGGTTGGCAGATCCAATCTCCACAGACGTCCCACACCCACAAGGTCAGTGAACCAGCTGCTCGGGACGCTGAGTGCCGTATGGCTCAGTGGTCGGGCTGGTTCTAGGCAGGGGTCCCCTCCACCGCCCGCTAACCCTTCCCCAGGGTCACGCCAGGTCGCACGAGACGCCGAGTGCGCGTCACTCGGTAGTCGGGCCAGCGGTAAGCGACGGGGCCACGCAGATAGAGCACACCCGCAGGCGGAACAACATCCCATTCCGTCATAGGGTGCCCGAGTAGTCATTCCACCCCCAGGTCGTACAGACCTACTAAAATGGTTACACACCAATCATCCAGGCATAATCAGAATGAAAGGACTGGCACAGAGCTATATGTGGTGGCCGAAGATGGATGCCGATATAGAAGGAATTGTGAAAACTTGCACCTTGTGCCAAGAAAATCTAAATTCTCCCCAGTGTGCACCTTTACATCCTTGGGAAGTACCAAGCCTCCCATGGAGAAGAATTTACATTGATTATGCTGGCCCATGGATGGGTAAGATGTTTTTGATTTTGGTGGATGCTTACTCTAAATGGATAGAGGTGTACCCCTTAAATAAATCCACCTCCGCAGTAACTGTTCAATTTCTCAGAGTTTTAGTCAACATGGAATACCCGAAATGGTGGTATCAGACAATGACAGCAGTTTTAAAAGTATGGAGTTTCAAGAGTTTATGGCCCGAAATGGTATTAAACACGTAACCACAGCACCTTACCATGCAGCGTCCAATGGAGTGGCAGAAAGGGTGGTGCAGACATTTAAAGGCCTGATGAAAAAAAGCTCAGGAGATTCCATTGAGGTCAGGCTGGCTAGAGCGTTGTTTAGTTTAGATAACTCCCCAGTCGACGTCTGGAAAATCGCCTGCAGAACTGTTTTGTGGAAGAAAATTGCATTCCACCTTGGACCTAATACATCCAGATTTTAAAGGTCTGATGCAGAAAAAACAGTTGAAGCAAAATCTTTATCATGATCAACATGCTAAGGAGAGACATCTAATGGAAGGTGACCTAGTTTACACTAGAAATTTTGGTGTGGGACCTGCCTGGATTCTGGGGACAGTTCAGGAAAAGACAGGTCCTGTGTCATGCACAGTCGCACTTGGAAGTGGCCAGATTGTGCGTCGTCATATTGACCACGTGAAATCTAGACATATTGTATCTCCAGGGACACCGTCTGGTTTGGAGAACCAATTAATGCCAGATAGGGTGCAGCTGGCACCCCCTTCTGATGATGTTCTTGCAGAAGACGGTAATAAGGTGCATTACCGGCTGGGTGGAGTAGAGGTAATGTCACTGCTCTGCATGGAGAGAGCCTGTGGAGTCATGGGTTCAATCCCAGCGAGCAACCTCTCCAGTAAGTGCCCTTGGCAAGACACCTAACGGTACATACTCGCCACCCAGGACATACTTGAAAACAAGAGAAATCTTAATGTATCCTTCCTGGTAAAATCCTTTCTCAAAAAAAAATAAGGTGCAGACGGGGGGAGAGCTTCCAACGGAACAGCTGTCGGAGTCTCCAGGTGTGGAGGAGCAGCAAGAGTTAAGGAGATCCACCAGACCAAAGAAAGCACCAACGTACCTGCAGGATTATGCTTAGCTTAGTAGTGAGTTCCCCAGCCACAGGACAAGAATGCGTCCTGGAACTCACTGGGACGGAGGTAGTCTACCCGAAGTCCCGAGTTAGTAGATGTTTCTGTGTGCATATGGACACGTGAACTGCATGTTTGAAACTAGTGTTATCAGAGAGAAGGGGATGTAGTAGATCAGTGTTATACTTATCGACCACTTGTTTGTGTTACCTGTTTTCTGTTCATGTAATAGTGTTTCCGGGTCAGGGGTTGTTGTTGTCAGTTTCCTGAGTGGGAGAGCTGTGTCAGTACCAGCGAATAAAGAGAATAAGTAATTCATCCATAACCTGCCTCTGCATCAGTCATATGAAGATATTATAATTTGACTTGCTCCACTTTTAGCACTTTTTGCTAGTAACTTTTTTACATAACTCCTACTACCACTTTGAGCTAAGGCTTTGTGTTTTTGTTTTTGTTTTTTGCAGCTTATGAAACTGAATCAGCAGTGGGATGAAATATACCGGAACACAACACATAAAATGCAGCAAACAGTACGCATCTTACAAGATGAGGTGCAGAGCTTAAGGAAGCACAGTGACAAACTAAGCCTAATGTTGGAACATGAGCAGGTAATACCTCAAATATTTGTTATTATAGGGACTACCTAATAAGGTTGTAAAGAAAGCGTTTATAAATACTGTCTGGTCAAAGAAGTAGTTTAACATCCAAAACTATTAATTTACTGTTTACCTACAAGGAATTAATTAATTCATTGTATTCAGCAGCCTTCAGGAAAGGATACGGCAGACTCTGCTTCCTACTCTGTATCTTTTCTTCTTCACAGTAACTGGAAGGATTCTCTGCTGTTCTCTGCGGGACAAGAGCATTGATATCCGGTTACAGAGTAAAATGACATGTTTACTGAAAAGCTCAACTGTAAAACAAAAACGATTCATCCACTTATCTATTTTTCACCTCAAAACATAAAAATTTCAGAACTTGGCAAGCCAAATCTTTCCTTCTGGGATCCTATTTAAACATTGATTACAGGAGAGAAAAGCAGTTGACATGGATAGCAATTGGAGAATTGGTCCAGTAAATACTTTTAAACGTATCAATAAATGAACACGTCAACTGCTTCTTCTGGGTGAATTCTTGAAATGTAATGTGCTGGAGAGTAGAATGATTTGAAGGAATGTTTTCTGTGCAAAATGGTAACAAAAGGACCTATAATGACTTCTAGGTACCAACCTTGCACTGATGAACTGAGTTTCCCACCAGGGGTGTTACTAGACTTAAATGGGCCCGGGCGCAATAATTGCCTCTGGCTGCTCCCGAGTCACCAAAACCTTTGAATACATTTGCGCACCCTCCCTCTCGTGCAATTGCACATAAACATATTATGACGGAATGGGATGTTGTTCCGCCTGCGGGTGTGCTCAATCTGCGTGACCCCTTCGCTTACCGCTGGCCCGACTACCGAGTGACGCGCACTCGGCGTCTCGTGCGGCCTGGCGTGACCCTGGGGAAGGGTTAGCGGGCGGTGGAGGGGACCCCTGCCTAGAACCAGCCCGACCACTGAGCCATACGGCACTCAGCGTCCCGAGCAGCTGGTTCACTGACCTTGCGGGTGTGGGACGTCCGTGGAGATCGGATCTGCCAGCCGCGGAGGAATCTTCGGTTCGATGTGGGAAACGTTTCGGATCTTGCGGGAAACGGTTCCGATCGCGGTGCGGGTAACTTTTCGGAACTAACGGAGATCTCGGTGGACGACTTTTCGGATCGGACCAGGGCTGAAGGAATCTTCGGATCTGCCGGGATGGGCGAGGGATTCGGATCGCACCGCAATCCCTCGCAATACCGAAGCGCGGTACGCGGCCGCGCCCTTCGGTTCGGATCTCTGAATTTCCCCGATCGAATCTTCTTAGGTAGCGCCGCTGCCCTGATGCTCGATGCAGGGTCAGCGCGCTCGATTCGGATCGGATGGGCACCGTATTCTGAGGCCGCGGGGGACACTCAGATCCGAAATACGGCGGAGAATCAAGCCACACCAGACACAGCTGAATGTACTGCAGGAACTCCCTTTATTGTTTACATTACAGACTTTTATTACTTCTCATTATAATTAGAATACAATGGGACTCCTTGCCCCCCTCCCGGGACCCATTGGCCACCATCCTTCAGGGAGTCGCCAATTCGGACCGGATGGTCCGAATCGGCCATTTTGCGATCCGAACCGGATGGTTCGGATCGGCCATTTTCCGAATCGAAATTCCAACTGCGCCACAAGAATCGGAAAATGGCGGCGAGCAAGGCAAACAAAGGGAAAAATACATTACACCATAACCAACGGGGAACACTTTATTACACCACACAAAATCACATCTAAATAAAAATACTGGTAAAACGGGGTGCGTGCCACCACACCCAAGTGTCCATGTCACCACTGTCACTGCACCGCCCCTGGCTGGGGGCTGGGCCATCCCGTGACACTCCTCCCCTCCCCCAGTTCGACGCACCTGGTCTGACCCCACCGGGTCATACCGGGGAAGTCGGTGCTCCCAGGCCCATAGTCAGTCTGGGGAGGCCGGGTCACCAGGCCTCTCCATTTGGCCTTGCGGCCGTGCCCGCTTGGTCGAGACCCCATGTCCTGAGGGTGTCCCCGGCTGGGCGAGAGGACATGCCTCCGGCCGGAGGGCCTCCGGTGCCCCCCCAGGATTGTCCCTCACCTGGGGAACCGGGGGCTAACTGCACACGCCCCAGGTGCCCAGGTCAACCGTGGGACAGGACCGTGGCGGGGTAAGGCTCCCGAGCCCAAAGGTTGCAAAAAATGGGCAGAGGCCAGCGGCGCTCTGCCCCGTTGCCAGCTCTTCCACTGGAGGGCCAGGTACGGACACGGCAACTGAAGGAACCACAAGAGCCAAACCTGGCTGCTCCTCCAGCCAGCTGGAAGGGAGAATCACGGGGTGCAACGGCAGTCGCCCAGGGTCATCCACGCTCTGCCCCTCGGGGCGAATCGGGCGGAGCGGGCAGAGGCCAGCGGCTCTCTGCCCTGGCGTCAGCTCTTCTGCTGGTTGGCCGGGTACGAAAACGGCAACCGGGAGGACGAACGGGGTCAAGCCCGGCTGCTCTCCCTGGCCGCCGACGAGGGGACTGGACCGCTGCCGCGGCAGTCGTCGGGGTCATCCTCGCGCTGCCTCGAGGCAAACTGAGAGGGATGGGCAGAGGCCAGCGGCGCTCTGCCCCGTGGCCAGCTCGTCAGCTGGGCGAGGATCTCCCTGCGGGAGATGGTTTCTTCACCCCCGGGGCGATCAATGGCTGCGCACAACCCGTCCCGGGGGAACCATCCGTCTGCTCCTCCGGGCAGACTTTGAGTAGTGGTGGGCAGAGGCCAGCGGCGCTCTGCCCCGTAGCCAGCTCTTCCGCTGGTGGAGATCTCCCTGGCGAAGGATGGTTGCTTCACCCCCCGGGACAACCAAGGGTTGCGCACAACCCATCCCGGGGGAACCATCTGTCTGCCCCTCCTGGCAGATTTTGGGCAGTGGGCAGAGGCCAGCAGCACTCTGCCCCGTAGCCAGCTCTTCTGCTGGTGGGAGATCTCCTTGGGGAAGGATGGTCACTTCACCCCCCGGGGCAATTGACGGTTGCGCACAACCCATCCCGGGGGAACCATCCGTCTCCTCCCCCGCTGGACCCGTGGCCTCGGCCACCCTGTCCTCTTGCGGGGTGAGGGGGGTAACTTCCTCAGACGACCCCCCACGGGCACCCATGAGTCCGCCTCGGCTTCCCATAGGTCCCAAACCTGGGGACTGTCGACTTCCTCCGCCGACCCGTCCCACCACGGGGAGCTCAGGCTCGACTGCGGAACGCCGTCCAACAGTCTCCGATAAGCCACCTCGAGCTCCCACTCTCGCTCAGCCAGGGACTCCAGCTCCTCAAACACTGAGTCCCTGCTGTCTGACGGGATCTCCAATTCCCGCCGCTCCAGGATGTCCTCCATCCGTTCCTCGGTCTCCTCTCCAAAATCGGGTCGGCGGCCATGCCCTCGTAGAGCAGTCCTGTGCCTCCGTAGCGAGGCCCTGCAACGGAACTGCCTCCCAACGGCCGTACTGCCGGAGCGGCAGTTAGCCACCGGAGCGCGCGGTACGCGGCGTCCAGTGCGACCTCCTCCTGCACCAAACTCCAGAGCTCGTCCTCCCACCCTTCTGGGGCCCGGCCCTGCAGGAACGCTGCTCGCACAGCGTACTGCTCCCGGTAGACGTCGGCGTCGGAGGGAATGTCCACGTCATGGCAGTCCCGCTCATGGTCCAGGGCCTCGTACCACAGCTCCTCTGTGGACTCCTGGTCCTGCTCCAGGCCCTCCTGCAGCTCTCTGGCCAGCACGACCTTCACGTCGGCGTAGGTGCCAGCGCAGGAGCACCGCTCCTCAGTGGGGAAGGTGGCGTCCTCAGATGCAGCTCCAGGCGGCTGAGAGTCCCGAAGCGTCGTCACTGGGGGTTGTGGATTCCCAGGGTGAAGCTCCAGACGAGCTGTGAGTCTCGACCCAGGGTTCCACGGGGTAGGGTTCGGGGTCATTGTACTCAGTTACTGCTCCGCGGAGCTCTGCCAACCGCAGCTGGTGCTGGCGTTCCTTCTCCAGCTCAACTCCCGGTAGAACTTCCGAATCACCTCACATCGGTCCTCTGTCGTCGGGGCATCTCCAAGCAGGGCGATCCGGCGCCGCACCTCTCTGAGATCAGCGCCTTCCTCCACCTCTGCGTAGACAGGGCTGGGGACGGGCGTCGTCGCCTCGTCCTGATCCATCCTGGTCAGCTCCTTGATCAGGGTCTTGCATTTCTTGTTACCCGGCGTTCCTCCCCGGTTCTCCAACATCCCACGCAGGGTGTCCCGGTTGTAGGGGTTGTACACCGCCATGGCGTAGGTCTCCTAGGGGCCTGCAGAGAGCGATCCCACCGCTGCCACCAGTATGACGGAATGGGATGTTGTTCCGCCTGCGGGTGTGCTCAATCTGCGTGACCCCTTCGCTTACCGCTGGCCCGACTACCGAGTGACGCGCACTCGGCGTCTCGTGCGGCCTGGCGTGACCCTGGGGAAGGGTTAGCGGGCGGTGGAGGGGACCCCTGCCTAGAACCAGCCCGACCACTGAGCCATACGGCACTCAGCGTCCCGAGCAGCTGGTTCACTGACCTTGCGGGTGTGGGACGTCCGTGGAGATCGGATCTGCCAGCCGCGGAGGAATCTTCGGTTCGATGTGGGAAACGTTTCGGATCTTGCGGGAAACGGTTCCGATCGCGGTGCGGGTAACTTTTCGGAACTAACGGAGATCTCGGTGGACGACTTTTCGGATCGGACCAGGGCTGAAGGAATCTTCGGATCTGCCGGGATGGGCGAGGGATTCGGATCGCACCGCAATCCCTCGCAATACCGAAGCGCGGTACGCGGCCGCGCCCTTCGGTTCGGATCTCTGAATTTCCCCGATCGAATCTTCTTAGGTAGCGCCGCTGCCCTGATGCTCGATGCAGGGTCAGCGCGCTCGATTCGGATCGGATGGGCACCGTATTCTGAGGCCGCGGGGGACACTCAGATCCGAAATACGGCGGAGAATCAAGCCACACCAGACACAGCTGAATGTACTGCAGGAACTCCCTTTATTGTTTACATTACAGACTTTTATTACTTCTCATTATAATTAGAATACAATGGGACTCCTTGCCCGCCCTCCCGGGACCCATTGGCCACCATCCTTCAGGGAGTCGCCAATTCGGACCGGATGGTCCGAATCGGCCATTTTGCGATCCGAACCGGATGGTTCGGATCGGCCATTTTCCGAATCGAAATTCCAACTGCGCCACAAGAATCGGAAAATGGCGGCGAGCAAGGCAAACAAAGGGAAAAATACATTACACCATAACCAACGGGGAACACTTTATTACACCACACAATAATCACATCTAAATAAAAATACTGGTAAAACGGGGTGCGTGCCACCACACCCAAGTGTCCATGTCACCACTGTCACTGCACCGCCCCTGGCTGGGGGTGCTGGGCCATCCCGTGACACTCCTCCCCTCCCCCAGTTCGACGCACCTGGTCTGACCCCACCGGGTCATACCGGGGAAGTCGGTGCTCCCAGGCCCATAGTCAGTCTGGGGAGGCCGGGTCACCAGGCCTCTCCATTTGGCCTTGCGGCCGTGCCCGCTTGGTCGAGACCCCATGTCCTGAGGGTGTCCCCGGCTGGGCGAGAGGACATGCCTCCGGGCCGGAGGGCCTCCGGTGCCCCCCCCAGGATTGTCCCTCACCTGGGGAACCCGGGGGCTAACTGCACACGCCCCAGGTGCCCAGGTCAACCGTGGGACAGGACCGTGGCGGGGTAAGGCTCCCGAGCCAAAGGTTGCAAAAAATGGGCAGAGGCCAGCGGCGCTCTGCCCCGTTGCCAGCTCTTCCACTGGAGGGCCAGGTACGGACACGGCAACTGAAGGAACCACAAGAGCCAAACCTGGCTGCTCCTCCAGCCAGCTGGAAGGGAGAATCACGGGGTGCAACGGCAGTCGCCCAGGGTCATCCACGCTCTGCCCCTCGGGGCGAATCGGGCGGAGCGGGCAGAGGCCAGCGGCTCTCTGCCCTGGCGTCAGCTCTTCTGCTGGTTGGCCGGTACGAAAACGGCAACCGGGAGGACGAACGGGGTCAAGCCGGCTGCTCTCCCTGGCCGCCGACGAGGGGACTGGACCGCTGCCGCGGCAGTCGTACGGGGTCATCCTCGCGCTGCCCCTCGAGGCAAACTGAGAGGGATGGGCAGAGGCCAGCGGCGCTCTGCCCCGTGGCCAGCTCGTCAGCTGGGCGAGGATCTCCCTGCGGGAGGATGGTTTCTTCACCCCCGGGGCGATCAATGGCTGCGCACAACCCGTCCCGGGGGAACCATCCGTCTGCTCCTCCGGGCAGACTTTAGTATAGTGGTGGGCAGAGGCCAGCGGCGCTCTGCCCCGTAGCCAGCTCTTCCGCTGGTGGGAGATCTCCCTGGCGAAGGATGGTTGCTTCACCCCCCGGGACAACCAAGGGTTGCGCACAACCCATCCCGGGGGAACCATCTGTCTGCCCCTCCTGGCAGATTTTTGGCAGTGGGCAGAGCCAGCAGCACTCTGCCCCGTAGCCAGCTCTTCTGCTGGTGGGAGATCTCCTTGGGGAAGGATGGTCACTTCACCCCCCGGGGCAATTGACGGTGCGCGCACACAACCCATCCCGGGGGAACCATCCGTTCCTCCCCCGCTGGACCCGTGCCTCGGCCACCCTGTCCTCTTGCGGGGTGAGGGGGGTAACTTCCTCAGACGACCCCCCACGGGCACCCATGAGTCCGCCTCGGCTTCCCATAGGTCCCAAACCTGGGGACTGTCGACTTCCTCCGCCGACCCGTCCCACCACGGGGAGCTCAGGCTCGACTGCGGAACGCCGCCGTCCAACAGTCTCCGATAAGCCACCTCGAGCTCCCACACTCTCGCTCAGCCAGGGACTCCAGCTCCTCAAACACTGAGTCCCTGCTGTCTGACGGGATCCCAATTCCCGCCGCTCCAGGATGTCCTCCATCCGTTCCTCGGTCTCCTCTCCAAAATCGGGTCGGCGGCCATGCCCTCGTAGAGCAGTCCTGTGCCTCCGTAGCGAGGCCCTGCAACGGAACTGCCTCCCAACGGCCGTACTGCCGGAGCGGCAGTTAGCCACCGGAGCGCGCGCGTACGCGGCGTCCAGTGCGACCTCCTCCTGCCTGCACCAAACTCCAGAGCTCGTCCTCCCACCCTTCTGGGGCCCGGCCCTGCAGGAACGCTGCTCGCACAGCGTACTGCTCCCGGTATAGACGTCGGCGTCGGAGGGAATGTCCACGTCATGGCAGTCCCGCTCATGGTCCAGGGCCTCGTACCACAGCTCCTCTGTGGACTCCTGGTCCTGCTCCAGGCCCTCCTGGCTCTCTGGCCAGCACGGACCTTCACGTCGGCGTAGGTGCCAGCGCAGGAGCACCGCTCCTCAGTGGGGAAGGTGGCGTCCTCAGATGCAGCTCCAGGCGGGCTGAGAGTCCCGCAAGCGTCGTCACTGGGGGTTGTGGATTCCAGGGTGAAGCTCCAGACGAGCTGTGAGTCTCGACCCAGGGTTCCACGGGGTAGGGTTCGGGTCGTATCTCAGTTTACTGCTCTCAGCGCTGCCCGCGCCTCTGCCAACCGCAGCTGGTGCTGGCGTTCCTTCTCCAGCTCAACTCCCCGGAGAACTTCCGAATCACCTCACATCGGTCCTCTGTCGTCGGGGCATCTCAAGCAGGGCGATCGCCGGCGCCGCACCTCTCTGAGATCAGCGCCTTCCTCCACCTCTGCGTAGACAGGGCTGGGGACGGGCGTCGTCGCCTCGTCCTGATCCATCCTGGTCAGCTCCTTGATCAGGGTCTTGCATTTCTTGTTACCCGGCGTTCCTCCCCGGTTCTCCAACATCCCACGCAGGGTGTCCCGGTTGTAGGGGTTGTACACCGCCATGGCGTAGGTCTCCTAGGGGCCTGCAGAGAGCGATCCCACCGCTGCCACCAGTATGACGGAATGGGATGTTGTTCCGCCTGCGGGTGTGCTCAATCTGCGTGACCCCTTCGCTTACCGCTGGCCCGACTACCGAGTGACGCGCGCACTCGGCGTCTCGTGCGGCCTGGCGTGACCCTGGGGAAGGGTTAGCGGGCGGTGGAGGGGACCCCTGCCTAGAACCAGCCCGACCACACTGAGCCATACGGCACTCAGCGTCCCGAGCAGCTGGTTCACTGACCACCTTGCGGGTGTGGGACGTCCGTGGAGATCGGATCTGCCAGCCGCGGAGGAATCTTCGGTTCGATGTGGGAAACGTTTCGGATCTTGCGGGAAACGGTTCCGATCGCGCGGTGCGGGTAACTTTTCGGAACTAACGGAGATCTCGGTGGACGACTTTTCGGATCGGACCAGGGCTGAAGGAATCTTCGGATCTGCCGGAGGCGAGGGATTCGGATCGCACCGCAATCCCTCGCAATACCGAAGCGCGGTACGCGGCCGCGCCCTTCGGTTCGGATCTCTGAATTTCCCCGATCGAATCTTCTTAGGTAGCGCCGCTGCCCTGATGCTCGATGCAGGGTCAGCGCGCTCGATTCGGATCGGATGGGCACCGTATTCTGAGAGCCGCGGGGGACACTCAGATCCGAAATACGGCGGAGAATCAAGCCACACCAGACACAGCTGAATGTACTGCAGGAACTCCCTTTATTGTTTACATTACAGACTTTTATTACTTCTCATTATAATTAGAATACAATGGGACTCCTTGCCCGCCCTCCCGGGACCCATTGGCCACCATCCTTCAGGGAGTCGCCAATTCGGACCGGATGGTCCGAATCGGCCATTTTGCGATCCGAACCGGATGGTTCGGATCGGCCATTTTCCGAATCGAAATTCCAACTGCGCCACAAGAATCGGAAAATGGCGGCGAGCAAGGCAAACAAAGGGAAAAATACATTACACCATAACCAACGGGGAACACTTTATTACACCACACAATAATCACATCTAAATAAAAATACTGGTAAAACGGGGTGCGTGCCACCACACCCAAGTGTCCATGTCACCACTGTCACTGCACCGCCCCTGGCTGGGGGTGCTGGGCCATCCCGTGACACTTATATATTAAAGTGATACTCTACATGCACTGACCAGTTTATCCTTTAATCTTTTCACCTCCCAAAATTTAGTTAACTTGTTTCTGCATTGACATACATTGAAAATCAATCATTAGCATATCTTGTTTTTAAAGCAAGAGCAGTCTGCCAGCTGTGAAGAAATTAAGTCCTCTATCTTATCACTCTTCTTTTCACCCTCTCTTACTGTAAACAAGCTACAAAGAGAAACTCTCACAACCATTGTAACAAAAAGTTCAGAAACTTTGCTGCTGCATTACAACAGCCAGGCAGGGGGCAGAATAGAGGGAGAGCTCTGGGGTCACTCACTACTGTGCAGGAATAATAATCATGGGGTTATAATTGCTGAACATCCCTGTGCAGTACAGATACAAAGTGTTACTATAAATTCCATAAAGAGGCATAAGGCCACAAACCGGATATTATTTTTACATTCTATTGGTATTTTTGGAAGCTGCATTGCTAATAATCTTATCCTGCTTATGGGTATTTGTAGTGATAGCTGTCCACTTTTAATATCTTTATCACATTTACCGTATTTGACATAAAATCTATTATTATTGTCTGTATGCTAATAATGCAGACCTCAAGTGAAATTATGTAAGATAAAGGACACCAACCAGAGTTCAGAACCTTTCATTCCAACAATGTTTCTGTGAAGGGTAAACAAATACATAAAAAAAAATAATTTAAATTTCTCATTCTTTAACTATTTCAAAACAACAATTTTTATTTTACCCTTTAAGTTACACAAGCAATTTACACCCTAAATGGTACGGAGTTAGGGAAATCCAAGCAGGAGAAGGATTTGGGAATAATCTTAGACTTCAAACTAAGTAACAATGCCCAATGTCAAACAGCAGCCACCAAGGCCAGCAAGGTATTGGCATGCATTAAAAGGGGAATTCACTCTCGGGATGAAAACATAATTTTGCCTCTGTATAAATCAATGGTAAGACTGCACCGTGAATACGCTGTGCAATTTTGGGCACCTGTCTTAAGAAAGGATATTATAGCGCTAGAAAAAGTGCAGAGACGGGTGACTAAATAAATAAGGGGAATGGAAGGTTTAAGTTATGAGAAAAGACTAACAAGCTTAAACCTGTTTAGTTTAGAGAAACGGCACCTTAGAGGGGATCTGATAACCTTATATAAATATACGGGGCCATTATAAACCATTGTCTGGAAATCTATTCATTCACAGGACACGAGGTCACCCATTTAGACTGGACGAAAGGAAATTCAGCCTAAAGCATAGGAAGGGTTATTTTACGGTGAGAATAATAAAGCTATGGAATTCTCTGCCTGTTGAGGTGGTTGGGTCAGAGACGGTACAGACTTTTAAAAAACAACTGGATGACTTCCTGCAGACTCGGAATATTAAGGGTTGTAATATTTAATATGTGGGTAAAAGCTTCTTGATCCAAGGAGAAATCTGACTGCAATTCTGGGGTCAAGAAGGAATTTTTTCCCAGTATGTTGCATATTGGCGAGCACTTCAGACTGGGTTTTTTGCCTTCTTTTGGATCAACAGCAGTAGGTGATGTGTGAGAGGCTGAACCCCATGGACACATGGTCTTTTGTCAGCCTATGTAAACCTATATTTAACTGATAGGCTGGGGTCAGACGAGTGCACTGATTGCGCACAGTAACGGTTGCACTTTATAACATTGTATCAGTTAGTTTTGACTGATGTTGAGAAAAAGAAAAAAATGCTGTGTGCAGGGGTTTCTCTACGTCTGTGTAGCTTTTTCACGTCAATGCCATATTGGCGTCCATGGCAACGCGTGTTGCCCGCATGTGAAAAAGTACGTACTCCGTGTGTTGTTTTCTATTGACTCTTTTAAAAAGCTATGACGGACAGCAAACAGTGCAGTCAGACAGACGCAAAAAGTGCGCTCGTCTGACGCCAGCCTTAATGTTGCAACCCATGTTTCAAATAAATGTTCTGATAAAAAATTTTTCAATAAAAAGTGCTTGGTAGTGAAGGAGTTAAAGTGGTCAGGTTGTGAGATGTGCCCTTCCCGCCTACCCGGTTTTCTAAATATCGCTGTGTAAAGAGGAGGAGTTTCCTTCACCAACACAAGCGTCAACTGGCATATGGGATTTGAATATCCCGCCTGCTGGTCACCAAAATCAGTCACTGATGATGTGAACATCATCCACTCTCTGAATGCTCGCAGGAGTGAGTGATCTGAGAAAAGGGAGCTGATGGATTGGTTCTGTGCAGGTGCCCAATTATTTAAGAGCAAAAAAGGAATACAATTTCAGGAGAGTGTCACATTAATGTAATAATAATATAACTATGCATATAAATGCACTACATGCACACATTCTGGCAAATATATAGCGCATATGAGTCTACATATACCTATATACATGTACTAAACACGGGTGCCGGACAAAATGCCTACAGCCAGGTTCCCTAATGCCAACATCCCGTCGGCCAACTTGCAGACAGAACAAGTGCCAGACATACCAAGTTCCCTACACGGCCAACTTCCAGACATTCATAACCCAGCGGCTAACACTAATACTAACACCCTTACCCTTAGGGGGTTAGGGCTAGGTTTAGGGGGGTTAGGGTTAGTGCTAGGGTTAGGGCTAGGTTTAGGGGGTTAGGGTTAGTGCTAGGTTTAGGGGGTTAGGGCTAGGTTTAGGGGGATAGGGCTAGGTTTAGGGGGTTAGGGTTAGGGCTAGGTTTAGGGGGGTTTGGGTTAGGACTAGGTTTAGGGGGTTAGGGCTAGGTTTAGGGGGTTATGGTTAGAGCTAGGTTTAGGGGGTTAGGGTTATGGCTAGGTTTAGGGGGTTAGGGTAAGGGCTAGGTTTAGGGAGGTTTGGGTTAGGGCTAGGTTTAGGGGGTTAGGTTTAGGGTTAGGGCTAGGTATAGGGGGTTAAGATTAGGCCTAGGTTTAAGGTGGTTAGGGCTAGGTTTAGGGGGTTAGGGCTGGGGTTAGGGCTAGGTTTAGGGGGTTAGGGCTTGGTTTTAGGGGGTTAGGTTTAGGGGGTTAGGGCAGTTATGGCTAGGTTTAGGGGGGTTAGGGCTAGGTTTAGTGTGGTTAGGGCTAGGTTTAGGGGGTTAGGGCTAGGTTTAGGGTGGTTAGGGCTTGGTTTTAGGGGGTTAGGTTTAGGGGATTAGGGCGGTTATGGCTAGGTTTAGGGGGGTTAGGGCTAGGTTTAGGGGGTTGGGGTTAGGGCTAAGTTTAGGAGGGTTAGGGCTAGGTTTAGGGTGGTTAGGGCTAGATTTTAGGGGGTTAGGGCTTGGTTTAGGGTGGTTAGGTCTTGGTTTAGGGAGTTAGTGCTAGGTTTAGGGGGTAAGGGCTAGGTTTAGGGGGTAAGGGAAGGGTTAGAGCTAGGGTGGTTAGGGTTAGAGCTAGGTTTAGGGGGTTAGGGCTAGGTTTAGGGTGGCTAGGGTTAGGGCTAGGTTTAGGGGGGTTAGGGTTAGGGCTAGGTTTAGGGGGATTAGGGCTAGGTTTAGGGGGTTAGGGAGTAGGGTTAGTGTTAGCCGTTGGGATTTTGGATGTCTGGAAGATGGCCGTCAGGGAGTTGTCTGTGTAGGGAAGTTGGCCGTGTAAGGAAGTTGGCCGTCGGTATTTTGGCATTAGGGAACCTGGTTGTAGGGTTTTCGACCCAAACCCACTAAACACAAATATATACACATAGACCTGTATATACACACTTATATGTGCATTCATAAATATATCATATCATGACTGTATCAAATTTTAATCAAATGGTTCTAAAGCACATTATACCAACTTGTCTGACATTATGAACGTGTGTGTGTGTGTGTCTGATCTGCTTCCCTCTGCTCTACACACTGGATGCAGGGACTGGGATTGGCTCTAGCAGGTCCCTCAAAAGGATAGGCAGTGGCGTCACAAGGGGGGGGGGGCGCACCAGGTGACACCACCCCCTAGGGTGAAACCCCTAAAAAAAATATATATATATTTTTGTGTAAAAAAAAAAGGCAAGGATACATTGAGCTTTCTCTCATTTTCAAGTATGTCCTGTGTAGGCAAGGCCTAGGGTGGCACTTACCAGGGGGTGGGAAAAAAACACCACCGAAGGGGATATACAGACGCAGACATTTCAGTGTTCTGTTGTTCCACACACTTTGGGGAATCAAATTTCCCCAGTGAATTCACTGCAGGGTCCCTGAAGTGCAGAGAATCAGCCACCAAATGCTGCCGCAAACCCGTCGCCTGCTGTTTTCAAAAAAACTACGGAACAAAAATGTATGGAATTTACATATAAGATCCTATGAATAACTGTTACAGAAAAAAGAAAAACTGCTATTAGAAAAAATAGATTTTATTTATACTACGGATTAAAAGAATAACGGTTTATTAGATATTGGATAAAAACAGGAATATTTTTACATTGAAACCTATGGGGTTCACCTGAATAAACCTGCCGAATGAAACCGGACATCAGGACATTTCTCTGCTCGGTGTTCTCCGAACAGATTAACCATTACTTCTCTATGGGGACTTTCACTGCCTTCGAACAGGCACCGTACTTGCTGGCAGTTCGCCAAAATTTATGTGTGAGCATATCACAGAGCTCCACAGCAATAAACCTCAGTAATGTGCGCTGTGTGTGTATGAGCATTCAGTGTTATATGGGAGTACTGCTTTATGAGTAAGAGTAGTGAAACCCCACCCCCGCAAAACTCGGGGGGGTAACACCAACCCTAGTGACGCCACTGAGGATAGGCCTGGTTGTAGTCCCAGCCTCTAAGTAAGGCTTTTAGGAATTAGAGAGATATTAGATGTATATATCTAGAGATATATATATATATATCTATATCTCTGTCCTATTTCTCTGAAATATGAAAAACACAGCTTGTGGCCTGAGCAAAGGAGTTGATCAGTACAAAAGACCTAGCTCTGTTTACACTAATTCTAGAAACTATTATAAGATCCCAGTTGGCTTAGAAAGACAATTAATACAGTAGATGCTGGAAGATCTAAAATGCAGGAGATGTGAGAGCAAACGTTGCAGTAAAACTAGCTAAAAGAGGAAGTGTAACTTGAGAGAGAAACTTCTTTATATGATTTCATTGACAGGGCTGAAACCAGGAGGGAAATGTATTCTAGATAAGGATAGTAAATATTGTTCTGAAACCAGTGGACAAACGGAAGTAAAGATCTGTATTGGCTTGGCAATGAGCACCTCCGTGATGTGTGTGTTGAGCTTGTTTGACGCACAATGTGAAAACACAGGGCCCAATTCCAGTTCTTACTGCAAATTAACATCTCCTCTTCTTTGTGGGCTAGCTGACGTAGATTGAGCTATTCCAACCTTGCCCGTTCTTTATGTCTTGAACTGGTATGCAGATATAGATTTGCAGAATCATTTGCCTGCCATCTGTTAGAGATTTTTGATATGTGATTTGTAGTAACTTAGTTTAGCTGGTAATCCTTTTTTATTTTAAAACTTCCAATGCAGTTTTGTGAGTTTTTGTAACTCTACATTGGCTTGCTCTTCTCATAGAGGTGGCCATGTTTTTTGCTTCATCTCTTTTGTGATATGGATTAAACATCTAAACTGTGTGATTGACAGGTCGGCCTGGGATGGCTTGGGTGAATGTTCAAATTGCAAAAATGCTTGCTGTACTAACTCTGAAAGGCTGAAAAGGTTTTTGCCCCTCTCACTGCTTAGCTACAGTGAAGAAAAACCCATACACATTAGCAGGGTTATTCAGAGAGGTGAAAACCAGGAGAACTGGCAGAAGAGAACAATCTAGACCAAATAGCTGCTTTGGAAAATAAGATAAATAGGAGAATTTCTCTGGTTTGGCTATTTTGACCTGGATTGTTCTCTTCTCCAGTCATTCTCCCGAGTTTCACCTTTCTTTGAATAGACTTAATACTGTACAAAAACTAGTAAAAGTATATATCCCCCTTTCCCCCCCCAAAATGGTGCTAGTGAATATTTACTCACAGTGCATTTTCCCTTAGTACGCTTGAAAACATGGTGGCAGCCTAAGATTGTCAAGTGAGTGGAATTACTGAGGGAAAAACCGTGTGTCACATGGAGACCATGTGAGTTGGGAGGTCTGATATTGAAAAAAAAATATCATTAGAAAGATAAAGATAATTCATTCTGCAAGAAATTATTTTATGAAAAGTTATAGACAAGTAGCCACTAGCCAGAGCAAAAAAGCACATCCGCCTTATGTAGCATGAAATAGATATCCATATCTCAAACCTGGCCAATGAGTAATTGTTCTAAAAGCCAACCATTTCGACACAGCATGTAGCCAATATTGATGTTAGAATGAGTCATTTAGTTTCTTTCCAAATTCTGACAAAAATCATAATTTTTCGTATTTCGGGAGAAAATGAAAATCGGCTGTCTGAAATTTTGGATCGATTTGAAAATCCGAATCGCTGTAACAGACAAACAAATCAATCCGAAAATTGATCCAAAACTAAATAAAAATGGAACGAAAATGATCCAAAAATGGGGAAAAACAGAGCAAAATTATCTAAAATGAATAAAAATCAAAGCAAAATGCTCTGAAACGAAAACCAAAAAAACCAGAACGAAATGATCCAAAACTAATTTTAATGTAGCATATGAATCCACACACTGAGAGGAGGCACCTCTCTGCTGCAGCATAATTAATGCAGCATATGAATCCACACACTGCGGGGGAGCACCTCTCTGCAGTATAATTAATTAATGAATCCTACAAGAAAAGAGAAGTGAAGCGCACAGTCGCACATGTGGATTTGAACAAGACAAACTTCTATTGCTTCCTAGTTAGATGGACCAGTTCATGGCTTACATTGTGTCAAAAAATTACAGCCGGTACTGAAATAATAATACGAGCCGGTACCAAAATAATCCCATTGGTTTCAATGTTAAAAAAAACCCTGTTTTTATTAAATCTTTATTAAACCATTTTTTTGTTCACTTGCAGGAAGAAGTCTTTTCATTTATTTTTAGGATTTTTTTTAGGCATTGTTCGGGATTTTTTGGGTGAAATTTTATGTCCGTGAAATGCCTTGATTCTCCGTGATTCAGTTTGCCAGGTTTAAACAGGAGAATCCCATAGGTTTCAATTTAAAACATATTCCCCTTTCCTGCTGTCAAAGTTAACAACCAAACCCTGCAACACCCCCTAGATGTAGCAAATGCCTTTAATGATTATTTTGTTGGATGTGCCACCACCCTGATTGCTAAGATAGGAAATGACATGCAATCAGAAAGGCCACACACAGGTCAGGCCCCTCCAACTGTGCAAAGACCCTGTATCAGACAGGAATTCAGTTTTAGACCAGTGCCTGTCAGTGTCGTTACTAAACTTCTCCGTAACCAAAAAATTAAATACCAGTCTGGACCTGCTCAAATACCAGCAATGCTGCTGAAAATCAGTTCACCGGCAATTGCAAATCCTGTCGCAACCCTAATCAATGAATCACTGATGACTGGATACATACCCAAACTCTGGAAGACTGCGAGAGTGGTACCTATCCATAAAAGTGGTGACAGTACTTTGGTATCCAACTACCGTCCGATATCATTGCTCCCTGTAGTGTCAAAAATTTGGGAAAAATGCATCTACATACAATTACGTGATTATTATCAATATTGGAACTACTTAACCACGGATCAATCCAGCTTTTGTCCAAATCACTCAACTACAACCCCCCATTTTAAAAGTCTGCAATGATATCCAAGCTGACATGGAACAAAGAAACCTAACTGGAGCCATCTTCCTTGATTTTGCCAAAGCCTTTGACACAGTAGACCATGGCATCTTGTTAAAAAACTTAAAGACTCTGGTATTGGTGATTGTACGCTAACCTGGTTTCAATCATATGTATCTGATTGGTCACAATATGTGTCCATTTCTGGCAGCTCCTCCCTCCCAGTCACTTGCGGTGTACCCCAAGGCTCGATACTCGGCCCCCTGCTAACATCTGCAAAGCCTCAACTGTACACATGTACGCAGACGACACCGTAATCTATACCAGCAAACCAACTCTCCCACAACTGGAGGCCGTGCTGCAAGAACAATTCAGAGGTAGAAAAGTGGATCAAACACAACAAACTTTTTTTAAATACTGACAAAACAGTAACGATGCTCTTTGGAACAGCACCTAAACTACATAAATTGCTTCTATGTGTGGGGACAAAATCAAATGGCACGCTGACCACAGTCACTAATCTCAAATATCTAGGTATGTGGTTAGACCCAAATCTATCCTTTGGCCCCCACATCAAAAAACTCTCATCTAAAATTTACCCCAAAGTAGGTGCCCTGTACAGAAACAAATCCTGCCTGAGCCCCGCGGTAATAAAGCAAATTGTACAACAAATACTTATGCCAGCTATTGATTACGGAGATGTAGTGTATGCAGCGGCCCCGCAAACACACCTTCAGAAACATACCACATTGTATAACTCATGCTGCCGCTTTGCGCTACAATGGAACTACATGACCCACCATTGTCACATGTTAAAAGAGCTAAACTCGCCGTTGCTGGAGTCTAAATGTACCCTTCAACTTTCCAACCTGGTGTTTAAGAGCTTTTCTGGGAATCTGCCACCCTACCTGAAGAGACTGCTTCCTCCAGCAGTTCCCTCAACCTATAACCTCCGATCCAGGACCATCACCTTACTTGCAATACCATAATACAAAAAGACAGTGGCTCGGTCCTCATTTTCCTACAGAGCACCGCAGTTATGGAATAACCTCCCAGACGTCAAATCTTCCCCAGTCTAAAGTCACTTAAGAGCTCCCTATTAACATACCTCAATACGGAATGCAGCTGTAAACATGTAACATAATGACTAATTCCTACTTATTTATTTTCTGTTAATCTGTATATTTGTGTTTTTTTTTATATATATCTTGCATTGTATTACTTTGTATTTCTGTAACAACTGTAACATTTTAATGTTTTTGAACCCAGGATGTACTTGAAAACGAGAGAAATCTCAATGTATCCTTCCTGGTAAAATCCTTTATAAATAAATTAAATATTTATTGAACTGTTTATTTTTTTTCACTTGCAGCAAGAAGCCACTTTATTTATGCATTCTTTGGGATAATTTTAAGGTTTCATAATTTATTTTAAAGTAATAACGAGGTGTGTTTTTTGTCTTGAACGCAGATGTAGTATTTACTTACAGTCCGTCTGCGTTCAGAAATGAATTGAATACATTGTTTCAGAAGTCAGAACCATGGAGAGTTGGGGGGGGGGGGCTTGCGGAACTAACTATGGTCCTGAACTGAAACAATGTCTTCATTTATACTATGTTTCAGGACCATAGCTAGGGCTCGTTGCAATCTTTGGTCCAGAAACATAGTATCAATGAAAACGATGTTTCAGTTCAGGACCATAGATACACTATATTGCCAAAAGTACTCATTCACCCATCCATATGCAAGTCAAGGCAGGTGAGCGAATACTTTTGGCAATATAGTGTAGTTCCGTAAGCCACCTGGAGTATTCCAGTTTGTAATTCTAAACTTTCAATATTTAGTAATTTCCTTTGAATTGTTCATGCATTTCACGCAATATGTCATTAACATTTCCAAAAACATCCTTCTCTCTATCTACAACTATTTCTTCCCATTTTCAACTAAAGTTTTATTACTGGTTTACTTCTAGAATAAGAGGGAATTCTATGAAACATCACTGCTCCAAGAGATGAAGAGGAATCAAAAGCTGCAGGAATATGTCAGACACCTAGAGAAATCTATGCACTACAACACACTCTCTCAACGTGGTGTACCGAATGTAAGTAAAGTCAGGAAAGTGTGGACTGTATTGTAAGCTAGGCCACACTTATTCTGCTCGTCAATGCTTGCTACCCAAACAAGTCATTTTTACACCAACCATTCAAGGAAATTCCATTGAACATTTAGAGAAGGATGATTCCTGACCCATACTCTGACTAACCACAACAAGACTCGGGGGGGGGGCTATTAAGAGATCACCTCTCTCGTTCCCTGCACTTCGGGGAATCAAAGTGCTCCACCCTGTGGTGAATTCAGCATTCACTGCAGGGTCCCCGGAGTGTAGGGAAAACCTGCTGCAAAAAACACGCTGAACACGTCTGAAAAGGCCGCCGAGCCACCGATCACAGTGCAGACCAGCTGCCGGAAAAAGCTGACAAGCTGACGGATAGGGTAAAAAAACAACAACAAAAAAAAACAATAGAGAGAAATGGATCAATTAATGATGGTGGGGCGCGGCAGAGATGGCCTATATTTAGCAGTTTACGATAGTCGAATACACGAAACAAGGGGGAAGGGTTCCTAGTGGCACAATATAAGATTGTGAGTCCAGCTACTGAATTAGCTGGTAAGACTATCTAAAAGCGTGACTATCTAAAAGCAATCAATATGCACTGGTGTGACATATAATAAAGTGCAACCATAAACAGTGCAGATGCAGTAGATACAAAGTGCGAATGCAAAAATGCATACAGTGCAATGGTGCAAAATCCACAAATGATGTCTTGATAGACAGTACGTGAGATCCGGATATAAAGCACCTACAATGAACAACAATGCACGTAGAAAGTACTATGAAGAAAGTCAATAATAAACGTGTAAATCAGGTTGAATTTTGAGCGTATCTTGGTGTAGCTGTTCCTCTTTTGGTCCTAGTAAGCTCCCAATGTGCAGGGAGAGGAGAGAGGAAAAAGAAAAGAAAAAATAATTGTGCAATAATGTCTGGATAAACTGGCTAGTATATGTGAAGGAACCACACGTACATTTTCCAGAGCCTAAATCGCGCAGGCTCTGGGTTGAATCACCAGATTCAATTTGTATAGATCTTCCGATGCTAAGTGACTTTTCAGACTTGCTTTCATAGTCGACTTCAAAAAGTCAGAAATACAAATTTGTTCAGCATTACCAAGTAAGAGAAAAGCCTGCTAGGTGATCTTCCTACCAGTATTATCTATTGCTGCTTATTCATGGACTGCCTGATTCGGAATCCTAGTTGCTCCTTGTCCTGTATCCATTACAACACATCAGTTCGTCTGGTAGCACAATATCCAATCTGGGCCTGTAACCAACAAATAATATTAGAAAGAAAATCACTAGCATTCACAGCCAATTTCATTAGAGTTTACACTCATGGTCAAATAAACACAAACTTATTAAGCAGAAAATGCTATTATTCTAAGCAATAACCACATATATATAGAAATATAGTCCCTTCTTCAGGTAAAGGGCATCCAAAAAGACTGAAATAGGTGACAGGCAGCATCAATTTACCAAGGATTATGATCGATGTGCCTGGGCAACTTGCAGCCTATAAAATTAATACAGGATCCATGTAGAGGTTTCATTAGCTCAAACATTTTATTGCAGAAACTGTGTAAAATATCAGTGGAATTTGTAAAGTATATATCTGTTCATCGCAGGATGTAGAAATCCCAAGATCTCAAAGTCGAACAGATGCTGTGTCATCTCCGATTCCTGCTTCAAGACAGTGTCCAGACAATTTCCAGGAAAGCCAAAGCAACCCTGAAAAACAGGAAAATCACACTGGCAAGGTTAAAAAACAGGCCCCAGACCATCAAACTCATTGTAAGACTTCCAAGAGTCAACAGTTCAGCAGAAGCAGGAGCCTTTACAATGCTGAGAGTGTGCAGGACGTAAACCAGCTCAAGGAACAATTACAGGCACTCAAATGTCAGGTGAGCAATTCTGTGAATGCAGTTTATATCTTGTCTCACTCATTTTAATTTTTTTGGGTATCAGTTTGTTTCTTAAATTACATTTGCAGACCATTCTCTAATGCTTTTCAGTACCATCATGGTAAAGCCATTACTTAAGAAAGGGGAATACAAGTATTGAATATATTCTCGTTTTAAAAAAAAAAAAAACATGCAACAAGTATTAGCCATGTAGGGCAAACCCAGACAGTATCATATAAAACAACTTCAGTTGCGTACAGAGAGGAATGATATTATAAATAATGTCTCAGGGAGAAAAAGAATTGATACTTCGATGAAATAGAATATATAAAACATTGAATCTTGCAAAACATACAGAGAAAGTATCACAACAAGCAGCATTTTCTGAAGTAGTGTAGGAGATGTAAACCTTACTGATAAACAGCAACACTAACGCTTTGGTTAAAATGTGACCAAATATATCAATTGAACACTTCTCTAGGCATAGAATTTCCATTCTCTTTAATCTCTTTCCAATTTCAACACAAGAGAAAATAAACTTTTGCTTTACTCATATCTTCAGTTAATCCTCATTAATTTCTCCTTATATAATATTACCTATAACAAATTAAAATGTGTTTTTTTTTTGTAGACTGAGATTTATGCAGCAGATTACAAAACCGAACACACTGACCGTGAGCGAATGAAGACTGAAAATGAGAAGCTGAGAAGAAAGGAAAGAGAAATGAGAGAGCAGATGCTGATACTCCAGGAGCAGGCATGTGCTGACCTATACTAATATCTCTGTGGATCCTAATTTCTAGGCTTTAATATCCCCTACATACATCACTCTCAGGCACTTTTTAGGACATTGAGGATACCATTTATTTGACACGTGAGAGTTATAGGTAGAACTTAAATATACCAGACTGTGGCTTAAATGTTAAATAATAATAAAGTTCTATGTAAATTTATTAAAAAAATTATTTATACATCATTTACAGAAATACTACAGAGGCTGCTTTTAAACTGTCTTAAATGTAGCAGCAATCATCTCAAACAGCTGTTTTGTTATACACAGAAAGTTTAGCATTGCAGATAATATAAAATGATCAATTACAGTGCTCATGGATACCCCATTGTCATCCACCCAAAATGTTGGCTTTTGTACCCATTCACATGATACTTTTCTACTTCATCTACTCATCTAATGTCTTAACACAGAGACATTGGCAGAGAGACACACAGACAATGAAATGCAAACACAGAGACTCTGACAGAATCACACTTGAGACACACAGAGGCATGGAGGCAATGACAGAGGCACACACAAACACTCATAGACACAGACAGAAACACCGACCGAGACACTCACATCGACTCAAAAATGCTCTGAGAAGCACTGAGATACACACATAAAACAAAACACTGACAGATACACACAGACACAATGACCCCCTAAAATCACTGATACACACACACACTTCAGAAATGTATTGTTTATGGGACACACGCCTTTAAATAGATCCCAGTCAGCTTCCACACAACAAAGAACTGCTAGAATTGCCACATAACATCAAAGAACAAAGACCAGTCACATTGCCAGGATCACATTGACCTGGTTTATTGGGGTCGAGAACTATGATGTTATGGTTCTATACCTGAGCCATTATTATGCTTGATAAAGGCTCAAGTATAGAGCACCATGCATTGCATTTGGTATGAATGTTATGACAATCCCATCTTGCTTGTTAGCCTGGATGTGCCATCCAGGGTTAGATGAATGTGCAACCCATGGTTCAGCTGCAAGAGGCTGCTGCTGCACTACCGAGGAAAAATTAAGTAAGACACTTCAGCCGTTTTGGAAGCCCACTGCAGCACCCTCTTCTTAAATGCAACTTACACAGCAGTCTACTCGATTTATTGAGTATGCTGGTGCTGTAGATGGAAAAAGGAAATTGCACAAACCATTAAATTCACGTAACTTTATTAAAATTAGATGGGTTAATTCAAGGTGTGATTCCATTCTATCCTATACAAAACCAGCTGAGTTCGTTCTCCAATTGAATCTATCTCTGATCAGATTTTCTGAGGAACAGCCTCTTATAAAGAAGAAAACAGCTTTCAGTAACATAATTAAAGGCTGATAGACACTCACTGTGAGAGAAACAAACACACAAGCGGACCTATGCACTACCTAACACTAAAATGGGGACACTAATGGGGAAAACCTTCACCTACCAGTTTCCCTGTAGCCTCCCCATTTTAACATGAGACTCAAGGCACCTTGCTCCGGTACTATGCGCTACCTGCAGTGATATTGTAGTAGCGTTTCTGAGACGCCGAGAGTATCACCTGCTGAAGTCCAGAGGACTCCATGGAGGGTTGCGCTTCCAGGCCGTGAGCCCTGCATCGCACAGCACCGCTGACTGATCGCGGAGGGAGACTGGGGACTGTTTGTCCCCAGTCTCACTCTGAACCAGGTGGCCAGAAGCAGCAGATTGGGTTGCCGTTCTCGCCACAAGACGAGGGGTCAGTATCTGATTTATGGGGGGTTAAGCTGGGGCTAAATGATTCTGCAAAAGCGGAATCAGTTAGCACCAGCTACTAGGTGTCGTTAAAATTCATTTAACACATCGGCGTGGTAATTAGCGATAGGATAAGTAAGGTAATACAAAGTGCTAATTACTGATTGCGCTACCCATGTTAAGTATAGGGTGCACAAAGTACAGTAAGCTTGCACAAGCTATCACAAACAATGATATGCTAAGGGGTTTTCTTGCCTGCTTACCGTCAGGAAGGTAATATGGGTGGCATGCGTTAAAGTCACTTATCGTGACATTAAAGCTTACTCACCTGAAAGCTACAATTAGCGTTCAGTATTACATAGTGCCCAAAGACTTTTAAACAATTTCTAGATGCCTTCCTGTAAAAACATAACATACACAGGTCTATTCAGAGAAAGGTGAAAACCAGGAGAACTGGCAGGAGAAGAGAACAATCTAGACCAAATAGCCGATTTGGAAAGTGAGATAAATGGGAGAATTTTTCTGATTTGGCTATTTTGACCTAGAATTTTCACTTCTCCAGTCATTGTCCTGAGGTTCACCTTTCTTTGAATAGACCTGTAAGTGTTAAAATATTTAATATGTGGGTAAAAGCTTCTTGATCCAAGGAGAAATCTGACTGCCATTCTGGCGTCAAGAAGGAATTTTTTCCCAGTATGTTGCATATTGGCGATTGCTTCAGACTGGGCTTTTTTGCCTTCTTTTGGATCAACAGCAGTAGCTGATGTGTGAAAGGCTGCTTTTTTCAACCTATGTAACTATGTAAAACTCCTGCAACAGCACAGCAGCTCCCTCTTGCTGGTGACATTACATCCCAAACAGTTCAACAGTCAAATAAAATCATGAAAAGTAAGCATTATTTTTTTTAATTGAATGGTGTGGAGTATATGTGTTTAATGCCGCGGTGTTGTTTGCTATAATGAGCATGCATTCAAATATAAGTGCTATCACCTTAACTTTTGGATTCAATATTGTCAATTATATATTCAATATTGTCAATTAAGTCATAGGTGATTTTTCAGCTAACTGTACTTAATATATTGTGATCACTCCAAAGACGAAAAATGGCGTAAGGCAGCAAAAACTGCCAATATTCCAATAGTCACCATCAAATAGAATTCAATCCACCCCCATTCTTTAAAAAAAAATTTTTTTAAAAGATTTTCTAATTGCCAGGAAAGCAGCAGCATGTTCGCTTATTTGTGATCATTTGTCCATATTAATTTTAATTTGTCTGACAGCTGAAGATATACGAAGACGATTTCCAGAAGGAACGGTCTGACAAACAGGTCTTACAAAGACTATTGAAAAGTCGTCATTCAGCTCGTGAGCCTGTTCTGGTCCATCGTTGCAATAATGAGCCTCATTTGAAGGGACCATTGGGAAATGGAGGGAGCACTTCCCAAAGCAGCACAAGAAGAGAGGAAAAGGCAAGGGATGGAGTGGCGCAACCTCCACCATACTGCATAGGATATTAACTATTAATTCTGCTATTTTTATACAAATACTTTCTGTATATAAAAATCCTTAAAATTTAGAGAAACGGCTATATTCTGGTCTCAAGGGATTGTTGTGTTTTATGCCGAATAGATAATACTTATGTTATATTTTAAGGATAATACTGGTTGGTTTTTACCAACATTTTGTATTCTAATATCTATTTTGTATTATAATATCTATTTTGTATGTATTATATAAATGATTAATTTACAATATCTTCAGTTTTACTGAATATAATAGCTAGAGAGGGCTCCAGTGAAGCCATGTAAGGATACTGTCCAACAATCTTTTTGCCTAATTAAAGGTAGTCACTAACATTTTACATGGTTGGCTGCACTTCTTTCACCCTTGTGATCTACTTGTAAATGAAATGACGCACACTGCACTTTAGAGCAGTGTTTGCCAAACCTGTCCTCAAGACCCCTTAACAGGCCAGGTTTTCCAGATAGATGGAGCACAGGTGATATGATTTGCTGCTCAGTGACTGCAGGATTCAGTCTGCATTTCCTCAAGGTGATCTGCAAGATCTGGCCTGGTTGGGGGTTCCGAGGACAGGTTTAAGAACCACTGCTTTAGAGAGGTGTGTTGTGAAATCAAGTACCGGCTGGGTGGAGTAGAGATAACATCACCGCTCTGCATGGAGAGAGCCTGTGGAGTCATGGGTTTGATCCCAGCGAGCAACCTCTCCAGTAAGTGTCCTTGGGCAAGACACCTAACAGTACATACTAGCCAGACAGCACATACTTGAAAACGAGAGAAATCTCAATGTATCCTTCCTGGTAAAATCCTTTCTAAAAAAAAAGTACTGACCTGTAAATGATGAAGATACAGACATAAATTTTTTTTATAAACATAGTACGTTTTTACCTTGAATCCTATGGGATGCGCCTGTTTAGGCTAAGGTCAGACGAGCGTGATTTCTACGGACTGTACGTCCGTGCAGTACTGACGTACTTTCTGACTGACAAGGTAGTGGCCACACAGTCCGTTTTTTTCACTGACGTATTTTTTGACTGATGTAGCCGGGAAAATAAATTACAATGATAAAACATTCTGTCCGTCAAAAATGCTGGACGTATAAATGCAGTCCGTCTGACCTTGTTGCATCACTCACACACAAAGCTATGCGGACGTTGTGGACGTGGCGCACTCCGCACGTCCGTTCTAGCAGTATTACGTTCTTGCCTAACCTGCATCCGTTTGCAGCGTCCGTCAGCCCCCACACTTCTGTGCGGACGTACTTCGTGTGTGGGGCTCCATTTAACACAATTGTATGCTATCACGGACGTACTTATGTGCGGGCAACACGGACGTTAACACTGCGCTAGTCTGACCCCAGCCTTAAACCTGTTGCGCTGAAAATCAGGTAATTTTGCCGATATTTCGGTGCAGTTCAGCATTCTGTGAATAGACGAACTATTACTTCTCTATGGGACAATCGCTGCCGCCAAAGACCACCGAAGACTGCTGAACTGTATGAAACGTCTGTATTTGCTGAATTAACTGAATTTACGAACCTCCCCGAAATTACAACATACGGTGAAATTCGGTACCGGCTGGGTGGAGTAGAGGTAACATCACTGCTCTGCATGGAGAGAGACTGTGGAGACACAGGTTCGATCCCAGCAAGAGCACCACTCCAGTAAGTGTCCTTGGGCAAGACACCTAACGGTACATACTCGCCACCCAGGACATACTTGAAAATGAGAGAAATCTCAATGTATCCTTCCTGGTAAAATACTTTCTAAAAATAAAAATTCACAGTTCGGTGCAACTCATTGGCTAGTTCGATGCTTAGCGAATAGACCCTCAACTCTCTACATCAGAAGACACCTGCCTTGATATAAAAGGTGCAATATGTACAACCAACTAATCTTGCATTAATTTACATTCACACTGCATGCAGACAACCCTTTGAATTTACACTGTCATCACACTCTAAGCATGCTCTAAAGTGCTGTTACTGTCACTGGGGTACAGTGGAAGCTCCCTTTTAGAGGGAATTATTATTATTATTGTCATCATTTATATAGCGCCAACAGTTTCCGCAGCGCTTTACAATAATCAAAGGGAACGAGATAAGTGGACATATGATGGAAACAACAGGTGTAGAGAGGAAGCCTTCAGACTTGTATGTATTGTAGAATTGTCCTGTCTTTATCCATTGCATCTTTTGTACAGCGCTGCAGAATGTGTTTGCGCTTAATAAATAATTCACCTGATTGTTATTATTATTATGTCAGGTAGTCAGCAACAAGTGCTTGGTTTGTTGTGCTTCATCTGCTAGTATGTGCACAGTACCCTATTACTGTACTGTCTGCTCTGCCGCTCAGGGTCAGGGCAAGTAAAAAAATCATTTTTTGCATACTTGTAAACTATAATTGGGAATCTTTATGAGATCCAAGAGTACAAACCAGGAGAAGATATCAAACATGCAGGGTTATTCAGAAAGCGGCGAAAAGCTGGAGAATGTAAAATTCTAGGTCAAAATAACCAAACCAGAAAAATTCTCCCATTCATCTCACTTCCCAAATCAGCTATTTTGACCTACAGGGTTATTCAAAGGGATCCAAATGGCTGGAGAAAGGTAACCGAACGCTGAAAATCAACGTTCGGTTACCTTTCTTGGCCATTCGGCTATCCAGAGAGCAGGCAATACGCCAAATCCTGGCGAATTGCCTGCACATTCGGTGCCTGTTCGAGGGCAGTGAAATCCCCATAAAAAAGCACTGCTTCGGCTATTCAGAGAGCACAAACCAGCCATTCAGTGGTTTAATTCGACAGGTTTATTCAGGAGAATCCCATAGGCTTCAATGTTAAAAATATTCCCGTTTTAATTCAATATCTAATAAACCATTCATTATAATATTCTGCAGTAAAGAGTCTCTTTATTTATAGATTTCTTTGGATATTTTAAGCATTTTTCTGGATTATTTTTTTTAAACTCCGATTTTTTTTATTTTTTTTTATTTACTTCACATATTTTTTCTGTAACAGCCCTTTTTATTATCATTCATTGGACCTCATATGTAAATTTCAGACATTTTCGCTCAGTAATTTCTTTGCAAACAACGTTTCACTTTTCAAACATTCAAGCAAACTGTTTTTCTAATTTATTCACTCCATTCGTCTGCGGTGTCGGCTTTTTCCGGAGGCTGTGCTGCTTGTGATCGGCTCCTGCTCGGGTTTTTCCGGCGTCTTCAGCGGGTTAATCCAGATGTTTTTGAGGGTTTCAGCGTGCATTCACCGGGTTTTTGCTGTGACTTTTCGGCGGGTTTGCGGCAGCTTTTCCCTGCGCTTCGACGGCGCTGTGGTGCTTGCTGAATACACCGCAGGGTCGCCGAAATGGGATCGCCGAATCGGCCCGAATTGAAGAGAACGAAAAGTCACCAAACATGCGATGACTTTTCGATTCTCTTTGAATAACCCTGCTACAATTTTCCTTTCTCCAGTCATTCTCCTGCTTTTCACCACTCTCTGAATAACCATGATAGCGTCTTTTTTTTCATAATATCAATGGAAGCACAGGAGGGATTTTGCTTTCCTACTTCCTTCTGGAATGACGGGGATCCTTACACCTGGAAATTAAATCTCTCAAGCATTTTCCCTTCTTGCATCCTATGACCCCGGCCATTAGTTTATTTTGTGGACACTGGAGGCCAAGATTTAAGCATTTTATTTCTATTTTTTTAACAATTATTTATATTTTGTATTTAACATTGGTGGGAAATCTACCTAGAAGCCTTCGTGCCCTCAGACCAATTAAGAGTAATTAGCTGCTCTTGTGAAACTATCAATTCTTTATCTATTTTTATAAATGCATGGTATGTGGGATATATCTCAGAATGGTGAAACATCATCATGATGAATCTGTGTGTGCACATCAGTTATTCTGTGTATATCTCGTAGCTTTATATTTATTTTGTTTGTGAAGAATATAAGCTAAATGGCCCTATTCATCTGTGTGATTTTTGTATGCTTCTAGGATGCGGTCTTTCTTTTTAAAAATGTAATTGGAAAATTATCTGGATCTAGGAAAATTAATAGCTCACAGGAGGGGGACACCATCTTTATAGTTACAGCATTTTCTCTGTAAAACATTTAAAATGTTTTAGTTGTATTTACAAACAAAATAAACCTGACTTTTCGATTTACAAACTTATCTTCTTGCTGCTTTGAAAAATAAGAGCTAGGAATATTCAAATAATGTTCCTATGAATTGTATACCAACTACAACGGGAGGTCCAAAAGTAAAGTTAAAAATCAATGAAATATTGGTGCTGACTCAATATCTCTTTCAAAGAAAGTTTAAAATACTGACGCTCATGTTCAAATCACTCAATAACTCAACCCCTACCTACATGTCTTTGTTACTCCGCAAGCACGTCCGGTCTAGACAACTCCGGTCGGCGGGCGATCTCTACTTGTTATCTGTCTACACCCGCACTGCCAACTCTCGCCTCCAAGACTTCTCAAGGGCAGCACCGGTCCTGTGGAATGACTTGCCTCGCCTTTTCAAACTCTCCCCTGATCATCAGGCCTTCAGGAAATCTCTCAAAACCCATCTCTTCAGATGATTGAAGCTGCTTCTATGGCCCCACTATTCCCAAACCACTGGCACTAATGATCCTGCCATCCAGTAAAATTCCCCTGGTCTTCCTCAACCCCAATCCCTCTAGTTTGTAAGCTCCTATGAGCAGGGCCCTCTACACCTCTTGTTTCCATCATGTGTCCATTTATCTGTATCTCGTTCCCTTTGTTTATTGTAAAGCACTGCAGAAATTGTTGGTGTAAACAAATGATGACAATAATAATAATAATCTATCTCCCTGGGTGAATGTTCAGAATCTCAGGGTGAATGTTCAGAGTATCAGGGTCTCTGGGTGAATATTCAGACTCTCAGGGTCTTTGGGTGAATGTTCAGCGACCCTGAGATTCTGAACATTCATCCTGAGACCCTGAGATTCTGAACATTCATCCTGAGACGCTAAGACTCTGAGTGAATGTTCAGAATTTCAAGGTCTCTGATCAGTCACCCTGAGATTTTTTTTGCTGCACTTTGGTGCACAACGGTGATCTTTACATAGAGGAATCATTCAACGGGACAATTTCATTGCCGCCGTAGTGCCCTGAACTGCAACAAATTGTGCTGTCAATTGGTTTGTTGTGCTGAATATATTTGATTCAGCACCATGGGCCAATTGATAGTGAAATACAGGGCAGCTCGACACACCTTGGCAGCAGCAAAATTGTCCCATAGATAACTATTGAAAGGAATTATTCCTATGTACAAATCACCAAAGTGCACTGAAAAACTAATTATTAACCCTAGCTTTTAACCCTCATCTAATCCTAATCTAACACTAATTAAGCAACATTTATTGAATTTTTTTCTCTATCCAAATCAAATCTATACAAAATGAAACGGTAGTTAAACAAATTAGATTGTGGACAAAATTTTCTTTGAAACGGAACCAAACTAAACTGATTTTTTTTAGCCGTGCTCACTACTAGTGTGAATGGGGTTTTTACGCAATTTTTCGAATTCACAACAGCACCCACCAGAGCTCTTCCCTATCCCCGCTCCTTTTTATTCTGGCGCTGGAGACAATTTTGGAAGCATTTTGTCAAGACCCAAATAAAGCAGTGTTTTCATGGCCCACCATAACCACAAGATAGCGACATATGAGAACAATCTCCTTTTTTATGTAACCTCCCCTGAGATGTCCCTCTGAATATTTTAGCAGCTTTTGCGGAGTAACATTTTTCAGTTCTCTGCAAGAACTTTGATCCGCTGCTGGTGGCCTTTAGGTGAGACCGAGCAGCCTGGGACCACCCGCAGATCTCATGGCTGGGAAGAACAGTGGCGTCACTAGGGTTGGTGTCACCCGGTGCGGTAACTTATGGTGTCACCCCCCCCCCCCCGAGTTTTACAGATTTTTTTTAACTACTCTTACTCAGAAATCAGTACTCCCATACAGTGGCGACTCTAGGAACAATATTTAGGGGGGGCACAGAAGAAACCGCAGTCAAAACTGGGGGGGCACTAATAATTTTCACCACTAAATCATACCACTGAATAAAACTAAGGGCCCTATCACCTGGTGTGAACTAAAACACCATCACTAAAGGAAAAATTTAGTGCGAGTCGCTAAAACTTACAGGGTTATTCAGAGAGCGGTGAAAAGCAGGAGAATGACAGGAGAATGGAAAATTCTTGGTCAAAATAGCAAAACCAGAAAAATTCTCCCAGTCATCTCACTTTCCAAATCGGCTATTTTGACCTTGAATTTTCCATTCTCCAGTCATTCTCCTGCTTTTCACTGCTTTCTGAATAACCCTGTTAGTGCCTGACGACTTACTAACAGATCACCTTGTCCGCGGTAGTCCATGAACAAGGTCGTTTGGCGCACGCTAGGGAAACTCTAAGACCCGGGTTGAGACCCAGCGCTAATGCGATTGTGTACAGGATAGAACTGTTTTTCTTTTCCATACCTATCCCCCGCCCTCACAAGCTTGAATATCACATCCAGTGAATAACCTCACACCCCTGCATTATTAAAATCCTCCACGGTGGCCGTATCATCCATGTTTTGAGGCACCCAACAGCATGTAGAATCATTACACTGCATTTAATAGATCCAAAAGGAAGGCCAGGTGAGCGACAACAATTTCCCTGCTGCAGCATAGCAATAATACATGTTTCAGGGCAAGACTTATTCACGTGTCCCTTTAAACATGGTCCACACAGTCACCCTAATAATCAACTGCTTCCATACAATGAATAACCCCCAGCATAAAATGTTTAAAATTAGGCAATATATTAGAATTAGGCTATATGTACATAAAGGATACATTTATAATAGAGCTTACTACAACAGCAGCGACATTGCTGACCATATCCATTACTATGGTGTATGGGGCCAAGAGAACACCTGTGCTGCATTCCTTTCAATTGCCTATTAATTTTGGACAAGGACCAGGTTTTTCTGTTTTTTTGGAGTTAGCACCAGGGTTGAGCAGTAGGTAAAATGTTGCAATTAGTGCACCTCAAAAAATTTAGCGCTGGCACCCAGTGATCTGTTAGCTACAAAAGCGCTAGAGATCTCTAGCACTCCCTGTGTTAAGTATAGGACGCGGAAAGTACATTAAGCTTGCGGTACAAATCGCTAATAGCAACGAAAAAGTGATTTTTCCCATTTGTAGCAGGAGGCAAACAATCTGTTGGTCCAGTGCTAGACTCAATTAACCTGGCGCTAACGCAAAATCACGCCGACGCAAGGGTTAGCTCACACCAGGTAATAGTGCCCTAAATAAGTATATATATAAATAAGATTCCAAAACACCAGAGTAATGTGATGCAATGATACCTTTTTATTGTTCTAACCTGATACTTAAATTCAATATTTTATTCGCTGCAATTCGGCAGTTTTCGCTGAATGTCTGATAGCTGCTTCAGCGACTCCACTTTTAGCAAATTACAGTGACCATTCGCTAAATATGGAATTCACCTTATTTTCGGAAAAATAAATTCCCCAGAAATGTGACGGAAAGCAGAGGATCTAAAGATAAATAGACCCTTTAGATTCTAACTTCCATAATAACCCCTAAAATGCCATAAACCCAGAGAAATACAATAAAAATAATAAACAATGTGGCATTTAGCTACCCATTAAGGCTAGGGTCAGACGAGCGCAGTGCGAACGCGCGTGCAGGCGCACTTAATCACGGCCGTAGTAGCAGCAAGTGCCAGGCAATGACGGCCAATATACGAAGTACGGTCGCACAAAAGTCCGGCTGCGCAACGCAAGTGGAAAACTAACGCATTTTGTCGAGAACGTAAAACTGCTAGTACTGACGTACAGAGTGCGCTGCGTCCGCTAGCGGTGTGTGTGCGTGAATTGGAGATGTCAGACGCTGCTAATGTCCGGCCAACATAACGTCCAGATGCACAAAGTGTTTTATTGATGATCCGTACAAAATCACGGATGCAAATGCGCATCGTATGACCGCTATCGCGTACTCCGTGAAAAAATGCGTCCATTCGTTCGAACGCACTTTTTCACAGACAACGCGAAAATGCGTTCGTCTGACCCTAGCCTTACCCGTAAAATGCCATTCATCAAGAGAAAACATGAAATGAATACACTGAGGAATGTAGTTTACCCATCAACCCGTAAAATGCCATTAATCAAGGAAAAAACAAATGTATACTGTAAGGGATAAAGCCTACCCATTAACCCTTAATATACAACTAAAACCAAGGCAAAAACTAACGTAATACACAATGTAGTGTATAGTCTGAACATTAACCATTTCACTGCTGATCCATTTCAACCCTGTGAAAATGTTTAAGTTTAAGTACACGTTTTTATTTAATGTTTTATGACTTATACTTCACACTGAATATGGTCATGTTGGGTATCATTGGAAAGGCCAGAATCTGCCCTTTCAAATGACACCTAGTTCGTCCACATACGATGCATAGCGACGGAGATACGTTGGTCCGAAGAAGTGTGGGAAGCTGGATGCTGATTTTTGGTGGGGGGGCACATGGGGGGGGCAAGGAATAACCTAGGGGGGGCAATTGCCCCCCCTTGCCCCCCTGTAGAGTCGCCTATGCTCCCATATAACACTGAATGCTCATACACACATTGCACATTACCGTGAGGTTTATTGCTGTGGAGCTCTCTCATATGCTCACACACAAATTTTGGCGAACTGCCAGCAAGTACGGTGCCTGTTCGAAGGCAGTGAAAGTGAAGGCACACATGGATATATATTACCCCCAGCTCACATAT
This sequence comes from Leptobrachium leishanense, assembly GCA_009667805.1. Taxonomy (NCBI): domain Eukaryota; kingdom Metazoa; phylum Chordata; class Amphibia; order Anura; family Megophryidae; genus Leptobrachium; species Leptobrachium leishanense. The sequence continues at coordinate 90,793,439 of CM019071.1, forward strand.
GGATATATATTGCCCCAGCTCACATATGGATATATACAGGGCCGGCCCGACAATGGTGCAGAGCGGAGCAGCGGCGCCAGGCCGCAGAAATTCAGGGGTGGCAAATTTCAGCCCCCGGCACCACTGCTGCGCTCTGCACTATTTTTTTGTGGCGGCAGCAGCAGATCCTGCGGCTGCCTCGTTCATTCCTTCAACGAGCAGCAGCCGCATGAGTATCTGCCGCTCGCCTGAGATCCATCCGCAAGCCTGCCGCGATCGAGATCACGTGATCTCGCGAGATCGCGGCAGGCTGGAAGGTGGATCCCAGGCGAGCGGCAGATACTCACGAGGTTGCCGCTGGTTGAAGGAAGGAACGCGGCGGCCGCAGGATCTGCCTGCCAGAGCCTGGGCCTGGGCCGGCAGAGGTGAGCCTGGGGGCAATCTATCCATGACGAGGGCAAATATATACATGTGTGAGTCTGAGGCAAATATATCCATGAGTGAGCCTGGGGGCAAATATGTGTGAGCCTGGGGGCAAATATATCCATGAGTGCCCCTGGGGGCAAATATATCAATGTGTGAGCCTGGGGGAAAATATATCAATGTGTGAGCCTGGGGGCAAATATATCCATGTGTGAGCCTGGGGACAAATATATACATGTATGAGCCTGGGGGCAAATCTATCCATGTGTGAGCTGGGGCAATATACCCATGTGTGGGCACTGCTGGGTGTGGGACACTGGGCACTGCTGGGTATGTGACGCTTGGCACTGCTGGGCATCTGAAGCTGGGCACTGCTGGGTATGTGACGCTGGGCTCTGCTGGGTATGTGACGCTGGGCATGTGAAGCTGGGCTCTGCTGGGTATGTGACGCTGGGCTCAGTTATTGAGTTTTAATATGGATAAGTGCAAGATGATGCACCTGGGACGTAAAAACCCAAGGGCTGATACAGTCCTAACCTCAACATCTGAGGAAAGGGATTTAGAGGTTATTATTTCAGAGGATCAAAGGGTAAGTAGTCAATGTAATAGAGCAGCAGGAAATGCTAGCAGAATGCTTGGTTGTGTAGGGAGCGGTATTAGCTGTAGGAAAAGGGAAGTGCTCATGCCACTGTACAGAGCACTGGTGAGACCTCACTTGGAGTACTGTGTGCAGTACTGGAGACCGTATCTCCAGAAGGATATAGACATCTTAGAGAGAGTTCAGAGAAGGGCTACTAAAATGGTGTACGGCTTGAAGGAGAAAAGTTACCAGGAAAGGCTTAATGATGTTAACATGTACAGCTTGTAAAAAAGATGAGACAGAGGAGATATGATAGAAACATTTAAATACGTAAAGGGAATCCACAAGGTAGAGGAAGGGAGTATATTTAAAAGGAAACAAAGTAGCAAAACAAGAGGACATAGTCTTAGATTAGAGGGGCAAAGGTTTAAAAGTAACATCAGGAAGCATTATTTTACTGAGAGGGTGGTGGATACATGGAACAGCCTTCCAGTTGAAGTGGTAGAGGCCAAAACAGTAATTGAATTTAAGCAGGCATGGGATAGGCATAAGGCTATCCTAAACAAAAGTTAAATCCAGGTAAAGTATCCATGTAATTGGGCAGACTAGATGGGCCGAAAGGTTCTTATCTGCCGACATTTTCTATGTTTCTATGTTATATACACTATGTTATATACTGTATCACAGAGTTCCACAGAAAGAAAATTCTAATGTACGGTGTGTATGAGTGCTTGAATTTTATTGCTGTGGCGCACTGTGATACGCTCATACACGTTGCATGTTTTTTTTGGGGGGGCAGCATTTCATCCTTCGCTCCAGGCAGCACAATGTCTTGGGCCGGCCCTGGATATATAGTGCCCCAGCTCACACATGGATATATTGCCCCAGACCAGCTCACACATGGAATATATCGCCCCAGACCAGCTCACACATGGAATAGATTGCCCCAGACCAGCTCACACATGGAATAGATTGCCCCAGACCAGCTTACACATGGATATATTGCCACAGACCAGCTCACACATGGAATATATTGCCCCAGACCAGCTCACACATGGAATATATTGCCCCAGACCAGCTCACACATGGAATATATTGCCCCAGACCAGCTCACACATGGATATATTGCCCCAGACAAGCTCACACATGGATATATTGTCCCAGACCAGCTCACACATGGTTATATTTCCCCCTAGATCATATGGGTATATTTGCCCAAGCTCACACATGGTTATATTTGCTCCTAGCTCATTTGGTATATTTGCCCCAGCTCATATGGGTATATTTGCCCCCAGCTCATATGGGTATATTTGCCCCCAGCTCATATGGATATATTTGCCCCCAGCTCTCCACCTTTCTGGAAGTGGTGGTGCCCACCTTGCTGGCCATGTTCAGTGTGGTGCTCTTTCTCAGAGTGGGTAAGTGAGCAACATGAAATGCCCTTACCTTACCTGGGCATCCTGAGACATGTGAGGGGAAAGGTGACTGCACCAGTCGAGCCTCGAGTGGAGTCGACTCTGACTGTTGCTGCTTGCTCAGTCTGGTGGTGGACTCAAGTCAGGAGGCCTCGAAGTGTGACGTGAGGCAGGCAGGGTGCCGCACGCTTCTGAAAAAAAAGGCGCCAGGTGGGAGCTATTAGGGCTGGCTGCCGCTGAGCTGATGACTCACTCAGAGACGTCAGACCGCCGGCGCGCCCTCTGGTGTGGGGGTGGGACTCGAGGATCAGCCGCCATCTTTCATGCCCCTTAGGGAGGGTGACATGACCCGCCCTTAGGGTGACACCGTCACCTTAAGACTTTTTTGATGTTTGATTTTTCCGCCGGCCGCCGCACTGCAGGACCTGCAGTGCGGCAGCCGGTTCAAGAATCAAACATCAAAAAAGCTTACTTTGGGGACGGTGGTGTCACCCTAAGGGCAGGTGTCACCTGGTGCGGACCGCACCACCGCCCCCACCTAGCGACGCTAGTGGGGGAGAATATCTCTAGTAAAACTTAGCCTTGTCCCATGGTCTCTTTCTTCCAGACCATCCATATTCCCCTTCTTTGTGCCTTTTTTGTAGCCCTGTGCCCCCTGCTTATATATCTATATCTGGAGGGGTCACAGGGCCGTTTCAGAAATTTTCCAACCTTACACGACCCAAGACTGCAAGAGGCCTAGTGGTTCCTGGCTTTCTGTATATTACTCCGCTATATTTTTGCCACATATTTACAGAGAACCGTGGAGTGGGCTAAGGAGGCGATTCATAAACTCTGGAAGGACATTGAAGCACATTATGTGGGCATCCCTCTACCTGCCCTCTGGTAGCAATCTAGGAAATATGGGATGCGCTTTACGAGGTAATCCTCGTTCACGTTGGTGACCCGCCGGCTCTGGTACTATTTGGCAATGAAATATTACCAATATCCACCTTACTTTCGCCCTTATCGCCTTTGGTATACAACCCTGACTTTGCCCTGGGCTTTGACCCTCTGGCACTACGAGATTTATTTCATGAACAATATTCCACAAATTGGACATATAGTGACCCCTTGTGGCCCATGGTCTCTCAACAGCCTGAGAAAGAATAAACCCATTCACTAGTTAAAATTTCTACAAGTATGGGAACATATCAAGGGTATCACACAAAATGTAAGGATCCTGATCCATGCAGGGCAGCACCCTTCCAAATCCTGCACTTCGTGTCATTCCTGTTTCCAGCGCTATGTTCCAGCAGCTAAATAGTTAATGCACCAAAACACACACTCACACACTCCAGGTCATCTGACCTCTCTGTTAATAAAAGTGCCACACCCCTTCTGTTCCCTGCTTAAACATTAGTTGTATCTGCTCTCAGCAAGAGAGAACCTATGTTGTGGCTTTCCTGTGGTTTCCTGAAAACCAAACCCTGCCGTGCTACCAACCCTTCCGTGTGTGCTTCCAGACCCTCCGGTATCCTGTGTATGCAAGGCCCTGCTGTCCCAGTCTGTTTCCTGATTTCCCCTACATCAAGTTTATTTGTTTTTGCTGCCTCCAGCAGCAACCTCGTGTAACGTTGGGGGCTTCCAGCCCTACCTGTGTGCTTGAGGACAGCAAGTCTGATGCTGCTCACTGACCACTGCCTGGTTTAAATGGAGACAGGCAGGGAGGTGATTGCATGAGGTGTGGCTTGAGTGGGGGGCATGGCCTGGTGAAGGTCTTTAACCACTTCAATGCTAAGGACGCGCTCAGCGCGTCCTCAGCATTCCCCCTGGTATGCGGAGGACGCGCTGAGCGCGTCCTCGCATTGGGGTCAGCGTTCGGCCGGGTTCCGGCCGATCGCTGGCCCCTCCGGTGCGGGCTGACATCCTGGATGTCAGCCCGGCATCCGGAGCAGTGGCCGCCATTGTTATGTGTCATCGCGCCCCCGCGATGACACATAATTCAGGCGCCCCCCCCGCATGTGCGGAGGAGGCGCCTGAAAGGGAGGGGGGGAGGTCCTTCGGACCTCTCTCCCTCCCGATCGGCGGCTCACAGGGGCTTAACCCAGGCATCATTTGGAAGGGCACAGCCTGCCCTTCCAAATGATGCCTGGCATTAACCCCTGGGGAGCTGGATCGCAAATCGGCGCTGAAAAGCGCCGATTTGCGATCCTTCCCGGGAGCTGGCCGACATCTTGGATGTCGGCCAAGCTTCCGGGAACTCCCCCAGAGGACTGGCGTCATCGTGCGCAGCACGATGACGCCAGTCCTAGCATTACCCCTAACTGCCACGAAGTGTGGAGATAGGGAGTTCCAATGAACTCCCTATCTCCCGATCCGTGGCAGTTAGGGGTTAAATTTTGATATCGTTGGATCGGCCAGAGCATGGCCGTTCCAACGATACCAAACATGAAAGTAAAAAAAAATGTAAAAAAAAAATAAAAAATAAAAATAAAAAAAAATTAAAAAAAAATTAAAAAAAAAAAAATAAACACTTTTTTTTTGTTTTTTGTTTTGTTAATGCAGCAATATTGTTCCCATTTCAATTATAATGTGAACAATAATGCTGCATTAACGATTTTTGTATGCGGTGCGTTTGTTAAAAATGGTGTCATTTTCCCCAAAAAAAAATGTAACGAGACCCCATCTCTAATTTTTTTTAACAAGCGCACCCCATACAAAATATAACCGCAATTGCTCGCATGTTAAAATGTGAAAAAAAACACTTTACACGCTGTAAATTATTGAAAATACATATTTTATTGCATTTTTTGTTATAATATACAAACATGACATAACGTATACATATAATAATGACATATTATGAATCTACCGAGTCTGACGGAAAGAACGATATATAATATGTCGATGTCATATACTAAAATAAGCCTTCAAAACAGGTTTAAACATGATGCGCAAAACAGGTAAAAAATGACCTCAGCACAGGGGCGGGAAAAGCCTCAGCAGCGAAAGGGTTAAAAAACCCTCAGTTAGTTTCAGAAGTTGCCAGATCGTGGTTATCCATCCTGAGCTCCTTGTGCCTGACTGCTATATTCATTTAACCTGTTACTGACCTCTGCTTGTGTTCTGACCATTCTGCCTTCTGTTGCCCTAGACTATTTGCTTGTACTACGCTACTGCTCTGATACCAACCCGGCTATTCCATTTGACCATTCTGAACTCTGTATTCCTGATTCTGGCTCGGCTGACTCCTCTCCGTATTGTTAACCCTTTTCTGTCTAGCTAGTTTACCTGGCCAATTCTAAGGACCAGACAGATAGGGATCATTCACAGCTACACTGTTGGTAGCTTCTGGGTTTTGTGGAGTGTTGGGTGTTAAGTACTGCGTGGTGGGATCCGGGAACCGTGACATTACGATCTGGCCAATATGGATCCCGCAGATTTAACACAGCACTTGGCTACCTTTGTATCCAGACAGGATGAGCAGGATCATAGGATGGATCAGTTTGCCATTGCCTTACAAACTATCCTGAATCGTACTGCACACCTGGAACCAGTTGGGGTTGCACCCCCGCCTGCTATACCTGTGCCCCCTGTCGTTCAGACATCCCAGGTACACATAATGAGGCAGCCAGTACATAGTGAGCAAGCAGTAATTCTAGAGGTGCTGGAGATCCTGAGAGGGGCTAACAAGCTCATTACTCAGCACCTGGATATCCTGTATGCTAGGTTGCTGCAACCTCCTAGGGACGTCTTCCCAAAGGAGCCTGTTCCAGTTCCAGTTAAAGGTTCCAGAGGACCCCTGACCCTGGAGGAAAGGGTATGGAGGAAGACTCAGGGCTTATGCTTTTATTGCGGTTCTTTCCTGCATAAAAGAATGGACTGTCAATTGCGCCCCCAGAAGTTACCCTCCATGTTCCAGCCTTACCAGGCTCCAAAATCCACTGCCCAACAGGGAGAGGCCAGGTGTAATGCCCAGCAGTGGGAAGTCAAGAGTGCTGCCCTGCAGCATGAACAATCTAAGGTGGCTGCTCAGCAGCACAAAGAATCTGAGTCTGCTGTTTGTCAGCTTCAAGTCCTGTCCATGTCTACTGTGCCTAAGCTAGCAGTTCCAGTCAAGAGTGCTGCCCTGCAGCATGAACAAATCAAGTCCACTGCCTCGCAGTGCGAGATCTGGTCCACCGTTAACCAGTTTGAGAGCCAGTCCACTGCACAGCAGTTCAAGAGACAGTGCCAAGCCGAGGTCACCGCTCCAGTGCCAAGCCAAGGTGGTTGCAAAGCACTGTGAGATCAAGATTGTTGCCGAGCCGGCAGCTGCCAAGCCACGCTCGCCCGAGCCGGCAGCTGCCAAGCCACGCTCGCCCGAGCCGGCAGCTGCCAAGCCACGCTCGCCCGAGCCGGCAGCTGCCAAGCCACGCTCGCCCGAGCCGGCAGCTGCCAAGCCACGCTCGCCCGAGCCGGCAGCTGCCAAGCCACGCTCGCCCGAGCCGGCAGCTGCCAAGCCACGCTCGCCCGAGCCGGCAGCTGCCAAGCCACGCTCGCCCGAGCCGGCAGCTGCCAAGCCACGCTCGCCCGAGCCGGCTGCTGCCAAGCCACGCTCGCCCGAGCCGGCTGCTGCCAAGCCACGCTCGCCCGAGCCGGCTGCTGCCAAGCCACGCTCGCCCGAGCCGGCTGCTGCCAAGCACGCTCGCCCGAGCGGCTGCTGCCAAGCCACGCTCGCCCGAGCCGGCTGCTGCCAAGCCACGCTCGCCCGAGCCGGCTGCTGCCAAGCCACGCTCGCCCGAGCCGGCTGCTGCCAAGCCACGCTCGCCCGAGCCGGCTGCTGCCAAGCCATGTCCGAGTCGTGATGAGGTCGCTGACCCACAGATCTGTGCTGCCGCCGCCAGGACCGAGTCGCCGCAGAGCCGTGATGAGGTCGCTGACCCACAGAGCCGTGCTGTTGCTGCCATGTCCAAGTCACCACAGAGTCGTGCTAAAGGTGCTGCCCCTCCTGTCCTTGCCAAGGGTGCTACCCAACCGGTCCACACCAAGGGCGCTGCCCCACCGAGCCCAGCTGTCCCGGTGTCTTCAAGCCCAGTGGTTCCAGTCCAGTCGCCGCAGAGCCGTGCCAAGGTCCCTGACCCACAGATCCGTGCTGTTGCCGCCATGACTAAGTCGCAGCAGAGCCGTGCCGGGGTCACTGACCCGCAGATCCGTACCACTGGTGCCGTGTTCATGTTGCAGCAGTGCAGAGAGGACACTGTTGCTGTCCATTCCGCGTCCTGTACCAGGGTAGGAGACGCAAAAGGACTGGTGCCAGTGTCTTCAAACCTGGACCCAGTTTTGGCTCCCACCCTCATAGACGGGGGCGTCTTGAGGAGGATGACGACTCTGATTGGGACCTCAGGGGACTTTGGTGACTGGTGTACGCGAGGGCTCTACGTGCCTACAAGACCCATTGACTATTTTCTTGTCATTTTTCTTATCCTCTTTTGAGCATCCGGCGTCTGCTCGTGGAGAGGGGGTACTGTAACGTTGGGGGCTTCCAGCCCTACCTGTGTGCTTGAGGACAGCAAGTCTGATGCTGCTCACTGACCACTGCCTGGTTTAAATGGAGACAGGCAGGGAGGTGATTGCATGAGGTGTGGCTTGAGTGGGGGGCATGGCCTGGTGAAGGTCTTTAAAAAACCCTCAGTTAGTTTCAGAAGTTGCCAGATCGTGGTTATCCATCCTGAGCTCCTTGTGCCTGACTGCTATATTCATTTAACCTGTTACTGACCTCTGCTTGTGTTCTGACCATTCTGCCTTCTGTTGCCCTAGACTATTTGCTTGTACTACGCTACTGCTCTGATACCAACCCGGCTATTCCATTTGACCATTCTGAACTCTGTATTCCTGATTCTGGCTCGGCTGACTCCTCTCCGTATTGTTAACCCTTTTCTGTCTAGCTAGTTTACCTGGCCAATTCTAAGGACCAGACAGATAGGGATCATTCACAGCTACACTGTTGGTAGCTTCTGGTTTTGTGGAGTGTTGGGTGTTAAGTACTGCGTGGTGGGATCCGGGAACCGTGACACCTCGCCCCTCACCGCAGACCCCTTGTTTTGGCATCACCGCATCCCGGGCTCAGAATCCTGCATTTTCTGTACCACCCCGGTACAGTACCTGACAGAATGTTTAAGCCTAATGCTGAACCCGCGGTGATTCATTTCGTGGTGGAGCTGGTAAAGAAAACCCTGCAAGAAATGTTTGCACACCTGACTGAATTCATGAAGGAGCTGCTACAGTCTATGTGGGGCTCATCAGACAAGGTGTGCACTCCTGCAAGAAAAGCCTATGGACTGCTATCACCACAGGAACGTGCCAGGAGACAAGCTGAAGGTTTGTGCCTGTACTGTGCCGCTCCAACCCACTGGCTGACCAGCTGTCCCATAAGGCCAACCAAGCACCCAGCCCCGGTACACAAACCTGCACCGGTGTCCAAGTCTGCCCTGGTGAGACCTCCGGTACCTAGGCCTGCCCCGGTACCAAGACCAGCACCTGCTGCTCCCAAACCGGGTCCTGGAAAACCCGCAGCTCTCAAACCGGCTCCTGGAAAAGCCACTGCTCCCAAGCCGGCACCCAGAAGAACTCCGGTACCAAAGCTGTCACCTTTGCCTAAACTGGCTCCTAGAAAGCCTGCGGTACCCACACCTGCCCCCAGGAGAACCCTGGTAGCAAGGCTGTCACCCCTACCCAAGCCGGCTCCTAGAAAAAACCCTGGTGCATGAATATGTTGCCATGGAGACTGAAAATACTGTGCCAGCAGAACCTGATCCCATGGACTTTCAGCCACCTCTAACCAGCATGGAGCCAGCTTATGGTGCTGTTGATTCATCCACAGGATTTCCAGCACTTGTTGCAACTGTTACAGACCTTGTAGCCCAGGTTGGTACTTATACTGAAGTTATGCGGAAACTCCGGTGCAACCATGAAATCTTGCAGTCACAGTTGCAGGAGATCCAGACCTCCGCCCAAGTACCGCTGCCAGAGAACAACACTGGTATCCTCAACCCACAGCCCTTGGTGGGTGAACCCCAAACTTTGGTAATGGACAAGGACGCGGTGAATATAGAATGTGAAACATCACCTGGTCAAAAAGGGATATACCTGTGCACCTTTACCTCTGTACCGGCTGCCAGTCCAAACACTTACCAGTATGAATCCATTGCTTTCAGGAGGACCCCAGGAGTGACCAAGATGGACTCTCCTATCCCCCACAGCCCCTGGATTAAGACCTCATGTTCCTTGGCACCCCATCCGTCTCCAGTTGTCACTTCTCCCAGATGTTCGTTTTCTGATGTGGACTCCATTCCGGAGTTTCAAAGGCTGTGTCTTACCCATGTTCCTGGTGATACTGAGTCACAGACTGTCCTAAGCAATCAAGAATCATCTGGGGAAGAAAGATCAAGTTCGCTGGTATACCTGGCACAGAACCAGAAAACCACCAAAACTAAATCGAGACGGCAAAGGAAGACCCGTGCCCAAGCTGGCAGTGCCAATTCTTGAGCGCCCAGAGGTCACTCCTTAAAAGGGGGATTATGTAAGGATCCTGATCCATGCAGGGCAGCACCCTTCCAAATCCTGCACTTCGTGTCATTCCTGTTTCCAGCGCTATGTTCCAGCAGCTAAATAGTTAATGCACCAAAACACACACTCCAGGTCATCTGACCTCTCTGTTAATAAAAGTGCCACACCCCTTCTGTTACCTGCTTAAACATTAGTTGTATCTGCTCTCAGCAAGAGAGAACCTATGTTGTGGCTTTCCTGTGGTTTCCTGAAAACCAAACCCTGCCGTGCTACCAACCCTTCCGTGTGTGCTTCCAGACCCTCCGGTATCCTGTGTATGCAAGGCCCTGCTGTCCCAGTCTGTTTCCTGATTTCCCCTACATCAAGTTTATTTGTTTTTGCTGCCTCCAGCAGCAACCTCGCCCCTCACCGCAGACCCCTTGTTTTGGCATCACCGCATCCCGGGCTCAGAATCCTGCATTTTCTGTACCACCCCGGTACAGTACCTGACACAAAAACACTTGCTAACAAAACCCCTGCAAACTTTTGAAAAGTAATGTATCCACACCCTGGAGGCTCCTACATATACACCTTCCTGCAATTGACACACATGGAAGACCTCCTGCCTTTTATGTGAAAATGGGACATGTATTTGGAGAGGACCTTGTCTGGTGACCAATGGCATAAGATCTGCGACCCAGCTCTCTATTGTTCTGGGGCCTCTAAGTTCCAAGAGATCATGTGAAAATTACTATTGTTGTGGCACAGCACACCCCATTTGTTGCAATCTATTTACCAAGATGCTGTTGCCTCATGCTGGCGCTGTGGTGGGGCGAGGCATTCCTACCAACATATTTGGTGGGACTGCCTGAAGATTAGTCCCTTCTGGCCAAAAATTCATGCAATCCTGAACACATTTGTAGACTCTCCCATTGCATTTGACCAAGCTGTAATGCTACTCCACCACAATCTCTACAACGGCCTACAAGAATTCCATATTGATTTGTATACTGAATGTGGCCAACAGCCTTATTCCTTTGCACTGGAAGCGATCGACCTGCTCCACTCTCACACTTTGATATGATAAAATGGAGGACCTTCGAATCATTGAAAAGTTGGCCTTCAGCACAGAGGAGAGGATTGCCAAATTTCTGGACATATGGAGCCAGTGGATGTTCCAAGCCTGGCTCTGGGTGCAGTGAAAGGGTATCCGAGCTTATTGTTACAAGTGTGCTGGGAAACAAAGACGAGATCATATGGGTTGGAGTCAAACTATCAAAGACTGCGGAGTTCCTTGGTGTGGAGTGCCTGCCCCCTCAGCCCCCCTCCCCGGTTTTATGGTTCAATAGTAGATGTGGCTGCTGTTAAGACTTTACAGCTGTAGTATAGCTTCTACAGAAGGGAGAGGCTATGGAGCGGAGGAGGGAATCTTTAGATAAGGCCTGTGTCAAACGAAAGCAGTGATCACGTCCATTTTACCAGACATTTATCGTCCGTCGTAGCATAAAATTATGATCAATAGAAACCCACACACGAAGTACGTCTACACAGAAGTGCGGACGCACAACGCACGTGCACCGGACGCAATTTAGGCAAGAACGTCAAACCGCTAGGGCGGACGAACAGAGTGCGCCACGTCTGCGTAGCTTTGTGTGTGAGTGATGGAATGTAGTCAGACGGACTGCATTTTTGACGGACAAAATGGTTTTTCATATCATGTATCAATTATTTTCATTTTACATATTAATATTATTTCCCATCTACATCAGTCAAAAAAAACATCAGTCAGAAAAAACGGACCGTGTGGTGTCTACATCAGTCAAAAAATACATCAGTTGTGCACGGATGCACAGTGTGCTCAGAATGCATTCGTCTGACATTATCCTTACTCGCCGAAGTCCGGCGAATAGGAGAGCACCGCAATGTCAGTGACATTTCGGTGTTCTCTGAATAACCCTTTAAGAAGACTCAAGTAAGGGGAAGACTGCTTCTGTTTTCAGACTTATGGGTCAATTCACTCAAAGATTTGTGGGTGCAAAAAGAGTTACATAGGGTGAACAAAAAGTTTAGTTCTCTAAACTACACAGGTTTAAGCTTGTTAGTCTTTCCTCATAACTTAAATCTTCCATTCCCCTTATTAATTTAGTCGCCCGTCTCTGCACTTTTTCGAGCCCCATAATATCCTTTATTAAAACAGGTGCCCAAAATTGCACGTCATATTCAAGGTGCGTCTTAGCATTGATTTATAAAAAGGCAAAATTATGGTTTTATCCCGAGAGCAAACTCCCCTTTTAATGCATGCCAATACCTTGCTGGCCTTGGCGGCTGCTGTTTGACAATGGGCATTGTTACTTGGTTTGAAGTCAATGATTCTTCCCACATCCATCTCCTGTTTTGATCTCCCTAACTCCGTACTATTTAGGGTATACGTTGCTTGTGTACTCTAAAGTGCATAATCTTGCATTTATCTACATTAAATTTAATCTTCCAAGTGCCCAGTCCCCCAATCTATCTAAATCCCTCTGCAGCTCACATTGTATTACTCTTCCTAGTTTTGTGTCATCTGCAAACACAGATACATGACTTTCAATGCTGATTTCAAGGTAATTTATAAATAAATTGAATAGAATTGGTCCTATAACCCCTATGTCCCCTGAGGGACACCACTTACTACTGGTGTCCATCTTGAAAATTTAACATTTATGACCACTCTCTGTACCCTATCTTTTATCCAGTTTCCTATCCAAGAACAAGTATTTTCCTCTAGACTAATTTGTCTTAATTTAAATAGTAACCTCTTGTGTGGACCTGTGTTGAAAGCTTTGGCAAAATCCAAGTAAATCACATCCACTGTGACCCCCTGGATCTATACTTCTTACTTCTTCATAGAATGCAATTAGGTTAGTCTGACATGATCTGTGCTTCATAAAACCATGCTGAATTTTGCTAATTACATTATACCTCCCAATAAATTCCTGAATATTATCCCTTAGTAACACCTTGAATACTTTCCCAGACACAGATGTTAAGCTCGCAGGTCTATAATTACCAGGCATACATTTTGAACCTTTCTTGAATATAGGGACCACATCAGCTTTTCTTCACTCCCTTGGTATGATTCCCGAAAGAAAAGAATCTTGAAAGATTAAAAACAGAGGTTTATATATTTGAACACATAGCTCCCTCAGTACTCGCATGTGAATTCAATCCGGCCCTGTGGCTTTGTTCACATTCATTTGTTTAGTTGCTGCAATACCTTTTCTTGAGTCAATCACATTTCATTAGTAAGTTTTTATCAATGATTTGCATGTCTCGTTATAGGTTTCTTTTTGATAAATGGTGCAGGAGGGGTGGGGTCGCGCCTATTCCGAGAAGGGTTGGCTGCAACCACCAAATGCATCCAGCCCAACAACATGTGTAGAACATAACAAAGAAAAAAATGTCATCTGCGCTTACTCCAATTATACCGTGTGAAACTAAACACAATTAGGTTTGGTTTCTTATCAATGGCCATTATAAGACTAGCTCGCCCGCCAACGTCACGGCACCTCTAAAAGGGGGCGCGACCCCACCCCTCCTGCACCATGTATGTTTCAATGTACTTCCAGTCAGGTCATCCCTGCAGCAAGACTCCGCTCCGTGTCTTTGTTTTGATCCCAAAGTGGATTTTGTTTCTGGGGGAGCATAAATAAAGGCCCACCAGTCTACCTCATGTTTGACAAGCAGCATGAGCATGGATCCTGGCCAGATTATGTCACCAGGAACCGTCTTTGGGGTGATACACCTCATTCTATAATATTTTACCATAACTTGTAAGCTGGCTTTGCTGAACTTTATCGTACATTGAAAAGAATTAGGGGACATCCCTATTTCATCACCCTCACATAATCTTAGGTGGGCCAATTCCCCCAATTCTTTCCAATTGCTACAAACATTGGGCCCTATTCCGACTCTGGCATTCTGTGTAACAACTCCAGCCTTTAACTTGTCAAGAGCTGCTATTGGACTTGCCTTAAACTCTATGGCTTGGCATTAGCAGCTCCTTACTGTACATTTATATCTTGTATACTTTGTGTAGAAGCGGTTAATAAAGGCTCAGGCAGAGAACAGCAAGCTATACCAGATATTTCATGGTAGCGCACTGTTCTTGGCTCGAGACAACATTCTGCAATGAATACCGTCGGTCAGAGCCTATTGTTAAATGATTTTGCAAAATGATTTGACACTGAAAGAGAAATTTATTAAAAAGGTCTAAACCTCTGATCCCATGGTAAAGAGGGTGGCATAATTTGCCATACTTTGGCTGCAAGCAGTCGGAATATTTGGAAAAATGTGTATACAGAGTCCTCATGGTGCTCAAGTTTGCAGAGGGTGGGGTCATGCATGGTTCCATGGAGCTCAATGGACTCTAGGAGCCAATACCAGTGGCAGCATGTAACTGCTGTTACCTTGTAGTGGCTTCCAAATGTTCTGACTAGATCTGATAATACCGAGCCTGGGTCAGTATCATAAACAGCTTGGTGATATGGTGCCAACAAAATCTAGAACGATTTTAGCCATATACCTTCCAGGCCCTTCTCCGTCATCAAGACCTTCCAGGAGATTAGGGATTGTTTCCAAAGACTTCCCAGGACATTGTGGACATCTGCAGGAATGCAACAGAGACACCTGAAGGGCTTGTATATTCCCCTACAGTGTCACTGATTTTTCACCTATTGTAAAAGGAGTAGAGTGGGAAGTTCTATCAATACTGAACAAGGAGACTGACTCCCATTACTTGTTAAAATCTCCCTGGAGCCTCTGATGGATCTTCTGAAAGTTACAGACCTGTTAGCCCAGGGACTGGTTATTCACACATCTCCTGGAGAACTACTTTTGAAGACATTGAAAAGTTTGATGAAGGGTATTTTGAGGCAGTAATTGCTTCGATGGTTAAGTCTAGAAAGGTGGTGAGGTCGTCTTCAGACCACCAACATAATGTATTGTGGAAACTTTTTCTAAGTAGTACAAGGATTGAGGAACCAGACAATAACTCTTGGTCAAAAGATAGATGTTAATTTTCTGCAAGAAGAATTTGACTAGAGTTTCAGTAGGAATACCTTAAAAAAAAGTAAAAAATTCTGTTACGTCTGGATTAACCATGGTCATCTACAGAACCAGATACTATGCTTTTTATCCTGCATATTCACCCCAAAATGAAGACCCCTTTTCCACTATGGGACTTACATTTGGTAAAAAGTGCCATGATGTCACCATTTGAGAGGCTCTCGCCAAAGGAATTTATGAACGAGTGCACTTCTGAGGAGCCTTATTTTATATTTTCAGTACTGTTCCAAAATTCAAATGCAAGATGGGTACATTCTTATATATTAACAAGAACATTATGCTTGCTGCTTTCTGTTGGTTAATAAGCATCCTTCGCATTCCTTAAAAAATATTCACGTCTTTTCATCAGCAGAACAGGAATTGGTTACCATTTTGGGTAAGTGTATTAATATGGCCACCTCTGAAGCTTACTTTATACATTCCTGTGTATTAGATTATGCAAATTGTAAATAAGAAAATAATTAGCTTGAGTTAGTACTATTGGTTTTATTTTCTTTAGTTGGTTCTCAACATTCTCAGTGAGCGCTCTCCTGTCATAAGTATTACTGTAAAGAAGGACGAGAAAACAGTCCCCACCATCATTGTAAAGAAATGTTCAACAAACTTTACAGCTGCACTACAACAACCACAGATGGTAGATGGTACAGGGAAAGCTTTGGATTCACTCACTTCTGTATAAAGATAAGGTTGTTGTAATTGCTGAAAGTCCCTGAATAGTACATATTTAAAGATATTTTTCCAGAAGCATTATGCCCAGATCACCTGTGCACTTCACTCCTTTATATATTAAAATTTTGCACATATAAAAAAGTATCCATTTTAAATTCTACTGGTAATATTTGGTAAATGCATTGCAAATATATATATATATATATGCTATAAACATACCGGTCTAAATTTTGTAACCTTTAGATGTATACAGTAACTCACAGAAGTGCGTACACCCCTCACATTTTTGTAATTTTTTTTTTAGATCTTTTCATGTGACTACACTGAAGAAATTACACTTTGCTACAATGTAAAGTAGTGAGTGTATAGGTTGTATAACAGTGTAAATTTACGGTCCCCTCAAAATAACTCAACAAGCAGCCATTAATGTCTAAACCGCTGGCAACAAAAGGGAGTGAACCCCTAAGTGGAAATGTCCAAATTGGGCCCAAATTGTCAATATTGTAAATGGCCACCATTATTTTTCACATGAAAAGATATAACAGCTACAAAAAAAGTGAGGGGTATACTCAGTTCTGTGAGATACTGTTTAAATAATGTTTTAAGCCATCTGTTATGACAATCAGCACAAGGCTACTTGTTTTCAAACAGTCTCATGCCCCAACCTGAGTATTATGGAATGCGGTAGAGCAGAGGTTCCTAAACGGGGTCCTCAACTACCCCTAACAGGCCAGGTTTTGAAGATTGACTTGTAATGCAGACGGAATCCTGCAATCACTGAGCTGCAAATCATATCACCTGTGCTGTGCTTGGGGGGGTACTTGAGGACCGCGGTTTGGAACCACTGCAGTAGAGAGCAACCCCCCCCCCCCACATAGCCATGATATTAAAAAAAATAAAAATAATCACTGTTCCTGCGGTGATCTTATGAATTGCTAACGAGAAGTTAGTGGTATGAAAGGGGAACACTGCTATACCCAAAACAAAGGTTTGAAATGATTATGTGCATTCTGAGGCAGGAATGCAAAAAGCAAAAATTATGGTCTCATAGCAATATTACTTGTTTAACAAGCTAGAGATGTGATCCCTAAATTCAAGAGGAAACGGTTTTAATTTAAAATGAAGACCACCATTCCCTCTAAATGAAACCCAGTAAGAGAGAGTCTGAACTACCCATTATAAAATATCCCCTGCCACCCAGAGGGGGGAGGAATTTTTGTGTGGGGATCATCTGATTCATAGGAAGGCAAATGAACATTCATTCTTAAAGGTAAGTTTCAGCACCTTTTATTTTAGGGATGTAGACAAGGATCGCATTGCGCCACTGCAAAGCCCCTTAGAACCAGCAGGTTAACTGATGCTGAAGGAATGTTTGCCATTTATATCCGTTGAATTTGAAACCCATGACACACACACACACCGTTATGAAAGTATAGGTTTAAGCAGGTTTGTTAGTCAGGGCTCTGTCTTCCCATATTCTGTGGCTGTAGTACAGTCTGGGACCATATTTTAACTAATTGCTCATTGTTAATGCTGTCTGCTCAAATTGCAGTGCATCTGGCCGACTTTTCCAAACCTTTTGTGTTACTGATCAGATGATTTCAATCCACTGCCTGATTCAACAATAAAAACATTCAGGAAAAAGATTCTATGTGTGTAAAAACCTACATCCAAACAAGATTTCAGTAAAGTATCAACACATACAGACATCATGCATCTGCATTCTGTTGATAAGCAGATAAAATGTATAAATAATACTAGCATCATTGCTTATACATTTTATTAACTCTCATTTTACTCAAGGTCTAAAAATGGCAACACACAACATACATGTAAAGCATACGGATTTTATTTCAAAGCATAAAATACACAATGTTAGGCGTTGGAATTGTTACTAGCAGAAATGTCTTCTAATCCAGGAAAAAAAAAAAAAGCTTGAAATCACAAACAAAAGTCAAGTCAAAACTAAACTTAAACAGTCATTCAATAGTGAGAAGGAAACAAAACTCAAAGAAAACTGGATTATTTTTCTCTTGCGACTCTGAAACCTGAATTTCCTTTCTGCCGAGTTCCACATTCAAGACACAAAGATAAAGTTAAATGTCAATGAAAGCTACACTACTAATGTGTTTTAGAATTGGATATTACTATATTAAGGTGCCATTTTCAAGATGGAGGTCCAGCCTGGGTGTGAGTGATGTCCAGAAAAAAACATCTTGGGATTTGTGAAAAAAGAAAACTCCGAAGAACTGACTGAAAGGAGTTTCATACCATCAGAACTCCAAGATACAGTGGAGGTCAACTCCGTGTGGGGAGTCAGCACACTAGGATGCTGGAACTGAGGCTGAAGGCGCAAACGTTCTGTTATGGATGGTTTTCGAAGGAAGGTGGACCAGCCACAAGTGAAAGATCAGCGCATTAGAAGGCTGTGTTTTGGACCATCAACTCGCTCTAGCTTCTCAAAATGTTTCCTGGCATTGCGAATGTTGATAAGGGTGGCAGCCGATGCTGTTGGTAGAAAGTAATTAAAATTAGAGCCTTTACATTGTTCTATCACATACAAAATGGGAGTGGAATACATAAAACGACTTCCATACGAAGGTTTGAAGAACTTGAAATGTTTCATAAAAAGAAAGCATAGGCCTTGACTTACGGATAGAAGGGTCAGACATCACAACCATAACATAAGTGTTAGATGTAAAGATGTCTATGAAGGCAGCAAAGTTGGAATTTCGAACCTCCATACTCTGAAACGAGGCAGCCAAT
The DNA here is from genome assembly GCA_009667805.1 of Leptobrachium leishanense. Classification (NCBI taxonomy): domain Eukaryota; kingdom Metazoa; phylum Chordata; class Amphibia; order Anura; family Megophryidae; genus Leptobrachium; species Leptobrachium leishanense. The sequence goes on from CM019071.1 coordinate 90,811,886, forward strand.
TTGCTATGAAAAAATAAGGACATACTTGTAAGAAAAAAATTATAACTCAAACCTCAAGCAATCCGCATAGAAGTTACACAATTCCAAACCTACCTGCAGCTTAGTTTGAACTGCTTAATAATGTTGCTGATCTTTTCAAACCTGTGAATATCCCTCTGTTCTCTGCACTGGTAGTGTGAGATAACCTTACAGACCGAAAAAAAATAATAATAATAATGCGATCAATATATTAAAAGCAAAAGGATCATATCTATCCTACTCAAAATTATTTGGGAAACCTCACCAGAAATGTTGCTCTCTCAAACAACAGCACCTCATCAGCCTCAATGATCTGAGCAAAGCTTCTTAGGTTTGATTCAAGTTGCTGCACATTTGGAATGAGTTGATAGACTATGCTGGACCAAGCCTAATAACAAAAATGAATACAAAAGAACTGTAAGGAGAATTACAGTACCTCTGGTACAATCAGTAACGTTACATAATTTAACATTAAATGGGACCACTCTACACTTACAGGGTTATTCAGAGAGAGGTGAAAAGAAGGAGTATGACTGGAGAATGGAAAATTCTAGGTCAAAATAGCCGATTTGGAAAGTGAGATGAATGGGAGAATTTTTCTGGTTTGGCTATTTTGACCTAGAATTTTCTATTCTCCAGTCATTCTGCTGCTTGTCGCCGCTCTCTGAATAACCCTGTTAAGATTTGCAAAATGACCAGGGTGTATAGATTTCCTCCCATCGGTGCCAATCTGCTGAAATCGCTTTGTGAAGCAGAAGACTTCCGTTGGCCCACGCCAGCAGCAGCCAAGATTTTGAATTTCATGGATATCGGTGACTGGTGACTAAAGAACACTCTTTGTGCCAACATTATCTTCTCTCAGACTGCTTGCAATAGATGGCATCCTGAGAGGCAGCAGATGAATCGGATCACTCAGCTCCAATCAATCGTACTGTGCACGTGTTACAGGACTTGTGTACATAAAGTGCGCATTATTTTGCCACATTTTACTCACCCTTTGTCCCTCATTGCAAGCAGCTTGTCCTCATCGGCTCAGGGAGGTCCATGAGGGTTGTTCTGTGTAAATGCGCTCCCTTTGCTACTTGCACAGTATAGGAAACGCAAATTGCGCACCACAACTTGACGTGTGAACGTCCCGTAACACCTCCGCAGAAGAATGGATTGGAGTTTCATGAATGCGCAGCTCTGACCCATCGTGGTCTCTCTGAGACTGATCGCTAGCGTGATTGGTCTCAAAGATAGCAACGTCGGCACGATCACTGCATGCCAACGTCACTAGTAACCAGCAGCTGGGAAATTCTAATTTCCTGGCTGCTGGTGACGATGGGTGGGGTAGAGCACTACACCTAGTGTTTTAGGCAAAATGGGGGCCAAGAAGGTACTCTTCGCATCTTGGCCATTTAAAAAAATGTAGGGCCCTATTCCCTAGTGAACGCTAACATTAGCGTTCAGATATGTAAGCATTAGCGCCAGAATAAGTGACTTTAAGGCATACCCCCATATTACCTTCCTGAAACAAAATTCGTGAAAATCCGTTAGAGCAATCACAGATGCACTAGCTTCCGTGAGCTTACTGTACTTTGCGCATCCTATACTTAACATGGGGAGTGCAATCATTAGCGTTTCAATAAAGTATTATAAAGTCCTAGCGCTAATTACCATTGAGATGCACAAGCCAAAATTTTTGCTACACCTAAAACCGGACGCTAAATGATTCAAATCATTTAGCACCCGTAAAACACCCCCTCCATAAATCCAATACTCCCCTCTCATGCAGCAGCAACTACAGTGGCCCAACCCGTTGCTTCTTGTCACTGGGAGCAGAGTGAGACTGGGAACAAATAGTTCCCAGTTTCCCTCTGTAGCGTGCTATTTTGTGAGAGTGAGATTGCGCTAGACCCTCAGCCCAGAAGCGCAAACCTCCATGGTTTCCTATGGACTCCAGGAGGTGATACTCGTGGCGGCACAAGAGCGCTACCGCAAGTACCCCAGCGGTTAGCACTGCATACTGGGTTATGGTGCCGAGGTAGCGCCTGCACCAGAATGTCGTCCTAAAATGGGGACGCTACGGGGAAACCAGCAGATGCAGATTTTCCCTGTTAGCGTCTCCATTTTAGCACACACTAGGGAATAAGGCACATAAAAGGAACACTCTACACATCCTGACTTTAATAAAGTACAAGTTGTAGGTACCTTGTATAATGTCTCATCCCAAATCGACGTCCTAAAACATGCGCAATCTAAAGGGCGAGACAGACGTCGTAAATCATCTTCACGTTCCTTAAAAATCTGTAAAACAACAAAAAAAAAAAACATTGGTTTTAGGGAATACTAAACACTGTATAAGAGGAAAAGTACTTAACACTTCTAAACATCGGTATAGATTAAATTTACTACCAGTCTTGAATTCCTCCTGTCAACTTTAATTTCCATGTATTTGTTGTGCATGATAAAGCCATATTGCCTCTATTATTTATAAAAATAAAAAAAATGAGATCTCTTCATAAAATACTTGAAGCTGGTAAATACCAAAATATGAATAGCAGTTTTGGCAAGTTCACAAAATTGTGTATTGGTGTAAAACAGGAGTGTGCAACCTTGGCCCTCCAGATGTTTGAAACTACATCTCCCATGATACCACAGTGCGCGTAAGATTGAGTCTCGAGAAATGTAGATCTAAAATATCTGGAGCTGGAATGCATCTTGTTACGGCTGTAATAACAAAGCTGAGTGGATACAGTCAGGCACTTTTCTACTCTAAAAGAGCAATAATAATAATAAGGTAAATACTAGTCAAACTGTTAATACTAATGCTGGATATCCACAAACGTAAGCAGATTCCTTATGAATACCCACATGCCGAGTATAGAGCCATTTTATCTGTTTTGATGCCCAAATCTACAGACAACACAAATTATACTATTTCTCAACCTGTTGCAGATATTTTGAGACACTCATAAATTCTCAAATATCTGGTAACCCAGCACACCATTTACCCCCAAAACAACGTGTATTAGAATTCTCCTACATTACTTCATTCTTATAGGCATACTGAAAATGATCGTTATGAACAACAGATTTAAAATAAATGATATACGCCAAAATTTAACAGAACAGAGACAAATGGCTACAATGTTCCAATATCCACAAATAAGATTATGTGCAGATTTATTTTCAGGAAGAGGAGCTGGTGTTGCCATTTTTTACTTATTGTTTCTCTTTAAGATGGGCTAGACTTCATGATCCACTACTCTCATGCCCTGCGCCAACTTACCAAATCCCGCTGATCCTCCTGCACAAGATCCATTTTATGCACAAGGCAAAACACTTTGGCATCAGGGGAGTTCTGGAGAATGGCTTCCAAACAGGACTGATAGTAGTGCATATCTTTCTCCAGCTCCCTGCTCTCCACATCGAACACATAGATCAAGACTTCCACGTTACGAAAAATGTTATCCCTCTGACTGGTGAAGTAGTTCTCCATGAATGTGTCCTGGCTGTAGAATGAATTAAGTGAAAAAGCTACAGTGAATACAACGAAGGAAACCAAAACGCTAAAACAAAATATTAGCAGTGATTTCTTTACATAGTTCTGAGTTATAGTGATAAAACATCTCCAGAAATCTGGCCAGAGAACTGGAAAATACAGGAAAAAGAAAAAACTTACCCACCACAATCCCATAGGTTTAGCACCAGATTCCCAAGAAAGCGAACATGTGAATGCTCAACATCAACTGCGAGAGAGAGATTACATTACTGGATATTGTAAAGGAAAGGCACAAGTTGTTTTAGATTATTTTACAACCACAACCCAAAGAATTTTCTTACTGGTTGCTCCCAGCCGACGGGTATCTCTGGCAATGTAGTTGGCAAAGATTATAGATCTCATACTGGTCTTTCCAGAGCCGCTTTTCCCCATTAACAGTACCTTTCAGGAAGAAAACAAAATATACTTTAACAAGAAGAAAAAACCCAAAACAAATCAGTTGTTACGACATAAGAAATTAAGTAGAATTCTCATTTTTTCCGTGGTAAATTCCTAGTCTTGTCTTTGATGTACATCTGTCATGTTAAAAATGAAAATGTCATTTACTAGCAAATGTTATTAAAAGGACACTACAACCAATAAATTAAATGTTATTTTATGTAGCTGATATCTTCCGTGTACTTTGTTTTTCTCATGTAGGTTTAGTTTAGAAAATATTTTACTCTGAGTCCCTGGGTGCATCCGTTTTGTGTCGTAAACTGCCTCCCGGTATCTTTACAGCACTTGCTCCTCACTGTGCGGTTTGGGCATAAAATGGAGTGAATAGGTCAGATCTCCAAATATCCGGCTCAAAAGGATTGCATTGTGTGGAATGTATGCTAAGGTCATCACCAGGGGGTAGATTATAAAATCAAGCTCCCTGTCATTTCTCACTCAGCTGCCATCTCTTATCTTGAGTAGCATAGACAGCGCAATAGACCCCCGTAGTGGTGTCTTGTCGGGTATATTAGAATGGAAAAATTAAAATGGATGCCTGTAGCCATCTTGTTTTAAATGGAAAGTCTTTCTTTTTCAATTTTCCCTGGTTTTAGAAATGGACAGAGATTTTTTTTTAAATCGTTCACGGCTAGGTGAAACCTTAAGAGTTTTTTTTTTTTTTTATAAATGCCAGACATGAGGGACATGAGACTTTAAAAAGTCTTTGAAGGAAAAGATATTTTTTTTTTGGGTATAGGAAAAATTTAAAATTTCTTTTTACAAATGTAGGATTATATTCACGAAATATATTCTTATGATCCATGTATATTTTATTATATTTACAGTAGAAAATAGATGCTCCAATAAATATTTGTAGAGTAGAACTGGTAAATAGTATAATTACTGAAGAATAGATTCTGTTGATTTTAACTAGAAAGGAATTTACTTAGAGATATTAATTTAATTCTTGACAGGAGAGACCCAAAGTCTAGGACTGAAGAGAGGATCTTCGTTAAGACAGATTGACCTTTGATCTGAGATACGAGATACGAGATTTTAAAATTAACATGTGAAATTAATTGGAAGTGCAACACTGCCCTCGAGGCATTGTAAATATTATATTTAATATAGGAGAATAATATTTAAATGAAAAGAGGTAGATTGTCAGTGACGTCAAATTGACAATAATTGGAGCTGTACTGTTCGTTGAAAATTCATTCAGACTTACACGACAATGCATTCAGATCATCCCAGGACACAACGCACTTGAGACCATCCCAAGACACGATAATGCATTCAAGATAAAACATATCACTTAGGACCACATCTCTAACTCATATGCATTGAATATCTACATTGAGAATTTTCACATATTCCAAAACAATATTATATAAAGAAAATTAAAAGGCTGTAACTCATTGAATCCAGATTGGAGGTAATGTATGAGAAAGCAAATTTAAGGAATTAATGTAATTATATATATCTGGAGTATTTCTTGCAACAGATAGACTGAGATATCTCAGAATACTGTTAAATCTAGAGTCTTCAAAATATTTCTATATCTGCAGAAACAGATATGAAGAAGAATCGGATATAAGGATTTATCCTAAAGTAATTGTTGCCAAGTGAATTACATATATATATATATATAAAATTTGGAAATTACTGTAATTGAAATTAATAAGGAATTATATAACTACAATATAAAAAGCAGAAGATTAGAAGCTTAATTCTCGATATTAGGGGAGGATTCACTAAATAAGTTTTTATTATTTCACATTCTAGAAATAGCTCATTTTTTTGTTGATCCACGCAGGGGCGGATCCAGAGACTAGTCTCGGGAGGGGCACTGACAGAAAATAAGGTGTTTTAGCAGAGAGTCCGACTCACGAGAATTTACAGAGGGCCCGGCTCACAGGAGCTTACAATCTAGAGGAGCAGAGGGCCCGGCTCACAGGAGTTTACAATCTAGAAAAGCAGAGGGCACCCAGGAGCTTACAATCTAGAGGAGCAGAGGGCACCCAGGAGTTTACAATCTAGAGGAGCAGAGGGCACCCAGGAGCTTACAATCTAGAGGAGCAGAGGGCACCCAGGAGTTTACAATCTAGAGGAGCAGAGGGCCCCCAGCTCACACATGGATTTGCCCCCAGCTCATGGATTTGCCCCAGCTCATGGATTTACCCCCAGCTCATGGATTTGCCCAGGTCATGGATTTGCCCCAGGTCATGGATTTGCCCAGCTCATGGATTTGCCCCCAGCTCATGGATTTGCCCAGCTCATGGATTTGCCCCAGCTCATGGATTTGCCCCCAGCTCATGGATTTGCCCAGCTCATGGATTTACCCCCAGCTCATGGATTTACCCCCAGCTCATGGATTTACCCCCAGCTCATGGATTTACCCCCAGCTCATGGATTTGCCCCCAGCTCATGGATTTGCCCCCCAGCTCATGGATTTGCCCCCCAGCTCATGGATTTGCCCCCAGCTCATGGATTTGCCCCCCAGCTCATGGATTTGCCCCCCAGCTCATGGATTTACCCCCAGCTCATGGATTTGCCCCCCAGCTCATGGATTTGCCCCAGCTCATGGATTTGCCCCCAGCTCATGGATTTGCCCCCTGCCATGGATTTGCCCCCTGCTCATGGATTTGCCCCCTGCTCATGGATTTACCCCCAGCTCATGGATTTACCCCCAGCTCATGGATTTACCCCCAGCTCATGGATTTGCCCCCAGCTCATGGATTTGCCCAGCTCATGGATTTGCCCCCTGCTCATGGATTTGCCCAGCTCATGGATTTACCCCCAGCTCATGGATTTACCCCGCTCATGGATTTGCCCAGGTCATGGATTTGCCCCAGGTCATGGATTTGCCCAGCTCATGGATTTACCCCCAGCTCATGGATTTGCCCAGCTCATGGATTTACCCCCAGGTCATGGATTTGCCCCCTGCTCATGGATTTGCCCAGCTCATGGATTTACCCCCAGCTCATGGATTTGCCCCCAGCTCATGGATTTGCCCAGGTCATGGATTTGCCCAGCTCATGGATTTGCCCCAGCTCTCACCTGGATATTGCTCCAGGCCTCCAGCTCCGGTGTTCAGGGGACCCAGATGCCGCCGGGCAGCGCAGGAGCGCCTGCCTGGTCCTGAAGAGTGCGTCCTTGTAAAGGGGAGGCGGCTGCGTGCGTGCGCAGGTCACGCGTCCGGCCAGTCAGGTGGTACAGAGACTCAGTACCACCTGATTAGCCGGACCACGTGACCGGCTGCGCCTGCACGCAGCCGCATCCCCTTTACAGGGACGCACTCTTCAGGACCGGGCAGCGCTCCTGCGCTGCCCGGCGGCATCTGGGTCCCCGGCTCAAATCTCGGGGGGGGGCAATTGCCCCGTTGCCCCCCCCCTGGATCCGCCCCTGGATCCACGTAGTATAGAGAGATACATAGATCTCTACAAGATCTAGCTTATTAACATGTGTTTCACAGCAAACCAATGTTTAAGTGTTTTCGTTAAGCAGAAATGTTATTAACCATTTGTGTATAGTTAGTTACTAACTGATAAATTAAATCATATATGCAGTTACTAACAGGAGATACATATATTGAAAACTAGTGTCTATGTGCTGATGGATTTTGTAGTCGTTTATAAATCTCTGTTTATGATATGAGTTTTGAAACTTTTTTGTATACGTAATAAATATATATATATTTTATCGTTATTGATTTGTCTGTGTTTTGCTTTGAAGAATACACTAAAGAATTTAGGAGAATTTCTAGGAAATCTAAACGATTGATATTTGTGTCTCGTATAAGTTTCTTATTGAATATAAATCTCGACATGTTGTAAGCACGTGCAGAGATAATAATCCGTACAGTCTAAACATTCACTCCTCCGTCCCATTGCCATTTTCCTATTGTAGAAGCTAAACCATAGCTGCAAGGTGAAATTGACCACAAGATTTTGGGTTAACGTATTGTGGGAAAAATCCACAAAATAGAAACCGGAGATAAAACCTAACTTTATTTTTCCTTTTTACATATATATATATATATATATATATAAAAACAAAACACAATAGAATGTGTTTTATAAGGTGTTTTTTTTGTACTGAACATTTAATTTCAACTTATGTTAGTGGCAGTGTCCCTTTAAAGGTCAAGATAATGGATGAAACAAAGAATGCACGTTTGCAGCTCTAAGCCCACCTGACTTGCCTTCTGCAAATATAGGTCCATGCGACAGACGTTTAATGGAGTGTGTAGCAGCCACATTTCCACTGAAATCCTTGTGTATGCAGTTTGATGCTGGGTTCACACCTGAGCATATTTCATACGCTCGTTTTTTCCCGGCGTTTGAACCCAGCATTCATACGCTTGTTTTCGATAACGAAAACACGCAAACGCCGATAACAGCACGTTCATGTCCATGTCTATGAAAGCGCTGTAATATGCCCAAAAGAAGCTCCTGTACTTCTTGGGGCATAGGGAGTTTTACAGTGCGTTCCTACGCGCTGTAAAACGCCCAGGTGTGAATGGGCCCTGATAGTTTAACGCCTTGCACTGACAGTTTTGTTATAATTGAAGAAATTTTTTTCTTAACACTTCAATATTCAATTTGGAACTAGATAGACCATACCTGAGGAAGACCATACCTGAGCAAGAGCAAAATTGGAAAAAAATAGAGGCATTTTATTTTGGCATTTAGTGAAAAGGACACTTACCCTAATGCTGGGCAAAATCAAGGAATTTTACCTTTAGCACCCAAATTTACACATTATGCTACAAAGACAAAATTGCTGAGATCCTAAAAATTATATATTGGCTTGTATGATTGATATAAATCAGTGAACATGAACCTGAATCATTGCACCAGTCATGCCGCTAGCATAGGTATACCGTACATACACATCAATGTGGAATACATTTGCTGTGTACAAATAATTATAAATGTATGAATAGAAGTAGTTAGCATGGCAGAAAAGATTACTATGGAGCGCACAGAAAAAGAATGTAGCATTAGAATATAACCACATACAGCATTTGGGGACAGGATATTTGTATATGAAAAGGTAGCAAGTCATCCATCGCCAGTACCATCAATGGTGAAAGAGGTAGCTGTTCGATAAGTAATTCTTTTGATCTACATTTGTAACAATCATTAATACACTGCAACAACAAGTCAAATGACCACTAGCACCTATTTCCACTAAGGGAAATTTAAGCAGTTATTGTGGCAGTAGTCTACAAACACACACAGAGACATTTCCACCTGGAATACTGCTATATAGTCTTTTAAAAGATTGGTCAAAGACTCAAACAGCCAACTTGTAATACTGCTCAATAATCTTGTTAAAGGCTAAAAGGTGACAGTCACAGCTTTGCATTGAAAAGCATTTGACTGGCTGATTGCAAATGCCAATATAGTCACCAGCTGAACAACTGGCCACTTCTTATGGGTGGGTGTCTGGGACCAAAAAGAGCTGGCAGCGGCCCACAGTGTGAGGTGTAAGGGGTGCGATGTTTCTCCAAAAAAAATATGAGTACAAAAAAACTGAAGTTATCAGGAGTCAATTACACATAACCAACACCAGCAACTTTATTATTAAGTTCATGTACAAATTAAAGTTGTGAATTTGTTGGAAAATTGAATAAGCAAATATAGGGCTCTATTCCAAGGTTGGTGATAAGTTCTCGAGATGCTATATACGCAACCATGAGATGTTATCTCAACACCTGGAATTGCTATTCCATTCTTGGCGCAAGCTAGGCTTGAGCCTCAAGTGTAGCACTTCCTTACTGTAAAATAATGTCTCCTATACCTTGTAGGGGGGGGGGGGGGTGTTCATTTTGCACCTTGGAATGAAAGTGAAAGCTAAAAATTTTACCAAACATGATATAAATTGTTGACATGACAAGCATATTGTCCTTCAAAACATTTTCATGCACTGCAGAAACTAAGGTTTACAAATAGTACACAATAACATCCAAGCTTTAAAAAGGCAAAATACCCTGTGAGCATCTGTTAAAATAATAATTTGCTTCAGGTAAAAGATCACAAGCGAATACTCTCCACCTGGTAGAAGTAATATACTTTACCTTTTTCTTCATGGCTGAGCTTGGCATTACACACACACACACATACAAAATATGCTGTAGGGAAAAACAAAAAAAAGTACAGATGAGACATTGTCCAAATGTAATATACTGAATTAAATTCATTCTTATTTCCCATCTTTTTTATATAATACATTTTATTGGAGAGGAATTTGGAGAACTACAACAATTAAAAAGGGACAGAGACCCAGGAAAGATCTGAGATAAAGTAAAAAAAAAAAGGAGGTCCAAGTAACAATTTGTTGAACAGTGTTTTGTTATGCTTAAATGTTAAATGCAGTTACAAATTTTGATAAGATCAACGTGAGATAGGTTGGGTGGGCAGGTGAAGCACAAGTGACGAGGAATCTCCCATTCGTAGCTAGACTGTAGTGTAGAAGTGTTTCACGGATATGGTGGGATAGTGAGTGTAGGAAGTTAAAGACATATAGGTTCTAAAGTTGGGAACGAGACAGTAATGAAGGAGTGACAGGGGTGGGGGTAAACATTGGTGAGGTCTCAGGGAGGTTCGAATGGAAGCTTTTGAGATTTCAGTAAACTGTGATACCACCTCTGTGTGTCAGATGCTGAGTGAAAGAGATCTTTGGTTCCCAATTTACCAGAATTATCTTGCGTTTAATCTACCGCTCCACATGCAAATTTGCTATTATGGTTAGATAAAATGTATTGTTTTTATGAATAATAAATTTTCAATATTTTCATATTCATAACACTAAAAAAAAAAAAAAATCTTTCAGTGTGTGATATGACTAGAAGCAACACTACTGCTGCAAAACTGTGATGGAAGGGTGTTCTTGTTTCACTTCACCTCTGCTTTCCAATCACTTCATGGCTACACGTAGTTGAAGAAAGACTATGGCCAGAAACCCAAACACACACACTAGGCTGAAGTTAGTTTCTTATTCGGCCAGTTACTTATTCGTGGAAGTTGGTTTCTGATTCGGTTGAATTCCAAGTATGTAAAGTTTCAATAAAAACCTGATTTTAGATGGTAAATTGCCATTGTGCCAATGATTTTAACATGGATTTATATAGAGGTGGATGCCCTCTACCAAACAATGTCAAATTTAGCCTGGCCCAACTGCAATTTGGGCAGAAAAAACAGTGCCAACTGTGCCAAGGGTGTTGATTTTTACTATTTTGAATAAGTAACTGATGTTTTCAAAGGGTTAATTGCCATTGGGCCACTGAATTCAACATGGATTTATATAGAGGAGGATGCCCTCTATCAAACACAATTGTCTTCAGCCTGGCCCAATGGCAAGTTTGCCACGAAAACAGTGCCAACTGTGCCAAGGTGTTGATTTTTACTGTTTTGAATAAGTAACTGATGTTTTTAAATGGTTAATTGCCATTGGGCCACTGAATTCAACATGGATTTATATAGAGGTGGATGCCCTCTATCAAACACAATTGTCTTCAGCCTGGCCCAATGGCAAGTTTGCCACGAAAACAGTGCCAACTGTGCCAAGGTGTTGATTTTTACTGTTTTGAATAAGTAACTGATGTTTTTAAAGGGTTAATTGCCATTGGGCCACTGAATTCAACATGGATTTATATAGAGGTGGATGCCCTCTATTAAAATCAGTGGCACAATGGGTGGTGTGGTTTGGCCGAGCTCTGAGATGGCTGCCTGATCTCTGAGCTTCTGCGCAGGTGGCGCTTCCACAACTGACAGTAGCCTCCACTGATCAGCCCTGGACTTCATTGTAGCCTGTGGGGTTTAGCTTCCATGCCCAGGAGGAAGTTGAACCCCAAATCGAGCCAAGCTGAAATTGCCCAGTATTTTCCCCTGCTGTCGGCGGTGGTGCTTTCAGAAGCTGTCAGGATGGCGTCGTCGTGAGTCCTTCTGTCGCGAAAGGTGAGCCTTGTACTCGATGTGACAAGAAAGCTCTTGCTCACTATGAAGGATGACCTTCAGACTGACCTCAGGGCGGGCCTGGAGAGGCTACGGACGGACATTGGCGCACTGGGGACCCGCATAGCCAAACTCGAGCATTAAGTGGAGACTGATCACGCCGAGACGCAGGCTATATTACGAGAGGTCTGCGACAACTACGTGTTGCTTCAGGAGGAAGTAGAATACCTGGACAGCAGGTCCCGTCGCTCCAACCATTGTATCGGAGATGTCCCGGAGACAAGTTTTTCCGCACCCTGTTGTTCATGCCGCTCCGGAGGTGGACTTGCGCCTAAATAGGATTCATAGAGCCCTGCGCCCACGCTTGGGTCCCAACGAACCCCCGTGGGACGTGGTGCTCAAGTGCTGGTATTACTCCACCAAGGATGCCCTGCTGCTTGCAGCCTGTTATGGCGCCTCCTTGATTGAGGGGGTTGCCTAGAATCTCTTCAACGATGTGGCTTCTTTTACGCTTCCGAAGAGAAGAGCCCAATGGCCTCTTACAGAGCTTCTTCCGCACAAGGAAGTCCGCTACCCTGGAGGTTTCCATTTTGCCCCATGATGGGGCCTTCATATCCCTGCGCTCACCGGCCGATTACACTTGACTGTTGGAGGCATTGGGGATCCCCATGCCAGCAGATCTATTCGTGCTCCTGGACAGAGGCCGTGGAACGGAGGTACCGGCCATACCACAACACCAGGCCTGGGTTAACACCTGTCATCCCCACCATTGAAGCTCCTTGTAGCTCCCTCCGCTCCTCCAGTTTTGTGCTCCCTCATTTGCCGGGCCCTCGTCTTCCCATTCTGCCGTGCTCTCCCTGGTCCCGTACCCCTCAACCTTGCATTCCTCCATGATTTTTGATTCGGACGTTTTCTTGGGTCGGCTGACCCTCCTATTGCTCTGGTTTGTTGTGATGGTACAGGCTGCAGGGTCCCACCACATTTAAAAACTTTTTGCCTTTGTTTTGCCCTGCACCTTTTTTGCCCCATTGGGCCCCTTATTTTACATCCTGTTTTCACATGCCCCATGTGTGTTTCTGTTCCTCAATATTCATCTTGTTTGGAAACTGTTTTTCCTGCCCACTGCTTACGTGCATCAAGCCGCCACCTGCTGCAACACGACTTTGGCCTTCGAACCATCTCCAGACTGGACAAGGGGCGACATTCCACAAACTGGGCAATGGCTAAGGCTGTGGTGGCCATTATATTCAGGGACTGGGGAATGGCTGGAGGCAGTGGTGCTCCGGGATGTCTGAGGGTGGGCAGGAGGGTGAACAATAGGGACAGCTCCATATAAGTATGACCTGTGTTTTGCACAAGAAACAGATTCTGTTTGCAATTCAACCTAAAATGTGTCTTGCCTCGTTCTTGGGGCAAAACCTGCAGCTATAAGACACACTCTGCCCAGTAGTTGTATGTGCTACTATTGGGCCCTGACGCCGTGTATCCGGCAGCCGGGGTACTCCGTGATCGTCACATTTGTGCACTTTCTCATGGACCCTAGCCCCAGGCCTTACTGATGCCGGAGTGGCGGGGGTGAAGGGTGCACGGTGAGGATGAGCCTTTATGGGAGTGGACGCTCTTTCTTTTTGTATTATTCACATGACTATTGCATGGATCGCACTATATATATATATAGCGGTTTCAGTATGGATGACATGGGATGGGGGCTTGTATTACTTTTCTGTCTGTGGGGATACTGTTATGTTCTGCTATAAGATTTTGGGTCTATGGATGTCTGCCTCGATTGGGACGGGGGGTTACAGTTTTTTCTTTTTAATCCACATGGACATTGAGTCACGTCCAGTGGTCCTGGGGGTGCCCATGCCTCGTCTGGCGTCCCAGGTGGTACCCGGCAGCGCTGTGTTCGCTTTTCGCTGGCTGGGTGCCTATTGATATACCGGCTCGCGGCGGTCACATGGGTGGCCAGGAGGCGCCTGTTAACCCTTTCTGGCTGTTGTACCCTGCAGATAGTAAGCTTTACCAACCATTCAAGGATCGGAGGGGTTTATAGGGTTCTGTATACAGGGACCAGCATCGTAGTTCTAGGGGGATCCGTGACACATTGTATAGTTCAGACTGTCAATAGTGGTTTACGTGTTGATATGGACGGGATGGGAGGGGGGTTTAGTATAAGAGAACTCCCATAGGGTCACCCCACACTTGGAATGGGAGGGGGAATGTGTTCTTTATGCTAGTATGTGGGGTCACTGTTCTGTATTGCTATACTGAGGGTCGGGGGGGGGGTTTGCTTCCATTCTCTGTACGGAGGTGCCAAGGACACAGCTGGATTTAGGGTTTTTCTTTCCTCATGGGGGGGTCGGGAAGGGGTGGGATTTTTTTTTTTCCGGGAGCTTCTCGCTTTTGGAGAGGTGGGGGTGGAGGGGACGCATATATATGAGAACTGCTTGTGATTTGCTCCAAGGGGGTTCAATGTCTCCTCAGCTCACGGTGGACGTGCAGTGTTGAGCCTCAGCCTTGTTGCCAAAAAGGATCTTGGTTTCTGTGCCAATCTGACTATTGGGCCAGGCAAAAGACAACTGTTTTTAACGAAGGGCATCCAACTCTATATAATTCTATGTTGAAATCAGTGGCCCAACCGCATTTAACCCTTTAAAAACATCAGTTACCTATTCAAATTGATGGAAATCAGTGCCCATAGCACAGATGGCACTGTTTCTGTGCCAAACTAACCATTGGGCCAGGCTATCGACAACTGTTTTTAATAGAGGGCATCCAACTCTCTATAGATCCATGGTGAAATCAGTGGCCCAATGACATTTAACCCTTTAAAAACTAGGGATGCACGATACCACTTTTTTAAGACCGAGTACGAGTACCAATACTTTTTTTCAAGTACTCACCGATACCGAGTACCGATACTTTTATTTTATGTCATGTGAACGCTTTCCAATAAGAACAGACCTCATATAAAAATGCATCCAGCTCTCATTGATTATGCCCCAGCTCACATAGATATGCCCCCAGCTCTCATGGATATGCCCCAGCTCACATGGATATGCCCCAGTTCATGGATATGCCCCAGTTCATGGATATGCCCCAGCTCTCATGGATATGCCCCCCAGCTCTCATGGATATGCCCCCCCAGCTCTCATGGATATGCCCCCCCAGCTCTCATGGATATGCCCCCCAGCTCTCATGGATATGCCCCCAGCTCATGGATACGCCCCAGTTCATGGATATGCCCCAGCTCTCATGGATATGCCCCTCAGCTCATGGATATGCCCCCCAGCTCATGGATATGCCCCCCCAGCTCATGGATATGCCCCCCCAGCTCATGGATATGCCCTCCAGCTCAGTGTGTGTATGTGTATATATTACAGCAGGGGTGTGGGAATTATATCGCCCGACGCCCGTTATATGAAGATCCGGGCGCTGGACAAGTAAATATTTTTGAGATGCAGTCCGGCAGGCAAGAAGCCCGCCGGACTGCTCCCAGCACACGAGCGCCATCGGGAAACAAAGCGCGATCATCCATAAGAGGATCGCACTTTGTACACTGATCGCAGAGAGTTGAAGGAACGCCCACTCTCATGGACGTTCCTTCCTCTCTCTCACGGAGCGGCGTGATGAGGGGAGGGGCCGGAGCTACGGTGCTTGCACACAAGCTTTCGATCCACACTCCCCATCCTGCACCACTTCTATACCCGCCGAGAAGCATGAATATGGAACGGGGTGTCTGGTAGGACGTTTGGAGGGGCGGGTTGCAGAGGCTGCCTGATACAAAACAGACCCTGTGTCCAGGTGAGCAGCTCTGCCACGCAATATGCCAAGCAGCCCTTTCCCTCGCTCTGTGAGCGTTTATTGTCAGGAGGGTGGAGCGGGATCTCCTGGGGTATAGTAAACAGAAAGCGGCGCTGGCACAGGGATAAAAGCGAGCAGCTCGGAGGCCGTGGAAATGCCTTACCCAAAGAGGATCTGAGTTAACCCTTGCCACTGTGCCCTTTAAATGCCCAAATCACTAGGTCAAACGAGGTTCAGTATTTTCCTGGCACACAAGGCTGGCCACGAGGCAGCGGGCACTCAGCATGGAAATACCCCGTCTAGATTATAGGAGAGAGGGGAAAAAAAAAACATGTCCACGTTCACTGTATGGCATGTCCACATTCACTGTATGGCATGTCCACATTCACTGTATGGCATGTCCACATTCACTGTGGGCATTATCTGGTCTGAGGTCTATATCTGTGAGCATTATAAATTATGTGCACGCTGTTAAGAAAAATAATTTCAACAAAATAGTGTTTAGAGGTCTTTATTCTTATCAGGACAAGTAGATCGTCCTACCACTTAGTAGATATTTTTAAAATTTACACACACACACACACACACACACACACACACTCTATCGGCATTCGGACAGGCACCTGGAGCTCTCCGTTCATACTTACCATCCTGAGAGACACCGGTAAAGTTTCCGCGTGTGCGCTTAGTTGGAAGGCCCCCAGGAGCGATCACCCACGTGAAACTTTACCGGCGTCGCTCAGGATGGTAAGTATGAACGGAGAGCTCCAGGTGCCTGTCCGAATGTCGATAGGACGGCTGTCCGAATGCTCTATCGACATTCGGACAGGCACCTGGAGCTTCTCTCTGGGTTCATACTTACCTTCCTGAGCAACGCCGACAAGGTCTTTGCGCGTGCGCTCGTTGGAAGGCCCCAGCAGCGATCACGTGGGAGTCCCTGGTGATTGCGGCTGGGGGCCTTCCAACGAGCGCACGTGCGGAAGCTTTACCGGCGTCACTCAGGAAGGTAAGTATGATCGCGGAGAGCAGCTGCAGGGCCTGTCCGAATGCCGATAGAGCATTCAGACAGCCGCCCCAGCCCCTCGGATGCCGGCTCAATGCTGGCTTCCGGTATCGGGGGAAATATTGGGGCACTGCACGAGTACCATGTACTCCGGCAGTACCCGGTATCGGCACTGATACCGATACTAGTATCGGTGCAACCCCATTAAAAACATCAGTTACTCATTCAAAACAGTAAAAATAAGCACCCATGGCATAGTTGGCACTGTTTTCGTGGCAAACTTGCCATTGGGCCAGGCTGAAGACAATTGTGTTTGATAGATTTATATAGAGGTGGATGCCCTCTATCAAACACCATTGTCTTCAGCCTGGCCCAAAGGCAGGTTTTCCACGAAAACAGTGCCAACTGTGCCAAGGGTGTTGATTTTTACTATTTTGAATAAGTAACTGATGATTTCAAAGGGTTAATTGCCAATGGGCCACTGAATCCAACATGGATTTATATAGAGGTGGATGCCCTCTATGTTGAATTCAGTGGCCCAATGGCAATTAACCCTTTGAAAACATCTTTTATTCGAAATAGTAAAAATCAACACCTTGGCACAGTTGGCACTGTTTTCGTGGCAAACTTGCCATTGGGCCAGGCTGAAGACAATTGTGTTTGATAGAGGGCATCCACCTCTATATAAATCCATGTTGAATTCAGTGGCCCAATGGCAATTAACCCTTTAAAAACATCAGTTACTTATTCAAAATAGTAAAAATCAACACCTTGGCACAGTTGGCACTGTTTATGTGGCAAACTTGCCATTGGGCCAGGCTGAAGACAATTGTGTTTGATAGAGGGCATCCTCCTCTATAGAAATCCATGTTGAATTCAGTGGCCCAATGGCAATTAACCCTTTGAAAACATCTTTTATTCGAAATAGTAAAAATCAACACCCTTGGCACAGTTGGCACTGTTTGTGGCAAACTTGCCATTGGGCCAGGCTGAAGACAATTGTGTTCGATAGAGGGCATCCTCCTCTATATAAATCCATGTTGAATTCAGTGGCCCAATGGCAATTAACCCTTTGAAAACATCAGTTACTTATTCAAAACAGTAAAAATCAACACCTTGGCACAGTTGGCACTGTTTATGTGGCAAACTTGCCATTGGGCCAGGCTGAAGACAATTGTGTTTGATAGAGGGCATCCTCCTCTATATAAATCCATGTTGAATTCAGTGGCCCAATGGCAATTAACCCTTTGAAATCATCAGTTACTTATTCAAAATAGTAAAAATCAACACCCTTGGCACAGTTGGCACTGTTTTCGTGGAAAACCTGCCTTTGGGCCAGGCTGAAGACAATGGTGTTTGATAGAGGGCATCCACCTCTATATAAATCTATCAAACACCATTGTCTTCAGCCTGGCCCAAGGCAGGTTTTCCACGAAAACAGTGCCAACTGTGCAAGGGTGTTGATTTTTACTATTTTGAATAAGTAACTGATGATTTCAAAGGGTTAATTGCCAATGGGCCACTGAATCCAACATGGATTTATATAGAGGTGGATGCCCTCTATGTTGAATTCAGTGGCCCAATGGCAATTAACCCTTTGAAAACATCAGTTACTTATTCAAAACAGTAAAAATCAACACCTTGGCACAGTTGGCACTGTTTTCGTGGCAAACTTGCCATTGGCCAGGCTGAAGACAATGTGTTTGATAGAGGGCATCCACCTCTATATAAATCCATGTTGAATTCAGTGGCCCAATGGCAATTAACCCTTTAAAAACATCAGTTACTTATTCAAAATAGTAAAAATCAACACCCTTGGCACAGTTGGCACTGATTTTTCTGCCCAAATTGCAGTTGGGCCAGGCTAAATTTGACATTGTTTGGTAGAGGGCATCCACCTCTATATAAATCCATGTTAAAATCATTGGCACAATGGCAATTTACCATCTAAAATCAGGTTTTTATTGAAACTTTACATACTTAGAATTCAACCGAATCAGAAACCAACTTCCACGAATAAGTAACTGGCCAAATAAGAAACTAACTTCAGCCTCGTAACACACACTAGGTAACACTATCTATATGGCTAAACGTGGGTGCCAACTGAAGCAAAAGGGGTTATTCATAAAATTGCCATTATTTCCTGTTAAAATCACCAAACGCTGCTACTAGACCAATATAATTTTTTCAGGGCAGATACATATTCTGATTATCAGTCGCCTTTCTGGCCGATATCTGGTGCCCATATTCTGTAAATTTAAAGTTGTGAAAAAATACAAAGACAAATCTGACATTATGCCATTAACTGAATGGGTTTAATAAAATTGAAAATAGTGCACCATGTCGATTTAATTTAGTCAATTTAATAATAAAAACAAATGGTTTAAACTTTTATTTTTTTACAAACAACATGGCTGTGTCTAGACTCTGGCTTTTGCAATGAACCCTCATATGACCATGTACGTAAGTGGTTACCAACCTTGGCCCTCCAGGTGTTTTGGAAATACATCTGCCATGATGTTCAGCTACTCATTAGGTTCTTAGAGCTTCATGGGAAGTGTAGTTCAAAAAGATCTAGAGGTCAAGGTTGCTGAAACCTGCTGTAGGGTATACGTACCAGAAATATACTCTCCAATAAAATACTATTTTTACCTGTAAGGATGGGGTTTCATGACTTGAGGTTTAAATGAATACTTTATTAACACAACACCTTTTGTCCTGAAATAATCGGGCTGATGTTACTGACAGCATCTGCCCAATAAATTTTTTTTTTTTTTTAATTCTAGGAGATTCTCCTCACATTTTCTCCCTTGGCCCGCACAGCTCCTCCTTGGCAGCTCAGGGACTCCTAAATCCGGAGGTCCCTGCAGTTTTGCTGCGTAATTTTTGCGTCTACGCAATTTATGTAGCAGATTATCCAGAAACTGTACTTTACTTCTGCAAGTTCTGTAGCACCCACGCTGAACTGATCCATCAGCTGCCTCTAAAATCACTCGCTGTGGCAGGTAGTCTCAGAAAGGGTGACGGCCGCACACTCTCCTTGTGGACATCACTACAGACTGGCAACAGGGGAAAAAAAAATAACTAAAATCCTGGCTGCAGGTCAAACTGGGTGAAGGAGAAGACTTCTCCACCCAGGGATAACAACAGCAAAGGGCAGGGGAAGGTTAGGAGCTCTACACATTGTGACCACCTTAAAAAGATAAAGTGGTCGGGGTGAGTAGTGTGTTAAATTCGCTTTTGATTCGGGTATAGTGGCATCCCTTGGACGGTTACACAGACCACTGGCTGTCTGAGACACAAAGGCAGCAGAGTTTGGATTTTTAAATACTTCCCAGGAGGGATTACATTTAATTCCATGGGTTTTCAAGCCCTCAAATCTCAATCATATCATGCAGTTTTAGGGGGATGTTTGTTTCTCACCCGGTGATACTGGCCCCATTATATGCTGAAGCGGCCTTGGCCTGTAATCCTACACAAACACTAGCAATGTCTGGGTAACCATACAATAGGGATATAGCAGAGAGAACGACAGAATACCAACCCCTCCCTCACCGCAGGTTTAAATCCCAGGTAAACAGGCGCTTTAGCTCTCAAACAAAGATCAGTCCATGAACGAACACACTGCGGGTCTCAGAGCCCTGGAGCCTCACGTACAGTCTCTCCTCTTACACATTAGCCGAGTTTTCCAAAACACTCACGCATCTAGTTCAAATATAAAAGCTTTAAATTGCCCAGATCACCATAGCGCGACTTACTTATTTCCAGGACCCGGATGTTCTCCTCATCACATGATCTATCACATGCAAACACAGGACGTTAGGTGGTGACGCAACACGCAAGGGCACGCTAGCACTTTCGTCGCATGTGTATCACGTCATCGAGCGCCAGTCAAAGTGAAGGCGGGGGGGGGGGGGGGGGTGGAGTTAGCAACAGAAGCCAATAGGTTGTAGGTCTTTGCAGCCAAGCGAGGATCTTTAATGCCTGAGCAATAGGGGAGTGCTGACTTTATATTTTATGGTAACAGGTTCAAGTGTAAAAAGTCATTGGCCCCCGAAACATCGTGCGGCAACAGTCAATGTGTGAGCGGCTCCATGCAAAAGTGCTCGTTAACGTAGAATGATACGTCGTTCCCGCCGCACGAGTAATGTAAGTAGGGGTGTTTCCGCACCGTGTGACGCACTGAAGAGGGCTGATTGCTCGTACAGAGGTATGGCCTCCCATATGGTCTAGCGGTTAGGATTCCTGGTTTTCACCCAGGCGGCCCGGGTTCGACTCCCGGTATGGGAAGTTACACTTTTAGTTTTAATTAAAACAACGGTTTAATCATTAGTTTATTCCCACTTTTAAATATGATCACAAACGTTATTATTACAAGCTGAAGTGGTGTAACAATTTATCACAACGGTAGCGGTTTCATCCCTCCCTTCCCCCCCCCGAAATCTCAGCCATTTCACTCCATGGACTCATTGAGGGGACGTACTAAACAGAATATTGGGATGATTGATTGCAATACTCAGCTCTATCAATAGGTGTCAGTATACAGAATACACACAGCTGCTAATGACCCAATAAATGTTATTTTCTGCAATTCTTGATAATAAGTTGCAAAGGTTTATTGCAAATGTTTAACTCGTCACGTACTGATACACAAACAGCTCCTCATAAGAAACCTTGCGATTCCACCCATAATCCACATGTAATAAAATAATTATTATTTATTTATTTACAAAGTACTATTTTACCAGGAAGGATACATTGAGATTTCTCTCGTTTTCAAGTATGTCCTGGGTTCAAGAACATTGAAGTGTTACAGTTACAGAAATACAAAGTAATACAATGCAAGATATTAAAAAAAAAAAAAAACAACACAAATATACAGATTAACAGAAAATGAATATATAGGAAATATAGTCACCAGGTTACATGTTTACAGGTGCATTCTGTATTGAGGTATGTTAGTAAGGAGCTCGAGTGACTTAAGACTGGGGGAAGATTTGATGGTGTCTGTTGTGTATTGATTATGCTTATACTTCCTGTTTCCTGTTCTGACCTCTGACCTGGAGGCAGTTCTATGATCCAACATGATTCCTCACACAAGCAGCTTGCAGTGTCTTCATTTCTATACATGAAACATGGTGTCAGAAGTAACTAAAATCAGGACTGAGCCTCTTGTCTGGAGCACAGCAGCTTTGGGAAACTACACAGGTTTGTGAACTGTGGACTAAGACTGTTCCTTGTGGATTTTTTTTCTTTTTTCTATTTGAGAGCTCAGAGGCTTCCTGGCAATATGGCTGCAATGAATTGCATACCTCCCCCAGAGGAGATGAGAATGAGTGGAGATTGGAGCAGCAACTGGGAATCTTTCAGAGCTGAATTTGAAGATTATTCCCTGGCTACAGGATTGAATGAGAAATCTGCAGCAGTGCAGGCAGCAACTCTGAGGAGAGTGATGGGCAGTGAATGCAGGCATGTGTATAAACACAATGTGAACCTCACAGCGGAGCAGCAAGAAAATGTAACAGCAATTCTACAAGCACTGGAAGCTTATTTCAAACCTGCTAAAAACATAATTTACGAAAGGTATGTGTTTGGGTGCTGCAAACAAGAAGAGGGAGAATCTTTTGACAACTTTGTTACACGCCTGAGAGAAAAGGCAGCAACTTGTGAATATGGAGCTCTCAAAGATGAATTAATAAGAGACAAAATTGTTTTGGGCATAGCTAGTGAGAGCGCACGCAGGCGCCTCCTTAGAGAACATGACTTAACTCTAAACATAGCCATTGAAACGTGCCGTACAGCAGAGCTCACTGACAGACGTCTGAAAGTCATGGAACAGGACAGACAGAGGACCGACAGCATAAACATTGCAATGCAGCGTAATAACATAAGCAAACCGCAGCAACGCCGCCTGATTAGCGCAAACGCTGCCAACCTTACAGCATGCAAATACTGTGGGACTGTGCATCAAAGAATTAAAGAGCAGTGTCCAGCTTATGGGAAGTCTTGTAGGTCTTGTGGAAGAACAACCATTTTGCTAATGTTTGTCTGTCAAGTAGACGACAGCCATCGATTGGAAAATTACACACCGTGGAGAACGCATCTACATATGAGGAAGAGACAGTCTCCGCTGAAGTTCTATACAGCAGTGAAGTGATCGGCGCTGTGCAATCCAGAGGAAAGAAATGGTTCGTCACTTTACGTTTAAATAATAGACCCCAATCCTGTTAGCTCGATTCAGGAGCAACGTGTGAGGATGCTGTTTGGCATTGGCTTCCTAAGCATGATAATGCAGTGCAGGACATCAAACGTTTGGTCACAGATACACCTGTCCTGAAGTACTATGACGTTACTACTCCTGTAACTATTCAAAGTGATGCAAGCAAAACTGGACTTGGGTGTTGCCTATTGCAAGCTGGCCAGCCTATCGCTTTTGCTTCAAGAGCACTGACTCTTACTGAACAAAACTACGCTCAAATAGAAAAGGAATGTCTGAGTATAGTGTTTGCCTGCCAGCGCTTTCACCACTACCTCTATGGTCGCGACGAGATCACGGCGGAAACTGACCATAAGCCTTTGATTTCTATTTTCAAGAAACCTCTTTTGTGTGCGCCCAAACGCCTACAGAGCATGTTGCTCACACTACAAAACTATTGCCTAAATGTTGTCTACAAGCCTGGCCCGGAAATGTATATTAGTGACACTCTTAGCAGAGCTACAGCAGCTGGAGGTGCACCCGACTATGCACAACACACAGTTTGCAATGTTCAACAGGACCTGGATGTCCTGTCACAGATTAATCATTCAGACTATTTGAACGTCACGGACCAACGATTGCTTCAGATAAAACAGCACACTGAAACCGATGAGAGTTTGCAAGCTCTTAAATATGTTGTTCTGGATGGTTGGCCTGATTCCAAGGAGGAGGTGCCATTAACTGCAAGAGAATATTGGACCTTCAGAGATGAAATCGGAATTCAGGATGGCATACTATACAAGGGGCCGAGGGTCATCATTCCTAAATCTTTAAGATCAGAGATGCTGACACGTATTCATGCCAGTCACATTGGTGGAGAAGCATGCTATAGGCAAGCACGAGATACCCTATACTGGCCCAACATGCAGAATGAGATTAAAGACTTTGTTAGCCATTGCTCGGCATGCAATGAATATGCACAGGCACAACAGAAAGAACCCATGATGTCGCATGTGCTGCCCACCCGGCCGTGGCAAATTGTAAGCATGGATTTATTGAATTATGCTGGGCAAGATTTTCTGCTAATTGTTGATCACTATTCTGACTTTTGGGAGATTGAGCTACTTCCTGACCTGTCTGCTGATACTACAATCAGGCGTTGCAAAGTACAGTTTGCACGTTATGGCCAGCCGGATAGAGTTATCTCAGATAACGGACCTCAATTCGCATGTGAGCAATTCAGACGGTTCTCTGCAGATTGGGGATTTGAGCACGTTACCTCATCGCCTCGGCACCCGCAAGCGAATGGCAAAGCGGAATCGGCTGTCCAAGATTGTGAAGAATATTTGTAAGAAGGCCAAGTATGATGGTACTGACCCGTGGAAAGCCGTTCTACATTGGAGGAACACCCCATCCGAAGGCATGGACAGTAGTCCTGCGCAACGCTTAATGTCAAGGAGACTGAAAACTTTATTGCCTGTGGCCAACAAATTACTTGAACCTTGTGTGGTTACAGGTGTCCTAGAGAAACTGCGAAGGAGGAAACAGATTGCCAAACTGTCTTATGATGTGTCTGCTAAGGACTTACCTGAACTAAGCATTGGAGAGCCAATCCGTATGAAGCCGCTTCCTGGTGACAGGACTGGTCGCTGGAGACTGGGTTCCTGTGTTCAGCGTGTAGCCCCTCGCTCATATCTTGTGGATGTAGACGGCAGTCTCTACCGCCGCAATCGGGTGGCCTTGCGAAGAGCGGAGCGACTCCCCATACAAGCCTATGTGCCTCCTGCACGTGCTCCTCCCGAGGTACTCAATGCTCCTGGACCGCATCCGCAAAGCGGAGGGAATACTGCTGTCCTTTCAGAAGGATACATTGAAAATGACATAATACAGCCACATGAACCATCAAGTTTGTCTGTGCCGAACACCCCAGCCAGGAGGAGGGCGGCCCTGTATCAATGCCTACTGGAGCCGCACGACCTTCCCCAGGCAAAATCTCTGTGGCCTTGCGTAGCGGTCGAGTTTCAAGACCGCCAGATAGACTCAATCTGTAGTGTACCTACCAGTCACTCAGCATGCGATGTTTGTGACTGTTCTGGATCTGTTTTAGGTTAATTGTTTACTACGTTTGTATTGAATGTTAAAAAAGGGAGATGTTGTGTATTGATTATGCTTATACTTCCTGTTTCCTGTTCTGACCTCTGACCTGGAGGCAGTTCTATGATCCAACATGATTCCTCACACAAGCAGCTTGCAGTGTCTTCATTTCTATACATGAAACAGTGTCTGGGAGGTTGTTCCATAATTGTGGTGCTCTGTAGGAAAATAAGGACCGAGCCACTGTATTTTTGTATTGTGGTATTGCAAGTAAGGTGCTGGTCCTGGATCGGAGGTTATAGGATGAGGGAGCTGCTGGGGGAAGCAGTCTATTCAGGTAGGGTGGCAGCTTCCCAGAAATGCTCTTAAACACCAGGCTGGAAATGTGAAGGGTGCGTCTGGATTCCAGCGATGGCCAGTTTAGCTCTTTTAACATGTCACAATGGTGGGTCATGTAGTTACATTGTAGCGCAAAGCGGCACAATGAGTTATACCATGTAGTAAGTTTATGAAGGTGTGTTTGCGGGGCGGCTACATACACTACATCTCCGTAATCAATAGCCGGCATAAGCATTTGCTGTACAATCTGCTTTCTTACCGCGGGAATCAGGCAGGATTTGTTTCTGTACAGGGCACCTAGTTTGGGGTAGAGTTTAGATGAGAGTTTTTCGATGTGGGGGCCAAAAGATAGATTAGGGTCCAACCACATACCTAGATATTTGAGAGAAGTGACTGTGGTCAGCGTGCCATTTGATTTTGTCCCAACACATAGATGGGGATTTTGCAATTTGTGTAGTTTAGGTGCTGTTCCAAAGAGCATCGTTACAGTTTTGTCAGTATTTAAAAAAAGTTTGTTGTTTTTGATCCACATTTCTACCTCTGTGAATTGTTCTTGCAGCACGGCCTCCAGCTGCGGGAGATTTGGTTTGCTGGTATAGATTACAGTGTCGTCTGTGTACATATGTACAGTTGAGGCTTTGCAGACGTTGGGCAGATCATTTATGAATATTGTGAATAGCAGGGGGCCTAGTATTTAGCCTTGGGGTACACCGCAAGTGACAGGGAGGGGGAGGGAGGAGCTGCCAGAGATGTACATGATAAACGAGAAAAAGATTACCCCTGCTCGTTAGATAATTGTCCAAGTAATACAGCACTTTAACCAAGTGCTCAGCCAGACATCCATTGAGTTTATAATCTAAGGGACAGGGGTAAGTGAAACAAATGGGCGCAGGGGAAAGTGAAGCAGGTAGCCAGAAAGAATATAGCAGGGATTCTATGGGGAAGGACCAGAAGCTTGGCCTTAGTAAGAGTAATTAGAGAGAGAAGTGGCTACAGCTGGAAAGAGACCTGAAATTAGGAACCGGGCCGGGGTGGATGGTGAGGGTGGGACAACAGAGTGAATAAATTTAGTTATGTCTGCTTTGCGGCAAAGAGAAAGAAGAAAATTATACCAATACAGTATTACTATGTCCCTTGGCATGTGTTATCCCAATATTCCACCCATAATCCCCATATAGAAAAAAATAATTCCATCAATATTCCTTTTAGAAACAGATTATATATGTTCCCTGGCATGTGTTATCCCAATATTTCACCCATAATCCCCATCTAAAAAAATAAATAGACCAATATTCCTTTTATAAACAGATTTATATATGTTTTCTGGCATGTATTATCCCAATATTCCACCCATATTCCCCATCTAAAAAAATAAATAGACCAATATTCCTTTTTAGGCTGGGGTCAGACCAGCGCACTTTTAACGTGCGTTCTGGCGCACTTAATTACGGCCGCACTAGCAGCAAATGACGGGCAATGACGGCCAATATACGAAGTACGGTCGCACGAAAGTCCGGCCGCGCAACGCAAGTGGAAAATGAATGCATTTTTTCGAGAACACAGAACCGCTAGTACTGACGTACAGAGTGCGCTGCGTCCGCTAGCGATGTGTGTGTGATTTGGAGACGTCAGACCCTGCTCGTGTCCGGCCAACATAACGTCCAGACACCCAAAGTTTCCTGGTTTGGATCCGTAAAAAATCACGCACGAAAATGCGCATCGTATGACCGTTTTTCGCGAATTCCGTGAAAAAATGCGTTCGGACGCACTTTTTTACGTTCGCGTGTAAAAATGCTTTCGTTTGACCCTAGCCTAAAACAGGATAAATATGTTCCTTGGCATGTGTTACCGTGATATTCCACCCATAATCCCCATCTAGAAAAAAAAAATAGACCAATATTCCTTTTAGAAACAGATGAAATATGTTTCCTTGCATGTGTTAACGTGATATTCCACCCATACTCCCCATATAGAAAAATAGACAAATATTCCTTTTAGTAACGGATTAAATATGTTTCCTGGCATGTGTTATCCCAATATTCCACCCATAATCCCATCTAAAAAAATAAATAGACCAATATTCCTTTTAGAAACAGATTAAATATGTTTCCTGGCATGGGTTACCGTGATATTCCACCCATAATCCCCATCAAAAAAATAAATAGACCCATATTCCTTTTAGAAACAGATTATATATGTTCCCTGGCATGTGTTACTGTGATATTCCACCCATAATCCCCATCAAAAAAAAAAAATAGGCCAATATTCCTTTTAGTAACGGGTTAAATATGTTTCCTGGCATGTGTTATCCCAATATTCTACCCATAATCCCCATCTAAAAGAAATTAATAGACCAATATTCCTTTTAGTAATGGGTTAAATGTTTTCTGGAATGGGTTACCGTGATATTCCACCCATAATCCCTATTTAAAATCATTTTCTCTATTATTTCTGAATAATTGGCTATGATTCCATTATACAGCTGTTTGTGTATCCGTACGTGAAGAGTTAAACCTTTGCAATAAACCTTTGCAATTTATTATCAAGAATTGCAGAAAAGAACAACATTTATTGGATCATTAGCAGCTGTGTGTGTATTCTGTATACTGTCACCTATTGATAGAGCTGAGTATTGCAATCGATCATCCCATCATTAGTGATGAGCCGAACACCCCGGTGTTCGGTTCGCATTCGAACTCGAACAATTTCAAAAGTTCGAGTTCGAACACGAACCGAACTCAATGCAAGTCAATGGGACTCAAAGTTCGAATTTTAGAGTGCCCTCCAAGAGGGCATATATGCAAGATATTTGCCATAAAAGGTGTATGGGGGTCCGGGTAGTGTCCTGGGGGACAGGAAACCAGGACAAAAAGTGAAAAAAAAAAAACGTTTTTAAAAGGAACAGGTGAGTTTTTCATGAAATAAAGATTAAGAATAAAACGAAAAATTCCTTCAAATATCGTGCCTAGGAGGCACCCATAACCTGCCCGTGAAGTGTAGGATGTATAGAAACATATAAAAACAAAAAAATGACATTTCAAATTATGGTAAATGGTTTTCCTTTAATTTTTTTATTCATAAACAACTGCTTGGAGCGGCAGTCTGTATGAAAAGGAGAGCCATTTTAGGACACCCAGAACAAGTTTAGTGATTTTTTTGGCTAAATTATGGTGAAACTTATGCAGGCTTTGGATGAAAGTAACAATAGGTGCTTTAAAATTGGACCTTTAGTGTCGGCAACAGTGCCGTCACACCGTAACCCCTCTGTGGTATTGTGGAAGAGTGCAGGGTTGGAGGTTCGGGGAATGCAGAAGAGATCCCCGATCTATTCAGTTAAGTCAGCATCAGGGGATTGATAGCTGCTGATCCAGGACTGATTCATTTTTATAAATGTCAGCCGGTCTACAGAGTCGGACAGACGCACTCTTTTGTCTGTGACAAAATTTCCAGCGGCACTGAACGTCCTTTCAGAAAGCACGCTGGATGAAGGGCAACCTAGTAGCTGCATAGTATATTGGCTAAGTTCTGGCCAGTGATCCAATCTCAACACCCAGTAAGCCAGTGGATCATCTGCTGTAAAGGTATCCAGGTCTGCCCTTGCCCCTAGGTAGTCCTGCACCATATGGTGAAGACGCTGGCAATGGGTGCCTACATTTGATGTCCCTGGGCGTCGTGGACTAAAATCTTTTAAAAAGGCATCAGTCAAGCGGCCCTGGCCTTCAATGCTATTCCTCTGATCATCCGCAGCCTCAGAAGCACCTGTGTCATCACTTGGTAACCTACCAGTGCCTGTAAAGGTGTTACACAAGTGTCGCTTAGAGCGTCCAAGTTGTTTAATCCTGTCCTCCCCCTGTGCGGGCAGGATGAGCTCTGCAACTTTACCCTTGTATCGTGGATCAAGAAGGCTTGCCAACCAGTACTGATCCCTCTCCTTGATAGCACGAATCCTGGGGTCCTTTACCAGGCTTTGCAGGATAAGGGAGCCCATGCAGTGTAGGTTGGAGGTGGCATTAGCTTCCGAGTCTTCCTGGTCAATGAGGAGGATGACCCCATCGTGCACTTCCTCCTCCCAGCCGACCCCATCGTGCACTTCCTCCTCCCAGCCACGTACTAGTCCTTGGGTTTCTGGGCACACAAAACCCTCCCTTGAGGAATCCCCACCTTCAATGCCCCCACAACTTAAATATTCCTCCTCCTTCTGTCTGATCTGAGGAGGACCCGCTGGAATGCTGTCTGTAGAAAGACTGGGGCCTTGAGAGCTAGGGAAGGCCTCCTCTTCCTCCCGCTGCTCTGCTTCTAGAGCCACATCTATAATTCCCCACAGAGTGTGCTCCAGCAGAAACACTAAAGGAATTGTGTCACTGATGTATGCACTGTCCCTGCTCACCATCCTCATTGCCTCCTCAAATGGTGACAGTACAGTGCATGCATCCTTGATCATCAGCCACTGTGGGGGGGACACCAAGTTGACCTGAACCTGTCCTTGTGCCATACTCACACAGGTACTCGTTGATGGCCCTCTGCTGCTTGTGCAGACGCTGCAGCATTGCTAATGTCGAGTTCCACCTGGTGGGCATGTCACAGATCAGATGGTTTGTGGGAAGGTGGAATTCTCTTTGAGTTTCTGCCAGGCGAACACTTGCTGGGAATGACTGTCTGAAGTGGCTGCAGACTTTTCTGGCCTGGCTGAGAAGCTCTGCCAGCCCTGGGTACCTGGTTAGGAAACGCTGTACCACCAGATTTAGGACGTCTGCTAGGCATGGTACATGCGTCAACTTACCCTGGCGGAGAGAAGGTTGCTGCCTTTATCACAGACGACCATTCCCAGCTGAAGCTGGCGTGGTGTTAACCATCTCTGCACCTGCCCCTGCAGAGCTGATAGAATTTCTGGCCCGGTGTGGCTCCTGTCCCCTAAACAAATCAGCTCAAGCACAGTATGGCATCTTTTTGCTTGAGCCATTGCGTAGACCTTGCCACGCGTCGGTTTAACTGCCACTTCGCCAGAGACAGAAGGAGGAGGAGGAGGAGGAGGAGGAAGAGGTGGTGGAGCAGACAGACCTCATACAAGCAGCTTTCTGGAGGTGTGGTGGATGAACAAGCTCCAGCACAGAGCCCCGTCCTGGATCCCTCCCAGCTGCAATCAGAGTTACCCAGTGTGCCGTGAAGGAAATGTAACGGCCCTGTCCATGCTTGCTGGACCACGTGTCTAAAGTCATGTGCACCTTGCTGCTGACTGCCTTTCCCAATGACTCCATAACATTGTGTTCCACGTGCTGGTATAGTGCTGGAATGGCCTTCCGTGAAAAGAAATGGCGTTTTGGGGGGGGGCATGGCCGGCTATCAACAGGAGCAGACGTGTCTTGGTGGAGCTCCACACGTCTGCTGCCCTTAAGGTTCTATTAATTACTTTTTATGCAGTGTTCTTTCGAGGTGGGGACCTGAACTAGCTGGCCATCGGAACTGAGCTGTCCGGAGGCCGTTTTGTCCCTCCGTCCAGACCTGAGACACCCTTTGCTGCACAGATCTGTGACTGGAGAGAAGTGTCGGCAGCCATCTTGAGGCCTTCGTCCTGGCTCCTGTTTCCCCCGTACTAGCTGACTCGACCCAGCTTGGGCACGCACTGGGGGCTATGGAGATGGAGGGCCCCCGTCTCCTGTCTACCATGGGCGACCGTTTGGTGAGAGAGCGACGGATGGACCTGCAGGCGACTGGCTGGATGGATTCCCTGCCCCCTCTAGAGGTACTGATGCCTTTCTCACAGGCCTGGAGGCCTGTTTGCAGCTGTTGGCGTGGCAGGACTCGGACGGCCCGATCTCCAGAGGATTCTGGCGCCAGGTGATGCATACGCTGCAGAGCGGCGGGGAGAGAGAAGCCTGGGACAAGATGAGATCCGGTGCCCCGCAGAGACCTGTCCCTCTACTGCCGCAGGGAGTTGAGCTGAGATCAGCATCCCGGCTGGGACGCTAACGCAGGACTCTGAGACCCAAAGTATACTTTTGAACCACTGGGATGGAGGAGCAGGGGCACCCTGCGTGCCCAAAGAGATACCAGCTTCTGCTGCTCCAGTTGAGACGGAGGCCTGAGATGATTGAGCCGCCCAGGCATGTTGACCGGCTGGTCAGAGCGGAGCGGTGGGTTCTCAGGCACAAAGGTGAAGCAGCGGAATCTGTTCAGTGCTCAGGGGAGAGAGCTCTCGGTCCCTCATCAGCTGAGAGGGTGGCCGCAACCTTGGAATCTTACCCTGTCCTTTGGAACAGAGTTGCTAGTGACTTTCAACGAGGATGCAAGCGAAACATGCTGTCACAGTCTCGCGATTTGGCCGCTACTGGAGCTGGGGGCTTTGCCCATACTTGGAGGGCCTCTACGTGCTCAGAATCCTGGCCTGCCCTGCCTGCGATGCGAGAATCCCGGTTCCGAGATACTGGCTGATGTGTCTTCCTTCTTTGCTTTTTATTTTATTTTTCTCTTTTAGCTGTTTTTCGGGACTTTTCTGATTTTTTTTTTTTTTCCCCTATTTTTTTGCTGAGTTCCCCCACTGGGAAAGTTTCCCTTTTTTGAGAATACTTCTGATTTTTTTTTTCCCTCTTCTTCTTTTCTTTGCTTAATTTGGCTATTCCAGGATAACTCGGGGATGCAAACGTGGCCTGGGGCCTGGTTTGCCCCTGAGTGCCCGGGCTGGGTGCCATTTTACCCCCTTGGCCTCCCGGAGGTCTTATAGACCGCCTGGGTACTTCCCACGGCAGGCACAATTCTGGCCTTTGCCTTATCCCCATTCCCCTCCCCTCTTCCTTCTCGTTAATTTTTTTTGAGTAGATTATATGCTGATTTAATACTGCCTATTGTTTTTGATTTATCATAACTCGCTTTTATTATTTATCGCATGTTCATAGATGAGACCCCCCTATTAGGGGATGTTTATTACTACTATATGACTACCATTAGATGGCTTCATTATTTGTTATACACTGCTGTGTTTTTTATGCTGACGATTCTTGGCCCTGCGAGGCCATTTATTTTTTTACTGTATGTTGTTAAGCTGACTCTTTTCCAAAAGAAAAAAAAAAGGCGTTTTGGAACCTGCAACTGTGGTACAGCACATTCAGCAAATTCACGGAAGGAAGCGTGGATGTCTTTCCCACGCTTGACCCTCGTCTGACATAGATTACAAATAGCAACAGTGCGGTCTGCTGCACATTTCTTAAAGAACTCCCAGACAGCAGACTTCCTGTACATGTGCTTTGAGACAACAGTGCTCTGCACCTGAGCAGCTGTGACTTCTGATGCCTTGGACTGGCTATGGTTGGTCATAGAGGACGTTGTGCCTCGTGTTTGTTGTGCCTGCTCCTCACTTGACTCCTCTGTTCAATCAGGCACCCAGGTGGAGTCAGTGACCTCCTCATCATTGTCATCACCCCCTATTGTTACCGGAACCCACCTGGTTCTTTCGGAACGAGGCCGGGCCGGCACGGACAAGGATTGACTGGACACGAGTCTCTTCAGGAAATGCAAACTTTATTGTGACGTCACAACAGATGCTCACACAGGATTGAATCGCCAAGAGTGAGCCCCGATTTCACAGTGACATGAGGTTTTATACCCCGAATACATAATTAGGTACATCCCAATTAGCCCACCTCCCGGTGACACTATCCCACCCCTCGTGGGTCCGTACCTCCCTTAATCGAATACAAAGACATTCCATACATTGGTCATAAATTGGCAAGCTTCATGACATTCTGACACAAGAGGATTTACAATTGCTCTGGATCCTACCTATGCCCAGCTCCCTTGCGCTTGTTTATTGTTTGTTTTAGATAAGGCCTGGTCTGGTCTCACACTCCTCTTTGTCTCCGCTGCAGGCTCCTATGACCTTGATGTATCTCTTCTTCATCCTGTCACCCTGTGCCAGCAACGGCCCGGATCTTCTCTAATTTAATTGCTTTACTGCTTGTCTAAACCATTCCTAAGATTCTATGTAAGCTTCATTCTAACTCCAACTAATATCTACCTAGTTATATTCAAGTGAACCAATATTCTGAACAAGATGGCCGCCTGGCTCAGAATGGGACCATCTTCTGGCCTGAGTCTATTACATTCCCCCCTTGGCTCAAGTCTCAGATTCTCCTTCTGAGGCTTGTAGCCACTACACTCCACTAGTACTATCCTTGAACACCTTGTACTTTAGGGGACTCATTCTAGCTGGGAACATATCTGGCGGGATCATCAGTGGTATCTTCTCTGTTTGTGTAGGCGTCCGTGCTCTCTTGCATAGTGGCCATAGACATAGCCCAATGCGGTACAGGAGTATCCCTACTACCAGGATCACCACTACCATCAGAATCATGGATCCAATCTGCGAGATAAATCTCAGAATGGATCTGAACCAATCTCCGAATGCTCCGAACCCACGGAGTGGATTCCAGCCTTCAGCAGCAATCCGCCTAGCTGTGTTCTGCAACTGTACTACTTTTTCTTGGTGGTCCTGGATTACCTGGTAGTAGTCAGGGACATCATGTGTCGTGTTTCTGATGAATGTGCAGCATTCATAATGCGTTGTCATCTCACATAGCCCATTCAGAGCTGCACTGATCTGTTCCAGTGCCATGTCATGTATCATTTGTACCTTTCGTATCTCTCGCAACTCCAGATTCAGCAATTGGATATCCATGCTGGTCTTATTCAAAATCTCATCCATCAGACTGGCATAACTATTCATTCTTACCATCAATTCTCTTCCCCATCCAGTCCATGCTGGAAACCACGCCCATATTCGATCTTTCTTAGTGAACAGTGCTCTCTTCTGTTTCTCAAACACCAGTGGGTACCTGGGGTGTAGTACAGTGTTTGTATCAGTGTAATGCCCCGAGACGCCAGTGCCGTAAAAAGCCTAAATCTAGCGCCGCCTCGTAGTACTAAGACTCTGTCTTCTCAGGACTCTCCTCTGCAACACTCAGGTGTTGCCTAACTCATCTGATGCTCCCTGCATAAAGCCAAACCGCACCCAAGTAACTTTGCTTCTGCATTGCCTTGGTGAATACCAAGCTGACAGGGAGCTACCTCCTGTTCCTGCCTAGAACCTTAATCTGTTTTGTCTCCTCCAGTATTTTCTTGCCCTCTGTACCTGCATTCCACAGAATCCTCGGAGCCTGCTGCCCTGCATCTCGCAGAATCTTCAGCCCGCTGCCGAATCCTCAGCCTGCTGCCCTGCACCTCGCAGAATCCTCAGCCCGTTGCCCTCTGTACCTGCATTCCACAGAATCCTCGGAGCTTGCTGCCCTGCATCTCGCAGAATCTTCAGCCCGCTGCCGAATCCTCAACCTGCTGCCCTGCACCTCGCAGAATCCTCAGCCCGTTGCCCTCTGTACCTGCATTCCACAGAATCCTCGGAGCTTGCTGCCCTGCATCTCGCAGAATCTTCAGCCCGCTGCGAATCCTCAACCTGCTGCCCTGCACCTCGCAGAATCCTCAGCCCGTTGCCCTCTGTACCTGCATTCCACAGAATCCTCGGAGCCTGCTGCCCTGCACCTCGCAGAATCTTCAGCCCGCTGCCGAATCCTCAACCTGCATCTTGCAGAATCCTCAGCCGCTGCAGAATCCTCAGCCCGCTGCCGAATCCTCGAAACCCGCTGCCCTGCATCTCGTAGAATCCTCAGTCTGCTGCCCTCTGTACCTGCATCCCACAGAATCCTCGG
Source organism: Leptobrachium leishanense (assembly GCA_009667805.1). NCBI lineage: Eukaryota > Metazoa > Chordata > Amphibia > Anura > Megophryidae > Leptobrachium > Leptobrachium leishanense. Next base: position 90,846,957 of record CM019071.1, read on the forward strand.
AACCGCTGCCCTGCATCTCGCGGAATCCTCAGCCCGTTGCCTTGCATTCCCAGGAACCCCTACAGGCCCAAGACCCTCTGCCTGCCAAGACTCTTCTGCTTTTGTTTTCTATTTTTTCTAACGATCTCCTTCGCCTTCATTCTCATATTGTCTCCTTTTATAGTTTAGAGTAGCTTAGTACTATCCTTCTGTTTACTCTTTTCTCATCTTGCTTTCAGTTAATCTGTTACTGTTTAATATATATATTCAGTGTCTTCCCTTCCTCCTCTTATCCAGCTCCTTGATATATATTTGTTTATTGCCTTTATGTTACTCCAAATAAACCCTCTCTTGTATATGTTTATCTGAATCTCTGTTTTCCTTATTGCATATTGGGCTCAATCCTACCACCCCAGAACCAGCACCTGACAATCAGTGTCATCCCCTCTTACTCTTTGGATTGGAATCAGTCTGCCCAAATAACACATTCCCGTTATTGTAGGTTGTACCCATGTGTAACACATCTTTCCACAGCACACCTGGTACCATTTATACTAAGGGGAGGCCCTTAGTATAAATGGTGATAAATGTAGTGTCCCTTTTGACATTTCTAACATCAGTCGCCCCAATCGTCTCACCAAATCCAATGCACTCTGTTTACCAGTCGTCACATTCGCAATTATCAGTTCTTGGTCTCTGGTGAGCTTCTTTCTCCTGATATGATATGAAAGGTCATGAGAATTTTATATATATATCGGTAAGTGTATGACGTCCAATTGAACCTACTTGAATTACACAATCCCCCCACCTTGCCTGTTTCTCTATCTGGTCCTAATTGGAAACACCATTCTGGCGGGTACACTGGCCCTGTTACTGGGTATCCGGGAGTGAATGCCTCTGGCTTCTCTCGTGGCTCATCAAAAGCATATATTGTGATTATTTCCTGACGCAAATCTACTTAAATTCATTGGGATTGAAGCAAATGGTATATGGATTGTCTCTGGGTGCAGTCTACTACACACCCAACACGCAGTTTGCCCAGAATTTTTGGCATATTCATATTTAAATTTCACAAGTAAATGTCCTCGTGGGGTGTTTTCTGGATCTGCATCTCGCTGGTATCTTTGCATAGTATGGTTTTCCATCACCTGCCGCGTACCATTCCAGGCTTGGGAAGTATTTGCTCCGTTGATTAACCTTGGACACCTAGGGCATATCCCATGGGATAGTCCATAGATCAAATTTGCAAGGTACAATATCAGTACCAGAAATGCCCCAAATGTCAAAATCCCTTGGGCAATTATTTTCACGGTCACATAAACCCAATCCCTCCTCACCGGTATTTCAAAAGAAAAAGTCATCTCTGGATGATCAAGGATCGGGGCAGGGCCCCTAAAAATAGCCCTTGGGGTATCCCCCGGGGGATCCCTTTGCTCCTCCGTTGGTGGGTGGTCAGGCATTATTGTGTCCGTCAAAACACCCACTTGTTGAGTCTTTTAGGTGCTTACAACTGTGGTCTTTGTCAGCTTTAGCCTCAATGGATTGGTCTCGTTGGTGACTAGGGATGAGCCGAACACCCCCTGAGTTCGGTTCGAGGCCGAACACGAACTTCCCATATGTTCGGGTCCGAACTCGAACTCCAATGCAAGTCAATGGGGCTGAAAATTCGGTTTTTAGAGTGCCCTCCAAGAGGGCATATATGCTACATATTTGCCATAAAAGGTGTATGGGGGTCCGGGTAGTGCCCTGGGGGACAGGAAACAAGGACAAAAAGTTTTAAAAAAAACGTTTTTAAAGGGACAGTGAGTTTTCCATTAACCCCTTAGTGACGGGCGGTTTTACACATATCCGTCCTTTAGTGACCGCTGCTGTTTTTACGTTTCTGCGCTGTTAGTGTTTACGTCAAATTTTCCTCTTACTCGTTTATGTAACCCACACATATTTTACATTGTTTTTCTCGTCATTAAATGGACTTTATAAAGATACCATTTTTTTCATCATTTCATATAATTTACTATAAAAAATATTGTGAAATATTACAAAAAAATTGAAAAAACACCACTTTTTCGAACTTTGATCCCCAAAATTTCTTATGTATCAACAGTCAAAAAAATGTAATTCCTTAGTAGTTTCTAAATTTAGTTCTGAGTTTAACAATACCCAATGTTTACATATTCCTCACTTTTTTCCTTATTTTATGCAACAATAAGTGCAAGTAGCACTTTGCCATTTCCAAAGAGTTTATTTTCAAAACTAGTGATAGTGACATTGTAACACTGATATCTGTCACTAATTCCTGAATAACCCTCCACATATACATATTTTTTTAAAGTACACAAATCAAGGTATTAAACTTGGGGTATTTTGACTCTTTCCATGCAAACCATTTTACCACAAATCTATGCCAAAGTTTGAGAAAAAAAAAAATTTTTTTTTTTTTTTTTTTTTTTTTTTTTTAACGCAATTTAAGAATACATGTACTGTGAACTTTAAGGTTTACTGCCAAAAAACACCCCAAAATATGCTCAGCAACATCTTCTGAGTAAATTGATACCACCCTTGTATAGGTATGTCGGGTCATTTGGGGGCTAATAGGCCTTATTTGGGGGTGCGCATTTCAGTTTTCCAACTTGGAATTTTCACATTTCGTCATCATGCACCCATGTCCTATTTGGGACATTTTTGAAGCCGGCCAAAGTAATTTACCCCCATCAAACCATATATTTTTAGAAAGGGCACACCCTAGGGTGCTTCAAAGAGTTGTATTTTAACACTTTCCATGCACTAGCTCTATGTCAAACTTTCAGGTAGTCACTTTTTGTGTTATTTTTTCACACACATTGTACTTTAGGCATGAATTGTCAAATCCAGTTATGGGTTACTGCCAAAAAACACCCCAAAATATGTTCAGCAACATCTTCTGAGTAAAGTGATACCACCCCATATATAGATTTGTTCTGTTGTTTTTGGGGTGCTACGCCAATCTTTTGACATGTGCTTGTCAATTTTCTAATTTGACATACAGTATCTTCTTTGCTTATCTTCTTTTTAGGGGCCTTTTTACATACCCCAATTTTATGAACGTGCATATATTTGGTAAGCTAACACCCCAAAGTATTGTAAAGGGAGTGTTTTTATGCCATGGATGCAACCGTTTGCTCCAAACAAATTGGATACTGTTTGGTGGTCATTTTTCATTTTCACACCCACATCAGTTTTGGACTGTGATTTAGGAGACACTGTTGTTTGTTACTGCATGAAAACTCTCCAGGTTGGTTTCTGCAAGGTCTCCTGAGTACACCCATGCCCCCCATGCATTGGTTTGCCAGGATTTTGGGAAGGTTCAAATACAATTTTTATGACTTTGTCATTGGAGTTGAAATTGAGATTATTTCTTCAGCTAGGCCTATCTTTGGTTTTGGGTCTACCGCATACCCCAGTTTGAATTATTGCCAGAAAATTGTTTATTTGTTATGTTGACACCCCAAGGTATTGCATATGGAGTGCTTTGATGCCATGGATGCAACGGTTTTAGCCCAAAACATTTGAGAAGGTGTGTGGCGGTAATTTTTCAATTTTCAGATTTTTACGCCCACATTAGATTTGGACTGTGATTTAGGCTGGGGTCAGACGAGCGTAGTGTTCACGTCCGTGCTTGCGCCTAAAAGTACGTCTGTGATAGCATGAAAGAAAGTCCATTGGAGCCTGTTACACAAAGTACGTCCGCACTGAACTGCGGACGCACCACGGCCACGGCAAACGGACGCAAGGCAGGCAAGAACGTACAACCCCTAGAACGGCCGCACAAAGTGCGCTTCGTCCGCAACGTCTGCATAGCTTTGTGTGTGAGTGATGGAACGTGGTCAGACGGACTGCATTTATACGTCCAGCATTTTTCACGGACAAAATGGTTTTGCTTTTTTAATTTATTTTCCCTCCTACATCCGTCAAAATATATACGTCAGTGAAAAAAACAGACTGTCTGGCCACTACTGCGTCTTCCGTACTAACGTACGTCCGTGTGCACGGACGTACAGTCCGTAGAAAGCACGCTCGTCTCACCCTAGCCTTAGGAGACACTGTTGTTTGTTACTGCATGAAAACTCTCCAGGTTGTTTTCTGCAAGGTCTCCTGAGTACACCCATGCCCCCCATGCATATGTAACGGGTGTGTACTGTATAAATATATGTGTGTGTGTCTTTAAGGAACATTATATGTGTATTACACTAATTCCTTACAAAAATAGATATGTTCCAGTCCCAGGGGCATTAGGTTCTTTAAAGGGTTGTTGTGAGTAGTTTTTATATTTGGTTTGAGCAGCCGTTTTTATGAGGGGGTTAATATGGAAATGAGGGATGACATCACTCCCTGCTAGTTAGATCTAGGCAGTTCCCTTCCTTCCCGGGCTTATCAGAGCACGTGAGGCTTGAGAAGCAGAGGTGGAACGTCTCCTGATATATATATTCATTCCTGTATATATGTATATTATTTTATTCAGAGGAGAAGCGGCGCCAGAGGCAGAGGAGTCGCCTGAAGTAAAATCCGTTCCCCAAAAAAAGTCACATGTTGCCGGTCTCGTCCTTGCTGCACCACACCAACATACAACACAACGCAGAGTCCATCATTACAAACGGGCGGTGAGGGTGTAGGCCGGTCACAGTGGTGCCGTGACCCGGATTAAGATCAGTCTCCGTTCTCCGTGGTGTGCATCTTCATCTAAGGATCAATGTCGTTTGATCGCCGGTGGGAGCTGCACTCCAGTAAAGGTTTCAAAGAACTGTAACACAAAATGGCGCACTTACATGCACAGGACACTTCTCTAGATATGCAATGCCAGTGAGACTCAAGTCACTCTGAGAGTCCAACGAGTAACTCCTCGGAGTTGGTTGCAGCGGTGCAGCAGCGGGCAGGTTTTTGTAATTTAAGTTTTTTTATTTCCTCTGAAGGTTAAAGCAATAATGGCGCATGGTTTCAGTGGAATTGATTTTAATGCTGATAGAAACATGCCAAACCCAAGTATGGGCAGGGGAAGACTGTTTAGTGATCAGCCGTGTACACCTGTTGCAGTGAGGGGTAACTCTGTAAGAACATCACCCGAGTTTTGTTCCACTAGGGTAACTGAGCGAACGCCTAACCAGTCAGGAGGTGACCCAGTATCGACCAGCCCAGATTTAAAGGATCCAGCATGGTACAATTTCATTACACAAATTGCTCAGGAGGTAGGGCACAGTATAATTTCTGCTCAGGATGGTGACGCGAGTAGAGGGAGAGAAACCGGCAATGTACGAACTTCGAGTTCAGGTGCAGAGCAGTCTTTTTCAGAAATCCCTTCGCTTAATTTGACAGGAGTTAAACTTGTTGTGCAGTCTGAAGCAAAAGAGCCGCCTGTGTTCAGAGGAGATTGTGCAGATAAATTTAGTGTACATGAATGGGAAGAGTTAATGGCACTTATTTACGAAAAAGGGGTGTACCCGTAGTGGAGCATTGTAACGAAATTCTTTCCAGGTTAATGGGAAAGGCCAAGGACATTGTAAAAATCACCCTGCGCAGTAACACTTCTCTAAAACCTTCCGAGAACCCCAAGGTAATATTCGATATTCTGAAACAACATTTTAGTGAAACCAGTTATTCCTACATGCCGTTAGCAGATTTTTATGCCACAGTACCTGTTATGGGGGAAAGTCCAGTTGAATATTGGGTCCGTTTAAACAAAGCTGTTGATGTTGCCGAGGAAGCTTTAATCAGATTAGGGCGTAAATTAGACAATCCATGTCAGGAGGCAGCAATGATGTTTGTTAAGCACTGTCCAGACCCAACTTTGTCAGCCATCTTTCGTTTTAAAGCTCCTGATAAATGGACCGCAGGTGAGGTACAAGAACATCTCGATAGGTACCAAATTGAACAGAAGGAACAGTTAATAGTTAAGTCGAAGTGTAGTGCTGTTGTGAGAAATGCCGCAGTCCATTCACAGTCATTTAATGAGAGCGAAATCGTGAACAGTGATTCTGTTGTTTCACCAAACCGAGCTAATGCTAGTACCCAGTCTTTTTCACAGAATGATGGAAACTGCATGAAGACACTGATAAGTTTGCTTGACCGTGCCCTGTCTCAGAATAACCAAGCAGAAGCAAGACATCTTCAACCGAGCCGACCACCTATGAGAGCGTGTAAGGTCTGTCAGTCACACGAACACTCCACTCTAGCACATTGTCGACGACATCAGTTATGCTTCAGTTGCTACAAGCCTGGTCACACACGTAGGGATTGTGCAAATGTTCAGTTCAGTAGCAACAACCGATTTGCTCAGTCGTCGCAGAATGCACCAGCTTTAAACTAGACAACTCACACCTGGAGAGGGGACGTGTGGGTAGGGCCGAACAAACCCTCAGAACCACAGATATTGAACAAGTATATGAGAGCGCATGTGCACGAGCACCAGCTGAAGTCAAGGTAATTGCACAGAATATGCAGACTCTTGAAGCATTTAACGAATTATTTTATGCACCGGTTTGTGTCAATAACAAATTCCAGATGATGGGAATGCTAGATTCAGGATCTATGGCGTGTACCTTTAGTGAGGCAGCAGAAGAGAAGATGCTGAGTGAGAAGGTATTGCAGGAGTCTACATCAATGTCCCAAGAGATCATGCTAATAGGATGTGGAGGTAAAGAAACTAAGCCCAAATGTATATATGAAGTTGAACTGAAAGTATATGGTGAGGTGTATGGTTCCTGTTTTAGTTGTACCCGGACAAAGGGACGACTTGATCATCGGTACCAACGTGATCAAATTCCTTATGCACAGGATGAAGATCAGTGATGATTACTGGAGGATTCTGTCTAACAATGCTACAGAGTCGTCTCCGTTTGTGAACAATTTCTAGATGTTATGGCGAATACATGTCGTTGGAGGGGTGGAAATCCACCAGATAAAGTAGGAACTGTTAAGCTACAACAGTCAGTTACTTTTTAGCAGCCAAACAAGAACACCTTGTCTGGGGACGGCTGCCGAGTAATTCTGTTATGTCACCGGGAAGTACAGTGATTGTGGAAGCTACTTCTTCTAGGACTATGCCACGAAACATAATGATTGGCCGAGTTGTTACACCGTTGTGGGGAGATTATTGGGTTCCTCTCAAAGTTACCAACCTTTCAGACAAGCCAGTGACGCTCAGGAGGAATTGCAAACTTGCAGATGTATCCCCGTGTTTGGCTGTGGAAGATTTTGAGCTGCTACAGGGTTACAGTCATACTCAAGTACTCGCACCTGAGAGTCATCAGCAACCCAGTGCTATGACTGATCTCAAGAAGAGACTAAAATCTGTAGGTCTTAGTGACCTTGACATTGATTCCTGCTCGGTGGGAAATACAGGCAAAGCCAAGCTTGTTCAGTTGCTTGAAAACTACCATGATGTTTTCTCAAAACATGCCTTGGATTGCGGAGAAGTTAGAGACTTTGTGCATCGTATCCGGTTAACAGATGATCGACCGTTTCGATTGCCGTATCGGCGAGTACCACCAGGTCATTACCAAAAGCTACGCCAAGTTCTCTCTGAAATGGAGGAGCAAGGAATAATTCGGAAATCTGTGAGTGAATATGCTTCACCCTTGTACTCGTTTGGAAGAAGGACGGTGGTCTGAGGATTTGTACAGATTTCAGATGGTTGAACGCTAGAACTATCAAGGATGCACATCCACTCCCACATCAGTCCGACTGCCTGGTCGCATTGGGCGGAAATACACTCTTCAGCACCATGGACCTAACATCAGGCTTCTATAACATCCCCATGGCTGAAGAGGATAAGAAATATACAGCTTTCACGACTCCAGTAGGACTTCATAAGTACAATAGAATGCCTCAGGGACTGTGTAATAGTCCAGCCTCTTTCATGCGAATGATGATGAGTATTTTTGGAGATCTGAATTTCAGCAGCCTACTGTGTTATTTAGATGACTTATTAGTATTTGCACCCAATGAGCAAGCAGCCTTGGAGCGACTGGAGATGGTGTTTCAGCGATTGAGGGACTACAACCTCAAGTTGAGCCGAAGAAGTGCCATCTGATGCAGTCATCTGTCAAGTTCCTAGGGCACATTATCGATGAAGACGGAATTGCTGTTGATCCTTCGAAGGTGGAGGTCATTGCCAAAATATCAAAATTCGATCTTATGGAAGAAGATGGGTGTACACCGTCTGTAAGAAGAATCAAGTCCGTTTTAGGGATGATCCTCTATTACCAGCACTTCATCCCAAATTGTTCGTCCATAGCTAAGCCACTCTTTTCCCTTACAGCAGGACAGAAGAGAAGAATTAAGGGTAGGATAGGAGTTAAAGCAGGTACCTACAGAAAATTGAAGGCAACAGATTGGACCCCAGAGTGTGATGAAGCCCTTTCTAAGTTGAAGGAGATCCTACTAGATAGTGTAGTCCTAACACATCCTGATTTTTCGTTACCGTTAATTTTGTCAATCGATACATCCTTGGATGGACTTGGAGCAGTATTGTCCCAGATACCAGCAGGCGAGGCGAAGGCGCGTCCTATTGCATTCGCAAGCAAGGCCCTAAGTAATTCTCAGAAGAGGTATCCAGCACACAAACTGGAATTTTTAGCTTTGAAGTGGAGTGTGTGAGAAGTTCAGCCATTGGTTAAAGGGTCACACGTTCACCGTATGGACGGATAACAATCCGCTCTCTTACATACTGACCAAGGCCAAACTCGATGCTTGTGAGCAGCGCTGGGTGTCCAAGCTTTCTGGCTATACTTTTGACCTGAAGCACATAGCTGGAAGAAAGAACATTGTAGCCGATGCTTTGAGTCGTGATCCACTAGTGAAGACCGTCAGTCAAAGGCTGATATCAGAGCGATACCACAGGTTACTAGCTGAAGCTGAAGACGTCAATCAAGATGGAGTTCAAGATACATTTCGCTTACAGGTGAACAGTCAGCAAGTGTCACTTCAGTTGAATCCAGCATCCTGTGACCATGCAACAGTTAAGTCTCAATTGAGCATTCACGATCAGTGGGAGACAGTAACAGAACTGAGGGCCATGCAGGAGATTCAACTCATCCAGAGCAACGTAATGTCTGTGTCCGATGAAATTCCGATAATCCCTCTTGAGGAAATTCGGCAATGTCAAGAATCAGATCCGGTGATTTCGCAGGTTATGCCTTATGTGAGTCAGAAGAGCTGTCCATCAGGAAGAGAGAGAGCTGGAATGGATTTCAGAGCTCTAGTCCTTTTGAAACAATGGGATCGGTTGAAGATTCAAGATGGAGTGATCTACCGCGTTTCTAGAGACCCCTTAAGTACACACAAGAGATTCCAACTTATCATTCCTGCGAGTCTCAAGTCTAAAGTTTTGACCGGTGTGCATGATTTGGCTGGACACCAGGGACAGTCAAGAACTCTCCAGCTTGCCCGACAACGCTTTTTCTGGCCGAAGATGGAACATGACATAAGGGAGTACGTTAAATGTTGTCAGAGGTGTATTTTGGCCAAAACACCAGAACCATCTGCTCGAGCACCTCTTCAAAGTATCAAGACTACAACCCCAATGGAGTTGGTGTGTTTAGATTTTTGGAGTGCGGAAGATAACAAACAGCGGTCTGTAGACGTGTTAGTAGTGACAGATCATTTTACCAAGCTGGCCCATGCCTTCCCGTGTAGCAATCAGAAAGCAAAACAAGTTGCAAAGAGAAGTTATGGGACAATATCTTTTGCGTCTATGGCTTCCCACAACGTATCCATACGGATCAAGGCACTAACTTTGAAAGTACCCTAATTGCAGAACTGTTAATTTTGGCAGGTGTTGCAAAGTCGCATACCACAGCATACCATCCGATGGGAAATGGAGAAACAGAACGTTTTAACAGAACTTTAGGCAATATGCTTCGTTCTTTACCACTCAAAGAGAAACATAATTGGCCTGCACAGATACAGACTTTGACATTCGCTTATAATGCAACAGTGCACGAAACCACAGGTTATGCTCCATTCCAACTAATGTTTGGTCATATTCCAAAAGTTACCTATAGATGTAATGTTCGGACAAGTATCACATGATCCTGTAATTGTAGATTACAGCAGCTATGCAACTTCACTTATGACGTACCTTCATGAAGCAACGCAGATAGCTCAGAAACATACAGAGAAACAACAAGCAAAGCAGCTAAGTGTTACAATCGAAAGATCAAAGGAACAAATCTCAACATCGGAGATCGAGTATTACTGGCCAACAAAAGTGAAAGAGGAAAAAGGAAACTTGCAGACAAATGGGATCCTACTGTCTATACTGTACAAGATTTGAATCTGCAAACCAACATTTACAAGCTAATTGATGAAGAAGGCAAGTCAAAAGTAGTTCATCGCAATTTGATGCTGGACATTAGTTTCTTATCCGTTGAGTCAAATCAACATGATGAAAGTATACAGTCCAACGTTGATGAACACTGAGAATGAGTCTTGTTCAATTGAATCGCTTGACCAATTGGAAGAAATAAGTTCTGATGAATTGGATGACAACGTTTCAGAATCTGATCACTCAGTTTCAAGTGAAAGTGCTGATTATGAACAAAGTGTTGAAAATGAAATTGAGAACATTGAAGTTAATCCTGAGCAAACACCTAGTGTAGAGGCTGAACCTTCTGTCAGTGGCTCTAGTGCACAGCAGAAATAGTAAATGATTCTCAAGTCAGCAGCAACCCAGACACACAGTGTGTTAAGACCCGTACAGGAAGGGTAGTAAAGAAAGTTAGCCGTTTAATAGAATCCTTGACCCAGAAGTCAATCAACATTCAGAGAGTGGGCCCATCTCTAATAAATAGGTCAGGGTCAATCCGTTCTTTATTCTAAGTGTTCTTATATTTTGATATCACACCAAAAAAAGGGGTAAATGCCAATTGTGAAAATTGTCCAAGAAATGTAAGAATTTCATGTAATATAACCTGTACCAGACCATCGTATGCTGTACACGGCAGTATATTGTTCTATGGATGCTTAGGACTTGATCAACCTTAGGTTTATCCTAACCTATTAAGTAGGTAACTTACGCTGAATTGCAAATTTGTTTTGTTTAGGTCTGGTTCAGCGGAACCATTAGTATTGTATGGTCAGGATATTAGTGTAATTCAGAAGGGGTGAATGTAACGGTGTGTGACTGTTAAAATATATGTGTGTCTTTAAGGAACATTATATGTGTATTACACTAATTCCTTACAAAAATAGATATGTTCCAGTCCCAGGGGCATTAGGTTCTTTAAAGGGTTGTTGTGAGTAGTTTTTATATTTGGTTTGAGCAGCCGTTTTTATGAGGGGGTAATATGGTAATGCGGGATGACATCACTCCCTGCTAGTTAGATCTAGGCAGTTCCCTTCCTTCCCGGCTTATCAGAGCACGTGAGGCTTGAGAAGCAGAGGTGGAACGTCTCCTGATATATATATTCATTCCTGTATATATGTATATTATTTTATTCAGAGGAGAAGCGGCGCCAGAGGCAGAGGAGTCGCCTGAAGTAAAATCTGTTCCCCAAAAAAGTCACATGTTGCCGGTCTCGTCCTTGCTGCACCACACCAACATACAACACAACGCAGAGTCCATCATTACGAACGGGCGGTGAGGGTGTAGGCCGGTCACACATAGGTGTGCAAAGATTTTGGCAAAATACAGCACCAATTGTAGAACATAAAAATGTAGGAATAAAATGTAAAAGTCTGGTGCAGTAAAAGAAAAAAAAAAAACTAAACTGAACTAACGTGTAAGAAAAAATAGAAAGGAAAAGAAAAATCACAGATCACGCACAGTGTGATATATCTTGAAACAGTCCCCAAGACACAGACCGGGTTGTCCAGGGAATTCTGGGCAGTAAAAGATGGTGTCTCTCCTCTGCCCCCTCTTCAAACACACCATCTTTTTTGGGGTTTCTGTTTGCCCTCAGTAGGGGGGATTTTATAAATAAAATGTGTAGCCCCAACTCTGTCCCCCATCACCGCCCGGGGAGCAGGTGCATCCTGGTACAAAAACCCCGAAATGACCTGGAGCTGAAACTGTAAAAAGGACCGCGTCACTCCGGGGTTTGCCTTTTTGCAGAGCAAAAAGGCATTGTGGGTTGCAATTTGCATCAGGTAATTTGCAAGCTTTTTGTACCAGGCCCTTGACTTCCGCATAATCTGGTAGGGCTGGAGCAGTTGATCTGCCAGATCAACCCAACCCATATGCCGGTTATAGGCTTTGATGCACACTGGCTTCCTGATGCGCTCAGCTCTGCCACGTACAGAGACCTCCACAGACCTCTCAGTGTGGATGGTGGATAGAAGGTATACATCCTTCTTGTCTCTGTACTTGACCGCCAACAGCTCCTCTTGGCGCAGAGCTGAGGTCTCCCCCCTTTTTAACCGGGTGCGGACAAGCTGTGCTGGGAAACCTATGCGGTTCTTGCGAACAGTACCGCATGCTGCTGTATCAAAACAATACAGCAGCTTGAACAAAGGGACACTCGTATAAAAATTATCAACATACAAGTGGTACCCTTTGTTCATCAGGGGAAAAAGTAGGTCCCACACAATCTTGCCACTGGTTCCCATGTGTTCCTGGCAACCTGGATGGTCAAGGCTACTATCCTTTCCCTCGTACACCCGGAAGGCCTGAGTATACCCACTCTCGCTGTCACAGAGCTTATACACCTTCACTCCATACCTGGAGCGTTTGGAAGGAATATACTGCTTGAATCCCAGCCTTCCCTTGTATTTCATTAGGGATTCATCCACGCAGATATTCCTTCCAGGTGTATAAGCCTCTGCAAACCTGGCGGCGAAGTGGGTAATCAGGGGGCAGATTTTATACAGCCTGTCAAACTGGGGATGCTCTCTAGGAGGGCACAGGCTGTTGACACTGAAGTGCATGAAACGCAAAATGTTTTCATACCTTCTACGTGACATTGATTGGGGTAAATGGGGGTAGAGCAGATGGGGCTACTGCTCCAGTAGGAGCGAATTGAGGGCTTCTTTATGATGCCCATCAGCATAGTAAGTGCCCAGAATTTCAGAAATTCTGGCACATCTAGCGGGGTCCATTGCTGCCTTGCCAAGTAGGAGTCTGGCTTCACAGCACAATGCTGATGGGCATACAGATTTGATTGGGCCACGATGTGGCCCAACAAATCATCCCCCTTAAACACCTGCAAAAACTGTGTGACGGTAAATCCTGCAACATCAATATTGATGCCAGGATTTGCCGTGAAAGGAGGGATATCTGGCCTCTGGCGATGAGGCACTACCCACTCCTCAGCTGGAGCTGTGCGTCTCCTGCTGGCAGGTGGTGGCCCAGGATCTGCATCAGAAACATCACTAGATACATCAGCCAGCGTAGATAATGTATCTAGCGATGTCTCTGAGCAGTTAGCAGGGTCAAAATCAGGGTCTGAGTCCGACGCAGATGCCTCAGACTCTGACGCCAGGATGGCATATGCCTCCTCGGCGCTGTACACCCTCTCAGACATTATATATAATAGATTATAAAATGTTATAATTATTATATATATAAGCGGATTATTGGTTCTTCGAAGAACCGTTGGGTTTCACAAGAAAATACAAATAAACACCTAAATCTCTCTAAATCCCTCTAAACCTGCCTCAATTCTTCTAAATCTCCCTAAAATCTCTCTAAATCTGCCTCAATTTTTCTAATCTCACTAAATCTACCTAAAATCTCTAACCTGTCAAATCTGATCTCTCTCTCGCTCACCAAAACACAAGCGAGGAGAGGGAGGGAGAATCACAGAGGTCAGAGCCAATATTTACAAAATATTGACCTGACAAATTAGAAATTTTATTTAGATTTTTTCTTACTTCTGATTGGATGTTGCTAGCCTGCCTCTCTGATGAGGCAGGCTAGGAACATCCCACACAGCCCCAAGATGACCCTGCCCTTAGAAGGGCAGCGCCATCTTGGCTGTCACTTTTATTTTATTCATTTTTATTCATTTTTACACTTTTTTTAGTCTGCTGGGTGCCTTGATCCCTCGAGGCACCCAGCAGAGCACCTGATCACTTATGTGATCTTTTTTGTACCTCGTGGCACTCAGTACTTCCTGCCGCTACCGGAAGTGATCGCTCGGGGGGAGCGATCACTGAGCGGACCGGCGGCAGGTAAACATATTGCAAGGATGCCTCGATTGTAGAGGCATCCCTGCAATATACTCAGAGCAGCTGGAAGCGATACCGATCGCTTCCAGTGCTCTGTAGAAGTGCGGGACACCTTTCCGGTGAAACCGGATGTTGATCGCTCCCGGGGAGCGATCACAAGGGGCCCCGGCACTTCTGTCCGCCATTGCATGGATGCCTGGACTCCCAGGCAGCCTGCAATGGCGTTTGAGCTGCTGGAAGCGATCCGATCGTTTCCAGCGCTCAAAAGACCGCAGGACGTACCATGTACGTCAGCGGGTCTAAAAGAGACCCGCGGCCATGACGTACATGGTACGTCCGCGGTCCCTAAGGGGTTAAATAAGGGTTAAAAATAAAAAACCATAATTCCTTCAAATATCGTGCCTAGGAGGTCCCCATAACCTGCCCGTGAAGTGGCGGATTTCTAGGATGTATAGAAACCCTTAAAAACAAAAAAATGACGTTTCATATGACGGTAAATGCTTTTCCTTTAATCTATCCATAAACAACTGCTTGGGGCGGCAGTCTGTATGAAAAGAGGAGACATTTTCGTACACGCAGAAAAAGTTTACAGATTTTTTTTGGCAAAATTATTGTGAAACTTATGCAGGCTTTGGATGAAAGTAACAATAGGTGCTTTAAAATTGGTCCTTAAGCGTCCAACAGTGCCGTCACACCGTAACCCCTCTGAGGATATGAATCTGATACAGGCGTCAGTGGCAGTGCACCCAAATATTGTGCTTTTGGTGCCAGGCCTGCAAGTACTATCATACAGTAACCCCTCTGTGGTATTGTGGAAGAATGCAGGGGTGGACCATGTGGTCCTATATTGAAAAGATATGATTCTGGTCAAGGCGTCAGTGCACCCAGATATTCTGCCTTTAATGCCAGGCCAGCAAGTATCATCATACAGTAACCCCACTGTGGTATCGTGGAAGAGTGCAGGGTTGGACCCTGCGGTTCAAAAAATTAAAATGATATAAATCTGGCACAGGCGTCAGTGCAGCCAAATATTGTGCCTTTCATGGCAGCAAGTGCCTTCACACCGTAACCCTTTTGTGGTATTGTGGAAGAGTTCAGTGCTGGAGGTTTTGTGAATGCAGAAGAAGACATCCCCGATCTATTCCATTACTTCAGCATCAGGGGATTGATAGCTGCTGATCCAGGACTGATACATTTTTATAAATGTCAGCCGGTCTACAGAGTCGGTGGACAGACGCACTCTTTTGTCTGTGACAAAACCTCCAGTGGCACTGCACGTCCTTTCGGAAAGCACGCTAGAATGAAGGGCAACCTAGTAGCTGCATAGCATATTGGCTAAGTTCTGGCCAGTGATCCAATCTCAACACCCAGTAAGCCAGTGGATCATCTGCTGGAAAGGTATCCAGGTCTGCCCTTGCCCCTAGGTAGTCCTGCACCATATGGTGAAGACGCTGGCAATGGGTGCCTACATTTGACGTCGAGGACTAAATATTTTTTAAAAAGCATCAGTCAAGTGGCCCTGGCCTTCACCACTATTCCTCTGATCACCCGCAGCCTCAGAAGCACGTGTGTCAGCACTTGGTAATCTACCAGTGCCTGGAAAGGTGTTACACAAGTGTCGCTTTAGAGCGTCCTCAAGTTTTTTCATCCTGTGCTTCCTCTGTGCGGGCAGGATGAGCTCTGCAACTTTACCCTTGTATCGTGGATCAAGAAGGGTTGCCAACCAGTAATGATCCCTGTCCTTGATAGCACAAATCCTGGGGTCCTTTAGCAGGCTTTGCATCATTAGGGAGCCCATGCAACGTAGGTTGGAGGTGGCATTAGCTTCCGAGTCTTCCTGGTCAATGAGGATGACCGAATCGTGCACTTCCTCCTCCCAGCCATGCACTAGTCCTTTTGTTTCTGGGCACACAAAACCCTCCCTTGAGGAATCCCCACCTTCAATGCCCCCACTACTTAAATAGTCCTCCTCCTCCTGTCTGATCTGAGTAGGACCCGCTGGAATGCTGTCTGCGGAAAGACTGGGGCCTTGAGAGCTAGGGAAGGCCTCCCCTTCCTCCCGCTGCTCTGCTTCTAGAGCCACATCTATAATTCCCCACAGAGCGTGCTCCAGCAGGAACACTAAAGGAATTGTGTCACTGATGCATGCACTGTCCCTGCTCGCCATCCTCGTTGCCTCCTCAAATGGTGACAGTACAGTGCATGCATCCTTGATCATCAGCCACTGCGGGGGGAAAAAAAAACAAGTTGACCTGAACCTGTCCTTGTGCCATACTCACACAGGTACTCGTTGATGGCGCTCTGCTGCTTGTGCAGACGCTGCAGCATTGCTAATGTCGAGTTCCACCTGGTGGGCATGTCACAGATCAGACGGTTTGTGGGAAGGTGGAATTCTCTTTGAATTTCTGCCAGGCGAACGCTTGCTGGGAATGACCGTTTGAAGTGGCTGCAGACTTTTCTGGCCTGGATGAGAAGCTCTGGCAGCCCTGGGTACTTGGTTAGGAAACGCTGTACCACCAGATTTAGGACGTGTGCTAGGCATGGTACATGCGTCAATTTACCCTTGCGTAGGGCAGAGAGAAGGTTGCTGCCATTATCGCAGACGATCATTCCCAGCTCAAGCTGGCGTGATGTTAACCATCTTTGCACCTGCCCCTGCAGAGCTGACAGAATTTCTGACCCGGTGTGGCTCCTGTCCCCTAAACAAACCAGCTCAAGCACAGTACGGCATCTTTTTGCTTGAGCCATTGCGTAGACCCTGTCAGGCGTCGGTTTAACTGCCACTTCGCCAGAGACAGAGGAGGAGGAAGAGGGTGGTGGAGCAGACAGACCTCATACAAGCAGCTTTCTGGAGGCGTGGTGGATGTACAAGCTCCAGCACAGAGCCCCATCTTGGATCCCTCCCAGCTGCAATCAGTTACCCAGTGTGCCATGAAGGAAATGTAACGACCCTGTCCATGCTTGCTGGACCACGTTTCTAAAGTGACATGCACCTTGCTGCTGACTGCCTTTCCCAATGACTGGATAACATTGTCTTCCACGTGCTGGTATAGTGCTGGAATGGCCTTGCGTAAAAAGTAATGGCGTTTTGGAACCTGCCACTATGGTACAGCACATTCAGCAAATTCACGGAAGGGAGCAGAGTCCACCAGCTGGAAAGGCAGCAGCTGCAATGCGAGTAATTTTGCTAAGCTGGCATTTAGACGCTGTGCTTGTGGATGGTTGGGACTATATTTTTTCTTTCGCTGCAGCAGCTGCGGCAACGTAATCTGACTGTGTAAATCTTCAGCTACTGGGATGATGTCACATTGTGAGGAAGGACCTGGTACATCCATTACTGTAGCATCATCCCTGTCGGTGGAGGTTGTAGGCAATGACATGGCAGGACATACAGTGGGGTAGAGACAGATGAGGAGGAGGAGGAGGACCTACGCAAAGTTTTGCGCCAACGGGATGTGTGGCACTTGTTCATATGTCGCCTCAAGCACGTGGTACCCAAGTGTCCGATATCTTTCCCACGCTTAAGCCTCATCTGACATAGATTACAAATAGCAACGCTGCGCTCTACTGCACATTTCTTAGACAACAGAGTTCCTGCATGTGTGCTTTGAGACAACAGCGCTCTGCACCGGAGCATCTCTGACATGTGATGCCTTGGACTGGCTAGTGCTACGGTTGGTCACAGAGGATGTTGTGCCTCGTGTTTGCTGTGCCTCCTCCTCCCCCTCTTGCTCACTTAATTCCTCTGTTCGATCTGGCACCCAGGTGGAGTCAGTGACCTCATCATCATTGTCATCTTCACCCCCTATCTCCTCGTCACTGGAGCCAACTTGGCAGTATGCTGCAGCTGCTGGGGCAACATGAGTGCCAGTTATTCTTGTGTCATCACTGGCACCCCCTTCCTCTAGGTTGATTATACTCCCTTGCTCAACCTCAGAGATTGAATCAGAGCACTGTACTTGCTGCGCATCCTCAAGCAGCATGTCACTCTCATTGTAGTCAAACAATTCAGCTGACTCCTCCGTGTGTGATAGCGAGGCTACGGCAGGAGTAGCTGTGGACATGGAGGCTGCATTAGATGCTTTGGCAGCTGAGGTGGACTGTAAAGCACTAGAAGCCTGGCTAGCAGAGGACCCGGAGGATGAGGATTGCCTGGTTAGCCAATCCACCAAGTCCTCTGTATGTTGCTGCTGCTTAAGACGGCCAGCACCAGTTAGAAAGGACAAGCGTGCCCCTGCAGAGGATGCACCACGTCCACCACCACAGCCTCCCGACACAGGGGCTGCTTGCCCTCTTATCTGTGGCTGGGAGCGTCTGCCTGTCCTTTTTGTTCTTTCAGACATGGTGAGTGATATATAGATTAATATATTCAGAACTCTGATTCAACTCTGGTATAAAGATTTAAAAGAACTCTGGTATAACTCAGTGAGACACACTGATAGCTGGCAGCTAGTGACGAGACACAGATCACCTCAATTCACAAATGTTTTGTAGAAATTAGTGAGCCCCAAAATACTGCGTGGTACTGGATGTGTGACAATACACATATCACCTCAATTCACAAATGTTTTAAAGAAAGTTGTAAACCCCAAAAAAACTTGCTGGCACAGTGACAAGACACACATCACCTAAATTCCCTGATATTTGGTAGAAATGAGACCCCCCCCCCCCCGGTAGCGTGGCAGACCGGCAGTAACAAGACACAACTATCTCCTCTGAAATCTCCTCTGAAATGCGTGCAGAAACGGTGCGTGAAAATGTTATAGTGTGCTGCGGGACTTAGCTCTGTGAGCCCATGATTGGGCAAAATTTGCCAAATCAGGACTCTGAGCGGTGATTGGCATAGTGTTGAACCTGTCTTGCACCAGACCTGTGGTCAGGTGCAAGGCTGTAGCCAATTAGGAGCTTCAGGCCAGTGGGAAAATGCATTGTGGTTCATTGTGGTCGAACATGCTGCGAACACCCGGAAATGTTCGGTGTTCGCGATCTAATCGAACAGGTTAAGTTTGGGTCGAACTCCGAACCGAACAGCTCATCCCTATTGGTGACGACCTTCCACTCTTGTTCAGAATTGGCTGCAGCTACCTTCAGTCTGGAGTGATGTATCCACGGGACTACCTCGGCAACCTTCACTGCTGTGGGGGTTGATAACAGGACAAGGTAAGGACCTCTCCATTTTGGGCCTAGTGGGTCATTTTTCCACTCCTTCACCCAAACAGAGTCACCTGGACAATACTTATGCAGTGGGGGATATAAAAAGTGAGGTATATTATCTCCCACCCAAGTGTTCAACTCTTGCATTGATTTACCCAACAATACAACCTGTTCATTTAGTTTAGTTTCTCCCAATGCCCGAAGGTCCCCCCCTTAGTCCATTAATCAGAGGGGTAGGCCGTCCGAACATAAGCTCGTATGGACTTAGCTTCAATTGGGGGGTTGGCCTGCACCTATTGTGCAATAGGACTATTGGCAACACATCCAACCAGCCTAGTGACGTTTCTTGGCACAGTTTGGACATCAAAGTTTTTAGTGTGCGGTTCATTCTTTTGACTTTTCCCGAGCTTTGGGGCCTGTAAGCTGTATGTAGCTTCCAGGTGATGCCCAACAGGCGGGCAAGCTGCTGTAAACAGTTCTGTATGAAAGCTGGGCCATTATCTGACCCTATTTCTAGAGGAAGTCCATAGCGTGGTATTATGTCTTTCATTAGACTTCTCACCACTTCCGTTGTCTTCTCTGTCCTTGTCGGGAAAGCTTCCACCCATCCTGTAAGGGTGCACACCATTACCAGTAGATATTTATATCCTTTGCAGGGTGGCAGCACTGTGAAGTCTATCTGCATGGATGCCATTGGGGACAACCCGTTTGGTTGCTTCCCTGGGAGGTTCAGATGGGCCTGTTCTTGGATTATTCTTGGCACATGTCACACACTGCTGGGCTATTGCTTTGCAGATTACTGACATTCCTGGCACATAGAAATGTGGCTCCAGCTGTTGTTCCATCATTTCCCTTCCTCCATGGGTACTTGCATGAAGTGCTCTCACGATCTCAGGTGCCAATGTTGCTGGCAGGACTATTTGTCCACTCTTCAACTGGAACCATCGGTCTTCTCCATATCCACCTTGTTCTTCTTCTTTCTCTGCGTACACAGGTGTCCATTCACTCAGTGGCGCCGGTAGGAGTGCAGCCACCACTAGTGCTGCTTTGTATCTTGCCACTTCTTCCTGGTTCCCCCAGATGAATTCTTCTTTAGGGAAATAGTATCGCCAGGCAAAGAACAGCAGATCTTGTCTCATCTGCATATCTCTCACTGCTGGTACAAAGAAATTCATCACACTTTTCTTTTACCTTGGTAGCTTGTTTTTAATAAGGGTCTCTTTGAGAAAGAACCTTACCAAAGGGGCTTGATATTCTTTTGCTCCCAATTCTCCCAAGCTTAACAGCACTCGTGTGATCCTTAAATTATTATGAGGGTTGGCTGTTAGATTGTCAAAACGTGAGGCGAAAGTTTCTGCCCGTTCAACTTCGATTACTTCAATATTTTCTTCATCCTCCCCCACTATTTTTACACCGAAGAATTTCAGCATTTTGTATGCTCTGCGGAGTCTTTGCTGAACTTCTGAGGTGTCAATCATTAGACGTGTTTCTTGGGGGTGAAGAGGAGAGTAGAAATTCCGGCCTTGGAACCGTGTTGGAAAAAGCCACTGTATATAATCATGGTTTTCTTCCAGTAGCTCGTAATTGTTGTGCCACTTGTGCAGAATGGTTTCAATAAATTCGCCTTTTGGTTCAAATTTCCGCCAATTCATATAGAATTCGGCATGGGAAGTTGATCCTCTTGCTTGCAGAGCAGAACTTTGGATATTTGATCAGGAGGGTTCAGAGGTTTAGCAGCGGCTTTTGCGGCTTGGTCAGCACGCCTGTTACCTTTTGGGAATTTCATCATGACCCTTTTGGTGGCCACGACCGTGCATAATACTGACAGCACTTGGTTTCCACACAGTTTCTAGAAGGGCTGCGATTTCAGCTGCATACTTTATCTGTTGTCCTGATGACGTGAGTAGTCCTCTTTCTTTGTATAGTGCACCATGTGCATGGACAGTCATAAAGGTATACTTTGAGTCGGTGTAGATATTTACTCTTTTGCCTTCAGAGATGGTCAGGGCCTTGGTCAGGGCTATTATTTCAGCCAGTTGTGCTGACGTGTGTCCTGGCAAGGGGTTTGCTTCAATGATTTCTTCTGCTGAGACAACTGCATAGCCGGAGACTTTCTTCCCATCATCCATGTAGCTGCTACCATCGGTGAATAGCTGTAGATCGTTTTTGTCTAGGGGTACGTCTTTCAGGTCTGGTCTACTACTGAATACTTTTTCCATGACTTGGAGGCATTCATGATTTGGATCCTCTTCACAGTCAGGCAGTAGTGTAGCTGGGTTTAAGGTAGCAATGAGGTCCATATGAACCCGTGGATTCTCACACATCATAGCTTGGTACTTCGTCATCCGGCTATTGCTGAACCAGTAACTTCCTTTTACATCATGCAGGGCTTTGACCGCATGTGGCACCTTGACATGAAGAACCTGTCCCAGGGTCAGCTTGTCTGCTTCAGCTATCAGCATTGCGGTGGCTGCCACTGCTTTCAGGCATGGGGGTAGGCCGCAGGCCACAGGGTCAAGCTGTTTGGAGAGATAGGCCACAGGCCTAGGCCACGAGCCGAAAACTTGGATCAGTACTCCTGTTGCAGTCTGGTTATGCTCATGCACATATAGCTGGAAAGGCTTGCTATGATCTGGCAAACCTAGTGCTGGAGCTTCTATCAGGAGAGTCTTTAATTTCAGGAAAGCTGCCGCCTGTTCTTCTTCCCAGAGAAAGGGGTCATGCTCTCCACCCTTGGTGGCTTGGTGGGGAGGTTTAGCAATATCTGCAAGATTGGGGATCCACAGATGACAGAAGCCTGCAGCTCCTAGAAATTCACGGACTTGTCTCCTTGTCTTTGGTTGGTGTATACGGCATACTGCTTCTTTCCTCTCAGCTCGCAAGGCACGTTTAGTACCTGTTAATTGGAAACCTAAGTATTTTACACTTTGCATATTTGTGCTTTGTTTTTGGACACTCTGTAACCTGCTTGGTTTAGTAGAAGCAGCAGGGCCTTTTGTGGCAGAGAGACAGTCTTTTTCTGTAGGGGATGCAAGCAATAAATCATCTACATACTGTAGTAAAACAATTTTGGCTGAGCGTTGAAGGACAGGAGGTCCTGGCTGAGCGCGCAGCCGAAAATCGTGGGCGAGTTTTTGAAACCTTGAGGGAGGCGTGTCCAAGTCATCTGATGGCGCGCTCACGTAGTAGACTCCTCCCACTGAAACGCAAAAAGGGGCTGGCTTGCTGGAGCCAGGCGGATGCAAAAGAAAGCGTCTTTTAAATCAAGCACCGTGTAATATTTTGTATCACCAGGAATTAATGCCAATAAATTGTATGGATTGGGAACCACAGGGTGTAGAGTTACTGTGGCTTCGTTGATGGCCCGTAAATCTTGGACTGGGCGGTACTCTTATGTGCCCTCTTTCTGTACTGGCAACAGTGGTGTGTTCCACAGTGACACGCAGAATTTCAATATCCCATGATCTTTAAGTCTTTGCAAATGTGTCTGGATATTTTGCTTGGCTTTCTGTGGGATATGGTATTGTCTTAGAGCTAGAGGCGTTGCGCCTGGTTTCAGATCAACATACACTGGAGGAATATTTACAGCTAATCCGGGCGGGTTTTCTTCTGCCCAGACTCCAGGGATTCCCAGGAGTAGTGTATATGGGTCTGGGGCGGCCGGCAGTGTTTTTGCCGTGCGCCATTCTTCCTCCCGTGGCATAATTACTGCAATTTTTACAGGTTGGGTATTCTGGATGGCTGGGTTGTACTGCCGTATAGAGCTGCCACTCCTGCCCTTCAAATGACGTTCCCGCCAATCCCACAAACCCTGAACCGGCACCGGCACTTCTTTCATACCTGCCGTTTGTTACCTGGCCATTTGAGGCTTGACCTCCTGAGGCACCAGCCTCTCCCTGTACCCCATTTTTAGCCAAAAGTGCAGGACATTTGCTTTTCCAGTGACCTACACCCCGGTACCATGCGCCCTAGGGGCTCCCTGGGGCTCCTCTCCCTCTCCCCCCTCGACCCCTTGCTTTCCCTCTGTCCGGGGCACCCCTCCCGTTTCCATTTCCCATATAGCCGACCACACCGGTGTGCCCTTTTTGCTTCCGTATTTCTTCTAAATCCCGATTATAGTACACTTTATTAGCAATTTCTACTAATTCGCTAATACCTTTGCCTAAAAACCCATCCAACCTCTGTATTTTATTCCGTATATCTCTCTGTGACTGACTCACAAAGGAGGAATTAACCAACCGCTGATTCTCTGCAGCCTCCGGGTCAATAGGACTACACATCCTATATGCATCTAGTAATCTTTCTAGAAATGCACTTGGGGTTTCTTTAAGATCTTGCACAATGTCCGCTATTTTCCCCATGTTCGTGGGTTTCTTCCCTCCCGCTTTAACACCCATCATTACCGCTGTCCGGTATGTTTGTAGATGAGCAATACCTTCATTAGTATTGTATGGCCATTTGGGATCTGTTTTGGGATAATGTTCCTCAGCCCACGCTTCTGGCTGGGGTTTGCTATCCTCAACTGCTTGGGCAAGAAGGATTTTACACGCGCTATTGTTTATACGGGCTCTTTCCTCAGTTGTGAACATTGTCAGCAAGAGTTGTTGACAATCTGCCCAGGTGGGGTTATGTGTTAGCATTACTGACTCTATCATACTGGCCACCGCTGCAGGATTAGTGGAGTACAGTGGTGTGTGTGTTTTCCAGTTAAATAAATCTGTCGTTGTAAATGGGACATATGTGTATTGTACTGGCCCAGGTCCTCTGTTTTCCAGTAAGGGACCTGGCACCTCTCGCAGAGGCATTTGTATTTTACTCCTGCCGGGGTTATGCTGGTACACATCCCGGGGCTTGTATATATTGTTCGCTGCGTGAGTGGTGACCCCTGGATTTACATCTCCACCATCATCTTCACTGTCCGGGGAGTGTATACAAGCGGGTAACCCCCCATCGGGCATTTCAATCTTTTCCGCAGGGGTCCCTTCATCCCCTCCACCCGCAGCCCCCTCCCCATCCTCGATATCACAAGCCGGAGCTGAGGGAGCCGACGGGGAAATAGCAGCTGCCTGCTCCCCCCTCTCCGCCCGCACAACCGCGGCATTCAGTGCCTCCCTGGCCACCCTGTAGCACGACGGATAGGGCGGGGGAAGGGAATCAACCTCCTGGATGTTCTACTAACACCGTTTTTCTCTGTTCACCTTTATTTTTATTATTCGGGGGTACCTGTTTCTTGTTTTGTCCCGCCATCATTATAAAATGACTCTTATCCTTCACACAGTACCTCCATATATCTATATACGGGTACTGTTCAGGATGACCATATCTCCCGGTTATTTAGGAGTGCACTCTCTGTATTAACTCCGGGTCCATAGACCCCTCTTCTGGCCATTCTGGAACCAACAGTGGCCATACTATTGTACACAATAATCTCAACTTCTCCTTACTCAAATCCACACCATAGTGATGTGTTTCATACAACGCTCCAAAATTCCGTACCATATACTCCAGGGGTGTCTCCCCCTCCTTAGCCTTCTTGGGTTTGGACGACCCGTTACCCATTGTTACTCTTGCGAGCAGTAACTTTTTCACAATACAGATATTTTCTTTCAGCACAATCCCTTTATATCATCTGTCTGGTACTTCAGTCAACAGTTCATTTATATCGTATTCGCTTCCTCCATCAGTAGCCAACTGCAGTCGCCTGAGCCGGAAACGTACTTTAGGAGTCCACACTCAGAATTGCTTCCTTGCTAGGCAAGTAGGCGCACAATCACTCACAGCGCTCTCAGCATCCACTCACAGCATGTACTGTACCAGATACATTCAGCACAAAACAGTACATAGACAATTCTACTCTTTCTACTAGCCGAGGGCTCGCCAACCCTCCTCTTGGCTCCTTATACCCAGTTAATTGATCTTAGAACTCTTGTCTGCTTGTGACTGTGTACCCCGTTCTATGGCAACTCTCCCGTCTGCAATTCCAATTTGCCTATGGACAATAGACCCACTCGGCACCACTCCTGCTGCAGCTACCGCTGGCCCCAATTGGCCCCCTTCACTACACGACGTACACACTAGCACTGACTCTGGGCTCTCAGCCCAGTCACAGGATCCCTCCTCCTTTCCTGGTCCACGTGCAGCAGTTCTATTTACAAACACTGACTATGACAATACTACTCCACGTGGCTACTCTCTCCCTCAGATTCAGAACTACACCTTGGTCAACATCCGATTTCCCCCGGGCCCAGACACGCGCACTCTTTCCGTCGTGCAATGTCCGTGCTGTATGCGGCAGGTTCGGTATGTCGACGAGACCGTGGCCGCGGGTCTCCTTATCCAACTATGGTCGGACGTCTTCCCTTATACCGGTATCTCAATACACATACAAACACAGAAGACACTTTACCTCTCGCCGCGCTGCTTGCGGTTTCCTCGGACTCAGTGGTGTCCCAGCTTCCCGGGCCGGGGTCCGTTTGGGACGAGACGAGGTCCACTTACAGGAAATCCTGCTTGGTGCCTGCAGATGTCAGCTAACCTTCAACGGACGCCCAACCGGCGGGATCACTCGCACCTGCAGTCAACTGCTACGGTGTCCAGCAGTCGTTGCCGTACCGGTAAAGGCCTGGAATCCCAGACGAGCCCCCAGAAATGTTACTGGAACCCACCTGGTTCTTTCGGGACGAGGCCGGGCCGGCACGGACAAGGATTGACTGGACACAAGTCTCTTCAGGAAAGGCAAACTTTATTGTGACGTCACAACAGATGCTCACACAGGATTGAATCGCCAAGAGTGAGCCCCGATTTCACAGTGACATGAGGTTTTACACCCCGAATACATAATTAGGTACATCCCAATTAGCCCACCTCCCGGTGACACTATCCCACCCAACGTGGGTCCGTACCTCCCTTAATCGAATACAAAGACATTCCATACATTGGTCATAAATTGGCAAGCTTCATGACATTCTGACACAAGAGGATTTACAATTGCTCTGGATCCTACCTATGCCCAGCTCCCTTGCGCTTGTTTATTGTTTGTTTTAGATAAGGCCTGGTCTGGTCTCACACTCCTCTTTGTCTCAGCTGCAGGCTCCTATGACCTTGATGTATCTCTTCTTCATCCGGTCACCCTGTGCCAGCAACGGCCCGGATCTTCTCTAATTTATTGCTTTACTGCTTGTCTAAAGCATTCCTAAGATTCTATGTAAGCTTCATTCGAACTCCAACTAATATCTACCTAGATAACAAGTGAACCAATATTCTGAACAAGATGGCCGCCTGGCTCAGAATGGTGACCATCTTCTGGCCTGAGTCTATTACATTATCTCCTCATCACTGGAGCCAACTTGGCAGTATGCTGCAGCTGCTGGGGCAACCATGAGTGACAGTTATTTGTGTGTCACTGGCACCCCCTTCCTCTAGGTTGATTATACTCACTTCCTCAACCTCAGAGTTTGAATCAGAGCACTGGAGTTGCTGCGCATCCTCAAGCAGCATGTCATTGTATTCAAACAATTCAGCTGACTCCTCCGTGTGTGATAGTGAGGCTACGGCAGGAGTAGCTGTGGACATGGAGGCTGAATTAGATATTTTGGCAGCTGAGGTGGACTGTAAACCACTACAAGCCTGGCTGGCAGAGGACTCAGAGGATGAGTAAGGGAGGGATAAAGAGGGCCACCAAGTAAGGAGGGATAAAGAGGGCAAGTAAGCCTAGACAGGTTGTGGTGGTAGGGGACTCTATTATTAAGAGAGTAGACAGGGTAATCTGTCGCGCTGATCGCCTTAACCGGACAGTTTGCTGTCTGCCGGGTGCCCGTGTTAGGCATGTGGTTGACAGAGTTGATAGATTATTGGGAGGGGCTGGAGATGACCCAGCTGTCATGGTCCATATTGGTACCAATGACAAAGTAAGCGGAAGATGGAAGGACCTGAAGAATGATTTCAGGGAATTAGGAAGTAAACTGAAGAAGAGGTCCTCCAAGGTAGTATTTTCTGAGATCCTACCTGTGCCACGTGCTACAGTGGAAAGGCAGCGGGAGATTAGGGAGGTCAATGCGTGGCTTAAAGCTTGGTGCAGGAAGGAGGGCTTTGGTTTTTTAGAGCACTGGGCTCATTTTGCACTGGGGTACAATCTGTATAGTCGTGATAGATTGCACCTGAATGGAAGAGGGTCTGCTGTGCTAGGGGAGAGGATGGTTAAAAGGTTGGAGGAGACTTTAAACTAGTGGAAGGGGGGAGGGATACAGTATCTTACAAAATGGAGACAGAGCAGATAGCGGAAGGGTTTCAGTTCAGACTAAGGGGGGTGGAGTCAGGGGGATGGGTAATGTAAGAACAGTGGAGGCATGTAATGTAAAGTCGCATTCAGCATGTGTGGGTAGAGACAACATTAAATGTATGCTTGCTAATGCAAGGAGCCTCAATAAAAAGATGGGGGAACTAGAGGTAATAGCATACACTAAGCAATACGACATAGGAATAACAGAAACGTGGTGGGATGAAACTCATGACTGGGCTGTAAACTTAAACGGTTATACATTGTTTAGAAAGGATAGGAAACATAAGAAAGGGGGTGGAGTGTGTTTATATGTAAATCACGATTTAAAGCCTAATATTACACAACTGGAAAGCGATGAGGGAAATGTGGAATCCTTATGGGTAAATATTTCATTGGGGAATAAACAGGGAAGTCAATTATTGGTTGGCATATGCTATAAACCACCTAATATAGATAATGATGAGGAAGAACAACTGTTAGAGCAAATTAGGAAGGCTGCACATCATGGTAGCACTTTAATTATTGGAGATTTTAATTACCCGGACATTAATTGGGATAGTGGGACTAGTAATTCAGCAAAGGGAATCCGGTTCCTGAACATTTTAAATGATACCTTCATGTCACAACTGGTAGAAACACCAACTAGAGAGGATAACTGTCTGGACCTGGTTATAACAAATAATGTGGATCTTTTCTCAAATATTAATGTAAAGGAACAGTTGGGAAACAGCGACCATAACATGGTGACTTTTGAAATAAACTCAAAAAAACACATTCCTAAGGGGCATGCGAAGATATATAATTTTAAAAAGGCCAACTTTATTAAAATAAAGGAAGCTCTCAATGTCATTGACTGGCAGAAACTCTTTCACGGGAAAAACACTGAGGATAAGTGGAATATCTTTAAACTAACACTAGAAAAGTACACGTCACAATATATTCCACTGGTTAATAAATATAAAAGAAACAGACTGAAACCAATGTGGCTTAGTAGGAAGGTAACTAAGGAAATGAAAAATAAAAAGAAGGCATTTAAAGCTTTTAAATTTGATAAATCTGAGGCATCCTATAAAGCATATAGGGCAGCCAATAAAGCATGTAAAAATGCGATTAGATGGGCTAAACTAGAAAATGAAAAAGAAATAGCCAAAGAGAGCAAGACCAACCCTAAAAGATTCTTTAGGTACATAAATTCTAAAAAACCCAAGAGTGAAAATGTAGGTTCACTAAAATCGGAGTCGAGGTTATTGTTAACTGAAGATCAGGATAAAGCAGAAATTTTAAATGATTATTTTTCTTCAGTATTTATCAAAGAGAAACCTATAACAGGAGACATGAAATTCATTAATAAAAACTTACTAATACAAAGTGACTGGTTGACTCAGGACAAGGTTTTACACAAATTAAACAATGTGAATGTTAATAAAGCCCCAGGGCCAGATGGAATTCACCCGCGAGTACTAAGAGAGCTATGTGTTGAAATATGTAAACCTCTGTTCTTAATCTTTCAAGATTCTTTTCTTTCAGCAATAGTACCAGAGGATTGGAGAAAAGCTGACGTGGTCCCTATGTTAAGAAAGGTTTAAAATTTATGCCTGGGAATTATAGACCTGTGAGCTTAACATCTGTGGCTGGGAAAGTATTTGAGGGGTTACTAAGGGATAGTATTCAGGAATTTATTGGAGGTATAATGTAATTGGCAAAAATCAGCATGGTTTCATGAAACACAGATCATGTCAGACTAACCTAATTACGTTCTATGAGGAAGTAAGTAGAAGTATAGATCAGGGGGTCACAGTGGATGTGATTTACTTAGATTTTGCCAAAGCTTTCAACACAGTTCCACACAAAAGGTTACTATTTAAATTAAGAAAAAATGGTCTAGATGAAAATACTTGTTCTTGGATAGAAAACTGGCTAAAAAGATAGGATACAGAGAGTGGTCATAAATGGTACATTTTCAGAGATGGACACCAGTGGTAAGTGGTGTCCCTCAGGGGTCTGTTATAGGACCAATACTATTCAATTTATTTATAAATGACCTTGAGAGATAGGCATTGAAAGTCATGTATCAGTGTTTGCAGATGACACAAAACTAGGAAAAGTAATACAATGTGAGCAGGATGTTACTTCGCTGCAGAGGGATTTAGATAGATGGGGGACTGGGCACTTATATGGCAGATGAAATTTAATCTAGATAAATGCAAAGTTATGCACTTTGGAGTGAAGAACACACAAGCAATTTATACCCTAAATGGTACGGAGTTAGGGAAATCCAAGCAGGAGAAGGATTTGGGAATAATCATAGACTTCAAAAACTAACAATGTGCAATGTCAAACAGCAGCCGCCAAGGCCAGCAAAGTACTGGCATGCATTAAAAGGGGAGTTCACTCACGGATGAAAACATAATTTTGCCTCTGTATAAATCAATGGTCAGGCCGCACCTTGAATATGCCGTGCAATTTTGGGCACCTGTCTTAAAAAAAGATATTATATCGCTAGAAAAAGTGCAGAGACGGGCAACTAAATTAATAAGGGGGATGGAAGGGTTAAGTTATGAGGAAAGACTAACAAGCTTAAACCTGTTTAGTTTAGAGAAAAGGCGCCTTAGAGGGGATCTGATAACCTTATATAAATATATACGGGGCCATTATCAACCATTGTCTGATAACCTATTCATTAACAGGACTATACATAGGACAAGGGGTCATCCATTTAGACTGGAAGAAAGAAAATTTAGCTTAAAGCATAGGAAGGGTTATTTTACGGTGAGAACAATAAAGCTGTGGAATTCTCTGCCTGTTGAGGTGGTTGGGTCAGAGTCTGTACAGACTTTTTAAAAAACGACTGGATGACTTCCTGCAGACACAGAATATTAAGGGTTATAATATTTAATATGTGGGTAAAAGCTTCTTGATCCAAGGAGAAATCTGACTGCCATTCTGGGATCAAGAAGGAATTTTTTCCCAGTATGTTGCATATTGGCAAGCATTTCAGACTGGGTTTTTTGCCTTCTTTTGGATCAACAGCAGTAGGTTATGTGGGAGAGGCTGAACCCGATGGACGCATGTCTTTTTTCAGCCTATATAACTATGTAACTATGAGTATGAGAGTGGTTAGCCAATCCTGCAAATCCTCTGTATGTTGCTGCTGCTTAAGACGGCCAGCACCAGTTAGAAAGGACAAGTATACCCCTGCAGAGGATGCACCACGTCCACGACGACCAGAGGCACAGCCTCCCGACACAGAGGCTGCTTGCCCTCTTATCTGTGTCTGGAAGAGTCTGCCTGTCCTTTTTGGTCTTTCTGACACGGTGAGTGATATATAGATTAAATATATACAGAACTCTGATTCAACTGTGTAGATTAAAGATTTCCAGAACTCTGGTATAACTCAGTGAGACACCCTGATAGCTGGCAGCCAGTGACAAGACAGATTAAAATTCCCAGGAACCTCCTATAAATCAGTGAGACCCCCTGATGGGTGGCAGTGACCAGACACAGATTACAATTCCCAGATATCTTGTAGAAGTGAGACCCCCACAATAGCTGCTGGCAGTGAGAACACACACTAACAGAACAATCTCCTCTCAAAAAAGACGTGCTGGGGGCTGTGTGCTGCAGGACTTAGCTCTGTGAGCCCATGATTGGGCAAAATTTGGCCAATCGGGACTCTGAGCCCTGATTGGCATAGTCTTGCACCTGACCTGTGGTCAGGTGCAAGGCTGTAGCCAATTACAAGCTTCAGGCCAGTTGGAAAGTACATCGTGGTGCATTGTGGGCGAACATGCGGCAAACACGCAGAAATGTTCAGAGTTCGCAAACAGCCGAATGTTCGATGCAAACTCTGAACAGATCGAACCAAACAGCTAATCCCTTCCCATCATCCCAATATTCTGTTGAGTGTTTTCCCCTCACTGAGCTCATTTTGACTATTTTTAGACCTCAGCCGGGTTAGCCCCCCCCTTATCAAAATTTTTGAATAAAACTCATGCAGTTGGTTAGAGCTTGGTTAGATCAATTGTTGTTTGCGTTAGAACACACATAGAGGAAGAGATATTAACAAATATTGTAAGGGGGTCTAAACCGCCATCGGCCCCCCTTATCAAAAACTGACCAAATACTTAGCTATTTTGGAAGCTTTACGTTAGATCAGGTATGATCAACTGGTTTTAACGTTAGATCACACAGAATTACTTATTAGGTGATTTATAAAGACAGGTTAGCCCCCCCACATTAAATTTTCTGAACAAAAACCAGTCAGGCTTATAGATCTTTGTTAGATCATATTAGATCAAGTGGTTTAAACGTTAGATCACACATAATTACAAAGATATATCACATCAGATTTTTAGGTATTACATAAGGGGGTAGCCCTCCTTCGCCCCCCCCATTAAATTTTATGGTCAAAAATCATTCAGGCTTACAGATCTTTGTTAGATCAGGTAAGCTCAAGTGGTTTTAATGTTAGAGCACACATTATTAATCCCCTATTAAGTCTGTAATTAAGACAGGTTAGGCCCCCCCCACATTATTTCTCTCACGCTTCTGCTCTTTACTTCTACCTTTCTCCTTAAATGGAACTCCTGCCCCTCTACCACCGACCCCTACACTATCTGCATCTCTCCCTCCCTCCTCTCGTCCCACATGATGGCCTCACATGAGCTCCTTTGTTTCCTCAGAACATGGTCTCCCTCTAACTCTCGTGCTGCCAATCACTCCCACTCCCACAAATCCCATTCCCACCTTCTCTTTCTCACCTTCCTGCTGTTACTCTATTCAGGTGACATATCCCCTAACCCTGGCCCCACAACACATCCAATACTTCCATCTCATCCTATCTCCATCGCACATAAATCACCTCCCTGCAAGCCCAGCAACCTCATTCCCATAATCCCTCAGCGCCTGTCCTCTTTCTCCTGCGCCCTCTGGAACGCTCGCTCTGTGTGCAACAAACTCACAGCAATCCATGACCTCTTCCTTTCAAACTCCTTCAACCTCCTAGCTTTAACTGAAACCTGGCTAACTCCCTCTGACACGGCCTCCGTTGCTGCTCTCTCACATGGAGGTCTACACTTGAGCCATACCCCCAGACCGGGTGAGAGAAATGGTGGCGGGGTCGGAATCCTGCTCTCTCCCACCTGCACCTACCAGCATCTCCCTCCACCCCCATCCCTCTCCTTCTCCTCCTTCGAGACACACTGCATCCGCCTGTTCTCTCCTCTGGCTCTCAGGGTGGCAGTCATCTACCGCCCACCGGGACCAACCTCCCAGTTCTTTGACCACTTTGCTACCTGGCTTTCTCACTTCCTGTCTTCTAATCTTCCATGCCTAATTCTCGGCGACTTCAACATTCCCATTGACGATCCTTCCGCCCCTGCTGCCTCCAAACTTCTTTCACTCACATCCTCCCTTGGACTCACACAATCCTCCCTCCTCCCTACCCACCGCGATGGTCACGCTATTGACCTTGTCTTTTCCAACCTCCTGCTCCATTTCTGAGTTCAACTGTCGCCCTTTCCCCATCTCTGACCACCACCTTCTCTCTTTCAACCTATCTGGACTTCCTAAACACCCTGCTCCCCCACCCCGCACACACACTCGCAGAAATCTACATGCTGTGGACCCCCATCAATTCTCCAACCTACTTCACCACCTCCCTCATACCTCATCCTTCAGCTGCCCTGATGCTGCCACTAATCACTACAACACTACTCTTATCTCTGCTCTAGACACTCTTGCTCCTCTTCGACTCTGTAAGGCCCCACGCCGCCAGCTTCAGCCCTGGCACACCCTCCAGACACGCTACCTGCAATGATGCTCCCGCACTGCAGAGCGTGCCTGGAGGAAATCCCGCTCTGAAGCTGATTTTGTTCACTTCAAGTTTATTCTCCGGTCATACACCTCTGCCCTCCACTTGGCCAAACAATCCTTCTTCTCATCTCTTATATCTACGCTGTCCTCCAACCCTAAACGGCTCTGGTCCACCTTCAACACCCTCCTCTACCCACCTGCACCTCCCCCCACAGCTGCCTTCAGCGCTCAAGACCTGGCAGACTACTTCCTCAGTAAAACTCTAAATATCAGAAGCAACATCCCAACACAAGATAGTTATCTGCCACCTCCACTCCCACAGGTCCCCTCTGCCACCCTCTGCCTCTTCCTCCCAGCCACTGAGGAGGAAGTCAATTCCTTATTGTCCTCCTCACATCTCACCACATGCCCGCTCGACCCCATTCCCTCACATCTAATTCCTCCCCTCTCCTCCTCCCTCACCCCTGCTCTCACACACATCTTCAACCTATCTCTCTCCACTGGCTCCTTTCCATCCGCCTTCAAACACGCGCTAGTTACCCCTTTACTAAAGAAACCATCCCTAGATCCCAACTCTCCATCCAACTACCGCCCTGTATCCCTGCTTCCCTTCACATCAAAGGTCTTAGAAAAACTAGTCTTCAACCGCCTCTCCCTCTTCCTGTCCTCCAATTCCCTACTTGACCCCCTGCAATCTGGCTTCCGTCCCCTACACTCAACTGAAACTGCCCTCACCAAAGTCACCAACGACCTCCTAACTGCTAAAAAACACGGCCACTATTCTATTCTCATCCTGCTTGACCTCTCGGCTGCTTTTGACACTGTTGACCACCCCCTCCTTCTACAGACCCTCAACTCTCTGGGTCTCGGTGACACTGCACTCGCTTGGGTCGAATCCTATTTATCCAACAGGTCCTTCTGTGTGTCCTTTGCTGGTAACTCCTCCTCCTCATTGCCTCTATCTGTTGGTGTACCTCAAGGCTCTGTCCTTGGTCCTCTGCTCTTTTCCATCTACACCTCCTCCCTGGGCAAAATCATCAACAGCTTTGGCTTCAATTACCACCTCTACGCTGATGACACTCAGATCTACCTCTCTACCCCTGATCTCTCTCCCCCTGTCCTTTCAAAAGTCAGTGACTGTTTATCTGGCATCTCCTCCTGGATGGCCTCCCACCACCTAAAGATCAACATGTCGAAGACTGAACTCCTACTTATTCCTCCCTCCAATGCCTCCCCACCTCCTGACTTCTCTATCACGGTGGAGGGTATCACCATTTCCCCATCAAACCAAGTTCGCTGTCTTGGAGTTACACTTGACTCTGCTCTTTCCTTCATCCCCCACATCAAGTCTCTTTCCTCCTCCTGCCGATACCAACTGCGTAATATTTCCAGAATTCGGCCATTTCTTACCGCTGTCGCCACAAAACAACTCATACACGCCCTGGTAATCTCCCGACTCGACTATTGCAATAATCTCTTATCTGGCCTCCCTCTGTCCCGCCTCTCCCCCCTACAATCCATCCTGAACGCCTCCGCCAGACTAATTCACCTCACCCGCCGCTCTGTCTCTGCCGCTCCCCTCTGCGAGTCCCTTCACTGGCTCCCCATCCACTGCAGAATTAAGTTCAAAATCCTTATCCTTACCTACAAAACCCTCACTAACTCAGCTCCCCACTACCTGTCCTCACTAATCACCAAATACACCCCAGCCCGCTCCCTAAGGTCAAACAGTGACCTGCGCCTAGCTTCTCACCGCATCACCTCTTCCCATGATAGACTGCAGGATTTCTCACGCGCAGCCCCCACTCTCTGGAACGCTCTCCCTCGTACTGTCAGACTTTCCCCTAACTTCTCTTCCTTCAAACGCTCCCTTAAAACGTTCCTATTTAGGGAAGCCTACCACCCAACTCACTGACGCAATCATCAATCACTCTCACCTTACAGTCCTCTCCTCCGGTTTCCAACCCCAACCCTCCCAGATTGTGAGTTCCTACGGGAATAGGGCCCTCATCTCCTCCTGTACTGTTTGTCAAATGTTGTTCAATGTATTGTAAACCTGTCTATACTGTGCTTATTGTACAGCGCTGCGGAATATGCTGGCGCTTTATAAATAAAGAATAATAATAATAATAATAATTATATTTTCTGACAAACATTCAAGCTTATAGATCTTTGTTAGATCAGGTAAGATCAAGTGGTTTTAACGTTAGATCATACATAATTAAATTTAAAAAAAATTAACCATATAAATCCTAAAATAATAGGTATTACATAGCGCTGCCCACAAACATATACAGTAAAAACAGGAGCCATAAATCATTCATTCCCATTGTTAGTGTTTCTTACATTAGTTCCAGCATGCAAATGGTGCTAAAACTAATAATCCTAATATAAACAGGGAAATGTAAATATAATCTTTAGGGCTACACCAATACTAGTATTAGTGCCAATACCAGCATTTGCAGAAGTGCTTGGTACTCGTGCAAATTCCCTGATACATCTACCAATACTCGGAAGCCAGCGCTGGGGTGGCTTGCCAGTATCCGTGGGGCTGGGGCAACTGCCAGAATGCATTTAAAGCATTTTGCCAGCACTCCCTTCCAGCTACCACTTTCCGAGTGGCTGCCGGCCTGTGACTCAGCCTCTAGCCGAGATGTCGCGAGTACGCTCGGCGGATCACATCCAGTTGGAGGTGGAAGCCGGCGGAATGCTTTTAATGCATTCTGCCAGGCCCCAAGTGTCTGAGGAGTGTATACATGTATCTGAGGTCTGAGTTTATATATATATATATGTATCTGAGGTCTGAGTGTGTGTATATATATATAAGGTCACATGACATTAAATAAAAATATCGGTACTCGTATCGGTGAGTAGCTGAAAAAACGTATCAGTGCTGGTACTTAAAAAATGGTATTGTACATACCCAATAATTTTAATGCTATTTAAATTTGATTAGTGAGATATTTTTATCATCTAAGACTACAGAAAAGTTATATTAACATCAGTTACAGTTAAAGTTTTTATAAAGCGCTAA
The DNA here is from genome assembly GCA_009667805.1 of Leptobrachium leishanense. Classification (NCBI taxonomy): domain Eukaryota; kingdom Metazoa; phylum Chordata; class Amphibia; order Anura; family Megophryidae; genus Leptobrachium; species Leptobrachium leishanense. The sequence continues at coordinate 90,883,355 of CM019071.1, forward strand.
CAAGTTCCGTAGCGCTGAACAGTGGGAGGCAGAACAACAAATATACAGATTCAACACACAGTATAGTAGGCGAGAGAACCCTGCTCAAGAGCTTACAATCTAAAAGGATAGTGGTGGCACACTAGGCAAGGATAAATAGAGAACATGAAGTAACGGAGTGCATGTGGGCCAGGGACGTGCGGTGAGGTCAGTGGCTGGTGAGGCACTGGCTAGTATCAGAGCCTCTGGGATTATGTGATCCGCCAGGGGCTGAAGCGGGATGGATCCTCCTCCCTGAAAAGTCAGGCTCCAGGAACCTGTGACAGTTCTTCTCCTCGCTAGATGTGCCGGTCATCGCTTCTCATTCCCGGGCACAGAGCTGTAGAGGAAACTGGAGCAGCACGGAAATCCCCGTCAGGTGAACAGCTGCGCATACGGCGTATCTCGCACTCTGTATCTCCGTCACTGGCCGCGCGGCCAGTGACGGAGATATGGAGTGCGAGGCCCCCAAATTGCCTGTTTCTATAGCAACCGGGACTATGTGACAGCGTGCAGAGCAAATAACAAGCTGCTAGGTACACTTCCTGTCCATGGGAGGCTCGCCTCCCATACAGGTGTTTTTTTCAATGGCTGGGACCAGTGGTGCTTTCCCATTGGTCCAAGCTATTCTATTGTTCTCTCAGGGCCTCTCTGAGGCTCTGAGGAGCAGTCTTCAGGAAGTAGGCAGCGCGTGTCTGTTCCTATTTGAACAGATGCGCGCTGCAGACTTCTTGAGCATCTTACACGAATAGCGTTGCGGGGAAGCGTACCAATACACAAATTGCATAGGCTGTGAAAAGAATGCGTGCTACGCGATGAAGAGAAGGTGGGGGAGCGCGAAACCGGTGAGTATACTTTATTTTCTTTTATTATTTCGCTTAATGACAGGTGAGGCTCTGCCTCTCCTGACGGCACATTCCTGATGTGGGCTATGTGGGAAGATGCAGTAGGAAATGAACAGAGGGGGATCACGGAGTGAGCCGATAGGCTTCTCTGAAGTAATGAGATTTCAGAGACTTCTTGAAGGACTGGAGAGACAGGTAGAGTCTGATGTTGCGAGGGAGGGAGTTCCAAAGAAATGGCCCTGGGCAGCTCGGGAGAAGTCCTGAAGGGGAGAGTGTTGGTTATGTATGAAAGAGGCACTGGAGTCTTGTGAATCTGCAGTAGAGAACTTTACTTTGTGCATATAGCAATAAAACAACTTATAACAGATTAGTCACTGGATATATATCAGGATGCTTCATCATCACACAGCTAGAAAGGAAGAAGGAAGTAAAGCAGAGACAATAGAGACTTATTTCCTGTGAACATATACCAACGAGTTTAGAACACATTTAACCTGTACTAACAGCGCCACCTGCAGTCCATAGTATAATATATGCTGTTGTATCTCCAACAGAGAGTTAGGGGTGCGGGTACATCAGATAATTGACATCAGATAATTGGCTGAGCAAAGTTTTCGGGACAGGATATACCTGCTATTAAGGGAGGAGATGTAGGCAGGGGCCTGGTTATGGAGAGCTTTTGTATGTGACCAATATAATGAATTGGATTCTAAGGGAAACAGGAGCCAGTGCAGAGATTGACAAAGGGGCGAGGTGTTTTTTTTATAATGCAGCAGTGACGTGCGGTGAGGTCAGTGGCTGGTGAGGCACTGGTTAGTATCAGAGCCAGATATACAAATGCAAAACAGCCAAAAAACATTCTAGCTCCCAAAGAGGAGGCTTCAGGCATTTAGTACATCAGAAGGACAGACACTGCGAGTAAGGACTGACTGGAAGCCGATTCTGTTCCCACAGACCTTTTATACAGAACAATTATTTTACAATATGCCCTCTAAATTGCATTGGCAAAGACTTCTTAAATGAAGAATCTACAGTCCTGGGTCCTTGTACCTGGACTTGTTTTCATACAGGGTTATTCATTCAGAGAGGTGAAAAGCAGGAGAATGACCTGGAGAATGGAAAATTCTAGGTCAAAATAGCCAAAGCAGAAAAATTTTCCCTTTCATGATCTGCTATTTTGACCTAGAATTTTCCATTCTCCAGTCATTCGCCTGCTTTTCACCGCTCTCTGAATAACCCTGATACAGGGCTATTCAGAAAGAGGTGAAAACCTTGAGAATGACTGGAGAAGTGAACATTCTAGGTCAAAATAGTCAAACCAGAAAAATTCTCCCATTTATCTCACTTTCCAAATTGGCTGTTCATTTTTCTGCCAATTCTCAAGGTTTTCACCTCTCTCTGAATATCCCTGCTAATCATTCTGCTGGCTACACTATAAGGGATATTCAGAGAGGTGAAAACCTTGAGAACTGGCAGGAAAATGAACAGCCAATTTGGAAAGTGAGATAAATGGGCGAATTTTTCTGGTTTGACTATTTTGACCTAGAATGTTCACTTCTCCAGTCATTCTCAAGGTTTTCACCTCTTTCTGAATAGCCCTGTATCAGGGTCATTCTTCTGATACAGGACTATTCAGAAAGAGGTGAAAACCTTGAGAATGACAGGAGAAGTTAAAATTCTAGGTCAAAATAGTCAAACCAGAAAAATTCTCCCATTTATCTCACTTTCCAAATTGGCTATTTGGTCTAGATTTTTCAATGGGCTATTTGGTCTAGAATCTCTTTCTCAACTTGTTCATTCTCCAGCCAATTCAAGGTTTTCACCCCTCTCTGAATAACCCTGATAGTGTAGCCAGCACAATGATTCAATATCGGGGATATTCAGAGAGAGGTAAAAACCTTGAATTGGCAGGAGAATGAACAATCTAGACCAGGGTTTCTCAACTCCAGTCCTCAGGATCCACTACAGGCTAGATTTTTCAGATCACCTTGGGAAAATGCAGACTAAATACTGCAAACACTGAGCAGCAAATTATATCACCTGTGCTTCACATATATGGCAAACCAGGCCGAGGAAACGAGTTGAGAAACACTGATTCTAGACCAAATAGCCAATTTGGAAAGTGAGATAAATGGGAGAATTTTTCTGGTTTGACTATTTTGACCTAGAATTTTAACTTCTGTCATTCAAGGTTTTCACCTCTTTCTGAATAGCCCTGTATCGGTTATTCAAAGAGCTGTGAAAAGAAGAATAATGACCCTGTATCAGGGCTATTCAGAAAGAGTTGAAAACCTTGGAGAATGACTGGAGAAGTTGAACCAGAAAAATTCTCCCATTTATCTCACTTTCCAAATTGGCTGTTCATTTTCCTGCCAATTCAATGTTTTCACCTCTCTGAATAACCCTTATTTTTTTTATTTTTTTTTATGAGCCTAAAATGTTAAGCCAACACTTGCCCCTGGCAAAAAAAAAAAAAAAACACACGTGAAAGAAAGGGTGTGTAAAGAGACTGGCACTGTAAGAACACACACACCTCTATATGCTGCCCCTATAACAAAAGTATTAAGAGGAGCCTGGCCACATCCATTAGGTTTCCTTAAAGCACCTATACATTTTTGCGTCATTTATATTATACTGAAGGGAAAGCAAGCCACTGACCCAACCTGACTTCTGCACACTGCAGGGCAGCACTTTCAGGCACTGACAGGGAGCAAAATGGAGATCTGACACCCCAGCCCAAAGCCAGTGACCCATAAAGCACACACTGTGATCTGACAGCCCTGGTAGAAGGAGTTGAGAGAGTCTTGCTGGCAACTTTGCATCTGCTGAGTCCCCCACCTGTCCCTCCCCAGGCAGCCTGGCTAGAGGTACAATACATCATACAGATTGGCAGCTAAGCACTATCTGAACATCAGCACAGAGGAAAGCCATGGCCTCTCTCTTCCCCCCCCCGTGAGGTCACTTACCTTGCAGCTGGGCAAAGAGGGCTTCCTGCTGCTGCACCCCCTCAGATCCCTCCTGGGGGCAGATGTGTTGTGCATTCTTCCAGCCCCAGTTAGCAGACAATAACCAGCCTGGGGTATAACTGGGCATCCCCAGCTGTGCCAGGCTCCTGGACTGCAGCTCCCCATGCAGCCAGTCAGGGGTTGTCCATCATGCAAGCTTTTCACAGCCTGCATTGGAGGGCTGCCTGGCCTAACTGCTAGACTTCCTGTCAATCAGAGGCAGTCCTCTAATGTAGGGGTTTTCTGGGAATGGCTTGGACCAATGGTGCTTTCCCATTGGTCCAAGCTTTCCCATGCTCTATCAGTGCCTGTCAGTCTGTGCGGCACTAATGAGCAGTGATCTCTGACGTGTGCTGCACACATCTTGAGCAGTTTACTCAATTAGTGCAGCGGGGAAACGTCCTGCTATGCAAATTGCGTAGGCTGGGAAAACTAATGCCTGCAGAGGCAGAGGACGGAGCTGACAGCGGGGGAGCAGGTGAGTTTGTTTTTAGTTTATTAATTTAACAATTAATGGCAGGTGAGGCTCTGCCTCACATGCCTGCACTGACTGCACGTCCCTGTAATGCAGCCATGATGAACTGAAATGCATCCCTGCAAAATCACACCTGAACAGCACACAAAAGTCACATAAAGAATGTGTAACGTGGGGCCTGGCCTGACGTGGTACAGAAAGGGTGTGAGCTACTGGAGCAGTGAACAGACATAACTGAATAGTATATACAAGAGATTTATTTACAAAATATACAGCAAGGAATCCAGAAAAAAAAAACACATGAAACTAAAGACCTGAGCACTAGAAATAAACCATAAGACTGAGATCCAAAAGCAATGGGAGATACAGGGCTATAAATAGGGCAGAAATCAAAGGCGAGCAGGCAGACTGACCTGAACTAAAAAAAATACAATAATTCCTAAACTAGATAAACATAAAACAAACAACCAAGGACCTGGGTAACTATAAGCAGATAAACATAAGCAGAACTAGGCAGGGGAAATAAACAAGTCTATACCTGACCGGGACGTGACCTGAAAACAGACATGAGAAACAAAAGCAATTTAGGGCTAAACCAGAACAGCAAACAATGAATCTGGATGACAATAAGGCTAGATACAAGATGCGGGATACAGACCAACTGAGAGCATGGAACAGGAGGCTAGGAACAAAACAGATTGAGGCTGGAGAAAAAACAGATTGAGGCTGGAGCTAAACAGATTGAGGCTTGAGCAAACACAGGCTAGAACAAAATGAAACAGCGCCCTTCCTAGGGCGATGCCTGCCTAAATACAGAGTTCAATTAAGAACAATAGAGTACAGGTGAATGACCAGGCTTGGAATCCAGGAAGTGATGGTAAAGTCCATTGAGGACAGAGGTGGCGCCAGAGACGGAATGTCCAGATCATGACTGGCAACTCCTACCACTGCCAGAGGGGGCGCAGAATGTTACAGAATGTCCAGGGAATCTGGGATACGTATCCCTAAAAGCTGTGCAAAACCTAGAATCAAGATTCATTTGCATATTCTAGAAAGTGAAATATAACACATATCATGTCAAAATAATAATATACAGTAGTTTAAGCCATAAAAAAAGATACTTACTAAATGGATACAAACCTGAACCTTTAACCTTTGACTGAGGTCAGACAGAGAGGGGAGGGGGCTAGCCCACTCTTATGGGCCTGATATCTGATATCTATGTATATTATGTGAACTATCTTTGTAACTATGTGTGATCTAACTTTAAAAACACTTGATCATACCCGATCTAACAATGATCTATATGCCTGAATGTTTTTTGGCTAGGAAATTTAATGTGGGGGGGTGTAGGAGGGCTACCCTCCTTATGTAATGTTAGCGGAATCCACTCAGTTCTGTCGGGAGAAAGGTCGGCCCGGTGTGGACAATGACAAGCCGGACATGAGTCAATGGCAGGAAATGCGTTCTTTATTGACGTCAAGTCTCAGTCTGGATTGAATCGCAAAGACTGAGTGACGAGATCATGATGGGTTTCAACTTTTATACATGAATACATAAAAAGGTGCATCCCAACAACCCACCCATGGGCGATTTGCCCTCCCCTTATTTTGAACACACAGACATTCCACAAATCAGCAGTTTCTCATGCAATTAAGACAGATTATTTAGAATTCGGCTAGATCCTGTCTCTGTCCTCTCCCCAGATGCCTGTTCTCCTCCCTTTACTGATAAGGACACAGATGGCCTTTGTATTCAACAGAGGCTCTATGACCTTGGTGTTTCTAAATCACTTTTCTTGGCACCTACTGTTTATTTAAGCAAAATTCTCTATTTAATTGCTATGCCAGCAAGTTCTCTGGAATGTCTAACATCTATGCAAACTTTTCTAAGTCAGTAAATATTCGCTATTTACAAGTACGTGAATCTCAGCTCAACCAAAATGGCTGACGAAGGCTAATTTCTGGTCTGTTTCTGTTTCATTCCCCCCTTGGCTAGGGTGTCAAGTTCTCCTCTCTTGGCACCCTTTGCCACTAACCTAGATCTCTTAAATTAGTAAAGCCTGGTAATCAGGGGGTGGCTCCTTCTTTGGAAACAAATCAGGAGTAACCATCAATGGTATCTTCTTTGTAGGGTGTGGTAGGGCCGCTCAGAGAAGCACAGGATTTGGAGGTGTACCTCTTTGATTGAACGCCACAAAACAAAGTCTCTTTAAACACTGGGTACACTTGCATTACCAAACAAAAATTAAACACAAACAAATTGGCCTACTCCTTTCTTTAGGAGTCTAACTAAACAAATTTGTCCCCTCACTATGGGATACTGGAGCAGCTATTCTGCCCCCAGTATAAACCAAAAAACTCTGTCCCTTAATACATACGTGCCAGCAAGCCCTTCCTGCAGTTCTGTGCATTCCACACTTCAGTCTTTCAAATGCAGTCTTTTTCCTGCCTTCCTCTGTGCTGGGAACTGCTATATTGGCTTGTTAAGGAGTTGCAGCTGTGGCTGCTGCCAGGGAAGGTGTAACCCCTTACTGACCAGGAAATACTGCATCAGTCAGCCTCCTGCTAACCTACACAGATTCCCATACTCTGTCACAAGGGGTAAAGGCTTTCTTGCATATACGCCACAGGCATAGCCCTACCCGTATGTCTGCTGGCGTAATCGACAATCACCAGGATATACTGGTGACCCCTGGATGAATGAAAGCAGGACCATTATCTGACCCAATTTCAAGGGGTAGTCCATAGCACGGAATAATTTCTTTCATGAGGCATTTCACTACTTCCGTTGTCTTTTCAGTCCTAGTGGGGAAAGCCTCAACCCATCCAGTTAGCGTGCACACCATCACCAGTAGATACTTGTATCCTTTACAGGGTGGGAGAACTGTAAAATCTATTTGCAAAGATGCCATTTGGGACAATCCAATTGGTTGCACTCCTGGAGGTTGTGATGGACCTGACTTTGGGTTATTCTTGGCGCAGGTCGCACACTGTTGGGCTATTGTCCTACAAATTACAGAGAGCCCAGGCACATGGAAATGCGGTTCTAACTGCTGTTCCATTGTTTCTCTTCCTCCATGGGTGCTAGCATGGAAGGCTCTGACAAGTTCTGGCACTAGTGTTACGGGGAGGACAACCTGATTGCTAGGCTTGTGCACTGATTTTTTTTTTCGGTTCGTTCGGATTTTGTAAATTTTCGTTTCGGACGATTTTCGGTTAGTTTCGTTTCGTTTTTCGTATCGACTTTTTTTTCCGTGATTTCGGAAATTTTCGTGTTTTTCGGAACGTCTGTTCTCCTCGTTTCAAAGTGTCTATTCGTTTTGACATAAACCTTATCGTTTTTCAGATACGATAATTCTGCCGATACGATAATTCTGCCATTTGAGATTTCTCATGTTTTACAAGAAGGATACATTGAGATTTCTCTGGTTTTACAAGAAGGATACATTGAGATTTCTCTGGTTTTCCAGGAAGGATACATTGAGATGGGAATGATACAAAATTTAATTACCGAATCAGCGATATAAATACGATGTCCGAAATTACTGAAATGTAACCGAAATCACGAATGGAGCGAAAATTTATTTTGATTCTACACATTTCTAGTCCATTCGAAAATTCTAAAGTTTTCGTTTCGTCACGAAAATTCGTTCGGATCTGCCGTTTTCGGATCCGAAAATGTTTGGAAAATCGGCCAAGGCCGAATGCACGAATCGGGAAATTTTGTGGAAATTCCGAAAACGCACATCCCTACTGATTGCTGATCAGCTGGAACCCTCCATCTTCTCCATATTTGCCTGGTTCTTCAGAGAGCCATCTCTTCTCCTTCTCTGAAAACGCAGGTGTCCATTCGCTCAACGGGACCGGTATTAGTGGAGCTATTATGGAGTACGGTATCTTGTACGTTTCAAATTCTTCTTGGTTTCCCCAACTGAACTCCTCTTTTGGGTGGTAGTGTGACCAGGTGAAATAAAGCAAATCTTGCTGTTCATGCTTGTTCCTTACAGTGGATAGAAAATAGTTCAGTGCACTGCTCTTCATGCTTAACAGGTGTTTTTCAATGAGTTTCTCTCAGGAAGAACCTCACCAGAGGGGCTTGGTACTTTTCAGCTCCCAATTCTCCCAGACATTGCAGAATACAGGTAATTCTCAAATTATTATGGGTATGGGATATCAGATTCTCAAATCTTGGAGAAATTTTCTGCTCGTTCAACTTCAGTTTGTTCAATCCCTTCTCCATACCCCCCACTAATTTTACACCAAAGAATTTCAGCATCATCTTGTAGGCCTGAAGGAGCCGTTGCTGAATTTCTGAGGTGTTATTCATCGCAGTTTTCTCAGAATGGGTCAATGGGCGGGAATATGAATTCTGTCTTTGGATCATGATAGGAAAAAGCCATTGGATATAATTATGGTTTACTTTTAGTAATCTATAGTCTACGACCCATTTATTGAGTGTTACTTCGATATACTCTCCATTTGGTTCAAATCTTCTATTCATATAGAATTCGTAATTTGGAGCATCTTCTGGCTTCAGCAGTTCTGTTTTGTACGGTGTCAGGATATCTTTTTGCTTGAATTATACTTGTCTGTAGTATCATTTTCTGCATTAATTATTTTCGCAGCTTCTTTTGCCGCTTGATCTGCCAGAAATCTTGGGCTGAGAAATCTTCTTGATGTTTAAACACTGATTAAATCTCCCAGAATCAGACACTTGTGGCAACACGGTAGAACCATACACAGTCGCTACGAAGTACTAATGGTTTCGAGACCATAGAATACCCAGAGCACATACTGTCAGGTTTAATACCTTACAGGTACTTGCCTTTCAGGTGATGAGGCCGTTATGCAGGTCTCGGGGATGCACACACTTGTGGGAGAGGAGAACACAGGAGGGCTGTGGGACAGGGCACACTGGAACTCACAGGTTGATGAGAGCTAGCCTCCAGGGACATCGAACCTCTGGGTACCATGGGTATGGATCTTCTGGGGGCAGGTTTCGGTGTGGGAGGTTTCCTGGGAGCTGACTTGGGCGCTTTCACTGGCTTTGGCACCGGTGTAGGCTTTGGTGCTTTAGCAGATCTGGGCCTAGGTGTAGGCACGGTAGCTTTCATCGGTTTGGGAATCGGCGCAGGCTTGGTCGCCTTACCAGGCTTAGCCACTGCAGCAGGCTTGGGAATTGCTGCAGGCTTAGGCCCTGGTGCAAGCCTGGTCTCTTCACGCGGGGGCAGCGTGATCTTGACACGGGCGTACTTCTTGGCATAGGAATTTTTGCAGACCTTTGCCCAAGGATTTCCTTCTTGGGTGGTCTTATTGGGCAGTCTACCAAGAAATGGTTGGAACCCCCGCAGTACAGGCAGAGATTGAGGGTCTGCCTTCTGGTACGCTCCTCTGGAGACAGAGGATCACGTTTCTTTCCAGCAGGAGTACGCACCTTAGTGGAGGAGTCCCATACTGTTTGTAACAGCTCTTTCATGAAGGTGGACAGGTGCTGGAATAGGTCTTGGAATGTTCTCCTAATCACCTCCATTACAGCGTGCATTACTGCGGTCTCATTCTTTTCAGGCTTCATTGTGTGTCAGGTTTAATACCTTACAGGTACTTGCTTTTCAGGTGATGAGGCCGTTATGCAGGTCTCGGGGATGCACACACTTGTGGGAGAGAAAACAACACAGGAGGGCTGTGGGACAGGGCACACTGGAACTCACAGGTTGGCTGAGGGCAATGAGGAAAACAATCCTTGAGTCCAGAGCACGGTGGGAAGGGTAGCTGCTCCTGGGAGAGCACGGTGGGTATTGGGGGGTCTTGGAGCACGGGAAACACAATGGTAGATAGGGAAAGCAGGTTTCTGGAGCTTGGTATTTGCAGGTCTTATTCCTGGGAATAAGTAACAACAATGAAGCCCTGTGGGAAGGTAGGAGGGAACTTTTATTGGTTAGCCACACGGGTGTGTCACGTGACCTGAGGTGTATGTGTGTGATGATTTAACGGTTTATATACACTGGTGCTGAAAAGGGCAGCACCTTTCATGCAGCTGCCACTTGCATGGAATCACGCAGGAACGGACAGGTACGGTCCTGACACAGAGAAACACAGATCATTTAGACAGTTGGTGAATTGAGCAGACTGCAGGGCAGTCAGGAAATAGGTATCTTTAATGTTTGCTGATATTCGGTGACAGGTCAGCGGTACCTTAAGATGGTAGGAACCAACACATAACTCTTCGAGGTCTGTTGTACAAACAAGAGCAAGTATTGTTGAGGGTAAGCGCACACTGACAATCAGCATTAAATAAACATGATTTAGCAATCGCGGATTGAAATGATAGCTGTGGCTGGCGAATGTGAATCCTTGGTTGGGTATAGGCACTTAGCGAGGCCACGTGTTAAATTAAAATTCTATTATAATTACCATATATGGAATGCCATAAACTTTTTTCAAGTTTCTTCCCATATATTAAAATTGAAGTAAGATGCTGCGCTATGCCATGGCGAGAGACACCAAAATCAGCCACATGCAATGTAGCTTCAGGTCATGTCTGGGTATTTTTTGTTAGACTGGTTTATTAGATTTCAAAGACTTTATAGCCAATCAGCATACAGATGCATTTCCACGTCAGAGTTTAACCAACACGGTTTAACAAACTCTTATTACCTTATGTGGTTTACAAAAAATCTTTTTCCTATTTTCCCGCTTCTGCGCACATTTTCCTGCACTGAACATAACAGGAAATCGGCCACATCCCATATCCTACAGAAGGAACAACTGTCAATTCTGTATAGACAGTTGTTCCAACAAAATGGAGGGGGGAATTTCACAGCCCATTTTATCAGAACAGGCTTTTCAAGACAAAATATTTATATTTTATACAGGAAATTAACCCCTTAACGCCGCAGGACGTACATTTACGTCCTGCATTAGGCGGGCTTTGACGCCGCAGGACGTAAATGTACGTCCTCGGCGTTTACAGCCCCCCCCCCGGGGAATACTCACCTCCTCCGGTCGCTCCCACGCTGCTCTGACTCCCGCGGAGTCAGATCAGTGTGATCCCTCCTCCGGCGCTGTGACGTCATCGCGCCGGTGGCGCGATGACGTCAGTTTCAGGCGTCCCGTCCCCCCCCCGCCGGAGCAGGGGAAGCGCCTGGAGGGGAGGGATCCTTCGGATCCCTCTATCTCCCGATCGCCTGGTCCCCGGCGGCTGTGGCCAGCATCGCTGGAAGGGTCACAGCCTGACCTTTCCAGCGATGTATGGGGGGGGTTAACCCCTTAGTTGCCAGGTCGCGACCGGGCACTAATTTGTGCCCGATCGCAGCCTATTTCCGGTGGGGGCCGCCATCTTGGATGGCAGCCCCCACCTCTGAGTCACCCCCCGGTCAACTGACTCATTGCGCCATGCGCGATGATGTCAGTTAACCGGGAACCCCCTAGCTGCAAAGGGATTTCCTATGGAAATCCCTTGCAGGAGATAGGGGGGTTCTTTGAACCCCTTTATCTCCTGATCGGTGGCAGCTAGGGGGTCATGGCTGATATTGCTGGAAAGGCCAGAGCATGGCCTTTCCAATGATATCAAACATGACCATGGTAAAAGTAAAATAAAAGTGTAAAAAAAGTAATAAATAAATAAAAGTAAGAAATAAAAATAATAAAAAAATAATAAATTAAATAATAAAAAAATAATAAATATAATAATAAAAATTTTTTTGTTTTTTTAATGCAGCACTATTGTTCACATTTCAATTATAATGTGAACAATGATGCTTCACTAATGATTTTTTTTTTTGGGGGGTTTAGCTAAAATCACGCAATTTCTCCCCAAAAAAAATTGGTTCCCTGTTCTAATTTTTTTAACAGATCTACCCAATAGAATATGACCGCAGAGCCTCGGATAATAAAATTAAAAAAAAAAAACACTTTACACAGTGTGGAAGATTGAAATTTTATTGAAAATTCAATTTTTTTTACATTTTTTGTTATAGCATTTTGGCAGGGCATGACATATACATATAATAATGATATATTATTAATCTGCCGATTCTGACGGAAAGAACGATATATAATTTGTCTGGGTGGTATAAGAATACGTGACTTAAAAATGGTCAAAATGAGCTCAGCAAACTTCTACTTCCGAAACAGCGCCGAAGTTGTAAAATTACTCCCGTCCTTAAGGGGTTAAAATCTAACAATTCTTTCCTTTGATCACATATCACCTGTGATCATCTAAAAGATAAACCAAACCTAGGCAATTAAACTAATTATACCTGGGCTACAGTGTCCTCGCTTAATACCTTTACGATATAGGAAAGGGATTCCCCAAGGAGGCCCTTTATGAGCATAAAATACACTTATCTATCTAGATTCACTCTTCCAGCGAACCACACTCGGAGCCTGGGCCAAAATACCTAATCTAGACATTAAATAACTATTTATTCCCATTTCCCAAACTATAATTCACCGAACAAGAAAAATAAATGAACTTTTACATTCAAGTTATTATATCTAATAATCAACATGAGTCAGATCTATATCTGTGTGTTTTCTGATGTTCATCTTCACTCCACAAAACGCATACACACTCTCAAGAAATACATTCTCATTTTCACAAATCCAATCCTTTCTCACTCTTATCTAGGGGATTAAAAATAATATTCCATAATCTAATGCCGTAGTCCAAAGTGTGAGATCAAGGTTTGGTCTCTTTTCAACATCCCAGCTTGAGACGCATAATCATTGAATGTCATCAGAGCTCCCGCCATTGGGACTCCTGAACAAGCTGTCTCTTTACACTGGTTGCTTATTACCTGTGACCTTTGACCTTGACACAAAATGTCCACGATTCGTTCCATATGCAGTCATTGTGACTGTCAGATTTCTTGTGATGATGAAGATGTGATACGGTTTTAGCAACAATAAAGAAATAAAAATTACAAAATAAAATCTGGTATACCCACTAATCCTATACACATCCATTCATTGTCACTCTCAAGTGCACGAAAACAATAAAATGTTGTTAATTACACAAGAAAAGACACCGATAATAAATTTTAAAATTTCCCCCGCAAAGTCTATGGGCCTCACATAACAAAAAAAAAAGGAAAATCATATTACTGCTGACTCATTACATTAGAGGGGGAAAAAAATTGCATATATGTGTATATATGCAACTTTGGCTCAAAAGGGAAATAGCCGAAGTGCATACTCCACCCATTTTAAAATATATATCAAAAAATAATTAGTTGATATCCTATCCAGTCTTGTTTGGTGTTTTGAAACAAACCTGGTGTTTAAAAAAATAAAAACTTATTTTTTAGAATTAAAACTTTCCATTTACCACTATATACAGTTGTGTTCAAAATTATTCAACCCCCCCCAATGCTGTAAAGGGTTTTAGGGAATTTAGTGTACATTTGTAATTGTATTCAGAATGAAATCCTACAAGGACTTTTTAAAGAACCATATGCAATTAAAATGACATCAATTGGTTTTGTAATACAGTAGTAAATGTTTCTTTTGTGAATTCTTCATTGACACAATTATTCAACCCCTTAAAGACTACCACTCTGAAGAACAGAGGTTCATTCAAGTGTTTTCAATCAGGTATTGAAAACACCTGTGGATGTCACGGAGCAGCAATAAAGCATAATAAGCACCAATTAGGCAACTTTAAAATGACTGTGATACTCAGCTCCTTCTAGACATTTACTGGTGTGGTTACAAACATGGTGAAGTCAAGAGAATGGTCCAGGAAGACAAGAGAAGAGGTGATTACTCTTCACAGGAAGGGCAATGGCTATAAGAAGATTGCAAAGATGTTAAACATACCAAGAGAGACCATAGGAAGCATCATTGGCAAATTCAAGGCAAAGGACACTGTTGAAACGCTACCTGGTCGTGGCAGAATGAAGATGCTGACTTCGACTGCTGTGCGCTACCTGAAGCGTAGAGTGGAGAAAAGTCCCCGTGTGACTGCTGAGGAACTGAGAAAAGATTTGTCAGATGTGGGTACTGAAGTTTCAGCTCAGACAATACGGCGCACACTGCGTAATGAAGGCCTCCATGCCAGAACTCCCAGGCGCACCCCCTTGCTGTCTCCAAAGAATAAGAAGAGTCGACTGCTGTATGCCAAAAGTCATGTGGACAAACCACAGAAGTTTTGGGATAGTGTTCTGTGGACTGATGAAACAAAATTAGAACTGTTTGGGCCCATGGATCAACGCTATGTTTGGAGGAGGAAGAACAAGGCCTATGAAGAAAAGAACACCTTGCCTACTGTGAAGCATGGCGGGGGTCAATCATGCTTTGGGGCTGTTTTGCTTCTGCAGGTACAGGGAAGCTTCAGCGTGTGCAAGGTACCATGAATTCTCTTCAGTACCAGGAGATATTGGATGACAATGTGATGCAGTCCGTCACAAACCTGAGGCTTGGGAGACGTTGGACCTTTCAAAAGGACAATGATCCCAAGCATACCTCCAAGTCCACTAGAGCATGGTTGCAGATTAAAGGCTCAAACATTTTGGAGTGGCCATCGCAGTCACCTGACTTAAATCCGATTGAGGACCTCTGGTGGGACTTAAAGAAAGCAGTTGCAGTGCGCAAGCCTAAGAATGTGACTGAACTGGAGGCTTTTGCCCATGACGAATGGGCGAAGATACCCGTAGATCGCTGCAAGACACTTGTGTCAAGCTATGCTTCACGTTTAAAAGCTGTTAGTACAACATCCTTTTACAGTTATAAGTACTAAGATTGAATGTCACTTGGGGGTTGAATAAAACTGATAATGATGTGAGCACAGAAAAGACATTTGTGGTTATTTCATTATAAATGTTATGTTATATTTGTCTGACCTACACGTGCCTCTTTGATTGATTTAATTGTAAGCAAGATGACTGAATGATCAAAATCAATGTCAAACTGGCCAAAACACTCAATTTCAGTGGGGGTTGAATAATTTTGAACACAACTGTATGTCATGAAACGTATTTATGCAAATGCATTAAATTATATGTTCCTAAATACATTAATTAACTCTAATTTTAATTGGATGTGATCTTCAATAATCCTAAATGTGTCAGGGAATCTGAACAATATTGATTGTAACCAAACAACAAAAATAATAAAAGATGCAGAATAATTATCACTTAGACAACACAATGATAAGCTATCAACATATAAAAAATACATTAATCTTTCTTTGTCTTCTGTTTTACTGGTTGAAAATAACTTTTGTGAAACTGACATATCTTAAGTTTTATTTCCAAATCGTTAAACAGTCAATGGAGCGCCAGTACAAAACTGGAGATACGAGAAAGCACTATACATGTCCTTCAATGCTTCTTCCCAATCTTCTCAATAAAGTCACTCTTGAATAGGGCCTCTCTACCAAAAGTGAAGATATCATCGCGCAATATGCAGGTTCACCATATGAGGAAGGTGGAAAAGTAATAATTCTACTCACATATTCATGAGCCTAACCTAGGCTCTAGGATGGATGTCTATTGTGGGTCTTCAAAGATATTCAGGTGCCCATGTACCCCCAATGTGGTGGTCTTCAACAGCTTTCCTCTGCAGTAAATCACGGAGAAAGAAAAC
The DNA here is from genome assembly GCA_009667805.1 of Leptobrachium leishanense. Taxonomy (NCBI): domain Eukaryota; kingdom Metazoa; phylum Chordata; class Amphibia; order Anura; family Megophryidae; genus Leptobrachium; species Leptobrachium leishanense. The sequence goes on from CM019071.1 coordinate 90,899,286, forward strand.
AGTGCACTCCCCTAGTGCAATATCGTTAGGGTATAGTGCAATAAAATAATTAATATGGTGCACTCACATGTAGGTGAGCCGCATTGGCTCCAAGACTTCGCTCAGGAATTTAAAAGGAAATTCCAAAAAACCTTCTTTAAAATCACGTAAAATAAATTTAATACATTTTAAAAAGGAGAAATAGTTGTTACCAGAACGCGTTTCGCTCCTCAGAGCTTCTTCAGCTAGTATCACTGGTCTTATGTCTGCTGCTTCCTTATATACTGTTTAAAATGTCCCATTTAATCATTCACAGTTTACATCAGATGAAAGTCATTAAAACAATTAAAAACAATTAAGATCACATGAGACCTTTTATTAATCAGCCTAATGGGCTCCTGCGTATCTGTGTTGTCTCTCAATGTGAAACGCTTGGTGGTTAACCTTAATTTTGTAAAAGGATTATAGTCTCCACCTTTGGCGTTTGAATCGGCAAATCGCCGCAACTGCGCATGCGCACAACCCGACGTGTCACAGTGTGTGCGTCGTAGGTGCGCAGCTTTTACTGCACATCTTGCGCACAACATCTAATGCGCACATAGACCAAATGCTAGCACCCCGCATCGGCGCATATATCGCCCCGGTACTTCTTAACACAATATATTGGAGCAATTCCGCCATTATTGTTCCAGCAGAACAGTTCGTTGAGAAATACATTCATAATGGAGTCTCCACTGACTGTATAGATAAATTGTATTATCTACCATATGGCATCACAATCGGCAAATCGCCGCAACTGCTCATGCGCACAACCCGACGCATCACAACGTGTGCGTCGCTAGTGCGCAGCTCTCACTGCACATCTTGGGCACCACAACTACTACGCACATAAACCAAAAGATGGCACCTCACATCGGCGCATATATCACACAAATACTCCTTACATTATCCAATGGAGCAATTCCACTATCAATGTTCTGGCAGAACAATTCATTCAGAAATACATTCATAATAAAAAATCTGTCCTAAGCAAATCCACATAAAGTGCAAACTACACAACATAGAAATTATGGCCACCTATGTGTAAATATTATAATACACCAATTTATAGTGAATCAACGGTTTTATCCTAAATTTTATAGTATAACCAGAATTACATGGCTATGCATCTACAGTGGTTTCAATAATCATATTATGTCAAAATGACAGAGTGGATTTTTATTATATAAAAATATTTACAATAAAGTGCAATATCAAATTAATGGGTATCATTGAGAACTCAGCTAATAAGTATACATATTATTTAAGTGTCCAATTTACTTTATTTTAATCCAGATAATAAAGTGCAAAATAAATTATACTAAAGTGCTTTGCTTATATAAATAGTAATATTAATCATGGTAATCTCAAAAATCAATAATTAAGTGACTTATATAATTAATTTGCTATTGCACTTTAATGTATACATATAAATATAATAATTATAAAACCATATAAACTAAAAGTGTACATATTTATTAATTAAAATGCCCTATTTAATTTATATTCATTGAAATAATAAAGTGATCAGTGACAAATATCCATATGGATTATTATTAAAGTGCTTTGTATTAAATATCAACCTTAATTTAGTATATCATAATAAATGACTATATTGTTATAATAAAGTGCAATAGTGAACTGGATAGGATTCAATATGAAACCACATCAATACAGTTTTAGCCATATTTGATCAGTGAATATATTATTCACAACGTATTATATTAAGTGTCCTATTTCATCTATATTAATTTAATCAAAGTGACAGTGACAATGAATTACCATTAACATATGAAATTTAACAACTAACATAGAAAATTAATCAATTCAAAATCGTTGTTGAGGCCATTGGGGGCCATAGTACCTAGATCGAATATAAACTTCATCTCCTCCCTCCCTAAAACTGTGGTCTCACTCATGCCCTTATTAGTGGATTTAACCCTTTTAATAGCTTTAAACTTCAGATCTTTAGGACAACTATTATGTGCAAGTTTAAAATGCTGCGATTCTGAATGTTTTTCATACTGATTTCGTATGTTCCGCACGTGTTCAGATACTCTTACATTAAGAGCGCGACTAGTACGTCCTATATATTGAAGGCCACACGGACATTCTAATAGGTATATGACATTTTTCATACAACATGTTAAAATACCTTTAATTTTAACCTCTTTTCCAATCTTTTTATTAAGAAAATTTTCCGAAAGTGTTTTAGAATTTCCAGCGGATCTACAGGCTAAACATTGACCACATTGATAAAATCCTTCTTTTAAATTAAAATGATTAGGGACTACTCTTTTTCTCTCGAATTTACTCTTAACTAATCTCGTTTTAATGTTCCTCGCTCCCCTAAAAATTATTCTTGGTTTATCACCCAATATCAGACCAAGATCTTTATCTTTTTTTAAAACATGCCAATATTTTTTAAAAGTCCTCTTAATCAGCTGGTCGTCATTATTAAATTCACAAATAAATGGGACATCTTGTGGGGTATCTTCTCGTAATTTATATTTTATAAGACTTTCTTGGTCTACATCCCTCAACTCTTTTATAAGATTATCCAATTCATATTCATCATACCCTTTATCAATAAAATTCATTTTAAGGGATTCTGCCTGTTGTTCAAATTCCTTTATCTCTGAACAATTTCTCCTGATTCTAGTCAGTTGACCTTTCGGAACTCCTTTTAACCAAATATCATTATGGCAGCTGGTCTTATCAATAAAAGTATTGGCATCAACGTCCTTAAAATAAGTTCTGGTATGTAGCTTATTCTCCTTTACATAAATTGCTAAATCCAGAAATGCTATTATGTCCCTACTCCACTTTTTTTCAAATTTGATGCCCCAATCAGAATTATCTAATTGATCCAAAAATTTAATAAGGTCTCCCTCCTCTCCGTTCCATATGAAGAAAACATCGTCGATATATCTTTTATATATGGGCACTCTTCCTAGCGCCCAGTCACGCGAACCGTAGACAAAGCTGGTTTCCCAACCTGCCATATAAAGGTTCGCGTAACTGGGCGCAAATCGAGTGCCCATAGTTATCCCTCTGGTCTGGAGGTAAAACGTCTCCTCAAACTGAAAATAATTATTTTCCAATATGAACTGAATACCTTCCATTACAAAGTCGACTTGTTCATCCTCAAGGTCCTCTGACAAATTAAGTTGTTCTTTAACAATCTCAACTCCCTTAATGTGCGGGATATTACTGTAAAGTGCATTAACATCGCAAACCACTAAAATGCAATCTTTATCCCAATTAGCTTCCTTTAGTTTCTGAAGCATATCCATAGTGTCTTTTGTTGGAGATTATTGACTTCTTTAATAGGTCAGGGATATATTAATTATGACGCATATTCTTCTTATTGTTGATATACATAGATATATATATATTATTGACAGTGCCTCCAATACCAGTGGTATAAATTGGTATTTAACCCCTAAGATAGGGATTAATAACCAATCAATGAATATACGTCTTAACAAATATATGGCGCATTATCCCGAGTTCTTTTGATGCTCTCTAGATATTTTTAAACACAATAAAATCAATAAAGATATGAGACTGCGTAACGGTAAAACAATTCAAACCAAAATTTATTTACACGTCAAGTTTCATACAATCGTATGTTATCAACGGATTTGCAAAATACAATTTACAAGTGATTATAGATCGTGATTAGTAGCGATACTGTGACACGCAATAATCTAATGGACAGATATTTTAGGTTTATAGACCGCACCACAGATATACACGCCTCAATTCTTAAACACCAAACTCTATTCTATTCACTTAAACCTTTCCCATTATAAACCAATCCTCCACCTGGCTAAGATAAACACTCAGTTACTGGGCATCACCTGCAGCACAATTTATTGTTGTGGGGGCCTATTCACTAAATGCAACTTCCTTCAGGGAGATACATAACACACTCGATAGGGAGACTATCTCTTCCACAGATCAATCACAGCACTTCATTCGATATACGTTAACCTAACGCTTCTTAATGACTTACAGCGCGTGCATTCATTCGGAAGGGCTGCAAGATGGATATGGAAGGGGTTATGCTAGGTTACGAATGGGGCGGACAGTACTTGACATATAAAAGCTATTTCACGGTCCCAGCGTATCTCACTATAGGTATATAATTGATCTTTAGATGTCCACAAACAGTATTCTTGGAATATAAATAATTTCACTAAATTATGGCTCAAGTATGCAGCCGTGTAAATAGATTTCTCCCTTAGCACTCCTCTGCAGTGGACTGTAAAGGCAGAATTTCTATTCTACTGATTATTAGGCTCAAACAGCAAAATAATTCATTTATATTCCTTTAGTTTGTGATGGACATCTAAAGTCAGGACTATGCAATTAGAAAATAGATATCATATTATTCAGGCATACTTTACCATCTGGTTAGTGAAGATAGAGTGGTGGAAGATTAGGGTGTGGTCGGTCTTAAAGGGGCGGCCGATGGTGATTGCCTTTCTTCCCTCCAAGCGTCCCTCAGGTCTCTCTCCAAGCTTTTCTCAGTGTCTCCTCTATATAGTGGTCTTCCGCCCAGTTTTAGATCTAGCCCATCACTATGTGGCCTCATTTGATTGGAGGATATATATTCATCAACTCCAGGGGTCTGTCCAGGTGTTATGTTACCTGGCCAGCAGATGGCGCTCTCAGATCAACCATCAACCTTCTGCAGGAATTAATTTATGGGCTTGGCCAATCTTTTACTGGTTTGGGGTCGTTTTATTCCTATATCCCGGGACTCCATAGATTTTATTAAATTAAAATTTATTTCTATTGTGACATCGCCGGCATACTTCGCCACGGCGTGTGTGCATTTCATACCCCCTTTACTTATATCCACAGGGATGTGTATGTGAGGGGATATCCATTCATTCATTCGTGGTATCGTTTTTAACAGTCACACGTTACCCGACTTAATCGGCCTCATGCGGATTAGTACACCAGACATTTGTGATGATCAACTAAATGTGGTAGGGCCTCTGTTTTTATAAGATGCTAAAATTATCAGTTCTAACTAATAAATATTCTCATACCATATAGTACATATTGCCGAATAGCATTACAAGCTGGTTTACCCAAGCCATTTAACCTTTGGTTTTTTTTTTTCTTTATTGGGCAACCTATTGTTCCATGTTTACGTGGCTTTCAGAGTTTCGATCTGACGAAATAAACACAATACTGAGATATCTATCTTAGTTGTCATTGTGTTCCCTTACTTTTAAACCATTTGATCTAAACCCTGTTTGGTTGTAACAAATAAATAAAATAAACAGAGTCCATTAGACCGTCTTTGATCAATATTAAATGTCCTTTCTTGTATGCGTAACACTAACGAGTTTAGCTTGTCTCTTGTTCTTGTTATATATTAACGACGCAGACAAGTTGTTGGCGTGACGCAATTCCTGGCCCCAAATTTAAACATTCCTGCGTTATAGAAATTTCATATCTGAAAAGGTCTGACACTTTGGTATAGGACCTTATTTTTTTAACTATGGGTTGTAAGATTTTATCAACGTATTCGGATAAATTGCTAGTAATAGAATTAATGCCAGCCACTATAGGACGTCCTGTGCGATTTTTTTTTTTTTTTGTGTATTTTTGGAAGTATGTAAAACGTAGGGGTTTTAGGATAAAGATTATATAGATATTAATGTTCCTTTTCTAAAAGAATGCCCTTTTCCCTTCCTTTATACAAATAGATATTTAGCAGATCTTTAATCGCATTTACTGGATTTTCTTTAATCTCTTTATAAGTCATCCCATCATTGAGAATTTTCATAACCTCAGCTATGTAATAGTCCTTCTTCAAAATGACTACCCCCCCCTCCTTTGTCTGCTGGCTTTATGACCACTGATTCATCACGTTCTAAATCTCTAATGGCTGCATTCTCTTCTTTTGATAAATTGGATTTAATTCTCTTATTTCTCGTGGTTTTCTCCAAATCTGTCATTATTAATGTCTCAAACATTTTCATCTCATCTGAGATATAATTACGTGGGAAGAAAGTGGATTTGGGTTTGAGAGTAGTGTGAACATATTAATCCTTAGATACAATATTTCTCTCTATAGGGGTTTTAAGAAAAAATTTCTTCAAACATAAATTCCTTTTAAATTTTTGTAAATTTACAAATACATCAAATTTATTGATCGTATTGGTTGGAGTGAACTTAAGACCTTTCTGTAGCACTTTTATCTCTGGGACTGTTAAAATCTTATCACTAAGGTTAAAAATGCCCTAAATACAGAGGAATTTAAAAGGAATTTATGTTTGAAGAAATTTTTTCTTAAAACCCCTATAGAGAGAAATATTGTATCTAAGGATTAATATGTTCACACTACTCTCAGACCCAAATCCACTTTCTTCCCACGTAATTATATCTCAGATGAGATGAAAATGTTTGAGACATTAATAATGACAGATTTGGAGAAAACCACGAGAAATAAGAGAATTAAATCCAATTTATCAAAAGAAGAGAATGCAGCCATTAGAGATTTAGAACGTGATGAATCAGTGGTCATAAAGCCAGCAGACAAAGGAGGGGGGGGGGTAGTCATTTTGAAGAAGGACTATTACATAGCTGAGGTTATGAAAATTCTCAATGATGGGATGACTTATAAAGAGATTATTGAAAATCCAGTAACTGCGATTAAAGATCTGCTAAATATCTATTTGTATAAAGGAAGGGAAAAGGGCATTCTTTTAGAAAAGGAACATCAATATCTGTATAATCTTTATCCTAAAACCCCTATGTTCTACATACTTCCAAAAATACACAAAAAAATCGCACAGAACCTCCAGGACGTCCTATAGTGGCTGGCATTAATTCTATTACTAGCAATTTATCCAAATACGTTGATAAAATCTTACAACCCATAGTTAAAAAAATAAGGTCCTATACCAAAGACACTATGGATATGCTTCAGAAACTAAAGGAAGCTAATTGGGATAAAGATTGCATTTTAGTGGTTTGCGATGTTAATGCACTTTACAGTAATATCCCGCACATTAAGGGAGTTGAGATTGTTAAAGAACAACTTAATTTGTCAGAGGACCTTGAGGATGAACAAGTCGACTTTGTAATGGAAGGTATTCAGTTCATATTGGAAAATAATTATTTTCAGTTTGAGGAGAAGTTTTACCTCCAGACCAGAGGGACAGCTATGGGCACTCGATTTGCACCCAGTTACGCGAACCTTTATATGGCAGGTTGGGAAACCAGCTTTGTCTACGGTTCGCGTGACTGGCGCTAGGAAGAGTGCCCATATATAAAAGATATATCAACGATGTTTTCTTCATATGGAAGGGAGAGGAGGGAGACCTTATTAAATTTTTGGATCAATTAGATAATTCTGATTGGGGCATCAAATTTGAAAAAAAGTGGAGTAGGGACATAATAGCATTTCTGGATTTAGCAATTTATGTAAAGGAGAATAAGCTACATACCAGAACTTATTTTAAGGACGTTGATGCCAATACTTTTATTGATAAGACCAGCTGCCATAATGATATTTGGTTAAAAGGAGTTCCGAAAGGTCAACTGACAAGAATCAGGAGAAATTGTTCAGAGATAAAGGAATTTGAACAACAGGCAGAATCCCTTAAAATGAATTTTATTGATAAAGGGTATAATGAATATGAATTGGATAATCTTATAAAAGAGTTGAGGGATGTAGACCAAGAAAGTCTTATAAAATATAAATTACGAGAAGATACCCCACAAGATGTCCCATTTATTTGTGAATTTAATAATGACGACCAGCTGATTAAGAGGACTTTTAAAAAATATTGGCATGTTTTAAAAAAAGATAAAGATCTTGGTCTGATATTGGGTGATAAACCAAGAATAATTTTTAGGGGAGCGAGGAACATTAAAACGAGATTAGTTAAGAGTAAATTCGAGAGAAAAAGAGTAGTCCCTAATCATTTTAATTTAAAAGAAGGATTTTATCAATGTGGTCAATGTTTAGCCTGTAGATCCGCTGGAAATTCTAAAACCCTTTCGGAAAATTTTCTTAAAGAGGTTAAAATTAAAGGTATTTTAACATGTTGTACGAAAAATGTCATATACCTATTAGAATGTCCGTGTGGCCTTCAATATATAGGACGTACTAGTCGCGCTCTTAATGTAAGAGTATCTGAACACGTACGGAACATACGAAATCAGTATGAAAAACATTCAGTATCGCAGCGTTTTAAACTTGCACATAATAGTTGTCCTAAAGATCTGAAGTTTAAAGCTATTAAAAGGGTTAAATCCACTAATAAGGGCATGAGTGAGACCACAGTTTTAGGGAGGGAGGAGATGAAGTTTATATTCGATCTAGGTACTATGGCCCCCAATGGCCTCAACAACGATTTTGAATTGATTCATTTTCTAAAAAAACACCGTGTCCCATGTAGCCTTAGACAACCATCCGGAGTTTTTTATCTGGCAGTGGGTGAGACCAATTCTAAAGCCCACCACCTTATTCTGTACGTATATGTATATTGTCAGCAGGATATATAAATTTAATAAAGGGTATAACACCATTGAATTTTTCTCTTTGTTTGAGATATATACTCTTGGAGATGAATTGCTAAAGAAGTGGTCTTCGTCTAAAAAGGACTGGAGGAATATGAAAAACTTTCTACCTTTTTCCTCAGCAAGGATTGGAAGCTAATTGAACGGGCTCCTTTTTTAAAAAAGACAATAGAGGAATATATGTTTTTTTCCTTCCTCCTTGTTGAGTACAAAGATTGCTGTAATACAGACATTTTCTAAGACATTTTATATGTTTTTTAGCGCAACACCACCAGTTTTGTTTTTTAAAAAATGTATTAACCTGTCAAAAACTTTAAAGTCTTTTAACCATATAAATTTTAAAGAAACCAAGAATTAATTTTGGAAAGGAAGAAAAAAGAAAATGCAGCACATTTTTGGATACAAAGAAAAAGGAGTAGTCATGAAAGAGCCAAAATGGAGGGGGCTTAGGAGAAGAATGTGAAAAACTGTTTTTTTTTTTACTTTTGCAACGGTCACCATTTTCTCTTAAATTCTCCTGTATATTCAAAATAAAAAAACACATAACAAAAATATTATAAACTGGGAAAGAAAGTATAGAAGGGCATGTTTAAAACTTGACATGTTAACTAGCACAAAGTTCTCAGAGGAAACTCAGAAAAAGATTCTTAATAAACATCTAAACAATCTTTATTAAGGATATTGGTTAAAAACAAACATTCAAACGTGAGGTGTTTGTGCAGCTATTTTACAGCTTGTTTTATTCCCTCCAAGAAAATTCACCAAAAGACAAAAACATCAGACTGCAAAAAAAATAAAACTAGACACATGGCTACCAATGCAGAAAAAAGAAAACAAACAAATATTCCAACAAACTACAACCTTCCACTCCCTTTGTCAACAAAAAACACCTTCTATCCCCACTCATCACCTGAAATCTGCCTAATTCCTTTGTACAGCGCTACAAAACCTGTAGGCGCTTTCCAGTAAACTTGCACTCAAATCCTTCAATATCACTCTATCCTTTTAGATTGTAAGCTCTTAAACAGGACCTCTTTGCTTACTGTATTATGATGAATATATATATATTCCAGTATACAGGTTACAAAACCTGTAAATGACCTCAGTCAGCCATTTTGGCAATTATTCAATAGGGGACTCAAATTACTATAATTATATCTTTAATAGAGATTATCATTCATTCAGCAACAAGAAAGACTACACAGGCATGCACTGTGCATATTGTACAGCACTGCGGAATATGCCGGCGCTTTATAAATAAAGAATAATAATAATACACGTCCCTTATGCAAAACATATAACCTATATTAAGGTGTGGTCAATCTCTGTCACGTTCCAAACCTGTCTTCCCGCCCTCTGTATTTGTATTTTGTGTTTTTTCCCTTGTGTTTCTGTTGCTGCCAATTCCTGGGTGGCCTCCCAGGGGTTAATTGGTGTTCTGTGTGCTGCTCACCTGTTGACCCTTGCCTTGATTTCCCCTGCCTATATTAGAGCAATGTACCTATAGTACATTGCTGGGTCATTTTACTTTGCCTGGTCTCCTTGCGACTTGTGTCCTGAGAGCTCCTTGCTGTGTTCCTGTTATCCTCCGTTTGTTCATCCTTGTTTAGTTTTTGCCTCTGTTATTTCTGTTCCAGTTTATGTCAGTTCCTTTTGTGTATTTAGTTCTGTCTATTGCTGTATTTTGGTTTGCTGTTTATGTTCCATTCTGATTCCCCGGTTACCGATTTTGGCTTGGCGGACTTCCCTTCTGGTTCCTATTCCTATATCCTGTATGACGTACTCTCTCTGGTTATGACCTTTTGGCTTTCCTCTATATGACTACTCTATAGTATTTTCCTTGTCTGTACCGTTTCCAGGTAACCCTGTCATCTGTATACAACAAAAGACTCTGTACGGCTTCAAGGTAATACTTTCCTTTAGATTAGATCCGGCTATCCTAAAGACCGGCCTTTCAGTGCAGGGAATCTTTGGTATTGCCGTACAGAGGTCTTTTGTTAACCCTGTGTTGCTTTCATCTGTCCTTGCAGTTTACACTGCATCTCTGCATATAGGGGCTTCTCTCAGGAACCAGGGCCTCACCTTGCTGCGAGTTATATTCATAAGGATATATATACAGACCGACCACTTCCAAGGATCGGAGGGCAAGGATAGGGTGGTGCGTGCCTGGTGGTACTGCCACCGTGACATAATGACCTAGCCTTTACATAAGCCCGCAGAGATGTGTACCGTGTTGGAAACCTTATTGCACATGTTTGAGGAATTTGTGGTTCACCTCAAAGGGTTACTGAGCCTGTGTCTAGACTCTGGCAATCAGGTCTCATTTGAAAGCAGGGTTCGTGGTCCTCTTTCTCCTGATGAAAAGAACAGAAGACGTGAGTACAATCTCTGTTTCTATTGTGCCAGCTCATTGCACTTTTTGTCTGGCTGTCCCCTCAAGTCGGTGCGTCCTGGGGCTGAAGTGCCGGTGCACCTCAAGACTTGTGGTGGGTCTGTGCGCCCTGATACTGGCTGAGTGCCAACTGTGCCCATGTCCCACAGTAAGGCCGCTAAAGCCAGTCCACGCATGAGATCCACTGGCGCCAGTTACAGCTGGGAATCAGAGGGTGCCAGACCACGTAGGGGATCTGATGGTACCAGACCCGGCGGGGAGTCAGATGGCACCAGACCCCACTTTGAGTTCAGACCTCCTGAGAAAACCAGGTCTGAGAAAGAGGCACTTGAGTCTATGAAGGATGAATCCTTTTTGGCCACAAGGTCAGAGGATGAATTACCCATGGAGGTTATGTCGCTCATGGCATCCGATAATAAACCTCAGACTTATGTAGATACCTCTGATGGCAGTAGGGTTTTAAAGACACAACTGGCTGGTTCTAAGCAGCGACTGACAGCCAAAAGACAATCCCTACGTATTGTTACTGGTTGTATTACATGTAGAGCCGCAACCCCAGTGCCAATTGGCAGTATGCCAGTCCTGTCTCCGTCTGGCAATGCGCAGCCAGTCCTGTCTCCGTCTGACAATGCGCAGCCAGTCCTGTCTCCGTCTGGCAATGCGCAGCCAGTCCTGTCTCCGTCTGGCAATGCGCAGCCAGTCCTGTCTCCGTCTGGCAATGCGCAGCCAGTCCTGTCTCCGTCTGGCAATGCGCAGCCAGTCCTGTCTCCGTCTGGCAATGCGCAGCCAGTCCTGTCTCCGTCTGACAATGCGCAGCCAGTCCTGTCTCCGTCTGGCAATGCGCAGCCAGTCCTGTCTCCATCTGGCAATGCGCAGCCAATGTTGCCTGATCCTGGCACGATGCCAGTCAAATCCATGGCAAGCTGTGTGTCAGCGGTGCCAGTCCCAAGCTGTGTGTCAGCTGTGCCAGTCCCAAGCTGTGTGTCAGCGGTGCCAGTCCCAAGCTGTGTGTCAGCGGTGCCAGTCCCAAGCTGTGTGTCAGCAGTGCCAGTCCCAAGCTGTGTGCCAGTATCAAGCTGTGTGTCAGCAGTGCCAGTCCCAAGCTGTGTGCCAGCGGTGCCAGTCCCAAGCTGTGTGCCAGTATCAAGCTGTGTGTCAGCAGTGCCAGTCCCAAGCTGGGTGTCAGCGGTTCCAGAAACCCAGTCAAGCTGTGTGTCAGCAGTGCCAGAGCTACATTGCAACACCACTGTACCCATGCCCCACAGAGAGTCCGAGGTTTCCAAATCTCATGGTAAGGCACAGGTAGGCGAGCCTACTCCCACTGTTGCTGTGTCGGGTGGGGGGGTCACCAGTTCTAGATCTCGTTCAAGGAGATGACGGGAAAAGGTGTCTAACCCTAGTCCCACTGATTCTATGTCCAGTCTAATTGATGCCAAGATCCCCCTACCCCGTCATGTCCCTGAGGGCTATGTGCAGTCGCCCTTTGGACTGGTGTTCAGGAAGGACCACTGGGTTGCCATTCAAAGGAACCCTCATAGACGGGGGCGTCTTGTGGAGGAGGATGACGACTCTGAGTGGGACCTCAAAGGACTTTGGTGACTGGTGTTTGTGATCTGGTTTCCTGATTCTGTCTGTCGTGTTTGTTGTTTTAGGTGCCCTGAGGTCACCTTTTTTGGAGGGGGCTACTGTCACGTTCCCACGTTCCAAACCTGTCTTCCCGCCCTCTGTATTTGTATTTTGTGTTTTTTCCCTTGTGTTTCTGTTGCTGCCAATTCCTGGGTGGCCTCCCAGGGGTTAATTGGTGTTCTGTGTGCTGCTCACCTGTTGACCCTTGCCTTGATTTCCCCTGCCTATATTAGAGCAATGTACCTATAGGACATTGCTGGGTCATTTTACTTTGCCTGGTCTCCTTGCGACTTGTGTCCTGAGAGCTCCTTGCTGTGTTCCTGTTATCCTCCGTTTTTTCATCCTTGTTTAGTTTTTGCCTCTGTTATTTCTGTTCCAGTTTATGTCAGTTCCTTTTGTGTATTTAGTTCTGTCTATTGCTGTATTTTGGTTTGCTGTTTGTTCCATTCTGATTCCCCGGTTACCGATTTTGGCTTGGCAGACTTCCCTTCTGGTTCCTATTCCTATATCCTGTATGACGTACTCTCTCTGGTTATGACCTTTTGGCTTTCCTCTATATGACTACTCTATAGTATTTTCCTTGTCTGTACCGTTTCCAGGTAACCCTGTCATCTGTATACAACAAAAGACTCTGTACGGCTTCAAGGTAATACTTTCCTTTAGATTAGATCCGGCTATCCTAAAGACCGGCCTTTCAGTGCAGGGAATCTTTGGTATTGCCGTACAGAGGTCTTTTGTTAACCCTGTGTTGCTTTCAACTGTCCTTGCAGTTTACACTGCATCTCTGCATATAGGGGCTTCTCTCAGGAACCAGGGCCTCATCTTGCTGCGAGTTATATTCATAGGGATATATATACAGACCGACCACTTCCAAGGATCGGAGGGCAAGGATAGGGTGGTGCGTGCCTGGTGGTACTGCCACCGTGACAATCTCTTGGTGCTGGACTCAAACAAAGACCAGAGAAAAATAACCGACCACACCTCTTTTGGGAATACTTATAACTTATATTAAGGCAGATTGATGACGCCCATCACCTTGATACACCAAATAGTTTTTTTTATCATACATCAACTTCTATCATTTACAGTAAACCCAGCTCCCACAAATACGTTTTTTATTCCACATCTGTATGCACACACGCAGAATGCGCCCAAGCAAAACCATAACTCATTGCTTTGTTTTTTTTTATTCCACATCTGTCTCCATAAAATCTTGGAATCATCCCAGCCATCAAATACGCTATATACCAACTAAAATACACATTTGAATCACGCGAAAATACCCAACTCCACAAACAGCCGCAATCACAATTCCCATTATAGCATGAAAATAAGACACATTCCAGGACTCACAGCCAAATACATCTTTCTTTTGTACATCATTTTAACTACTACATATTGCAAATAGAACTATTAATAAAAAACAAAGAAAGAAAACTTTTCCTGCAAAATTTTATGAGAAGGAAAAAAAATTTGCAAGCACGATTGAAAGGTGCTATTGTCTCCATTTCCTGTCTGTATTTTTTTTTTGTATTCAAGGCAAAGCAGTAAAAACACATACGAAGCAACCTGTGGTAAAAAAGGCAGTCCCTATACATAAATTGCATATGAAAAAACAATATCAGAACTAGGAAATACAAAACAAAGATAAACACATACAATAATAATTAGTAGACGGGGCGTGGCCGGCGGCGGACTGGGACACACGCCTGCTTTCAGAGCTCCGTCTCAGCTATCACTAACATAGTTACATAGTTACATAGTTACATAGTTATATAGGCTGAAAAAAGACATGCGTCCATCGGGTTCAGCCTCTCCCACATAACCTACTGCTGTTGATCCAAAAGAAGGCAAAAAACCCAGTCTGAATGCTTGCCAATATGCAACATACTGGGAAAAAATTCCTTCTTGACCCCAGAATGGCAGTCAGATTTCTCCTTGGATCAAGAAGCTTTTACCCACATATTAAATATTATAACCCTTAATATTCTGTGTCTGCAGGAAGTCATCCAGTCGTTTTTTAAAAGTCTGTACAGACTCTGACCCAACCACCTCAACAGGCAGAGAATTCCACAGCTTGATTGTTCTCACCGTAAAATAACCCTTCCTATGCTTTAAGCTAAATTTTCTTTCTTCCAGTCTAAATGGATGACCCCTTGTCCTATGTATAGTCCTGTTAATGAATAGGTTATCAGACAATGGTTGATAATGGCCCCGTATATATTTATATAAGGTTATCAGATCCCTCTAAGGCGCCTTTTCTCTAAACTAAACAGGTTTAAGCTTGTTAGTCTTTCCTCATAACTTAACCCTTCCATCCCCTTATTAATTTAGTTGCCCGTCTCTGCACTTTTTCTAGCGATATAATATCTTTTTTTAAGACAGGTGCCCAAAATTGCACGGCATATTCAAGGTGCGGCCTGACCATTGATTTATACAGAGGCAAAATTATGTTTTCATCCCGTGAGTGAACTCCCCTTTTAATGCATGCCAGTACTTTGCTGGCCTTGGCGGCTGCTGTTTGACATTGCACATTGTTACTTAGTTTGAAGTCTATGATTATTCCCAAATCCTTCTCCTGCTTGGATTTCCCTAACTCCGTACCATTTAGGGTATAAATTGCTTGTGTGTTCTTCACTCCAAAGTGCATAACTTTACATTTATCTAGATTAAATCTCATCTGCCATTTAAGTGCCCAGTCCCCCAATATATCTAAATCCCTCTGCAGCGAAGTAACATCCTGCTCACATTGTATTACTTTTCCTAGCTTTGTGTCATCTGCAAACACTGATACATGACTTTCAATGCCTATCTCAAGGTCATTTATAAATAAATTGAATAGTATTGGTCCTATAACAGACCCCTGAGGGACACCACTTACCACTGGTGTCCATCTTGAAAATGTACCATTTATGACCACTCTCTGTACCCTATCTTTTAGCCAGTTTTCTATCCAAGAACAAGTATTTTCATCTAGACCA
This sequence comes from Leptobrachium leishanense, assembly GCA_009667805.1. Classification (NCBI taxonomy): domain Eukaryota; kingdom Metazoa; phylum Chordata; class Amphibia; order Anura; family Megophryidae; genus Leptobrachium; species Leptobrachium leishanense. Next base: position 90,914,859 of record CM019071.1, read on the forward strand.
TTTTTTCTTAATTTAAGTAGTAACCTTTTGTGTGGAACTGTGTCGAAAGCTTTGGCAAAATCTAAGTAAATCACATCCACTGCGACCCCCTGATCTATACTTCTACTTACTTCCTCATAGAACGTAATTAGGTTAGTCTGACATGATCTGTGTTTCATGAAACCATGCTGATTTTTGTCAATTACATTATACCTCCCAATAAATTCCTGAATATTATCCCTTAGTAACCCCTCAAATACTTTCCCAGCCACAGATGTTAAGCTCACAGGTCTATAATTCCCAGGCACAAATTTTAAACCTTTCTTAAATATAGGGACCACGTCAGCTTTTCTCCAATCCTCTGGTACTATTCCTGAAAGAAAAGAATCTTGAAAGATTAAGAACAGAGGTTTACATATTTCAACACATAGCTCTCTTAGTACTCGCGGGTGAATTCCATCTGGCCCTGGGGCTTTATTAACATTCACATTGTTTAATTTGTGTAAAACCTTGTCCTGAGTCAACCAGTCACTTTGTATTAGTAGTTTTTATTAATGAATTTCATGTCTCCTGTTATAGGTTTCTCTTTGATAAATACTGAAGAAAAATAATCATTTAAAATTTCTGCCTTATCCTGATCTTCAGTTAACAATAACCCTGACTCAGATTTTAGTGAACCTACATTTTCACTCTTGGGTTTTTTAGAATTTATGTACCTAAAGAATCTTTTAGGGTTGGTCTTGCTCTCTTTGGCTATTTCTTTTTCATTTTCTAGTTTAGCCCATCTAATCGCATTTTTACATGCTTTACTGGCTGCCCTATATGCTTTATAGGATGCCTCAGATTTATCAAATTTAAAAGCTTTAAATGCCTTCTTTTTATTTTTCATTTCCTTAGTTACCTTCCTACTAAGCCACATTGGTTTCAGTCTGTTTCTTTTATATTTATTAACCAGTGGAATATATTGTGACGTGTACTTTTCTAGTGTTAGTTTAAAGATATTCCACTTATCCTCAGTGTTTTTTCCCGTGAAAGAGTTTCTGCCAGTCAATGAAATTGAGAGCTTCCTTTATTTTAATAAAGTTGGCCTTTTTAAAATTATATATTTTAGCATGCCCCTTATGAATGTGTTTTTTTGAGTTTATTTCAAAAGTCACCATGTTATGGTCGCTATTTCCCAACTGTTCTTTTACATTAATATTTGAGAAAAGATCCACATTATTTGTTATAACCAGGTCCAGACAGTTATCCTCTCTAGTTGGTGTTTCTACCAGTTGTGACATGAAGGTATCATTTAAAATGTTCAGGAACCGGATTCCTTGCTGAATTACTAGTCCCACTATCCCAATTTATGTCCGGGTAATTAAAATCTCCAATAATTAAAGTGCTGCCATGATGTGCAGCCTTCCTAATTTGCTCTAACAGTTGTTCTTCCTCATCATTATCTATATTAGGTGGTTTATAGCATATGCCAACCAATAATTGACTTCCCTGTTTATTCCCCAACGAAATATTTACCCATAAGGATTCCACATTTCCCTCATCACTTTCCAGTTGTGTAATATTAGGCTTTAAATCCTGATTTACATATAAACACACTCCACCCCCTTTCTTATGTTTCCTATCCTTTCTAAACAATGTATAACCGTTTAAGTTTACAGCCCAGTCATGCGTTTCGTCCCACCATGTTTCTGTTATTCCTATAATGTCGTATTGCTTAGTGTATGCTATTACCTCTAGTTCCCCCATCTTGTTATTAAGGCTCCTTGCATTAGCGAGCATACATTTAATGTTATCTCTACCCACACATGCTGAATGCGACTTTACATTACATGCCTCCACTGTTCTTACATTACCCATCCCCCCGGCTCCACCCCCCTTAGTCTGAACTGAAACCCTTCCGCTATCTGCTCTGTCTCCATTTTGTAAGATACTGTATCCCTCCCCCCCTTCCACTAGTTTAAAGTCTCCTCCAACCTTTTTACCATCCTCTCCCCTAGCACAGCAGACCCTCTTCCATTCAGGTGCAATCTATCACAACTATACAGATTGTACCCCAGTGCAAAATGAGCCCAGTGCTCTAAAAACCCAAAGCCCTCCTTCCTGCACCAAGCTTTAAGCCACGCATTGACCTCCCTAATCTCCCGCTGCCTTTCCACTGTAGCACGTGGCACAGGTAGGATCTCAGAAAATACTACCTTGGAGGACCTCTTCTTCAGTTTACTTCCTAATTCCCTGAAATCATTCTTCAGGTCCTTCCATCTTCCGCTTACTTTGTCATTGGTACCAATATGGACCATGACAGCTGGGTCATCTCCAGCCCCTCCCAATAATCTATCAACTCTGTCAACCACATGCCTAACACGGGCACCCGGCAGACAGCAAACTGTCCGGTTAAGGCGATCAGCGCGACAGATTACCCTGTCTACTCTCTTAATAATAGAGTCCCCTACCACCACAACCTGTCTAGGCTTACTTGCCCTCTTTATCCCTCCTTACTTGGTGGGCTGATCCCCCGGCTGTTAGAGGGAGCAGCCTCCTCCAGTACTGCTACACCTGAGCTGCTGCACCCAACATCTTCGCTCAAGGGGGCAAATCTGTTGGTGTGCGCAAGATCAGGACTAGCCAACCTTTTCCTCTTCCCTCCCCCCTGCTACCACGTGTCACTGACACCCAGCTACCAACCTGTTCCCCGGTTAACTCCACTCCTCCCACACCCCTAGATTCCTCAACTATACTTTGCTCCGTGAGAAGCAGGCTCCTTTCAAGATTGTCAATCTGCCTCAGCGTTACGATGTGCCCTTCCAGATCTCCAATACGAGCTTCCAGAAGAGCTACACGTTCACACTTGCTACAGAGATATGGACCCTGGAAGGATTCCTCCAGACATGCATACATGCAGCAGGATGTGCACTGGGTCAAACCTTCAAGCTTGCTAACACTCATACCCAAAACAAGATAACAAATATATAAACAACGATACCTGTTATTTAAACTCCTGTTTTTAACTCCACTTGAAAATAGCCCACTTAAAAGTAGACCACCTCAAGCCCCTAACGATGACTATTCTAACACTTTAAGGACGAGACAACTGGTTCAGCTGAAGCCCGGACGTCGGCCATCAGGTGGTGCAACCCCGGAGCGAGCTTTAGTCTTATAATGGCCATTGATAAGAAACCAAACCTCTAATTGTGTTTAGTTTCACACAGTATAATTGGAGTAAGCACAGATGCCATTTTTTTCTTGGTGCAACCCCGGAGCCTGTCTGGTTCCCCCCTCCGGGCCCGCAATTCAGAAAGGAATACGTTTAAACTACATCCCCGGTCGCTGGTGGTCATCTTGGAGGCTTGCAGTGGAGGCGCTTGCCTAGTCCTGCACGAGGACGCTCTCCATAAGTATGGGGAAGAAGGGTAAGGGCGCCAGAGTGGTGGAGGACCCCAGCACTCTTGACATCCGCCTTTCGCTAGGAGGGGGATTGGGACGGCGGCTGTCACGTATGGGTTCGTCTGCTGTTGGGGACCCGCAGACAGTGGAGGAGGCCGCTGATCCCCCTGTGGCGACTGTCAGACCTTTTCAGATATGAAATTTCTATATTTCACAGCAATTGCTTCACACAGACAAACTCGTCTGCGTCGTTAATATATAACAAGAATATGCGTTCTAAAGACAATAGATAAGCTAAACTCGTTATTGTTACGCATACAAGAAAGGACATTTAACATTGATCAAAGACGGTCTAATGGACTCTGTTTATTTTATTTATTTTTTACAACCAAACAGATGTTAGATCAAATGGTTTAAAAGTAAGGGAGGGAACACAATGACAACTGATCTTACCCTAAGATAGATATCTCAGTATTGTGTTTATTTCGTCCAGATCGAAACTCTGAAAGCCACGTAAACATGGAACAATGGGTTGCCCAATAAAGGAAAAAACCCCAGAGAAGGTTAAATGGCTTGGATAAACCAGCTTGTAATGCTAGCTATTCGGCGATATGATCTAACACTATATGGTATTTGATTATTTAATTTATGTGGTCAGTTAGAATAGATAACCTTGGCATCTTATAAAAACAGAGGCCCTACACATTCAGTTGATTATTACAAATGTCTGGTGTACTAACCCGCATGAAGCCGATTAAGTCTGGTAATTGGGAATGTTAAGACGATATCACGAATGAATGAATTAATGTATGTCTGCCGGATCCTCTCATATACACTTCCCTATGGATGTAAGTAAAGGGGGATGAAATGCACACACGCCGTGGCAAAGTATGCCGGCGATGCCACAATAGAAATAAATTTTGATTTATAAAATCTATGGAGTCCCGGGAATATAGGAATAAAACGACCCCAAACCAGTAAAAGATTGGCCAAACACATAAATTAATTCCTGCAGAAGGTTGATGGTAGATCTGAGAGCGCCATCTGCTGGCCAGGTAATATAACACCTGGAAGACCCCTGGAGTTGATGAATATATATATCCTCCAATCAATGAGGCCACATAGTGATGAGCTAGATCTAAAACTGGGCGGAAGACCACTATATAGAGGGGACAATCCAGAGTAGGAAAAAAAAACACTGAGAAAGCTTGGGGAGAGACCTGAGGGACGCTTGAAGGGGAGAAAGGGCAAATATCATCAGCCCCCCTTAAGACGCGACCACACCCTAATCTTCCACCACTCTATCTTCACTAACCGGATGGTAAAGTATGCCTGAATAACTTGATATCTATTTTCTAATTGCATAGTCCTTACTTTAGATGTCCATCACAAACTAAAGGAATATAAATGAATTATTTTGCTGTTTGAGCCTACTCAGTAGAATAGTAATCAACCTTCCAGTCCCCTGCAGAGGATTGCTAGGGAAGAAACTATTCCCGGCTGAATACTTGAGCCATAATTTAGTGAAATTATTTATATTCCAAGAATACTGGTTGTGGACATCTAAAAATCAATTATATACCTATAGTGAGATACGCTGGGACCGTGAAATAGCTTTTATATGTCAAGTGCCGTCAGTCCCATTCGTAAAACTAGCATAACTCCTTCCATATCCATCTTGCAGCCCTTTTCGATTGAATGCATGTACTGTAAATCAATAAGAAGCTTTGGGTTAACGTATATCGAATGAAGTGCTGTGATTGATCTGTGGAAGAGATAGTCTACCTATCGAGTGTGTTATGTATCTCCCTGAAGGAAGTTGCATTTAGTGAATAGGCCCCCACAATAATAAATTGTGCTGCAGGTGATGCCCAGTAACTGAGTGTTTATTTTAGCCAGGTGGAGGATTGGTTTATAATGGGAAAGGCTTAAGTGAATAGAATAGAGCCTGGTGTTTAAGAGCTGAGGCGTGTATATCTGTGGTGCAGTCTATAAACCTAAAGTACTTGTCCATTAGATTATTGCGTGTCGCAGTATCGCTACTAATCACAATCTATAATCACTTGTAAATTGTATTTTGCTAATCCGTTGATAACATATGATTGTATGAAACTTGACGTGTGAATAAATTTTGGTTTGAATTGTTTTACCGTTACGCAGTCTCCTATCATCTTTATTGATTTTATTGTGTTTAAAAATATCTAGATAGCATCAAAAGAACTCGGGATAACGCGCCATATATTTGTTAAGACGTATAGTCATTGATTGGTTATTAATCCCTATCTTAGGGGTTAAATACCAATTTATACCACTGGTATTGGAGGCACTGTCAATAATATATATATCTATATATATCTACAATAAGAAAAATATACGTCATAATTAATATATCCCTGACCTATTAAAGAAGTCAATAATCTCTAACATATTTGGAGGTTGCACTGCTGTGATGCTAAATGAATTTTTCACAATAAAATCAAGTTTATCTATCAAGTAAGAGAGCAAGTTAGTGGTTGTGAGCGCCAGATCAAGTATTTGTGAAAGTAACATAAACTTGCTGGTCGTTAAGTAGCAGATTAAGCTATTGGATTAAAACAGTGGTAATCAAGTAACGTTTGTTGTTGGCTGTGGATATTTTTTTTAAAAGTATTGTTATCTGATTGCTGTAGCGCAGAAACATGTCTGATTCAGATACTGATAGCCAGAAGGCAATCTCTCAATCGAGACTTAAAAAAGTAACAAGACGTTTTGAAATATGTGAAGTGGTAGAACATATCAGAGAATCATTGCATATTAAATCCAGTCTGATTGTGCTTGTTGATACTATCAAAGACCGTGCCCAAAGTCTTGTACACAATATGTGGGACAAAGAAGGTGATGTGTGTAAACTCTTGGATGTGTTTACAAACACAAAAGACAAGGAAACAAGGAATTGCATTATAATGGAATCATGGCCCTCCATAATGTATTTGTGTTGTGCATTGGATAAACAAAACACAAAAGAAAAGGTTGTCACGAAGGAGACCATCGCTAACTTAAATCATTAACATTTTCTACTTTTGCATTTAACAGACAGACTTGAGAAAGCCAATACAGAAATAATTACTTTAAACGAACATAGCCAGAAACTGCAAGAACAACTCCAAAGCTTACAAGCTGTATATAAAGAGAGTTGTGTTGAATTAAACAGTTTTAAAGAGAAATGTTCTAATTTAGAGCAGGAAATAATGCTTTCAAGTGAGTCCAAGGTGTCAACCAGTGATGAAAGTGTTGATACTGACACAGATGAAATTCAATGCTCACTGGAAACCTTGAAGAAAAAGGTACTAAAAGCCCGGATAGCCTCCATTTCCCAGGTAAAGGGTAGACAAACAGAAACTGTTTCCTCTGACCATAAGCCTGATGCTGGCCCTCATTTAAAAGAGCATGCCAAAGACAGTGGGGTAGATTCTGTAAGTGGCCCCACAGATGATGTTAAACAGGGTGAAAGGGGGATCCCTTCAAGGCCTATAAAGTGCAGGTCCAGCCATCTAATGAGGCCAGTCATGGGAGTCATAGGACGGATAAAAGGGCCCATACCACAAGCCAAGTTGCCCCTAAGCAATATCAGGATGCCTCCCAGGTATATGTTGCCAGGAGGAAATCATACGCTGAGGTGGTAAGAGGGAATAATCCAGATAGGAACCCCAGGGTCACGCCTGCCCCGCGCCCACCAAGAAGTGGGGAGCAGAGGTCACCCAATGACTGCAGAAGGTATGAGCAATGGCCACAACTGTACAATAGTCACAGGGAATATGCCCAAGGGCCTAGGCCTGCCCAAAGAAATAGGTATCCCCAATCTAGTGATTCTCCTCAAAGTGATGATCCCCCTCAACTAGGTAGGTCACCCCCTCGCGGTAGGGTCCCTGAAAATAGAAGGGGAGGTCAGACAGGAGACCCCAGGCCCAGATCACACCGTCAGAACAGAAGTAGCAATGCTGATTCTGACACATCAAATAATTCTAGGCCCGAGCGTAATAGGATCCGCAGAAATAGATACCTTAACCGAAATTATCCGAATGACCGAATAAACCAATTAGAATACCGGTTATATCAATTAGCTGAACAATTGGTGAAGATAACCGAGTATATATTGGCACAGCGGCCTGATAACTTTTTAGGGATAAATCCAGTGGCCACCCAAGGGCCACAGGATCAATAACACCTCAACTGTTATTGAATCAGAGGGAACGACTGAATGAAATAGCAGAGGTGGCACAACCTAACACCATTTAATCCCCAGGTCTACATATTAATAAGGAATCTAAAGTATGTAAAGGGGGATTTCTTCTGTTGGATGCTAACCACTCTCCTATTTTTCAGCCTACTTCTAGTCCCTCTGATATAAACAGGCCATTAACCGCAACCGACTCTCAAGAGATCGACGTAGCCAGATGCCCCGATGGAGAGCCAGCTACCCGTTGCGCATTAGCCTACAAGAAACCTAAGGTTCTCTGTATGGTGGGTAAGGATGAGAATCTCCCTACCCCAGGTAAAGTGATTCTCAACACCAGTTCATGGAGTTGCCCTCGGAGGTTAGGAACGGGTATTAACAGGGTCTGTTATAATAAATACATACAATAACTGCATGATTGCAGGAGTAAAAACCTTGTGGGAAGGCCGAATCCAATCACTGGTTTTAACTCGTTAATACAGTCAAAGAAATTATATTTGTAGGAAAAATATATATAAATACGTATATATTATTTATCTCTACAGGGCGATATCCTACTCAGTCCCCTATTAGGAAAGCAAGCCCACAAAAGGGGGATGATATTAGACATGTGCACAGCACAAAATTTCGTTTTGAACTAATGGATTAGTCCTAAAATGCAATTTATTTAGTTGCTAAAGAAATTCGTTCTCAGTTCTTTAGTATGAAAACTAATTTCATTCATCCGAAAACCAGTGGATACAATTACTATTGTAGTGGCTCCTCAGAGGGCCGAGATCGCTGCTTGTTACAGTATCTCTCACTCTCAGCACAATATGTCAGGCAAAGCTGTTACAGTAACTGACTGCTGCTCATCACAGCGCTCAGAGTTTAAGTAAAACTAGTAAATAATATTTTTATGTATAAGAGGTTAGAAACAATATTATTTCCTTGCTTTACTGAAACTCTGAGCGCTGTTACAGTCAGTTACTGTAACAGCTGAGCCTGATACATTGTACTGAGAGATAATATAACAAGCAGCCGATCTCAGCACTCACAGCCACTGGATTTAAAGTGCTAAAAAAAAGGTTCCTCTCTGTAAAATGTATAGAACATCCTCCTGCATTAATTAATACCCCTCTCTGTATAATGTAGATAACTTCCTCCTGCATTAATACCCCTCTCTGTATAATGTAGATAACATCCTCCTGCATTAATTAATACCCCTCTCTGTATAGAACATCCTACGGAATTGGCATGTGGAGGGTGCAGAACTTCGGAATGCAATGCTTATCCAGCACAGGAGAGGGAACTTTTACTTAAACTTTGTATCTCTGTGGGGGAGACAGACAGGAATATAAAAGCAGGGGAGAGGGAAAATATTAACGTAAATCGGTCTGAAAGCTCAGAGAAGAGATGACTGGTGCAAATTTATTTTTATATTAACATAAAGCACTTTAAATCCAGGGAAAACATTAAAATAAATCACACTGAAGGCTCATAATGACAGAGTAACTGGGAGAGTTGGATACTAAATGTGTCAGATGTAAAAAAAACTTTATAACAAGCAGCAATGGGAGAGGAGAGGTACTTTATATAAAACGTGTATTATAGATGAGGGGATAGAAAGGGGGATAGTGCTCCTGGATAATATAAAATGTATCAGACCTAAGCCCCTATTATGCAGAGCGGGAGGGGAGATAACACACGTTTTATAAAGTCCCTCTCTTCTCCCAGCACTGCTTGTTATAAAGGGGTTTTACTATCCAGCCCTCCTCTGTCATTAGCTTTCAGTGTAATTTATTTGAATGTTTTCCTTCTCCAGCTGGTTTTATCATCTTGTCTGCCTCATAGACAAGCAAGGGTTTAGTAAAGGTTTCCTCTCCAGTGCTGGCTGTCTGCGCTGCGAGTGAGTATTCTGGAGCTCTAACACTGTCAGAATTTTGGGTAGGGGTCGGGAAGGATTACGCATACAAACCTTTTCTGTAGCTTTGCGATGTTGCGCTTCATTGCTGGTCTCCTTCACTCATCAATGTAATATCACAAAAAGGACTGAAACTAAAATGTAGTGCATTTTATTTTAGTTTCTTTTGTTTTTTGTACTGAGCAGTTTCGTATCTCTTGAGTCATACGAAAACTAAATTATCCCAAAATTCAGACTAAATCATTTTAGTACTAAAACGAATGCACATGTCTAGATGATATACTTAATGGCTCACAAGAATTGAAAGGGTTAATAATCTATGTGTCACTGTCTTGATGAAATGCATTAAAATTAAAATAAATGCCACGCTGCATCTAAGGGAAAGCATGGAATAAATCAGAAATGAGGAAGATTACCCGTTTCCATTTACCATGATCCTAAAGTCACAAAGATGAAGTGTTAACCTAAGTATTCACATGTTGTATATATCAATTCTTATGAAGTTTATCTCATTTTAGAAAGATAAGATGAGTAAAGTGACAATTGGTCACTCGCATGGAGACGTGTCCTAAAGACTCAGGAGCAGCCATGCTGGAGGTGACAGAAAGTCATGGGAGCACCCTGTCATAAAGGATACCCAAAGAAACGGAAGGATGACGACAAGTGCATTATTGGTTATTTGAAAATCAACCTCCATAGATGAAAAGATCAACAAGCCACAAGATGTTTCGCTTGAATGGTCTTTACCCCTAAAACACTGCTTGATTCAAATCCATTTTCATCAACTGGAGTTCATTGATTCACCCTCAGATTACCCCGTTCGTAAAAGAAATGGGGGAACCACAAAAGGGGGATGGTCGTGAGAACCAATCATGTATTTACCAATTTTCTTTTTCCCTGCACCAATTATCGCATGGAGTCGATGCCTACCAACTTGTTAAAGACTAAGGCTACCATGCAGATGTAAAATTTCCTATCCAATTGTTCCATGTCAATTCCTACTCATGGATCTAGATGAGTAGATATTGAAAAGGGGGATTATGTCAGACCTTTTCAGATATGAAATTTCTATATTTCACAGCAATTGCTTCACACAATGAAAAAACAATAAGGTGGAAAAAATGGCGCAGATAATGTGTAGATGGTCGGTCTTGGGTAGCAGCAAGGGCACAAACGCACACTCCCAAGTGCGAATAGTCAATGGATAAAATAATGGGTAGAGTCCTCGCGCTTACGCCAAGTGTCCAGTGAGTAATACTTCAAGATAATTTTTTTCTGAGCCCCATAAAGTCGGCTCTGGACTATATAGGCATATATCTGTGGATATGATCTCACCAGCCCGTCCTACCAGCAACCATCCGTGGTGATAACCTGGTCCATAGATGAAATATTGGATCCCCGGGATATGTCACAGACGAAAAGTCAGCAGGATAAAATGAAGTAAAATTTATTGCAGCACTAACGCGTTTCGACCTAATTGGTCTTTATCAAAGTGCAAAAAAATATACAATGTATATACAATGTATCATAATACATTGTATATACATTGTATATTTTTTTGCACTTTGATAAAGACCAATTAGGTCGAAACGCGTTAGTGCTGCAATAAATTTTACTTAATTTTATCCTGCTGACTTTTCGTCTGTGACATATCCCGGGGATCCAATATTTCATCTATGGACCAGGTTATCACCACATAAGGTTGCAACTGTTTATCGAGGTATTCTGAAAGTCTACTGGAGATGGATCCTATACCAGAGATAATCGGCCTACCTGGTGGTTTCTCCAGATTCTTGTGTATCTTAGGCAAAAAGTAGAAAATAGAGATCTTAGGATGGTCGATTTTTAAATATTTAAGTTCATTATTATTCAAAATACCAAGTAAATGACCCTGATCCAAATATTCATGGAATATATGTTTGAAGTCCACCGAGGGATCCTTCTTTAAATGTCTATAAGGGGTTTCCTCTCCCAAGATGGCTTCATCTTTATAATAATCAGCCGTCATAATGACTATTCCTCCACCCTTGTCTGCGGGCTTAATTACGATATCGTCATCCTGCATAAATTCACATAATGCTTTTCGTTCCTGATGTGTCAAATTATCTTTACTTTTTTTATGTTCCATTTTTTCCAAATCCGATAAGACCATCTGTTCGAAAGTGGTAATTTCTGAGGAGATCATGGACTTTGGAAAAAAGGTGGATTTCTCCTTCAGATTGGTATGTGTATATAGATGAATGGTCTCATTCCTTTCGATCGGATTTTTTAAAAAATATTTTTTCAAACAGAAGTTTTTTTTAAACTTCTGTAAATCGATAAACATACTAAATTTGTCTAGTTTGTTTGTGGGAGCAAACTTCATGCCCTTTTGAAGAATTTGGTTCTGATGGGTAGAGAGGACTTTATTGGTTAGGTTGTATACCCCTCCATTCGACCGTACTTTCTCCTTCCGTTTAGTTCTCCGTCTTCCAGCTCTGCATCCTCTTCTTCCAAGAAGTCTTCCGCCCCTGGTGACCACCCTCTTTTTAGGGAGAGGTTGTTCCTTTGTAGTCGATAATTGGATGACTGAAAAACCTCTTCTTTTTTATTGTCCTGAACTAGGGGTTGAAACCGGTTGTAGGAATAGATATCCTGGTATGTGTTATATGTGGTATATGTTCTGACTTGCCCTTGCGGACTTAAATATGTGGGACGTACCACACGACCTCTCAACATACGTATACAGGAACATGTACGAAACATTAAAGGGTTTGATAAGCATAGTGTATCATTACACTTTAAATTAAAACATGGTCAGAATCCAGAGGGTCTCTTATTTATGGCAGTTCAAAAATTAGAACCTTTCTGGAGAGGTGGTAGTCTGGAGACACGATTAGGAAAAGAAGAAATGAGGTGGATTTTTTTAATGAATACACTTCAGCCTCACGGTCTAAATGTAGACTTTGAGCTGTGCCACTTCCTCAATGATTAGATTCTAGCTATATCCTCCCCTTTTTTTAATATCAGGTTGCCATTCCTTTATGATTGTTATAATTAGATCTTCGCCCTCTTTTTAGTTTGCCCATTTTATACTAGATCCTAAATAGCCCCTTTTTAGCCTATGATACATATTACTACTGTTTTAGTATCCCCCTCCACATTTTTATACATTATATTTATCCTTTAGACTATTTAATAGACCTTTTATTCGACATGAATTTTAATAGCCTCCTGACATTGTTATCCTGTTTCCCATCGCTGTTGCTTCTAATGAAATTTAGATTTTTAGCTATATATACAGATGAAATCGAAACCGAAATCTGCAGCAAGGCTTCACTAGGTAAAAAGAAAAATACCAACTATCTATTAACCGCTAGATTATATGAAGCACCAAATGCTGCCCGATTATCTCCAATTTTTCTATTTCCGATTTTTTTATTTCCGATTTTTTATGTCTATTACATTTTCGTGTATTGCTCGTTCTTTACTCGTTCGGGTATTAATCGATCTAACAGGTCGAGTGTAGAAAGACCATTCTTTTAAATTGAAACATGCCGCAAGGCTTTATTGGGTAAAATCGTCTTGTTTACTTTGTGTTAACCTATGTCGAGATTATATAAATGTCGCCTGCTTTTTATTTTCGAATTTTATATACACTGTATTTTCGTTCATCATGCGTTCGGATTTTAATCGATTTTATGTACTATATGTAAAAAGACCATGCTTCTGGATGAATTGAGACCAATTTTTGGTTGTGTTATATGTATGGATGAAATCGAAACCGAAATTTACCGCAAGGCCTTACTGGGTAAATTTCCTTGTTTACTTCCGGTTCACCTATAGTTACATCATACGAAGCAAAATACCGTTTTGATCTTTTATCTTCGAATTTTATGTAAGTTATACTTTCGTTTATTGTTCGTTTTTAATAATTTTCGGATATTAATCGATTTAAAGAGTCCGCAACCATTGCGATCGTCGATCTGCCGTAATTTTTTCGTTGAAAGTTCGTATTTACCGCTAAGCACCACTGGGTAAATCCGAACGATCGGAAGTCGAGTGACCGGAAGTAGGAAGCGGACACTCTGCCAGCGTGGCCGGAACAGACACCACCATGATGCACTATAAAAGAGGACACTTTTTTTTCTTACTCTCACTTTTACACTGTTTTTTATGGACATTATTAAGTTCTTATACCGACTGAGGAAGGCTTTTTTAAGCCGAAACGCGTCTCGGTAGACCTTGTCCTACCTTTTTATTATTTGTTCCAAATAAATATTTTGGTTTGTAATTCCACATTCGCCATTTTTCTCCGATTTTTCCTTGGATACATGGATCAACTGCCGCCGAGATAAAACGGTCTGGGTCTCCACCTTTTAGAGAGCCCAAAGCTATACCCATTGAGCCTGATACTGTGGGGCTCTAGAATCGCATCCATTACGGACAGAAAGAAGGGAAGTGTCACCCTATATTTGGCCGCAAGCTCTTCTTCCTTGAGCCGGGATCCTGTAGGCTCCCACAAATGTGAGTGGTCTAGACTTTGGCTTTAATAATTTGATCAATTTTGCACTAACCATCTGCACTATCATTTTTCTATGATGTGTTTTCTTTGAGGGACACTGACGAATAAAAGAATTCGACACCAGCACTTTGGAGAAGATCGACACATCTTCCCTTATCATTACTTTGAGTATTGAACTGTTATACACTTGAGCACCTTTTTTGCACATTGGACTTTGATCCTGGATTTTACCTTATGCACTTTAAATGATGTTTTATAAGACACTTTTAATGGTATTAATCACTTCCTTTCTCCAGCATATTCTATACGCCTATTAACTTATTAATCGATTTGGATGCGCCGTATGGTATTGCTTTTTACCTTTGTCCTTTTTGACACATATTTTGGTTGTTTTATATGTGTTCTACCATACTATAGGCAGCATTTGACTATTTATTAGCACCTACTTAGCACTTTAACTGAATATTTAATTAACAGGCGCCCACACTGTATAGTGTATATATATATACACACTCTCCAGTTCACCTTTCTGATTATTACAAATGTCTGGTGTACTAACCCGCATGAAGCCGATTAAGTCTGGTAATTGGGAATGTTAAAGACGATATCACGAATGAATGAATTAATGTATGTCTGCCGGATCCTCTCATATACACTTCCCTATGGATGTAAGTAAAGGGGGATGAAATGCACACACGCCGTGGCGAAGTATGCCGGCGATGCCACAATAGAAATAAATTTTGATTTGTTAATAAAATCTATGGAGTCCCGGGATATAGGAATAAAACGACCCCAAACCAGTAAAAGATTGGCCAAACACATAAATTAATTCCTGCAGAAGGTTGATGGTAGATCTGAGAGCGCCATCTGCTGGCCAGGTAATATAACACCTGGACAGACCCCTGGAGTTGATGAATATATATATCCTCCAATCAAATGAGGCCACATAGTGATGAGCTAGATCTAAAACTGGGCGGAAGACCACTATATAGAGGGGACAATCCAGAGCAGGGAAAAAAAACACTGAGAAAAGCTTGGGGAGAGACCTGAGGGACGCTTGAAGGGGAGAAAGGGCAAATATCATCAGCCCCCCTTAAAACGCGACCACACCCTAATCTTCCACCACTCTATCTTCACTAACCGGATGGTAAAGTATGCCTGAATAACTTGATATCTATTTTCTAATTGCATAGTCCTTACTTTAGATGTCCATCACAAACTAAAGGAATATAAATGAATTATTTTGCTGTTTGAGCCTACTCAGTAGAATAGTAATCAACCTTCCAGTCCCCTGCAGAGGATTGCTAGGGAAGAAACTATTCCCAGCTGAATACTTGAGCCATAATTTAGTGAAATTATTTATATTCCAAGAATACTGGTTGTGGACATCTAAAAATCAATTATATACCTATAATGAGATACGCTGGGACCGTGAAATAGCTTTTATATGTCAAGTGCCGTCAGTCCCATTCGTAAAACTAGCATAACTCCTTCCATATCCATCTTGCAGCCCTTTTGATTGAATGCATGTACTGTAAGTCAATAAGAAGCTTTGGGTTAACGTATATCGAATGAAGTGCTGTGATTGATCTGTGGAAGAGATAGTCTACCTATCGAGTGTGTTATGTATCTCCCTGAAGGAAGTTGCATTTAGTGAATAGGCCCCCACAATAATAAATTGTGTTGCAGGTGATGCCCAGTAACTGAGTGTTTATTTTAGCCAGGTGGAGGATTGGTTTATAATGGGAAAGGCTTAAGTGAATAGAATAGAGCCTGGTGTTTAAGAGCTGAGGCGTGTATATCTGTGGTGCGGTCTATAAACCTAAAGTACTTGTCCATTAGATTATTGCGTGTCGCAGTATCGCTACTAATCACAATCTATAATCACTTGTAAATTGTATCTTGCTAATCCGTTGATAACATATGATTGTATGAAACTTGACGTGTGAATAAATTTTGGTTTGAATTGTTTTACCGTTACGCAGTCTCATATCATCTTTATTGATTTTATTGTGTTTAAAAATATCTAGATAGCATCAAAAGAACTCAGGATAACGCGCCATATATTTGTTAAGACGTATATTCATTGATTGGTTATTAATCCCTATCTTAGGGGTTAAATACCAATTTATACCACTGGTATTGGAGGCACTGTCAATAATATATATCTATATATATCTACAATAAGAAAAATATACGTCATAATTAATATATCCCTGACCTATTAAAGAAGTCAATAATCTCTAACACAACGCTTGGCCCGAGGGACGATGCGCTTCCCGCCACAAAAGGAGACATCAGAACCCTGCTGGAAGATGCACCGAGATCCTGGCAGGCAGACTTTCAAGCCTTTGAGGCGGCAGTTGAGGTGACCCAAATCCAGGTAGGAGACCTGCAGACCCGCGCACAGGCACTGGAGAGAACGCAGACTGCAACTGCCTCCTGTATGCATGCCTTGCAACAGCAAATTTGTACCCTACAATCTGCGGTGGTGATACTGGAGTTGAGACACAGACATAGGAATGCGATGCTTCGAGGAGTTATGGGTCCCTAAGACCTCCTGCGGAACTCTGCCCCCACGGCTTTTCGGGTGAGGAAGTTGGCCTTGGCTCCCGCAAAAGTGCCACGCGACGTCCTTCTTACCTTCCAGGACGTAGCCTTACCCTCAGCATTGTTTCGCGCTGCACGGAATACACCGACGATACGCCAACGGTCTTGTTTGAAGAGGCGTCCATTACTGTATACCGGGACCTCTCTTTTTTTTAGTGCTGGCTGCTCGATGGTAGTTTCGGCCAGTTACAGCCCTACTCCGTGCCCACTCAGTAGGATATAAATGGGGCTCCTCTGCTCTCTCATTATTACCTCTCCAGGTTCTTGTGGCTACATCGGCGGAAGATGCTGGGACCCCTCTTCGGTCCCTGGGACGACTACCCACTGCTAAGGGCCAGGAAGCTGCGATTCGACCTGGTGGCTCTCAATTACCCCTCGGCGACCCGGACTGAGACTGCACGGCTAGGGGCACCTCGCTTGATACCCTGAGTATGGGGATTTTTGTTGTGTAGCTGTTGCTACCTCTGCAGCCCCCCTCCCTCGCGTATCGTCCTTTTTCCCTTTCTATCCTATTCTAACCGGGGTGTTTGCCCCATGGGAGGCGATGTTCTCTTCCTTCCTTAATCCCACCTCCCCTTTTTTTTTTTTTGGGCATATACCGGGTGTGTGTGAGGTGTGCCATCATGATATTTGTCGTGCCTGGCCCTCACACTCCCGGGCCTCGTGACACTACCCCTCCATGGCCTCCCTTGGGAGCGTGCCAGGATAGTCACGGTTCTGGCTCTTGCCGCTTCCCCCCTTTCCTTTTTTTTCTCTCCCCTCGGAAGAGACATTCACCCCCCCACAACGAACTGTATTACACCCCCTGTTTCCTGTTTTCCCTCTTCCCCCCCCATGCATTATTTAATTTTTGCAGTCAGTATATTTCTAGTCTACTGTGGACTATGAATAGCCTGGGGACACTTCCGAACGCGTAATGTCATGACTTTCTGTGCAGTTACCGAATCCTTTCTCGTCCACACGTTGTTGATTTTTGATGTGGCCCTGCGAGTCCACTTTTGTTGGTCGACTTGTGACCCTCTGTTCAGACATTATTAAACAGACGTAATCAATGGCAAGAAACAAAAGAAAAAATAAAACAAAAACAAACGTGAAATTTGAAAGAAAAAAACAGTTTGAAAATCCTTTAGAATCAGGTTATAAAATAAGGCAGCGCGCGAACATACAGCAACGCAAAAAAAATTGGCAAAAATTGTAATATTGCAAAAGAAAAATTGCTCTCAATGGAAGCAAAGCTATTTTGTGTTCTATCTTGCTATATGAGAAGAAACCAGATCTAAATCTATTAAAATAAAATGCTAAAATGAGAAGCAGATATGGACGAGTCCAAAAAACTCTAGAATGGAGGTACAAGACAGACACAGAATGGAGTTACAGCTCCACAATGGCAATACAACTAGAAACATCTATTTTTTATTTTTTTTATGAGTTCAATTTCCAGCACTATACAATACAATACACTCAGGGCAGCGGGCGAGTTCAAACATCACACGTGAGGTCCTCAAACGATTATTCCTTTACTACAATACACAAATTGACAAAAACAAACCAAGACAAAGAGTGTCCATACTTGCAACAAAAAAACATTAAGATTCATGATCTGAACAAACAAATGTAAAGAAGGCATTCGAATGGCAGATCCCACTTCCGAGACCAATTGTTAAATTAAAATTCTATAATTACCATATATGGAATGCCATAAACCTTTTTCAAGTTTCTTCCCATATATCAAAATTGAAGTAAGATGCTGCGCCACGCTGCACTACGCCATGGCGAGAGACACCAAAATCAACCACACGCAATGTAGCTTCAGGTTATGTCTGGGTATTTTTTGTTAGACTGGCTATAAGTTCTTTGAAATCTAATAAACCAATCAGCATACAGATACATTTCCACGTCAAAGTTTAACCAACATGGTTTAACAAACACTTATTACCGTATATGGTTTACAAAAAATCTTTTCCTATCTTCCCGCTTTGGCGTACATTTTCCTGCACTGAACGTAACAGGAAAATGGCCACATCCCATAGCCTACAGAAGGAACAACTGTCTATGCAGAATTGACACTAACAAAGTGGTAGTCTTTAAGGGGTTGAATAATTGTGTCAATGAAGAATTCACAAAAGAAACATTTACTACTGTATTACAAAACCAATTGATGTCATTTTAGTTGCATATGGTTCTTTAAAAAGTCCTTGTAGGATTTCATTCTGAATACAATTACAAATGTACACTAAATTCCCTAAAACCCTTTACAGCATTGGGGGTTGAATAATTTTGAACACAACTGTAGTTGTGTCTTGTTACTGCCGGTCTGCCACGCTACTGGGGGGGTCTCATTTCTACCAAATATCAGGGAATGTATGTGATGTGAGTCTTATCACTGTGCCAGCAAGTTTTTTGGGGGTTTACAACTTTCTTTAAAACATCTGTGAATTGAGGTGATCTGTGTCTCGTCAATCATCCAGTACCACGCTGTATTTTGGGGCTCACTAATTTCTTTAAAACATTTGTGAAAAGGACAGGCAGACGCTCCCAGACACAGATAAGAGGGCAAGCAGCCCCTGTGTCAGGAGGCTGTGGTGGTGGACGTGGTGCATCCTCTGCAGGGGCACACTTGTCCTTTCTAACTGGTGCTGGCCGTCTTAAGCAGCAGCAACATACAGAGGACTTGGTGGATTGGCTAATCAGGCCATCCTCATCCTCCTCATCCTCTGCCAGCCAGGCTTGTAGTGCTTTACAGTCCACCTCAGCTGCCAAAGCATCTAATGCAGCCTCCATGTCCACAGCTACTCCTGCCGTAGCCTCGCTATCACACACGGAGGAGTCAGCTGAATTGTTTGACTACAGTGACATGCTGCTTGAGGATGCGCAGCAAGTACAGTGATCTGATTCAATCTCTGAGGTTGAGCAAGGGAGTATAATCAACCTAGAGGAAGGGGGTGCCAGTGATGACACACAAATAACTGGCACTCATGTTGCCCCAGCAGCTGCAGCATACTGCCAAGTTGGCTCCAGTGACGAGGAGATAGGGGGTGAAGATGACATTGATGAAGTCACTGACTCCACCTGGGTGCCAGATCAAACTGAGGAATCAAGTGAGGAGGAGGGGGGAGGAGGAGGCACAGCAAACACGAGGCACAACATCCTCTATGACCAACCGTAGCACTAGCCAGTCCAAGGCATCAGATGTCAGAGCTGCTCCGGTGCAGAGCGCTGTTGTCTCAAAGAACACATGCAGGAACTCTGCTGTCTGGGAGTTCTTTAAGAAATGTGCAGCAGACCCCACCGTTGCTATTTGTAATCTATGTCAGGTGAGGCTGAAGCGTAGGATAAACACCAGACACTTGGGTACCACGTGCTTGAGGCGACATATGAACAAGTGGCACACATCCCATTGGCGCAAAACTTTGCGTAGGTCCTCTTCCTCATCTGTCTCTACCCACACTGTATGTCCTGCCATGTCATTGCCTACAACCTCCACCGACAGGGATGATGCTACAGTAATGGATGTACCAGGTCCTTCCTCACAATGTGACATCATCCCAGTAACTGAAGATTTACGCAGTCAGATTACGTTGCCGCAGCTGCTGCAGCGAAAGAAAAAATATAGTCCCAACCATCCCTAAGCACAGCGTCTAAATGCCAGCTTAGCAAAATTACTCGCATTGCAGCTGCTGCCTTTCCAGCTGGTGGACTCTGCTCCCTTCCGTGAATTTGCTGAATGTGCTGTACCACAGTGGCAGGTTCCAAAACGCCTTTACTTTTCACGCAAGGCCATTCCAGCACTATACCAGCACGTGGAAGACAATGTTATCCAGTCATTGGGAAAGGCAGTCAGCAGCAAGGTGCATGTGACTTTAGACATGTGGTCCAGCAAGCATGGACAGGGTCGTTACATTTCTTTCACGGCACACTGGGTAACTCTGATTGCAGCTGGGAGTGATCCAAGACGGGGCTCTCTGCTGGAGCGTGTTCATCCACCACGCCTCCAGAAAGCTGCTTGTATGAGGTCTGTCTGCTCCACCACCTCTTCCTCCTCCTCCTCTGTCTCTGGCGAAGTGGCAGTTAAACCAACGCCTGACAGGGTCTACGCAATGGCTCAAGCAAAAAGATGCCATACTGTGCTTGAGCTGGTTTGTTTAGGGGACAGGAGCCACACCGGGTCAGAAATTTTGTCAGCTCTGCAGGGGCAGGTGCAGAGATGGTTAACACCACGCCAGCTTGAGCTGGGAATGATCGTCTGCGATAATGGCAGCAACCTTCTCTCCGCACTACACAAGGGTAAATTGACGCATGTACCATGCCTAGCACGCATCCTAAATCTGGTGGTACAGCATTTCCTAACCAAGTACCCAGGGCTGCCAGAGCTTCTCATCCAGGCCAGAAAAGTCTGCAGCCACTTCAGACGGTCATTCCCAGCAAGCGTTCGCCTGGCTGAAATTCAAAGAGAATTCCACCTTCCCGCAAACAGTCTGATCTGTGACATGCCCACCAGGTGGAACTCGACATTAGCAATGCTGCAGCATCTGCACAAGCAGCAGAGGGCCATCAACGAGTACCTGTGTGAGTATGGCACAAGGACAGGTTCAGGTCAACTTGGTCCCCCCCCACAATGGCTGATGATCAAGGATGCATGCACTGTACTGTCACCATTTGAGGAGGCAACGAGGATGGTGAGCAGGGACAGTGCATGCATCAGTGACACAATTCCTTTAGTGTTCCTGCTGGAGCACACTCTGTGGGGAATTATAGATGTGGCTCTAGAGGCAGAGCAGCGGGAGGAAGAGGAGGCCTTCCCTAACTCTCAAGGCCCCAGTCTTTCCGCAGACAGCATTCCAGCGGGTCCTACTCAGATCAGACAGGAGGAGGATGAGGAGGGGGAGGACTATTTAAGTAGTGGGGGCATTGAAGGTGGGGATTCCTCAAGGGAGGGTTTTGTGTGCCCAGAAACAGAAGGGCTTGTGCTTGGCTGGGAGGAGGAAGTGCACGATACGGTCATCCTCATTGACCAGGAAGACTCGGAAGCTAATGCCACCTCCAACCTACGCTGCATGGGCTCCCTAATGATGCAAAGCCTGCTAAAGGACCCCAGGATTCGTGCTATCAAGGAGAGGGATCATTACTGGTTGGCAACCCTTCTTGATCCACGATACAAGGGGAAAGTTGCAGAGCTCATCCTGCCCGCACAGAGGGAGCACAGGATGAAAAAACTTGAGGACGCTCTAAAGCGACACTTGTGTAACACCTTTCCAGGCACTGGTAGATTACCAAGTGCTGACACACGTGCTTCTGAGGCTGCGGGTGATCAGAGGAATAGTGGTGAAGGCCAGGGCCGCTTGACTGATGCTTTAATTTTTTTTAGTCCACGACGCCCAAGGACGTCAAATGTAAGCACCCATTGCCAGCGTCTTCACCATATGGTGCAGGACTACCTAGGGGCAAGGGCAGACCTGGATACCTTTCCAGCAGATGATCCACTGGCTTACTGGGTGTTGAGATTGGATCACTGGCCAGAACTTGGCCAATATGCTATGCAGCTACTAGGTTGCCCTTCATCTAGCGTGCTTTCCGAAAGGACGTTCAGTGCCGCTGGAGGTTTTGTCACAGACAAAAGAGTGCGTCTGTCCACCGACTCTGTAGACCGGCTGACATAAAAATGAATCAGTCCTGGATCAGCAGCTATCAATCCCCTGATGCTGAAGTAATGGAATAGATCGGGGATGTCCTCTTCTGCATTCACAAAACCTCCAGCACTGAACTCTTCCACAATACCACAAAAGGGTTACGGTGTGAAGGCACTTGCTGCCATGAAAGGCACAATATTTGGCTGCACTGACACCTGTGCCAGATTTATATCATTTTATTTTTTTGAACCGCAGGGTCCAACCCTGCACTCTTCCACAATACCACAGAGGGGTTACTGTATGATGATACTTGCTGGCCTGGCATTAAAGGCACAATATCTAGGTGCACTGACGCCCATTATCAGATCAAAAACTTTTCAATATAGGACCACATGGTCCACCCCTGCACTCTTCCACCATACCACAGAGGGGTTACTGTATGATGATACTTGCTGGCCTGGCAGTCTTGCACCAAAGGCAGAATATCTGGGTGCACTGACGCCCATTCCCAGATTCATATCTTTTTTAATATAGGACCGCATGGTCCACCCCTGCATTCTTCCACAATACCACAGAGGGGTTACTGTACGATAGTACTTGCAGGCCTGGCACTAAAGGCACAATGTCTGGGTGCACTGCCACTGACACCTGTATCAGATTCATATCCTCAGAGGGGTTACGGTGTGACGGCACTGTTGCCGACGCTAAAAGCCCAATTTTAAAGCACCTGTTGTTACTTTCATCCAAAGCCTGCATAAGTTTCACAATAATTTAGCCAAAAAAATCACTAAACTTTTTCTGCGCGTCCTAAAATGTCTTTTCATACAGGCTGCCGCCCCAAGCAGTTGTTTATGGATAGATTAAAGGAAAAGCATTTACCGTCATATGAAACGTCATTTTTTTGTTTTTAAGTGTTTCTATACATCCTAGAAATCCGCCACTTCACGGGCAGGTTATAGGGGCCTCCTAGGCACAATATTTGAAGGAATTTTTGGTTTTTATTTTTAACCCTTCTTTCATGGAAAACTCACTGTCCCTTTAAAAACTTTTTTTTTATCTTTGTCCTTGTTTCCTGTCCCCCAGGGCACTACCTGGACCCCCATACACCTTTTATGGGAAATATGTAGCATAATATGCCCTCTTGGAGGGCACTCTAAAAAAACGCATTTTCAGCCCCATTGACTTGCATGGAGTTCGAGTTCGGGTTCGGTCCCGAACAAATGGGAAGTTCGGGTTCGGCCTTGAACCGAACTCGGGGAGTGTTCGGCTCATCCCTAATCATCAGCCACTGCGGGGGGGGAAACCAAGTTGACCTGAACCTGTCTATATATACGTGCCTCAAGCATGTGGTACCCAAGCGTCCGGTGTCTTTCCCACGCTTGATCCTCATCTGACATAGATTACAAATAGCAACGGTGCTGTCTGCTGCACATTTCTTAAAGAACTCCCAGACAGCAGAGTTCCTGGATGTGTGCTTTGAGACAACAGCGCTCTGCACCTGAGCAGCTCTGACATCTGATGCCTTGGACTGGCTAGTGCTTCGGTTGGTCATAGAGGACGTTGTGCCTCGTGTTTGTTGTTCCTCCTCCTCCTCACTTGACTCCTCTGTTTGATCAGGCACCCAGGTGGAGTCATCATCATTGTCATCACCCCCTATCTCCTCGTCACTGGAACCAACTTGGCAGTATGCTGCAGCTGCTGGGGCAACATGAGTGCCAGTTATTTGTGTGTCATCACTGGCACCCCCTTCCTCTAGGTTTATCATATTCCTTTCCTCAACCTCAGAGATTGAATCAGAGCACTGTAGTTACTGCGCATCCTCAAGCAGCATGTCCCTGTCATTGTAGTCAAACAATTCAGCTGACTCCGTGTATGTTGGTGAGGCTACGGCAGGGGTAGCTGTGGACATGGAGGCTGCATTAGATGCTTTGGCAGCTGAGGTGGACTGTAAACCACTATAAGCCTGGCTGGCAGGGTACTCGGAGGATGAGGATGGCCTGGTTAGCCAATCTACCAAATCCTCTGTATGTTGCTGCTGCTTAAGCACCAGTTAGAAAGGACAAGCGTGCCCCTGCAGAGGATGTATCACGTCCACGACGACCAGAGGCACAGACTGCCGACACAGAGGCTACTTGCCCTCTTATCTGTGTCTGGGAGCGTCTGCCTGTCCTTTTTGGTCTTTCTGACATGGTGAGTGATATATAGATTAGAGATATACAGAACTCTGATTCAACTCTGGTATAAAGATTAAAGATTTCCAGAACTCTGGTATTACTCAGTGAGACACCCTGATAGCTGTCAGCCAGTGACAAGACACAGACTACAATTTGCAGAAATCTGCTAGAAGTGTGTGGGACCCCCTGATAGCTGGCAGTGAGAAGACACAGATTACCACAATTCCCAGATATTTTGTAGAAATTACTGACCACCAAAATAGTTGCTGGCAGTGTGAACACACAGATTACAACAATTCCCAGATATTTAGTATAACTGACTGACCCCCCCAAAATAGTTGGTGGCAGTGAGAACATACAGATTACAACAATTCCCTGATATTTTGAAGAAGTGACAACCCCCCCAATAGCTGGTGGCAGACTGGCAGTGAGAACACACGCTAACAGAACAATCTCCTCTCAAAAAACACGTGCTGGGGCTGCAAGGCACGCCTTATATAGTGTGCTGCGGGACTTATCTCTGTGGGCCTAAGACATCCCATTCCTAATCCATAGGGTTCAATATGACGTCGGTCCACCCTTTGCAACTATAACAGCTTCAACTCTTCTGGGAAGGTTGTCCACAAGGTTTAGGAGTGTGTTTATGGGAATTTTTGACCATTCTTCCAGAAGCGCCTTTGTGACGTCACACACTGATGTTGGAAGAAGGCCTGGCTCTCAGTCTCCGTTCTAATTCATCCCAAAGGTGTTCTATCGGGTTGAGGTCAGTTGAGGCCAGTCAACTTCATCCACACCAGACTCTGTCATCCATGTCTTTATGGACCTTGCTTTGTGCACTGGTGCACAGTCATGTTGGAAGAGGAAGGGGCCAGCTCCAAACTGTTCCCACAAAGTTGGGAGCATGGAATTGTCCAAAATGTCTTGGTATGCTGAAGCATTCAGAGTTCCTTTCACTGGAACTAAGGGGCCAAGCCCAGCTCCTAAAAAACAACCCCACACCATAATCCCCCCTCCACCAAACTTTACACTTGGCACAATGCAGTCAGACAAGTACCGTTCTCCTGGCAACCGCCAAACCCAGACTCGTCCATCAGATTGCCAGATGGAGAAGCACGATTTGTCACTCCAGAGAATGCGTCTCCACTGCTCTAGAGTCCAGTGGTGGCGTGCTTTACACCACTGCATCCGACGCTTTGCATTGCACTTGGTGATGTATGGCTTGGATGCAGCTGCTCGGCCATGGAAACCCATTCCATGAAGCTCTCTGCGCACTGTTCTTGAGCTAATCTGAAGGCCACATGAAGTTTGGAGGTCTGTACCGATTGACTCTGCAGAAAGTTGGCAACCTCTTCGTACTATGTGCTAAACATGTGCACAGCACAAAATTTAGTTTTGAACTAATGGATTAGTCCTAAAATGCAATTTATTTAGTTGCTAAAGAAATTCGTTTTCAGTTCTTTAGTATGGAAACTAATTTCATTCATCCGAAAACCAGCGGATACAATTACTATTGTAGTGGTGGCTCCTCAGAGGGCTGAGATCGCTGCTCGTTACAGTATCTCTCACTCTCAGCACAATGTGGGCCATATTACATAGTTGGTGCTAACTTAACCAGAGCTGTTGTAAACTTCCCAGAGCCATTATAGCCTATGAAGGTTTTCAGTCTACAACAGCTCTGGTTAAGTTAGCATCAACAGTGTAATACTGCCCCGTGTCACGCAAAGCTGTTATAGTAACTGACTGCTGCTCATCACAGCGCTCAGAGTTTCAATAAAACTAGTAAATAATATTTTTATATATAAGAGTTTATAACAATATTATTTCCTTGTATTACTGAAACTCTGAGCACTGTTACAGTCAGTTACTGTAACAGCTGAGACTGATACATTGTACTGGGAGATAATATAACAAGCAGCCGATCTCAGCGCTCACAGCCACTGGATTTAAAGGGCTAAAAAAAAAAAAAGGCTCCTCTCTGTATAATGTTTAGAACATCCTCCTACATTAATTAATACCCCTCTCTGTATAATGTATAGAACATCCTCCTGAATTAATTAATATCCCTCTCTGTATAGAACATCCTCCTCAATTTATACCTTTCTCTGTATAATGTATATAACATCCTCCTGCATTGATACCCCTCTCTGTATAATGTATAGAACATCCTCCTGCATTAATTAATGCCCCTCTCTGTATAGAACATCCTACTGCATTGGCATGTGGAGGGTACAGAACTTCGGATGTTGCGCTCTTCATTGCTGGTCTCCTTCACTCAATGTAATATCACAAAAAGGACTGAAACTAAAATGTAGTGCATTTTATTTTAGTTTCTCTCGTTTTTTGTACTGAGCAGTTTCGTGTCTCTTGAGTCATACGAAAACTAAATTATCCCAAAATTTGGACTAAATCGTTTTAGTACTAAAACGAATGCACATGTCTACTATGTGCCTCAGCATCTGCTGACCCCGCTCCATCAGATCACGTGGCCTACCACTTCGTGGCTGAGTTTCTGTCATTCCCAAACACTTCCATGTTCTTATAATACAGCTGACAGTTGACTGTGGAATATTTAGGAGCGAGGAAATGTCACAACTGGATCTGTTGCACAGGTAGCATCCTATCACAGTTCCACGCTGGAATTCACTGAGCTCCTGAGAGTGACCCATTCTTTCACAAATGTTTGTAAAAACAGTCTGCATGCCTAGGTGCTTGATTTTATACACCTGCGGCCATGGAAGTGTTTGGAACACCTGATTCTGATTATTTGGATGGGTGAGCAAATACTTTTGGCAATATAGTATATTGCCCCAGCAGCTCACAAATGGATATATATTGCCCCAGCAGCTCACACAGAGCTATATATTGCCCCCAGTAGCTCAAATTGAAATATATTGCCCCCAGTAGCTCAAATGGAAATATATTGCCCCCAGTAGCTCAAATGGAAATATATTGCCCCAGTAGCTCAAATGGATGTATATTGCCCCAGCAGCTCACACATGGATATATATTGCCCCAGCAGCTCACACATGGATATATATTGCCCCAGCAGCTCACACAGAGATATATATTGCCCCCAGTAGCTCAAATGGAAATGTATTGCCCCCGGCAGCTCAAATGGATATATATTGCCCCAGAAGCTCACACATGGATATATATTGCCCCCAGCAGCTCACACAGGGAAATATATTGCCCCAGCAGCTCACACAGGGATATATATTGCCCCAGCAGCTCACACAGGGATATATATTGCCCCAGAAGCTCACACAGGCATACATATTGCCCCACAAGCTACCACAGGGATATATTGCCCCAAGCAGCTCACACATGGATATACATTGCCCCAGCAGCTCACACATGGATATATATTGCCCCAGCAGCTCACACATGGATATATATTGCCCCAGCAGCTCACACAGAGATATATATTGCCCCCAGTAGCTCAAATGGAAATAGATTGCCCCCGGCAGCTCAAATGGATATATATTGCCCCCAGAAGCTCACACATGGATATATATTGCCCCCAGCAGCTCACACAGGGATATATATTGCCCCAGAAGCTCACACAGGAATACATATTGCCCCACAAGCTACCACAGGGATATATATTGCCCCAAGCAGCTCACACATGGATATATATTGCCCCAGCAGCTCACACGCGGATATATATTGCCCCAGCAGCTTACAGAGGGATATATATTGCCCCAGAAGCTCACACAGGGATATATATTGCCCCAGCAGCTCACACAGGGATATATATTGCCCCAGAAGCTCACACAGGAATACATATTGCCCCACAAGCTACCACAGGGATATATATTGCCCCAAGCAGCTCACACATGGATATATATTGCCCCAGCAGCTCACACATGGATATATATTGCCCCCAGCAGCTCACACATGGATATATATTGCGCCAGCAGCTTACACAGGGATATATATTGCCCCAGCAGCTCACACAGGGATATATATTGCCCCAGAAGCTCACACAGGAATACATACTTGAAAACGAGAGAAATCTCAATGTATCCTTCCTGGTAAAATCCTTTTATAAAAATAAAATATTGCCCCACAAGCTACCACAGGGATATATATTGCCCCAAGCAGCTCACACATGGATATATATTGCCCCAGCAGCTCACACATGGATATATATTGCCCCAGCAGCTCACACATGGATATATATTGCCCCCAGCAGCTCACACATTGATATATATTGCCCCCAGCAGCTCACACATGGATATATATTGCCCCCAGCAGCTCACACATGGATATATATTGCCCCCAGCAGCTTACACAGGGATATATATTGCCCCAGCAGCTTACAGAGGGATATATATTGCCCCAGAAGCTCACACAGGGATATATATTGCCCCAGCAGCTCACACAGGGATATATATTGCCCCAGAAGCTCACACAGGAATACATATTGCCCCACAAGCTACCACAGGGATATATATTGCCCCAAGCAGCTCACACATGGATATATATTGCCCCAGCAGCTCACACATGGATATATATTGCCCCCAGCAGCTCACACATGGATATATATTGCGCCAGCAGCTTACACAGGGATATATATTGCCCCAGCAGCTCACACAGGGATATATATTGCCCCAGAAGCTCACACAGGAATACATACTTGAAAACGAGAGAAATCTCAATGTATCCTTCCTGGTAAAATCCTTTTATAAAAATAAAATATTGCCCCACAAGCTACCACAGGGATATATATTGCCCCAAGCAGCTCACACATGGATATATATTGCCCCAGCAGCTCACACATGGATATATATTGCCCCAGCAGCTCACACATGGATATATATTGCCCCAGCAGCTCACACATTGATATATATTGCCCCCAGCAGCTCACACATGGATATATATTGCCCCCAGCAGCTCACACATGGATATATATTGCCCCCAGCAGCTTACACAGGGATATATATTGCCCCAGCAGCTTACACATGGATATACAGTACTGTGCAAAAATTTTAGGCAGGTGTAAAAAAATGCAAATATGTAGGTGTGAGTGGCGCCACTAATGGATCTATTTCTTAAACTCAGGGGGGAATGTGCAGATTGAATTATTATTTAAAGTCCTGCCCAGCACTTTGAGTAAACAGCCAAATCTGACCGTTTTCTCAAATAGAATTGGTGTGAAAATATTGTGTAAAATTATGCATACACTAATATAATTTAGATAACGTAAGAATCAATATTCCAATATATACAAATAAATATTGCATTGAAAGTGCATAAAGTGCTGCCAAAACGTGTATCCAGTGAATACTGAAAAGTATAAAACTGTGCTAATATATTGCTTGTATCTTAATCTAGTTAAAATACTACTTTCAACAAGAATTTATAGATGTGGATCATATAGAAACATTGTAACTTAGAGGCAATGGTTGTAGAATGTGTCCTTTAGAAAATAGAGTAACAGTGCCCTCTTGTGGAAAACAAAATATTATTAGACTTAAGTGTTCCCGTTTACACACTAATGTGTGGTCTAATATCCGTTAAAAATGGTGTGGGATTAAAACAGCAAACATAAAAATGAGTAAAATTAAATCAGTAGGTTTAAAGTTAATACGGTCAGACCAATCCTGTGAATCTAAAAAAACCTTAATAGCGTTGATGATTGCCAGGTTCGTAAGTGCAGCTGCCTCTAGCAACTAAAAATACGGCAAATCCCCAAGTCCGTTGAATAAGAAATGAAGGTTGAGAAGTTGGTACTGGGCGCTAGCACTAAGTTTCTATGGGCATCACTTGAGACAGGAGCTGGTATCTCTTGTTTATAAATCCTCAAAAAAAGGGGGAGAGAAGAGAGCTATTCTGTGCAGACTGCTTTTTACAAACCAACAGAGAATTAAAGTGAGAGGAATCTACTCACATTTGGTGGTGCCTGTTCTACTAAAGGCACCAAACATCAGGCAGTCGGTGGATTTAAGGAGCCACCGATTCCCCTTCCTGAAATCCAAAGAGGCCGGAGATCAAGCGTGATGTACCCCCAGGGTATCCATCAACGAGTACTCAAGAGTAGTTGGTATCCACAGCGGGTTTATTAAGGCAATTGTAAAAACATAAAACATGAAATACACTGCAAACGCATTTCGCTGGACGCAGCTTCATCAGTGGACCCAGCATCTCACATATGGATATATATTGCCCCCAGCAGCTCACATATGGATATATATTTCCCCAGCAGCTCACACAGGGATATTGTCACAGTCAGTCACAACGGCGGTACCCGGCATGCACCGAATAAGGCCCTAGAAGGAGTAAAAGCCCCTATGCAGAGATGCACGACACAATAAACAACACTTTATATGTATATGAACACAGAAGAAACTGGGGACCCCTGCACGGCTATACCAAAGGAGCCCTATACTGATAGATCTGTCCTTAGAGTGGCCGAATCTGCACTAATAGAAAAAGGTTACCTAGTAGCCGTACAGAGTCCAGGGTGTACACAGAATACCTGAAGGAGTTATACTCCACAGCTTGCAGGGAAGGTCTTCAATCACAAAAACCCGTGGTCAGCAGGGACACACAACATATACATCAATATACACAGTACAGCTAGGGATGTCCAGAAGAGTCGTCAGTGAATAAGCCAGGAGTCAAAACCAAAATGTTTACCTTAAGCCAAAGAGGGGATACACCACCAGAGAAAATCCGTCAGCCAGGCCAGAGGGTCAATACCAGGAGATCAAATCAGAAGATATAACAGCAGCGAGACACTTAAACTAACACACGGGGAAATGCTAGACATGAACTGGAACCTGGGAATACTGAAAGAAGCAACAGACGGATAAACCAAAGAACAGGGAGCTCTCAGGAACAAAACACATAAGCTGATGTGAACCAGATGCAAGAGCATGGTGATATGGGCCCATGGCTTTATATAAAGGAAGTAATCAGCCCATATCACCAACAAAAGCTAAACGAGCAACTGAAACTAGCAGACACATTAACCCCTGAACTGCATCTCAGGGAAACCCATAGGAACCAAGTCATAAGGAATACAGAGGGCAGGGAGACAGGGTTGGATCGTGGAAAACATGACAGATCTATATTGCCCCAGCAGCTCACACATGGATATACAGTACTGTGCAAAAGCTTTAGGCAGGTGTGAAAAATGCTGTGAACAAAGAATGCTTTCAGAAATTTAAATAATGATTGTTTATATTTGTAAATTTTCAACATGCAAAGTAGGCGAACAAAAGAAAAATTTAAATTTAAATCAAATCAATATTTGGTGTTACTACCTTTTGCCTTCAAACCAGCATCAATTCTCATAGGTACACTTGCACAAATTCAGGGATTTTGTAGGATTATAGTCAGGTGTATGATCAACCAATTATACCAAACAGGTGCTAATGATCATCAATGTCACATGTAGGTTGAAACCCAGTCATGAACTGAAACAGAAACAGCTGTGTAGGAGGCTTAAAACTGGGTGAGGAACAGCCAACCTCTGCTACCAAGGTGAGGTTGTGAAAGACAGTTTCATGTCATGGCAAGGTTGAGCACAGCAACAAGACACAAGGTTTTTATACTGCATCAACAAGGTCTCTCCCAGACAAAGATTTCAAAGCAGACTGGGGTTTCAAGATGTGCTGTTCAAGCTCTTTTGAAGAAGCACAAAGAGACGGGCAACATTGAGGATCGTAGACGCAGTGGTCAGCCAAGGAAACTTAGTGCAGCAGATGAAAGACACATCAAGCTTATTGACCTTCGAAATTGGAAGATGTCAAGCAGTGCCATCAGCTCAGAACTGGCAGAAACCAGTGGGACCCAGGTACCCCCATCTACTGTCCGGAGAAGTCTGGCCAGAAGTGGTCTTCATGTAAGAGTTGCAGCCAAAAAGCCATACCTCCGACGAGGGAACAAGGCCAAGCGACTAAAGTATGCACGAAAACATAGGAACTGGGTTGCAGAACAATGGCAGTAGGTGCTCTGGACTGATGAGTCAAAATTTGAAATATTTGGCTGTAGCAAAAGGCAGTTTGTTCATCTTAGGGCTGGTGTTACATCCTCAGCCCCTGCTGTCCTGCCGGGGAGTCTGGGCATAGTTCGGTGCCACTAGCTGGTCGAGTGCCAGCACCTTGTAATGGCCGAGCGGCGTCTTAGAGGGTGTGGCCTGGTGCGGTCACGAGGAACCACCGGGTTTAAAGCAGGGCGCGAGGAGTTGTCTCGTTGCCCTGATGTGGAGTTCTGTTCCCGCATCGCTTACCATTGTTTTCATTGTGATTCAAGTTGCCGACCCGTTTAGGTCTACGATCCCTGCTCCTGATTTTGACCAGGCTTGTTTTGACCATTCTTATGCTAAGTATTATAGCGGTTGCTAGTACTGTGCGTCGTGGGTTTAACCCTATGCAGGCTGCTTGGGGGTTTACTTAATTCATGGGGATATTCCCCTCTCGCTCTGGTGTACTTTCTACAGCCTTATCGGGGTTCTATTCCAGGCCCAAGGTTTATGATTTAACCCTTTCGCAGCTGAGCCATTTCACGCCTCTGTGCTGAGCTCATTTTTACCGGTTTCGCTCATCATGTTTAAACGCGTTTTGAAGCCATATCTTATTATATGACCCAGACATATTATATATCGTTCTTTCCGGCAGACTCATAATATATCATTATTATATGTATACGTCATGAACTGTCTGTATATTATAACAAAAAATGCAATAAAATTTTAATTTTATATAATTTACAAAGTGTTTTTTTTCACATTTTAACATGCGAGCGTTTGCGGTTATATTTTCTATGAGTTGCGCTTGTTAAAAAAATTAGAAATGGGGACTCAATACATTTTTTTGGGGGGAAAATCACGAGATTTTTAAAAAACGCACCCCATACAAAAATCGTTAGTGCAGCATCATTGTTCACATAATTGAAATGGGAACAATATTGCTGCATTAACAACAAAAAAAAAAACTGTTGTTTTTCTTTTATCTACTTATTTTTTATTTACATTTTTGTTGGTTACTTTTCAGATGGTCATGTTTGGTATTGTTGGAAAGGCCATGCTCTGGCCAATCCAACGATATCAAACATTAGCCCTTAGCTGCCACGGATCGGGAGATAGGGGGTTCATTGGAACCCCCTATCTCTACCATTGGTGGCAGCTAGGGGTTAACTCTAAAACTGACATCATCGCGCTATGCACGATGATGCCAGTCATCAGGGGGAGATCCCGGAAGCTTGGCCGACATCCAAGATGTCGGCCAGCTCCGGGAGAGGATCGCAATCCGGTGCTTTTTGGCGCCGAATTGCGATCCGGCCCCCAAGGGGTTAAAGACAGGCACTGCCTGCCTTTAATCGCTGGCCCCAGGCGATTGGGAGGGAGAGAGGTCCGAAGGACCTCCCCCTCCCTTTCAGGCACCTCCTCCGCACTCGTGGGGGGGCGCCCGAAATAGATGTCATCGCGCCGCCGAGATAATGAGTGTCTGCAGGCAGCAGTGAAGCATGGTGGAGGTTCCTTGAACGTTTGGGACTGCATTTCTGCAAATGGAGTTGGAGATTTGGTCAGGATTAATGGTATTCTCAATACTGAGAAATACAGGCAGATACTTATCCATCATGCAATACCATCAGGAAGGCGTATGATTGGCCCCAAATTTATTCTGCAGCAGGACAACGACCCCAAACATACAGCCAAAGTCATTAAAAACTAGATTCAGCGTAAAGAAGAACAAGAAGTACTGGAAGTCATGGCATGGCCCCCACAGAGCCCTGATCTCAACATCGAGTGTGTCTGGGGATTACATGAAGAGACAGAAGGATGTGAGAAAGCCTACATCCACAGAAGATCTGTGGTTAGTTCTCCAAGATGTTTGGAACAACCTACCAGCCGAATTCCTTCAAAAACTGTGTGCAAGTGTACCTAGAA
Source organism: Leptobrachium leishanense (assembly GCA_009667805.1). Classification (NCBI taxonomy): domain Eukaryota; kingdom Metazoa; phylum Chordata; class Amphibia; order Anura; family Megophryidae; genus Leptobrachium; species Leptobrachium leishanense. Next base: position 90,949,151 of record CM019071.1, read on the forward strand.
GAATTGCTGCTGTTTTGAAGGCAAAGGGTGGTCACACCAAATATTGATTTGATTTAGATTTCTCTTTTGTTCCTTCACTGCATTTTGTTAATTTATGAACATAAATGTGTAACACTTCCATTTTGAAAGCATTCTTTGTTTACAGCATTTTTTCACACCTGCCTTAAACTTTTGCACAGTACCGTATATTGCCCCAGCAGCTCAGACATGGATATATATTGCCCCCAGCAGCTCAGACATGGATATATATTGCCCCCAGCAGTTCACACAGGGATTTATATTGCCCTAGCAGTTCTTCACACAGGGATTTATATTGCCCCAGCAGCTCACACATGGATATATATTGCCCCAGCAGCTCAAACATGGATATATATTGCCCCAGCAGTTCCCACAGGGATATATATTGCCCCCAGCAGCTCACTCAGGGATATATATTGCCCCAGCAGCTCACACAGGGATATATATTGCCCCAGCAGCTCACACAGGGATATATATTGCACCCAGCAGCTCAAATGGATATATATTGCCCCCAGCTCACCTCTCCTCTGCCGGCGGCCGCATGCTCTTCGTCCTACGAGCAGCCACCGGCAAGAAGCTCTGCCACTCATGTGGGTTCCAGCAGCCAGCTGCGATCTCGCGAGATGGCGGAGTTCACGTCAACTCCGCAATCTCGCGGCTGGCTGGTGGAACCCACGTGATTGGCAGGGCTGCTGCACCCCCCAGCTGAAAGGCACCCGGGGGCACCTGTCCCCCTGCCCCCTCACTATGCCACTGTTAATAGTGATAGTAAATGGAAAATAGACTGTGGTTTCATCTTCAGTTTTTTCTGTAGATACATAAAAAAGAAAACGAATACTATTTTCAGATGGCAGAATTCAGACATTATGTGCATATGTTTCCTTTTATGCATTGTGCTACATCCACTACATTGTTCTTCCTTCATTCATAGACCACAAGAACAAACACCATTCGCTGAGCTCAGCACTGCTTACTTCATCATTTTTTTTATATTACTGTTACACAATTGGTCTGCTTGGGATCAGTGGGCAAGACTTAAATACCAGACTAACTAGTGATATGAATCAGGATGCAGTGTTTGAATACCTCACTGACCGCGCACAGCATGGACAGGAAAGGTAAAGCTATATATTATTATTACATGTCATTAGACTGACTAGTAGCTACCAGGCATAATGTATACTTACACGTAACGATATATACTAATATATGTTTATGTCATAGTATATTTATTATTACATATTATATTTAATTATACTCTATCCACATAAATGCTTGGCATTCAGTTAGTAATCAGTCTATAGTATTATCTGGAAACATACACCGCAAAATCCAATTAACATAATATATTCAAATCTTCAGAATTTGAAAACTAGTTAATTATAATTATGTTCCCACAGTAGTGTTAAGCTATGATAGAAATGCTTCTCGACTTTATTATTGAATGGTTCAAATCACAATGGTTATTACCTTACCAATCCACACCTGTGAGTGATGGGCAGGCAAGTTAACATGTTATTATTGCCTGTATTGCCAGTTCTGTCTTTTTATTGATGTTGTGTACTTCAGTTATGGGGGCTATTCACAAAGCACCAGTGTTTGTCATACAGGTCTATTCACTAAAGGTGAAGCTCAGGAGAATTTGCAGGAGAAGAAAACAATCTAGACCAGATAGCCAATTTGGAAAGTGAGATAAATGGGAGACTTTATTCTGATTTGGCTATTTTGACCTAGAATTTTCACTTCTCCTGCCAAATCTCCCGACTTTCACCTTTAGTGAATAGACATGATAGTTGCAAATCACAGTGAAAATCACTGTTGCTGCAACTGCACAAATGTCTGCATTTCAAAAACATAAACTCAAATGACTGCAGGAGAAGCTTCATCAATCTTTTTCTGCCACTGTTTCAATTTCCCTCTAGATAAACACTGAAGTTTGTTGCAGTTGCAACAAATACAGTTTTTGCCATTGTTTGCAACTATGGCAAACACCAGCGCTTTGTGTATATGCCAACTGTCCTGCTTTAGGGTGACCATTTCAAATTCCAGGGTCTGTCCTGCTGTCCGGAAGAGAACAGGAGAAGATGGAATACCGGTCACACAGGGCTAGGTTTTAACAGGAACTTTTATTCCTGGAGTAGCAATGTTTCAGTCCTGCATTTAGACCTTTCTCAAGCCACTTGCTGCTCCTGGAACTAATGCTCCTGTTAAAACCAAGCCCTGTGTAACGGGTCCTCCTTCTTCACCTGTTATCTGTTAGGGATGGTGACCCTGGACTGTTGGAACCGTGACTGGTGCAGTATACTCATTCATGTGTCCTTCTATATATTTGTTGAACTGCTGTCCTGAAGAGACAGCATCATGACTCGCTTTCTTAGTGAGGCAGATAGACATGCCCGCTTCCCAACATGCCCGCCCTCTCCCAGGTGGGCGTACTCCTTTTCATCTTTGGCTAGGGGACTGGAATGCTCCATTATTAGGTAGGCCTACCTCTTTTGGCATCTCCAGTAACACAGGCCAGATCACTGCCCATGCTCTTCGTAATCTTATACCTCCCAGTGGCAGTTATTTGGATATCATCTTCCAAACTGGGCACATCTCCCCTTTTAAACCAGCATTCCGGTTTCACTGCCAGCACATTACCTTTCAGGGACTGGCTTAGAAAGAGTTGGGAAACTACTTATGGGACAGCTTTTCAGCTGTCTTCTGTCAATCATACGTCTGCATCAAAGAATTAAACTGTAAGACATAATGTAAGTTTTTGATTGGTATGTGTGGAATAATTCTGGGCTATTTACGTGTTATAATTTGACTTTGCAAATGTAAAGTCATAAAACAGGAAAAAGTTTACTGTTCACCATTAATCCTCCCATTCATCAAGAAGAGAGCAGGATTCACTGCCATCTGTTGTCGCTGCCAGAAGGACACCGAAGGTCAAATAGCCTCTCATTGATATTCCACTGAAAGTTTGTTACTGCAAAATAGCAGAGATGCACCCTGTAATCCTTTTGTAGATTTCCGTGGGCTCCAGACAGTGGGGTCTGACAATTTTAACCTGTGGGACAAGGATTTATAGGGCCTAAATTTTCTATAATCATTTGTTGGTAATTGTCTCCTTGACAGATACATGTGAGATCATTTTATTATTGCGCCATTGTTTGAATTTTGTGAAACCTATCATTCGAAAGTGTATGGCACTACTTGTGGAAAATCTGGAAAAAATACTTGGTTTAACTAGTGCATTATGATACACACAGAGTAGCAAATCCTTAATATAAGTATATTAGATCACAAGGCTATGAGGAACTGCTGAGGCTGTAAGTCTCATGTTTCCAGTTTGCTTACTTATACACCACAAAGTAAAACTTTAGTTGCTCATGTTAGGGAACCAAAATTATAGAGAAGTTCAATATCCAGTCTATGAATATCCCTCTAAGCAAGGGCTGTCAACCCCCACCCAGATGTTTTTGAACTACAACTCCCATGATTCGCTGGCCATGTATTGCATTGAACGAATTCTGGGAATTGTGGGCATCAACATGTGGCGGGCCATGAGTTTGACAGCCCTGCTCTAGGTAGTCATACCTGCCAGTAATGCGAGTCATGAGGCTAAACATGGAATACCAAGACTGTGTGAAAGTCATAGGTATTGCCATGTCTCACACATTCAAATTTGGTTGCTGCGACACACGCTTGACACCATCTGAACCAAATAAGTTTATCTTGGTCTCATCAGGCCAAGGACATGGTTCCAGTAATCCATGTCCTTAGTCTGCTTGTCTCTCTTCAGCAAACTGTTTGCGGGTTTTCTTGTGTGTCATCTTTAGAAGAGGCTTCCTTCTGGGACGACAGCCAGGGTCGGACTGGCCTACCGGGATACGAGGAATCCCGATAGGCTGCTTAATCTTTGGGCCACTATAGTAGTAAACATGTGAGCCCGCGATTTGGTAGGGCAGGCCCTGGTAAACACTGCCAGGCTCAGTGCAGCCCTGCTGCCGCTTGTTTCCTATGCTCAGCTCCGGTATCGGACTTTGAGTCCGAATCCGGAGCTGATTGGTCTAGTTTGATCTGAACCAGCCTCAGGGAGGGGGCTGACAGCCGCTGCAGCGTGCCTACCAGATACTGAACACACTGCTGGGAACGCACACGGCACTGGTGCCGCCCCCTTCACTAGCCCCACGTAATGCGTGTAGACGCGCAGAACGTCCAGGCCGGAGTGTCACACTCGCATCCATTCTGGATGGTGGCAGGCTCTCAACTCGAAGCTGGAGGAGGACATGCAGGACAGCGTCTGAGTGCTGACAGTTGGTGAGTGACACCGATTTTTTTAACAACTCTTGGCCGCTAACACGTGTGAAAATAATAAAAGTCGGATTCCAACTTGCAAAGTAAAACCACCATAACTGCTACTTCGTAACATAACAGTTATCACTAATATAGAGGGGCTGAAGGGCATAACAAGTGGCTATATATATTATGCTAGATAAATTGGGTAGTGCCAAACCATGGATATTAATAATATCTGCATTGCATTTTAAGAAAGAAATCGGCGCCGTCTGCTTGGCTCAATGTCAATCGACTGCTCATGACTATGGCTTTGTCGTGCACACTAGTTCTGGCTCTTTAGCAGTCTCATCACATGACCATACCTAGGATGCTCATTAGTATATATCATCTCTAGATGTAACTTACAGTATTCATTAATACTGTCTCTATTGCCTGTTCAGTCAACCTGTCCATTCCAAGTGGCTGGTATTAAGCCTACATGTGCCACCCAGATGCTACATACTGGTTACTGGCTAATATAGGCTAATATATTAAAAAAACAAAGGCTCTATATTTATAGTCAGTAGAGCTATTCTAAGTAATTTTGAGGTTCACTACTGTTTACACAGATGCCACTCTGTCGGTTGTCTGCCACCACATATCAAATTATCAGGGTGTAAACATTCAATGACTCACTCTATATTACTGGTTTAGCACTTAGTTGATTTATTTCATGCACTCACAGCAGTATATTGACAATTTCCACAATGAAGCATTCAATTCTCCCTATAGAGATCAATATCAATTGGTAGCTGCTGGAATGCTGTATCCAGATTCAAATGATCAATTGTATCCTGTCCTTGACGGGCAATGCGTACAAACAAAAGGTAACCAGCATGTTATCTCCTCTCATATTGTTAGTAGTGACATCTTATTTCATTGAGAGTGGTACTGTTTCTAGCAATTGCAACCTAAACCGTCAACAGTAGCACTAATTTCCTCATGATTTAATTGTGAACCTCAGTGTCACTTCAGATAAGGCTGGCTCCATTCCAGCCTCTACAAATTTGAGCATAACAGGCATGCAGATCACAATTATTGTATTCACTATGAATGACCTCTGCAGTTTCCTTTAAACACACACAGGGTTATCCAAAGAGATTCGAAAAGTCACCGCACGTTCAGTGACTTTTCGTTCTCTTCAATTCGGTTCCTTTTGCCGATCCCATTTCGGTGACCCTGCGGTGTATTCAGCAAGCACCACAAGGCCCCCGAATTGCAGGGAAAAGCTGCCGAAAAGCTGACGAAAACTAACCGAATGCACTGAAAACAAGCAAAAACATCTGGATTAACCTTCGAAGAAGCCGAACAGGAGCCGAACAGGAGCCGACGTAGAGGAGGCAGTGAATAAATTAGAAAAACATTTGTATGAATCTGGGAAAAAGAAACGCTGTTTGCAAAGAAACTACTGAGCGAAATGTCTGAAATTTTCACAGGAGGTCCAGGAATGATAATAAAGAGGCTGTTACAAAAAATAAGTAAACTGAAAAAAAAATCAAAAAAAAATCGGACTTTTAAAAAAAAAAAAAAAAAAATCTGAAAAATGCTTAAAGTATCCTAAAAAATCTATAAATAAAGAGACTTTTTGCTGCAGAATTTTATAATGAACGGTTTATTAGATATTGAATTAAAACGGGAATATTTTTAACATTGAAGTCTATGGGATTCTCCTGAATAAATTTGCCGAATTAAACCACCGAATGGCAGGGCATTAGGGGAACCTTTCACTGCTGGTTTGTGTTCTCTGAATAGACGAAGCAGTGCTTTTTCATGGGGATTTCACTGCCCTCGAACAGGCACCGAACAGGCACCGTATGTGCAGGCAATTCGCCAGGATTTGGCGAATTGCCTGCTCTCTGGATAGCCGAATGGCCAGGAAAGGTAACCGAACGCTGATTTTCAGCATTCGGTTACCTTTCTCAAGCAATTCGGATCTCTTTGGATAACCCTGACAGTCTGTGTGACAGTTTGACCGCCCCCCAACAGGTCCCTCGCTTTCTTCTACCCCCCTCCAGGTCCCGCAAGATCAGAAGGGGGGTGGGTGGTAGAAGATAGTGAGGGAACTGCTGGGGTGAGGGTGTCAAAAGAATGTGAGGGGTCTGGGGGTGTAAAAAAGGCTGTGGAGCTCTGTGATACGCTCATACACACTGCACATTACTGTGAGTTTTATTGCTGTGGAGCTCTGTGATATGCCCATACACACTGCACATTACTGTGAGTTTTATTGTTGTGAAGCTCTGTGATACGCTCGTACACACAGCACATTACTGTATCGCAGAGCTGCACAGCAATAAAACTCACAGTAATATAGTAATATGCAGTGTGTATGAGCGTGAGTCTTATTGCTGTGCAGCTCTGATACGTATTGTTTTTCGTTTGCACTTATCACAATATAAGGCTGGTCTAAATTTTTTATCCAGGGCTGTTTTTTATTCCCAGTCCGGCCTTGACGACAGCCATGCAGACCAAATTGATGAATTGGGCGGCGTATGGTCTGAGCACTGACAGGCTGACCCCCACCCCTTTAACCTCTGCAGTAATGCTGACAGCACTCATACGTCTGTTTCCCAAAGACAACCTCTGGATATGACGCTGAGCACATGCACTGAACTTCTTTGGTCGACCATGGCGAGGCCTGTTCTGAGCGAAACCTGTCTTGTTAAACCGCTGTATGGTCTTGGCCATCATGCTGCAGCTTAGTTTCAGGGTCTTGGCAATCTTCTTATAGCCTAGGCCAGGGATGGCGAACCTTTTTGAGCCCGAGTGCCCAATCTGGATCGCTGAACCAACTTATGTGTCTCAAAGTGCCAACCACGCAATTAGACCTGAATACTGATTTATTTTAGAAAAAAACACTTCATACGACTGAACTAATTATGTGCTTAAAGGAACACTCTGAGCAATAACCCCCCCCCTTTTTTTACATTAAAATATACCTATTCCCTCAATAACTAGGTAGGGATTTTTTTTTTCTTTTTCTGTAATACTCACCCTAAAATCTACTTGTTTCCAACGGCGTCTTTTTTTTTTTATATATATATACTCCCCTCCCTCCTCTTCCGCTCCTGTCCTTCTAACTCTTTCACTTGGCTAATGGTTTACGTGAGAAGCACGCATGCGCGCCTCTCACGTAAGCCAGCCAATCAACAGGCTTCCTCTTCTTCTTGGATTAGTGTTACGCGCAAGAGGATGCGCACAACACTAATCCCAGCCGCAGACTATGCTGGCGGCTCGCTCCCGCCAGCTACTGCGGCGAGTTGGAGCGCGATGACGTCTCCTACTTGGCAATAGTCGGCAGAAGCGGGAAATATGAAGCCCGCTCTGCTGACTGACAGCTGGGAGGGTGGAGTAAAGTCCTCCGCGTCTCTCAGCTGTTTTCAGCTGTTTCAGCCAATCGGCTGAGCGGAGGGAGGGGGGACAGACAAGGGCATACTCAAGGCATCATGACCACCTAAAAAAACTTAGGTGGTCATGTTGCCTAGAGTATCCCTTTAAGTCTTAAAAGAAAAATACAGTATAAGAAGATAAATATATTTGCCCCAGCTCACACATGGATATATTTGCCCCCAGCTCACACATGGATATATTTGCCCCAGCTCACACATGGATATATTTACCCCCAGCTCACACATGGATATATTTGCCCCAGCTCACACATGGATATCAGGTTTACAAAATGGGGTTAATCCGTGATTGGGCGCTGACTACATAAATGTGATACTCAGTATTGCTTTGGTTAAGTATTAGCTTAATGTACACTTATAAGGATCACCTGTATATGGTATAATATAGTAGGTTGTCCTGACACTACTACAGTGTGTGTGTCAGAGGATGGAAAAAAGTGTGGAAAAATTGTCCTTTTGGGTCTTAGTTCAAAATAAAATTTTGTACAGGGCAAATATATCAATGTATATATTCGGTGTATTACTGCCACCTAGTGGCTATAGTCAGTATTTATCAGTGCTGATGATTGCATAGAGAAACAGATCTGCAGCGATCCTTCTTTTCCAGTTTCGCAGGTCTTTATCTCCTCGGATTAAGCAAAGGAAACATACATAGCGCTTACTGTGGCATAAAGTTATATGATGAGTAATCACAATGGTTTCAAACGCACGTGATTCAGAGCCCATGGTGTGACCAGGCTCAATCCTTTTCGCTTTTCCGGTCCATAAAGGTGACCAGTGTCCCTTCTTTACTGCCTCCGGTGTCCTCGTCTGCTGCAGGGGTCCGTCTATTGCCTCCGGGTCCTTCTGGTTGTTATACCAAGGAGGGGGGGCACCGGCTGCTCCGAAGAAGCCGCTCACTCCCAGGACCCTTAGGCTGGATCTTCTCTCTGGATTCACAACGTGGATCTGCCGCCTCACAGGTCTCAGAACAAAAAGGGACGAAGGGGATGGAGAAGAAGCCGCTCACTCCCAGGACCCTCAGCCAGGATCTCCTCCCTGGATTCCCCAGGCAGATTTGCGGCCTCACAGGGCTCAGGACACAAAGGACAAAGGGGATGGAGCTTTTTTTTCAGGTTTGACGCTCAGCTTCTCACACACACACCATCTCCTGCAGCAACACAGGGGATGGGCCACATGGATATATTTGCCCCCAGCTCACACATGGATATAATTGCCCCCAGCTCACATGGATATATTGCCCCAAGCTCTCATATGGATATACTTACTCCCAGCTCACACATGGATATATTTGCCCCCAGCGCACACATGGATATATTTGCCCCAGCTCACACATGGATATATTTGCCCCCAGCTCACACATGGATATAATTGCCCCCAGCTCACACGGATATATTGGCCCAGCAGCTCACAGGGATATATTGCCCCCAGCAGCTCACAGGGATATATTGCCCCAGCTCACCCATGGATATATATTGCCCCAGCAGCTCACACATGGATATATATTGCCCCCAATGGCTCACACATGGATATATTGCCCCCAGCAGCTCACAGGGATATATTGCCCCCAGCTCACCCATGGATATATATTGCCCCAGCAGCTCACACATGGATATATATTGCCCCCAATGGCTCACACATGGATATATATTGCCCCAGCTCACAATTATCTATTGGCCCCAGCTTACACGTGGATATATATTGCCCCAGCTCACACATGGATATATATTGGCCCCAGCTCACACAGTGTCATACCCCGCAGCACCGTGCCCGCAAGAAGGGCACAAAGTCTAATAAAACATCACATTAATCCTTGCAATACCTGCCTAGTCTACTATGCCTAAACCTGATTCAATCTATGATCCTACTGCTGCTTCAGGTGTTGCCACTGATCACCTTGCTCTCCCCTACTAAAGGGCTAAAGACCCATCCTGCAGTGCTTCTGCATCGTTAAGCCATAGCTGTTTCAGTGTGAATTTACGTCTGCTCAAGCCTGCTATCCTGAATACCTGTGTACCGAACCCTTGCTTGGAGATTATATGGACTTTGCCTATTTGCCTATGACCTTTTGGAAACTACCTGGATATGCTTATGGAATTGCCCCTTTGATACCATGCCTCAGGACCTTGCTTCTACTGCTATGCTAAGGACTTAGATTTATTGCAAGTATCATATTATTTTCTCTGGACTTGACATTATTCCCTGGAATCTACAGCCATTACTTTTCTGGACTTCAACTCCCATTATTTCTGAACTTTCAGTATATTCAGTACATGTTGGTGTTTATGATTTAATTCCCACTCCTGCCTCTTTTGTCTGTGAACGTTATCTAACTTAACCCTTTTTATCTGTGTCTCAGTGTAACCTTATCAGTCTGTGATCAGTCTATTCCTGTATTGTCCCTCTGCTTTTGTCCCAATCTTAATCTCACAGCACGCTTCTTCCTCCCAGCACGCGCCGCCAAAGGATGTTGCCCGGCCCCTCGTTGAGATCCACCAGCCGCGATCTCGCGAGATCGCGGCTGGTGGACCTCATCGAGCGGCCGGGCAGCATCATTTGCCAGCGTGCGTTGGGAGGAAGAAGCGTTCTCGGAGCAGCAGTGAAGGCAAGCCTATGGCTCGCGTGCCAACACTGTCGGCTACACGTGCCAGGTGTGGCACGCGTGCCATAGGTTCGCCATCACTGGCCTAGGCCATCTTTATGTAGAGCAACAATTCTTTTTTTTAAGATCCTCAGAGTTCTTTGCCATGAGGTGCCATGTTGAACTTTCATTGTCTCATACTGGTCACTGGGAGTGATAACACCAAATTTAACACACCTGCTCCCCAGTCATACCTGAGACTTTGCAAAACTAAAGAGTCCCATGACACCGGGGAGGGAATATGGCTAATTGGACCCAATTTGGACATTTTCACACGGGTGTACTCACTTTTGTTGCCAGTGGTTTAGACATTAATGGCTGTGTGTTGAGTTATTTTGAGGGGACAGCACATTTACACTGCTATACAAGCTGTACACTCACTACTTTACATTGTAGCAAAGTGTCATTTCTTCAGTGTTGTCACATGAAAAGGTATAATAAAATATTTATAAAAATGTAGGGGGTGTACTCACTTCTGTGAGATACTGTATCTTTAAGCCGTAATAATTGGTTTTCTCCACTAAGGGCCCTATTACATTCTTCGCGCAAAAACGCATTAAGGCAAGGAGCAAAATCCTTTGTGCAGAATGTCGTATTAGAATTTGAGCGCAACAAATGCGCATATACGTCTACCGCTGGTGAACCTGCGCAAACTTACTGTACTTTGCGCGTCCTATACTTAACATTGTGAGCGCAAATGCATTTGTGCGCTGGTACGTGGATGGTATTACAATCTATGCGCAGTTTGTAACGCACAGCCTTTGCGCGCAAAATTTTAGCAACTCCTAAAAGCTGGTGTTAATGGCAAATTCTATCAACCTGGCTGAAACCAAATACACCAGCCCAAAAAAAAATGCAGCAAAGTATAGTTACACATTCTAAACATACCAAACCAAGAAATTTGAGAAGTTGTGCGTGTTTTTTTTATTGATGCAGCATATATGCGCAGATTGACTTTGACAGGCGCAAAAACTTAACGTGAGACAATTGTGGTTCTTAATTCTGATTGGCTGAATCGCTTGAAAAAACAGTCCGCACACTTATTTCTGCGCGCAACGTTGCTGAGCACGCGTTTTTGCGCATCCGTTTTACGTGCATTATTTTTTGACGGATGAAAAAATGTGTGAGGATTGTAATACCAACGTTGATTTACGTGCGTTAACGGTTAAAGCTTCGTGGAAAAATTCACACGTTTACCGTGCGTTTTTGCGTGAAGAATGTAATAGGGCCCTAAGTATTTGATATGTTAAGTAACCTAATATGGCATGTTATGTAAACCATAAAAAAAGAAGTGTAAAGGCCTGAATAGCTATGCAAGGCACTTTAAACATATATCACATCTTATATGTTATTTATTTTTACTTCTTATTGTGGCCTTTCCATTTCTCACCTTTCTTTTTTCAAATTTTTTGCATTATGCAGTTTCCCTTTTCGCAGTCTATTTTATTTTTAATTTAGAACAAAAAAAATATTCAAATGGATTGGGTCTGTCACTAGTTGATAAGTTAATGATAATGGAGTTGTGTGATTTTATCTCATCTATTTTTTCTTTACTTCTTGTAACCTTCCACGTGATTGGATAGCATGACATAACCGAGCTGGGGAATTCTGCAGCTTGTTTTTCATTTTCTTTAACTAAAGCTTTAGTTTAAAGGGAAAGACCGATGCCTTTCATACGTACTACTCCCACCTCGTGCACTAAATTCGTGGTATTTAACATTTCCTGTCACCTAAAAAACACTATCATGGTGGTTTTTCATTGTTTGCCTCTTGTACCAACAGTGTTACATCCTGCCCGTTAGACGTTACTGCAAAATTTATTATTTTATAGAAATAATTTTAAGAACACTATAAATTTGACTTTCAATAGCATTTTTATATTTTCTAGTATTATTTGTTGCTGACTGAAAAGTTTACATTTCATAATGCTCATTTGTTCCACCTTTGCTTTTATATTCCTGCAGCATCACTAAGTGAAGATCTGGCTGTCACATTAAGTGAATTTGACAATGCCCTGCAAGACTTCTCAAAGGGTCCCACAAATTCTGAAGATCACTTACGTCAACTAAAACTACAGCATTTAGCATCATGTCAGAATCACAACAGTGATGCAGATAGTGAGTAAATAAAAGACTCCAAATGCCTGTATAATATCTTTTGGATTCAGTATCAGCCGTCTATTTGTATGTACAGTAGGAGGGAACACTTTTTGCCCACTTATCCCTTGATTAGGCCTCACCTCAGGACTGTATTATATTGGCTGACTGGTACAGTGTAGCCATCATCTGCTGTCTTTTAGCACTCCATCAATTCTGCATTGAGAAATGATTAGAACTAACCAATTTGCTCACTAAAACCTCTTAAATGTGTCCAATTGCGTTGTTGTCAATATACCTGCTTAGAAACTAAAGGAGTTGCTAAGTGATACAATTACATGTGGCTAAGACTTTATAGATGGGTGTGTATAGGGCCTGAATTCCAAAAGCAAACAGAGATTTTTAAGTGCACCAATCATGCCCAAAACAGCTTTAGCACATTTGAAAGATCTCCCAAAGCTGCCTATACATTGTGATAGCCAAACTATATGGATAGTTTGAGTTTTTTTCTTTTCAAAAACCCTTTTAAAGAAAGTTCCTTGAGCTTCCTGTTTGGTCTCAGTGGCTGTGGCATGGCAGGTTTCCCTGGGGAGTTAATCATGGATCTCTCAGCTTGCGAACACTCTCCCCAGAGCTGCCAGCTGAGCTAAAAATCCCTACAGATTTAGTGCATTTGCAAATGATTCAGATCTTCTAAATAGATAGGGATGTTGGATGCTTAGTAAGGTTCAACTTTTAACACTACCCTACAGTGCTTTGATTCCCCTTGAGTGTGTCAACTAAAGAAATATCAAATTTTTGAGGAAAAGGGGCTAAATAAAAATACTTGTTTATGTATGTGTGTGTCTGTGTGTTTGTGCACTGAAGCTCAGCAGAGGGATGGGAAAGAAAATGTTTTCAAACTTCCAGAGTTAATACTACAAGCATTCCTGCTATATGACCACATCTCTCCCTCCCTCTGAGCCATCCAGGGTCAAACTGTCAATTACACAGCATAGATATTTATTCCTTTCCATGAAAGAGAAAAAGCACAAAACATGGCCGGCTCCATGAGAATAGCAGTCAGGTTAGAAGCTTCAAAACTCACAAAAGTCCATTGGAAGTTGTCAAATAAAAAGGTTTACTGGTTTGATTTAGCAAAAAAAAAAAAACACATAGGGCCCAATTCCCTAGTGAACACTAAGGGCCACATTACATTCTTGATGGTAACGTTAACTTGCGTGAGCATTAACGTTTGCTGCGGTGTTTACTTAACCCGTTTGCGTTTGGATTGTAATATGCGGTAATCTGTTTGCGTTTGGTACCTTGTGCTTTTCAGCGCAAGGTTACTGTACTTTGTGCTCCCTATACTTACCATGGGGAGCGCAAAGTGTTAATCAGCGTTAGGATTACAAAGTTCTAACACTGATTAACGTCCGGCTCTGGATAGCAGAAAGTTAACCAGAGCCAGGACTCGGTGTTAACAGATTCCGCTTCTGCAGAATCCGTTAACACCAGCCTAAAAACAAAAACAAGGGGGGCGTGGCCGGCTCTGCACGAGAGCAGACGTGTCTTCATGGAGCTCTGAGGACTCTCCTGTTTTGTAGGGGTTTTAGCTTGTTTTTATCTGTGGACAGTGCACCTTTAAAGATCCTGCACGGCTGGTCATTACGGCGATTGCTCCGGGGCCGTTATTGCCCTCCCCGCTGGAGCACAGCAGAGATTTATGTGAAGACTCCCCAGTGACACCAATTAGCCGTCGGCCATTTTGAGGCCTACCATTTGCCACCTGGCCGTCTTGCTCCTTATTCCCCTGAGGTGCACCCCTGCGGGGGGTTTGTTGGTTGCGGATAGCGGGGATGGAGGGCCCCCATCCTCCGGCTGCATCTGATGTCCCCTTAGCGGGGAGTCCGGACTGGCAACCGGAGCGGCACAGTTTTGACTGTCCCCCACCCACCAGTAGAATGGAGGCCTGGTTTGAGGCCTGTCTCGATCAGTTACAGGGAGAAGAAGAGAGTTTTCTTACCCGCGGTCCAGGGAGGCGGCTGATGGAGTTTCTGAGAGTTGACCGGGAGCCTGAGGGCCAGGAGGAGGTGACATCGGAGGACGCCGAACATGACGGAGATTTGGACGGCGATGGGTCTTTGTGGAGCGGTGAATTAGGAGGTTTGGATTTCGGGCTGTGCCTGCTGTCTGCATGTCGGAGGGGGAGCGTGACCGGGACGTGCACAGCTGAGGCTGCACAGATGGACGCAGAGGTGTCTAACACGGAGCCTTCATCGGAGGGTGTGCTGGGGGTGCCGACCAGGACTGATGGGCCTTGCGCTGATGGGAAGCAGTGTGGGCCTTGGTTCCGCGGTGCGACTGGCGTGTCTGCTGGGTCAGCCTGGGGACTGGACGCTCACCGTGTCCGCTCTGTCAGCTTCCTGGCTTTGTGGATCTCAGCCCCCGTCCTTGACGGTGCTCTTGCTGACTGGCCTGGCCTGCACACCATAACCCTGCCTGTCTTACAGAAGATGCCACTTCGTGACACTGGCTGAGTGTACTTCTCCAGGAGCCATTCCGCCTCCTCGATGTCTCCCATTCCATTGCAGAATAGTACCCCAGAAGCAGTTTCACCCTTTTTGACGTTATATTTTTTTTTTTTTTTTTTTTTAAACATATATTTTGTGAGGACTTATCACCTTATTATATTTTTGTGCCCTTTTTGTGATATGTATGTCCCTGGCTGGGGACATCATTGCAGAGACTTTTTTTTTTTTTTATCTTTTATCTTTATTTTTCTTTACTCTGAGGCATTTTCTCTTTATTATTGCTACCCCCTTATTTTTGATCGTCTGACGTTTTTCTTTTTTTTTTTGTGACGACCTCCCCCCCCTTATGTAATTTGTGATTCTTATACCTGTGATATTTGGTCCTGCGAGGCCAATTATGCTGGTCAGTCTGTGACCCTTTCATTTCAAAATAAAAATCTTAAATACAAAAAACAAATGAATCACATACTCACCTCCTGTCCCATGGCTCCGACCGCCTCCTCCGTCTGGCGGGAGTAGGGATGGACTGGGGAAAAAATTGCAGGGCGGTAGCGCCCGTAAACAATGCAAGCAGCATTTTTTCCGCCTGCATTGGAATCCAGCGTAAAACTTGGGCGCAAGGGGGAAAACTGCGGGCGCAGTTTTTCCTCCCTTGTGCCCGCGTTTTAACGCTAGGATTGTAATGTGGCCCTAACTGTAATGTTCCGGTGAGTAAGCATTAACGTTAGGATAAGTGACTTTAACGCATGCCACCCATATTACCTTCCTATCGTTAAACCCTTTTAGATATCTGCGCTAGCTTGCGCGAGCTTACTGTACTTTGTGCTCCCCATGTTAAGCATAGGGTGCGCAATCAGTTATTACTGTTAGGATAAGTAAGGTATTACAAAGGCCTAGTGCTAATTACCACACCGATGGGTTAATGGATTTTTACCGTCACCCATAAGCTGGTGCTAATTGATTCCACTTTTGCAGAATTATTTAGCACCAGCTAACTCCCCCCCCAATAAATCAGATACTCACCTCTCATCCCGCAGAGTGAACGGTGGCCCAATCCGCCACTTGTTGCCGCTGGGAGCAGAGGGAGATTATGGACAAATAGTCCCCAGTCTCCCTGCGCGATCTTGCGAGAGTGAGATCACACAGGGCTAGTGCCCCAACAGTGCAACCCTCCATGGAGTATTGACTCCAGGAGGTGATAGTCGCGGCGGTGTGAATAACCGAGGGTAGTGCTCAGGAGTATGGTGCTAAAATGGGGACTCTACGGGAAACATGCAAGCACAGGTCTTTCTCCGTTGGCATCCCCATTTTAGTGCGAAGTAGGGAATGGTGTAATGACTGAGGGGGACCTGACTAGACATGGAGCAGGAGGGTGTGAGCTATTTTGCAGTGACTAGACAAGATACAGACGTGAAGCGTGAAAAAGAGTAAAATAATTTATTTACAACAAGACTAAGAAACAAAGATGAACCAATATAAACAGACAGCAGATATCTAGAACACAATACACATGAAACTAAAGACCAGGGAACTTTAGCAAAACAAAAGCATAAAGCATAGAAACAGACCTGAACTAAATATACAATGAATACTAGACTAGATAAACATGAACAGAACTAGACATGGGAAAACACAAGACTATACCTGACAAATGATACAAGAGCAAAGAAAACAAAAAGCAGGATCAAGATCAGAATGAGGCTAAAACTCAAAGAGGAAAACAGAACAGACTTGACTAGACTAGGTCATGAATTAACTAGAGGCTAGAATCAGAAACAGTACCTATCAGAATGAGCTCCAAAACAAAATGAGGCAGTGTCCTACTTTGGGCACTGCCTGCTTTTAAGCACATGAGTTCATTAACTATGGAGTCCAGGTGTGTATCCATGGCATGAATCCAAAAGGAACTGAATGTCCAGACTTAGATGCAGATGCCAAAGAAGCCAGAGTTGGCGCCAGATACACAGAATGTCTGGATCATCACTGGCAACGTCCACCTCTGCCAGATGGGGCACAGGACGTCACATATCCCCTCCCACACAAGTGGACCCCGGACGCTCAAAACAAGATAAAAAAACAGAAAAAGAGAAGTCCCCCTCGTGGTACGTGACCTTGGACGTGACATGAGTCCCTTAATCAGAGTCAGAATAAACATCCAGATTTTCCCAGAGTCGGGGGTATCGTTGGAGCACTACCACGTGCTCCTCACGGAACAACACGCCAGAGGGCGTCCTGGCGTATCCCGTAAGGACAGGTCTTCTCGAAGGATACTTCTTTCCAGTCCAACTACCCGGATTCTGGTAGTCCTCATAGAAAGCACGAAGAACGGCCCTGTCAGACTCGGCCTCAGGATCTCCATGAGCAGTGTCCTCGGCACGGCTCTGCGACGCTACCTGGACAGCTGGGCTCGGCGACACCTTGCCTCTACGGCGACGGCGACCCCGCGGCGGTGAGGACCCTCGGACATCATGGCTCTATGGTGACGCGAACATGATGGCACCAGCGTTGATACGGTTCTGTGGCAGTGATGTCTCCTTTGCGGCAGAAACCTTGGATACACGGCTCTGATGGGTAGCAACCTCTGCATGGCTTTGCGGCGACGTGTCTGGAGCAGCAGCAGCACGGCTCTGTCAGTTGGCGACCTCGGCACAGCTCTGCGGCGACTCAGACATGATGGCGGCAGCAGCACGGCTCTGTTGGTTGGTGACCTCGGTACAGCTCTGCGGCGACGCTTCTGGAGCGGCAGCAGCATGGCTCTGTTGGGTCGGCGACCTCGGCACGGCTCTGTGGCGACGTGTCTGGAGCAGCAGCAGCATGGCTCTGTTGGTTGGCGACCTCGGCACGGCTCTGCAGGGACTCAGACATGATGGCGGCAGCAGCACGGGTCTGTTGGTTGGCGACCTCGGCACGGCTCTGCGGTGACATTTCTGGCGCGGCAGCAGCACGGCTCTGTTGGGTCGGCGACCTCGGCATGGCTCTGCGGCGACATTTCTGGAGCGGCAGCAGCACAGTTCTGTTGGTTGGTGACCTGGGCACGGCTCTGCTCTGACGTGTCTGGAGCGGCAGCAGCACGGCTCTGTTGGCTGGCGACCTCGGCATGGCTCTGCGGCAACTCAGACATGAAGGCAGCAGCAGCACGGCTCTGATTCGGCAACCCCAGCATGGCTCTGCGGCGACTTGGACATGTCAGCATGAGTCGACTGGGCAGTACCCTTGGCGTGACTCGACTGGGCAGTGCCCTCGGCAAGGCTCGGTGGGGCAGCGCCCTCGGCAAGGCTCGGTGGGGCATGGATCTGGGTACAGCACGGCTCTTGAGCGACCTGGGTATAGCACGGCTCCTGGGCGACCAGGGTACAGCATAGCTCTGCAGCAACCTGGTTACAGCACAGCTCTGCGGCGACCTGGGTACAGCACGGCTCTGCGGCGACCTGGGTACGGCATGGCTCTACGGTGACCTGGGTACAGCACGGCTCTTCGACGACCTGGGTACAGCACGGCTCTACGGTGACCTCGGTGCCAACGTTCTGCTGGGCAGTGACCGGCTTGGTTCTGCCGTGACGTTGACGGCCCCGTGGCTGTGTCTCTGGGAAGGCGCACTTGGGGTATTCGTGCTCCTGATGGGCAGCGCACTCGGAAGATTCTTCACTCTGCAGGGCAGCATACTGGGAAGATTGTTCACGTTGCAGGACAGCACTCTTGATCTCACTCTATAGGGCAGTACACTTGACTTCACCCTGTAGGGCAGCGGACTCGGCAAGGCTCGGTGGGGCAGCGCCCTCGGCAAGGCTTGGTGGGGCATGGATCTGGGTACAGCACGGCTCTTGAGTGACCTGGGTATAGCACGGCTCCTGGGCGACCAGGGTACAGCATGGCTCTGCAGCAACCTGGTTACAGCACAGCTCTGCGGCGACCTGGGTACAGCACGGCTCTGCGGCGACCTGGGTACGGCATGGCTCTACGGTGACCTGGGTACAGCACGGCTCTTCGACGACCTGGGTACAGCACGGCTCTACGGTGACCTCGGTGCCAACGTTCTGCTGGGCAGTGACCGGCTTGGTTCTGCAGTGACGTCGACGGCCCCATGGCTGTGTCTCTGGGAAGGCGCACTTGGGGTATTCGTGCTCCTGATGGGCAGCGCACTCGGAAGATTCTTCACTCTGCAGGGCAGCATACTGGAAGATTGTTCACGTTGCAGGACAGCACTCTTGATCTCACCCTATAGGGCAGTACACTTGACTTCACCCTGTAGGGCAGCGGACTCGGCTTGAAGCTGGTAAACAGCACACTCGATCTCATCCTGTTGGGTAGTACACGTGGAGTCTTTCTCCTGCTGGGCAGCATTTGTGGATTCTTTCTCTTGTTGGGCAGCATTCGTGATCTCACCCTGTAGGGCAGTGGACTTGACTTGAAGCTGCTGAGCAGCAAACCGGAATTGTTCTTGCTGCAGGGCAGCACTCTTGATCTCACCCTGTAGGGCAGTACACTTGACTTCACCCTGTAGGGCAGCGGACTCGGCTTGAAGCTGGTACACAGCAAATACAGATTCTTCGTGCTGCAAGGCAGCACACTTGATCTCACCCTGCAGGGCAACGGAATTGGAAGATTCTTTATCCTGCAGGGCAGCGGACTCAGGAACATTATTCAATAAGGCTTGGCACGACTTGACCATAGAGACCTGGCAAGGCTGGATCAGGGAGGCTTGAGAAGGCTGGAACATGGGAGTCTTCTGTGGGCACACTTTGCAATTCGCTAAGGCTTGAGAAGGCCGGAACATGGGGACTTTCTTTGGGCACACCTTGCAATTTGCTAACCTGTGCTGGCAGGAACTGCAATAGAAACATAGACCCTGGGTTCCTTCTCCAGGCTTTCTCCTCTTTGGTCAGAGGTCCTCTGGGTCTTTTTTCGGTAGCAGGAACTTGTACAGGCTCCTCAGGAGTGTGCAGCAGGACTCTAGACAGATCATCCAGGTGCAGCTTAATCCGCTTGTTTGCCCTTCTCAGGTTCTCCAGCAGACTCCGTATCACTGCTAGCTCACTTTGTACTGGCTGCCTCATTATGTAACGACTGGGGGGACCTGACTAGACATGGAGCAGGAGGGTGTGAGCTATTTTGCAGTGACTAGACAAGATACAGACATGAAGCGTGAAAAAGAGTAAATAAAATAATTTATTTACAACAAGACTAAGAAACAAAGAGGAACCAATATAAACAGACAGCAGATATCTAGAACACAATACACATGAAACTAGAGACCAGGGAACTTTAGCAAAACAAAAGCATAAAGCATAGAAACAGACCTGAACTAAATATACAATGAATACTAGACTAGATAAACATGAACAGAACTAGACATGGGAAAACACAAGACTATACCTGACAAATGATACAAGAGCAAAGAAAACAAAAAGCAGGATCAAGATCAGAATGAGGCTAAAACTCAAAGAGAAAACCAGAACAGACTTGACTAGACTAGGTCATGAATTAACTAGAGGCTAGAATCAGAAACAGTACCTATCAGAATGAGCTCCAAAACAAAATGAGGCAGCGTCCTACTTTGGGCGCTGCCTGCTTTTAAGCACATGAGTTCATTAACTATGGAGTCCAGGTGTGTATCCATGGCATGAATCCAAAAAGGAACAGAATGTCCAGATCATCACTGGCAACGTCCACCTCTGCCAGTGACATCACAAATGGGCCCATACTGTATAAAAAAAAGCATATGCACTTTAATGCCTGAAAGCCTGATTTTTGAAATTAGAGGCACGTAAATGTTCTTCATATACAAAATTGTCATCTCCTTAAGAACAGAGGTGGATCAGACTTCCAGTCACTAAAGGGGTTAGTGTTGCCCAATGGAGTCATGCTTGATGAAGCTTTACTGATGGATAGGAAGGGAAAGAAGCTTCTGTTGAAAAACTAGTATCATAGTGTAAAAATTTGTCAATAAATACAATACCCAGGAAGATTATTAATCTCTAGTTTAAGGCATAAAAAATGCAGAATAGAAATGTTCCCACAACCATTTCACGTGTCTTCATTTTGATTCAACAAAATGTAATTATTTCTGTGGAGTTTCATAACCTAATTTTGTTAATACCATTGGTAGTTCACTACAGTTTTGATACTATGACGGTTATCCACCAATTGCTGTTTTCCGTTGTTGCAACCATGATAAACTTTGGCAATCGAAATGGAAAATCAAAGAACAGTAGACTTAGTTTCATTGATGAAATCTTCCTTTGCCGTTCTTTGAATCTCTCTATCTGGTTTGCCAAAGTTTATCATGGTTCCAAAAATAGTGATTTTCATGTTATTTCCAACAATGATAAACAAAAGCAATTAGTTAATACCCCCTACGAGTGCATCAGGTAAAGTATGACTGACCTGCAGTTGCTACTGTAATTCAATGTAACTATGGAATTTGGGTTACATTTTGCTACTTAAGGCTTTTCTTTCCACTTGTTTGGATATATAGTGATAATGGTATGGTTTTTTAAATTTACAGTTTAATGCTAATGCTTACATTTAAATATGTATTCCTCGTCAATGATTGTTAATGATAGTTATTGTATGTTAATAGCCGTATATTCTGTCCTCTACTAGGTGGAAGCTCTTCTGTTGTAAGCAGCCTGAGTACCAGTGAGAACTTAATTCACTCAATAAACCGCTCGATACACCAACCCAAGGGTAAGTTACCAACAAATTGCATTGCAAATAAAACTACAACTTAGATTCACTTAAATTTTCTACTGACATAGTGTGTTCCCTTAACCCCTTATCTCCTGAGCCATGTCACCCCTGTGTCCTGATCTCATATTGACTGCTTTGTTCTCATGATGTGTAAACGTGATTTGAAGTCATGTTTCTTATAGGACCTAGACAAATTATATTTCCTTTTTTCTCAGCAGACTATGGCATATTCACAATATAGTAGTATTATGTGTATACATCATGCCATGTCAGAATGCTATAACAAAAAAAAAGCAAATTTCCATTCAGATTTAAATCAATTACAATGTGTAAAATTTCTTTTTTTTCACATTCTGTCATCTAAAACTTAGTGATTATATATTCTATGGAGTACTCTTGTTAGCAAATGTAGAAATGGGAACCTGTGTCTGCATTCTTCTGAAAAAATATGCAATTATAACCTGACCAGAAACAAATTGAAAGCTAAAAAAAACAAAAATGTTTGCTTGTATTATGGAGGATTGTGTTTTATGAATAATATAGCTATGTGTAAATCACTGAACTTGCTCCCAGCGTGGGAAATGAAAAGGTGAGTAATGGCAGTGGTATTGCTCATTGTATACGTGGCAAATGGACAATGTCATTGCTTTGGAACAAAATAAATCTGATTTCTGACATCATCATGCCCATGAATGGTGTCAGTGGGCGTGGAGAGGTCCCGCAGGAAGGCTGAAATCCACCATGTCAACCCACTGCAGGAAAAGTCCACAATCGACACCAGATTGGCACCGAGCCAAGAAATCTCAACAACATGCTGGGCATGTCCTCCGCAATCTAGTTGGAAAGCGGAGGACGTGCCCAGCATGTAGTTTGCAGCAAAAGGGTTTGAGATGACATCGGAAAAGGACCCCAAACTCTGGCAGGGCAGGAAAATCCCTATGTTGGAGATGCAGGAGTCATTTGGACCTTTGTATCTCCTGAAACATAACAGATAGAGGGACAAGCAAGGTATCATTGGAAAGGCCAGATCATAGTCTTTATAGTGATATCAAGCATCATCAGGTTTATTTGTACAAATAATAATAAAATTACAATATTATGGAAGTCTGGCGCGTCCACATATGCTCAAGTCATCGCTAAAATAGAATATATATATACACTATGGGCCCTTTTACACTCTTAACGCAAACGTTAATGCTCACTTGCGTGAGCATTAATGTTTGCCGCAGTATTTACACACATATTACAATACAATCCAAAGGCAAACGGGTTAAGAAACACGTTTGGGTTTGGTACCTTGCACTTTTCAGCGCGAGGGTACTTTGCGCTCCATATGCTTAAAATGGGGGAGCGCAAAGTGTTAATCAGCACTGGATTACAAAGTCCCAGCGCTGAGTAAACGTCTGGCTCTGGTTAGCGGAAAGTTGACCAGAGCCAGAACCTGGTGTTAACGGATTCCGCTTCTGCAGAAGCCGTGCCCAGGTCGCCAACCAACAGAGCCGTGCTGCTGCCGCTCCAGAAACGTCACTGCAGAGCCGTGCCGAGGTCGCCAACCAACAGAGCCGTGCTGCTTCCGCCATCATGTCTGAGTCCCTGCAGAGCTGTGCCGAGGTCGCCAACCAACAGAGCCATGCTGCTGCTGCACCAGACACGTCGCCGCAAAGCCATGCAGAGGTTGCTACCCATCAGAGCCGTGTATCCAAGGTTTCTGCCGCAAAGGAGACATCACTGCCACAGAACCGTATCACCGCTGGTGCCATCAGGTTCGCGTCACCACAGAACCATGATGTCCGAGGGTCCTCACCGCCGCGGGGTCGCCGTCGCCGTAGAGGCAAGGTGTCGCCGAGCCCAGCTGTCCAGGTAGCATCGCAGAGCCGTGCCGAGGACACTGCTCATGGAGATCCTGAGGCCGAGTCTGACAGGGCCGTTCTTCGTGCTTTCTATGAGGACTACCAGAATCCGGGTAGTTGGACTGGAAAGAAGTATCCTTTGAGAAGACCTGTCCTTACGGGATACACCAGGACGCCCTCTGGCATGTTGTTCCATGAGGAGCACGTGGTAGTGCTCCAACGATACCCCCGACTCTGGGAAAATCTGGATGTTTATTCTGACTCTGATTAAGGGACTCATGTCACGTCCAAGATCACGCACCACAAGGGGACCCTGCCTCATGGGACTTCTCTTTTTCTGTTTTTTTTATCTTGTTCTGGCTCTGGTTAGCGGAAAGTTGACCAGAGCCAGAACCTGGTGTTAACGGATTCCGCTTCTGCAGAATACGTTAACACCAGCAAAAAAAAGTATTAATAGATTCGGATACTCACCCTCTGTCCCGCGGCGAGGACCGCGGCTCTCTCCGCCTCCTTTGTCCGGCGGGAGCAGGGAAAGACTGGGGGAAAAAGTCCCCCCAGTCTCTCCCTGTGTATCAATACGCCGACCGGCCGGATCACGCAAGGCGAGATCCGTCTGGTCATGTGACTGGCAGGGGGAACTCAATGGAGTCCTTTGGACTCCATCGAGTGGATGCTCGTGGCTGCGCTCAGCGCTGCTGCGAGCATCCTGGGTTTAACGCGTGGTAACAATGCACGCAGCATTTTTTGCGCCTGCATTGTAATCCAGCGTTAAAACGTGGGCGCAAGGGGGTGCAGTTTTTCCTCCCTTGCGCCTGCGTTTTAACACAAAGAATGTAATAGGGCCCTATGAGTGAAATGATGGCGCAGATTAATAATACCCATCAACATTTTCTGGATATATAGATGCCATGGCTTCTCTGTTCATCCAAGTATACTCCTACATAGTTTCTCGAATCTATCCCGATGACGTCTTTTCGATTGATGATGCATGGGCTTTTGTTGGTGGGTTGTTCTTTCCCCTTCTCATACCGGTCTTATTACCTATCTTTTCTGATCGGGAAATCCTTTCGTTCTTTTTGACTTGCACACTTGTCACAGTAATATTATTTCACGCCTCTGATCCTGAGCATTTAATTGTGTTTGCTACGATTTTATCTTGAACCTGCATGTTCATTTCGATTTATGTCAATGTACTCTGTTTTTCTTTGTTTTAGTTTGTTGTTTGTCTTCTACAAATGAAAATTTGTATATAATACTTTGATTTGAAAAAAAAATTAAATTATTTGGAGGTGATGGCAGTCCATTATTACACATTGGTCCCTCTAAAACACAAGTCGCTTCACCCCTGCGAGGAGCGCAGGGATAATTTGAACCCCTGTATTACCATTCTTTACCACCAACAAAGTCATTATAGGTGTCGTTGGACACTTTAGAGTCAAGCCTTTCTAATGACACAACCAGGTAAAATGTAAAATAATTACACAAAACAAACATAAAATATTTTTTTTTAATACATTTTTTGTTCCAAAGCAATGGCATTGTCCATTTGTCACATCCAAAATTAGCAATACCACTGTTGCTACTCATCTTCTCATTTCCCACGCCACAAGCAAGTTCAGTTTTTAATACAGTCATATTGTTCATAAAACACAATGTGGCAAAATACAACGAAAAATTTAGGTTTCTTTCATTTAATCACTTGGTCCCCTGTACTACTGTCTGCAGCCAGGACTCACCAGCCTTAGAAACATAGAAACATAGAAAAATGTCGGCAGATAAGAACCTTTCGGCCCATCTAGTCTGCCCAATTACATGGATACTTTACCTGGATTTATCTTTTGTTTAGGATAGCCTTATGCCTATCCCATGCTTGCTTAAATTCAATTACTGTTTTGGCCTCTACCACTTCTACTGGAAGACTGTTCCATGTATCCACCACCCTCTGAGTAAAATAATGCTTCCTGATGTTACTTTTAAACCTTTGCCCCTCTAATCTAAGACTATGTCCTCTTGTTTTGCTATTTTGTTTCCTTTTAAATATACTCCCTTCCTCTACCTTGTGGATTCCCTTTACGTATTTAAATGTTTCTATCATATCTCCTCTGTCTCGTCTTTTTTCCAAGCTGTACATGTTAAGATCATTAAGCCTTTCCTGGTAACTTTTCTCCTTCAAGCCGTACACCATTTTAGTAGCCCTTCTCTGAACTCTCTCTAAGATGTCTATATCCTTCTGGAGATACGGTCTCCAGTACTGCACACAGTACTCCAAGTGAGGTCTCACCAGTGCTCTGTACAGTGGCATGAGCACTTCCCTTTTCCTACTGCTAATACCTCTCCCTACACAACCAAGCATTCTGCTAGCATTTCCTGCTGCTCTATTACATTGACTACTTACCCTTAGATCCTCTGAAATAATGACCCCTAAATCCCTTTCCTCACCAGCCTTCATATTGTTCCTTACTGAGCCATCCACTGTCCTTCATGTCTTTCATGAAAAAGGTGGTAATCCCTGCAGAGTGCAGACAGCAGTGCAGAGAGCAGGGCCGCCATCAGGGCATTAGGGCCCATGCTGTTGTAAGGGGCCTGGGGACTGGGGGGCCCGCCGTCGGTGGCTACATTTATTTTAGGCCGCAGTCCTCAGAGGAGGTACTGTGGCCTACATGGGCCCGGTCACGAGCAGAAAGTCCAAGATGGAGGCTGGCGGGTCCGATGGTGCAGCTGCTGCACTATTTTTAACCTGCACCAGCGGCAGGGTCTCATGTAGGCCGGCCTCGGAGTCAGAACATTAACCACGTGCCAGCCGGACCCACAAACGTGACTTGCGCCAGCCGGGCCCACACACGTGACATGCACCAGCCGGGCCCACACACCTGATATGCACCAGTGGAAGAGCGGGGGATTCAGGTACGGTTGGCGCGTGTGTGGGGGCAGATCCTTAAGGCTGTGGCCGGCAGCTGAGATTGCTTGCCTCTCCTTCCGAGTCACGCCGGCAACTCGGGCTGGCACTGGGTCTGACTGTTCCCCATCGGATCCCCCTACCTCAGGCTGCGGCAACTCAGCTGAGAGTCTCCTCCCGATGGCACCGCTGCATCTGCACCAGGACCAGGTATGCCTGCACTGCTGTGTGATGCTCTAAGCTCTGCTCTATCGTGTGTTGCACTGCCTGTCAGCCTCGGGCTCAGCCTCTCAACCTGGCCACTCGGCTTTTTTTCCTGGCTACTGGGCTTCTGATTTTAGACCCTCCTGTGTCGAGCAGAAAAAAAAAAAAGGTTTTCACGTGGGGACGATTTCCCACATCGAGCCCATATATTAACCCTTTGCGTGCGCACGAGGAAGTTGTTCCTTGCGCACGCAGAGATTCCTCTCCCCCAAACCCCCCTGGCTAGGGATGGGGCCTCAGCCTTAAATCTTCAGAGCAGTATATCTGATAAGGTGGTGTCCTGGTGCTTTTGTATTCTACTCCTGCAAAGTTAACAGGAGTTTTGCATCCCAGCGGGATTTATTTTTACTTGTCTACCTGTGCCTGTATTATTATTCTAATGTTGCTATTATTATTATTGCATTGAATTATTCACAATGTTAATGCTGCTATTATAAATCATACAATAATAATTATAGCAAACTTTGTTTTATTTACTTAATTAAATAATACAAATGATAACGGAGGAGGGGGGAATGAAATAAAATTAAAACGTGAGGGGGAATGCAATGAACATGAGAACTAAGAGTGGGGTGAAATGGACTGAAAAGGGAGTTGGGGAGATGGCAGCGAGTCTCCTTTTTCATGTCCCCCTCCCTTTATCATGTCCTTTACTGTTGGAGATCTATTGCTGTGGATTTTGTGTACGTTCATATTCACTGCGTTTACCATGTGAGTTCTATTGCTGTGGTGCTCTGATATGCTTAACCAGTGGAATAATCTAATTATACTTTATGCTACATTGTTTGCACTAATACATAGTTTATGTGATTTTAAGGTATTCGGAGCAACACTCTGTAATACGATCTTGATTCATATTTTTTAATCACAATTTCATACTGTCTTAAATTATTTGAGCCAGATAGATACTTTTTTATGTTAAATGTGCTGTTGTGCGAGCAATATGGGTGATTTTTAAGATATTGGGACTAACACTCTGTAATGTGATCACGATTCACACTAAATATTGTATTTCCTATGGGAAGAGGGGATCGGGGGGGACCCATTCTGAGGGTCAGTAAGGGGCCCCAAAATTTTTGATGGCTGGCCTGGCAGAGAGTAAGGGGTTAAATGACTGGGGAGGATGGCTCAGGGTTCATTTGAAGACTGTCGAGCCCTGCAAACAGCAATGCAAGGATTCAGGGGTTAAATGACCAAGGAAGGATGGTAAATGGATGGGCAGGTCTTTCTGATTCCCCTGGATTCTGCATTCCCTCTCCCCCTGCGTGCCACTGCTGTCTGACACAGGAAGTGATTTGCTAGGGGGCGGGGCTTTCTCCTACAGGGCCCGGGAAGCTCGGGATTTTGAATCAGAGTGCAGAGATCATGGGACCGGGCCCTGCTGCTGACACACACATTAAGCTTTCAACAAGGGTTACTGCCAGGACTGTTGTCTCAGAGGTCTGTTCAGTTCCTCAGCAGCTGCCGAATTACATAGTTACATAGGCTGAAAAAGACATGCGTCCATCGGGTTCAGCCTCTCACACATCACCTACTGCTGTTGATCCAAAAGACGGCAAAAAACCCAGTCTGAAGCGCTTGCCAATATGTAACACTGGGAAAAAATTCCTTCTTGACCCCAGAATGGCAGTCAGATTTCTCGTTGGATTAAGAAGCTTACCCACATATTAAATATTATAACCCTTAATATTCTGTGTGTGCAGGAAGTCATCCAGTCGTTTTTTAAACGTCTGTACAGTCTCTGACCCAACTACTTCAACAGGCAGAGAATTCCACAGCTTTATTATTCTCACTGTAAGGCTAGGGTCAGAGTGGGGCAGTCGGAACGCGCGTGCAGGCGCACTAAATCACGGCGGCAGTAGCAGCACATAACGGCCAATGACGGCCAATATACGCAGTACGTGCGTACAAAAGTGCGCCGACACCACGCAACCAGCAAATGAACGCATTTTTCTCAGAACGTGAAACCGCTGCTACAGACGTACAGAGTGCGCTGCGGCCGCATGGCAGCGTGTGTGCGTGACTAGGAGACGTCAGACGCTGCTAGTGTGCGGCCTACATAACGTTCAAACAGCCGGATTTCCCTAGAATTGCGTTGGTGAGTACCTGCGACTGTGCGACTGTGGTCGTCTGACCACTTAAGCGTATTCCGTGAAAAAATGCGTGCGCACGCATCGACGTACATTTTGACGGTGGCCGCAGAAAATGCGCTCATCTGTCCCTAGCCTAAAATAACCCTTCCTATGCTTTAGGCTGAATTTCCTTTCGTCCAGTCTAAATGGATGACCTTGTGTCCTGTGTATAGTCCTCTTAATGAATAGGTTTCCAGACAATGGTTTATAATGGCCCCATATATTTATATAAGGTTATCAGATCCCCTCTAAGGCGCTGTTTCTCTGAGTCTAAACTAAACCGGTTTAAACTTGTTAGCCTTTCCTCATAACTTAAACCTTCCATTCCCCTTATTAATTTAGTTGTCCGTCTCTGCACTTTTTCTAGCGCTATAATATCCTTTCTTAAGACAGGTGCCCAAAATCGCACGGCATATTCAAAGTGCGTCTTACCATTGATTTATACAGAGTCAAAATTATGTTTTCATCCCAAGAGTGAATTCCCTTTTTAATGCATGCCAATACCTTACTGGCCTTGGCGGTTGCTGTTTGACATTGGGCATTGTTACTTAGTTTGAAGTCTATGATTATTCCCAAATCCTTCTCTTGCTTTGATTTCCCTAACTCCGTACCATTTAGGGTATAAGTTGCTTGTGTGTTCTTCACTCCAAAGTGCATAACTTTGCATTTACCTACATTAAATTTCATCTGCCATTTAAGTGTCCAGTCCCCTAATCTATCTAAATCCCTCTGCAGCGAAGTAACATCCTGCTCACGTTGTATTACTTTTGCTAGTTTTGTGTCATCTGCAAACACTGATACATGACTTTCAATGCCTATCTCAAGATCATTTATAAATAAATTGAATAGAATTGGTCCTATAACAGACCCCTGAGGGACACCATTTACCATGGATGTCCATCTTGAAAATGTACCATTTATGACCACTCTCTGTACCCTATCTTTTAGCCAGTTTTCTATCCATACATTGCAGCAGTTCAGTTTGCTGAAGCAGTTTCACTGAACACTTTGGCTGTGAATATTGAAGCAAAAGGGCAGAGGATTCCTTAATGAAAGGTGCCGTTTCTGCAATATCCACCGTTGTCTGTTTTTATTATGCCTTGAGATAGGCATTGAAAGCCATGTATCAGTGTTTGCAGATGACACAAAACTAGGAAAAGTAATACAATGTGAGCAGGATGTTACTTCGCTGCAGAGGGATTTAGATGGATTGGGGGACTGGGCACTTAAATGGCAGACGAAATTTAATGTAGATAAATGCAAAGTTATGCACTGTGGAGTGAAGAACACACAAGCCACGTATACCCTAAATGGTATGGAGTTAGGGAAATCCAAGCAGGAGAAGGATTTGGGAATAATCATAGACTTCAAACTAAGTAATAATGTGCAATGTCAATCAGCAGCCGCCAAGGCCAGCAAAGTATTGGCATGCATTAAAAGGGGAGTTCACTCTCGGGATGAAAACATAATTTTGCCTCTGTATAAATCAATGGTCAGACCGCACCTTGAATATGCCATGCAATTTTGGGCACCGGTCTTAAAAAAGGATATTATAGCGCTAGAAAAACTGCAGAGACGGGCGACTAAATTAATAAGGGGAATGGAAGGGTTACGTTATGAGGAAAAACTAACAAGCTTAAACCTGTTTAGTTTAGAGAAACGGCACCTTAGAGGGGATCTGATAACCTTATATAAATATATACGGGGCCATTATCAACCATTGTCTGATAACCAGGGTTATCCAAAGAGATCCGAATTGCTTGAGAAAGGTAACCGAACGCTGAAAATCAGCGTTCGGTTACCTTTCCTGGCCATTCGGCTATCCAGAGAGCAGGCAATTCGCCAAATCCTGGCGAATTGCCTGCACATACGGTGCCTGTTCAGTTCCTGTTCGAGGGCAGTGACTCCCCATAAAAAAGCAATGCTTCGGCTATTCAGAGAACACAAACCAGCAGTGAAAGGTTCCCCTAATGCCCTGCCATTCGGTGGTTTCATTCGGCAAATTTATTCAGGAGAATCCCATAGGCTTCAATGTTAAAAATATTCCCGTTTTAATTCAATATCTAATAAACCGTTCATTATAAAATTCTGCAGCAAAAAGTCTCTTTATTCATTGATTTTTTAGGATACTTTAAGCATTTTTCAGATTTTTTATTTTTTTTTAAAAAGTCCGATTTTTTTTTTTTTTTTTTTTTCAGTTTACTTATTTGTTTTGTAACAGCCCTTTTTATTATCATTCCCTGGACCTCCTGTGAAAATTTCAGACGTTTTCGCTCAGTAGTTTCTTTGCAAACAGCGTTTCATTTTCCCAGATTCATACAAATGGTTTTGCTAATTTATTCACTGCCTTCTCTACTTCACAGCTGCTTCGGCTCTGTGTGATTCGGCTCCTTTTCGGCTCCTGTTCGGCTTTTTCGAAGGTTAATCCAGATGTTTTTGCTTGTTTTCAGCATGCATTCGGTTAGTTTTCGTCAGGTTTGCGGCAGCTTTTCCCTGCAATTCGGGGACCCTGTGGTGTTTGCTGAATACACCGCAGGGTCACCGAAATGCAATCGGCAAAAGGAACCGAATTGAAGAGAACGAAAAGTCACCGAACGTGCGGTGACTTTTCGAATCTCTTTGGATAACCCTGTTGCTATTCATTAACAGGACTATACACAGGAAACAGGGTCACCCATTTAGACTGGAAGAAAGAAAATTCAGCCTAAAGCATAGGAAGGGTTATTTTACGGTGAGAATAATAAAGCTGTGGAATTCTCTGCCTGTTGAGGTGGTTGGGTCAGAGACTGTACAGACTTTTAAAAAGCGACTGGATGACTTCCTGCAGACACAGAATATTAAGGGTTATAATATTTAATATGTGGGTAAAAGCTTCTTGATCCAAGGAGAAATCTGACTGCCATTCTGGGGTCAAGAAGTATTTTTTTCCCAGTATGTTGCATATTGACAAGCATTTCAGACTGGGTTTTTTGCCTTCTTTTGGATCAACAGCAGTAGGTGATGTGGGAGAGGCTGAACCCGATGGACGCATGTCTTTTTTCAGCCTATGTATCTATGTAACTATTACCACTTTAGTGTTAATGTTTACCATGTTCCAATAAATATTTGGTGTTTAGGTCCACCAAAACGTCAAACTGAACATTTCCTTATTGGATTATTTGTTCCGTGGAGGTGGTCATCTTTCTCACGTCACACTCAGCTACTCTGCAGCACCTCTCTACTTAGCTGCAAGTGCTAAGTTAGCAGTGCTGAGCGCTGAAATGCAGCACAGCGTTTAGTGCCAAGTGGCTAACTTGGCAATTGCAGTGAGGAACTGAACTAGCCTCTGATGTTAGCCCCAGCTCACTCTTCGGGCCCCCTGGAGTTCTGGGACCACAAACAGGATTAATAGCTACAAAGCCCTGATGGCCAGAGACTCAGGGGACTTGTAGTTTAGAAAATATCTGAGGGTGACGGAGTTTGAGTTCCTTGCCATAAAGGGACTTTACAGTGATTCTTAAATCATGTATGGTACAATAAACACTTTAGCAAATGAAACTATTCACTTAGTATCTGCCTACCAGATGTTACTCCTTTCTATTCAGAAGCTTTAAGAATACTGCAGACTCTGCTTCCTCTTCATGTGTTACCTTTTTACTGTAGAGGGAATTAGTTGCTCCTGTTCTGTCCGGGAAAGGGGGGGGGCTATTGAATGCAGAATGAAATATAACAGAAAGATTCATCCTCTTTTCTATTTTTCATACAAATATGTAATTTGGTAAGTCTTTGCATAGACAGAATATATTTATAGTAGAAGGAACACTACTTAAATATTTCTGAGTAAACCTCAAACCATGTGAATGCGACACCGGCCCACTTCTCTATTTTATGAATACCCCATCAGAAATTGTTGCAAATATTAATGATATGATATCATTATGCAGGGGAAAACAAATTTATTTTTCTTGCC
Organism: Leptobrachium leishanense; assembly: GCA_009667805.1. Lineage (NCBI taxonomy): Eukaryota > Metazoa > Chordata > Amphibia > Anura > Megophryidae > Leptobrachium > Leptobrachium leishanense. The sequence goes on from CM019071.1 coordinate 90,981,930, forward strand.
GTGTGCAGGATAGGGAGTAGTACGAGGCTATCAGTCACTTTCTTCCAGATGTTGATGAATACAATTCTAAGAATTCTTTCAATTCATTAGATAGCCAGGGAATCATGGAAGTTGTAGTTCAGAAACACCTGAGGGGCCGGAGTTTAACAGCCTTGGTGTAGTATCTTGCAAATATTTCTTAAAGATTCAACAATGTAGCTATTAAGATTACATCTTTTCAGTTTGTCTTTCCTTGATTGATGGTGTGACGAAATGGCTGCTGCAGTGTTTATATTTCATTTATTTTTCCTTACGTTTTATTCCCTCTGTATAGCTTAACCTCTGTATTACGATCCAGTCTTTGTATAGTTAACACCCCACTGTAAGTAATGGATTCCTTTGTCTTCACATACTCCCTACAACCCACACCTTCCCCCAGTCAAATTGTTATCTGACTCCAGCCATTGTTCCACGGCTGGGCGTGTGTCTATTGTTTCTGTACCTGAAAACCTGTAATAAAGCATTCTCCATTTGAATTTTGAATCAGCAACAACTCCACAGTTTATGTGTCAGCTATTCTGTATGTGCATACAGATATCTCCTGTCTTTCAGTGTAAAGGGGCGCCTGGGGTACCAGGATCCCTAACACTGGTTGGCAGCTCTGTGGGATTGCCCTTTCCAGCTGGAGGGAGCTTATGGACACCTGAAATGCTGAATGGAGAGATAGTTTACCTGCGCCTGAAAATGGAGAACGCTTAAAGAATTGGCAGAGGTTTGAGGACTATCAACAAGCAGCAAACCAAAAGCTGCCCTCATTGCTGCCCTAATGGAGGATGACAGAGCCAAGTCAACCGCGTCCCAAGCCTCCATAGAAGGGACGGAATTTCAAAAAGAGATGCGGATGAGGATGGCATACTACGGCCCTAACCCATCTGCGGAGGTCATTCGAGCCATCATGGATGACGTCAACACTTATTTGCTTTCAGACAGAGAATGCAGAGATCGCCAGGCAGGGATGCGACCACCCGGGGGAGCAGCGCCAGCTTCCCTGAACCAGGTGCCTGCAGCCCGTAAAGTCGCATACCCGGCTTTTCGGCTGTTTGTAGAGGCCGACGATGACATTGATGGGTACCTGCAGGATTTTGAAGGGACCCCCATTCTGCAGTTCGTCCTGAAGCTGGGGGACCGAATGGGAGAGCTCACTCAGGCCGTACGTGAGAACCTCCTATTGGCTCAGCAGCGCCAGCACACCTGGTAGGATAGAGGGGCCCTAGACCGCAGCTTCCAGGTGGGACAAAAAGTCCTAGTGCTGGAACCTACGAGGCAAAAAGGTCCCTATCGAGTCGTAGAACAAAAGAACGACACGACATACATTGTGGGTCCCTGCACTGATGAGATTGTCCGACGCATGTTCCATGTGAACATGCTGAAACCCTACCATGAGCGGCCTGAGGAGGTGGTGGTCATTTGCGCCCCCGCCTCTGAAGATCTAGAAGGGCTTAAAATACCTGACCTTCTGGGGAAGGGAACCCCCTTAGACAAGGTGGAATCTGTGAAGCTAGGAGAAGCACTTAGCAACCTGGAAAAAGAGCACGCCTGAGCTCTGCTAGCCAGGAACCAAGGAGTCCTGTCTGGGAAGCCAGGTTACACAGAGCTAGCCCTGCACAAGGTAGAAACACAGGGCCAAACCCCCCTTAGGATACCTCCTTTTCGCATCCCTGAGTCGGTTAGAGACGGGATGCGCAAGGAGCTGCAGGAGATGCTCCACCTCGGAGTCATTGAGGGCTCAGACAGCCCCTGGGCCTCTCCTGTAGTCCTAGTACCCAAGTGGGATAGGACTACCCGGTTCTGTGTGGATTACAGGAGACTCAATGAGAAGACTGTAACCGATGCCTACCCCATGCCTCGAGTAGGTGCGCTGTTGGACCGGATAGCTGGGGGGAATTATCTGACCACTATCGACCTATGTAAGGGATACTGGCAGATCCCCCTGGCTCTCGATGCCATCCCCAAATCGGCATTCATCACCCCGTTTGGCCTGTACCAATTTAAGGTAATGCCTTTCGGGATGAAGAACGCCCCGGCCACCATTTAGAGGTTGGTGGACAGATTACTCGATGGCCTCCAAGGCTTTGTAGGGGCCTACTTAGATGACATCGCCATCTACAGCGTGACATGGGAGGAGCATCTCAAAACTGTACTAGACAGGATCCATCAAGCTGGGCTGACTTTAAAGCCAGAAAAGTGTCATATCGGTATGGCCGAGGTACAATACTTGGGCCACCGGGTGGGTGGGGGAAAACAGCGGCCCGAGCCAGCAAAAGTTGAGGCAATAATCAACTGGCCCACACCCCATACTAAGACCCAAGTGATGGCTTTTCTCCGGATGACAGGCTACTATAGGAAATTTGTCACCAACTATAGCAGTATAGCGAAGCCCCTCACTGATCTGACAAAAAAGAGCCTACCCCATCAGGTGGCCTGGGCCTCAGAGTGCGAGTAAGCCTTCAAACAGCTAAAGCGTGCTCTCACTGATGCCCCTCTGCTATTTGACCCTGATCCATCTAAACATTTTCTCATTCATACAGACGCTTCTACGGCCCTGGGTCTCCCTCTCCCATTTACTCGGCAGCGTGTGGGATCAAACTCCCACACGCTGCGCCGGGGAAGAGAAGGAAGAGGAAGAGGCTGCGAGCCCAGCAGCGAGCCCAGCAGCTCACATGGGAACATGCTGGCTCTGCCCCTTCCTCCTCCAGAGAGACAGCCACGCGATGGAGAGCCTGCCTGCTGTGCTGAAAGTGTCCAGCACGTGAAGGGGGGGGGGAAGATGAAGACCTGCCGGGAGACAAAGGATTCTAAGTAAATGTGTGTGTGTGTGTGTGTGTGTGTGTGTGTGTGTGTGTGTGTGTGTGTGTGTGTGTGCGCGCGCAGAGGGTGAGAAGGGGACACATATCTGCCTAAAAAAACAAAAAGGGGTCACCTGCCTGCCTAAACACAAAAAGGGGACACCTGCCTGCCTAAACACAAAATGGGGACACCTGCCTGTCTAAAAAACAAAAGGGGTCACCTGCCTGCCTTAAAAAAGGGGTCACCTGCCTGCCTAAACACAAAAAGGGGACACCTGCCTGCCTAAACACAAAATGAGGACACCCGCGTGCCTAAAAAACAAAGGGGACACCTGCCTGCCTAAAAAACAAAGGGGACACCTGCCTGCCTTAAAAAAAGGGGATACCTGCCTGCCTAAAAACAAAAAGGAGACACCTGCCTGCCTAAACACAAAATGGGGACACATGCCTGCCTAAAAAACAAAGGGGACCCCTGCCTGCCTTAAAAAAAGGGGACACCTGCCTGCCTAAAAACAAAAAGGAGACACCTGCCTGCCTAAACACAAAATGGGGACACATGCCTGCCTAAAAAACAAAGGGGACCCCTGCCTGCCTTAAAAAAAGGGGACACCTGCCTGCCTAAAAACAAAAAGGAGACACCTGCCTGCCTAAACACAAAATGGGGACACCTGCCTGCCTAAAAAACAAAGGGGACACCTGCCTTCCTAAACACAAAATGAGGACACATGCCTGCCTAAAAAACAAAGGGGACCCTTGCCTGCCTAAAAAAAAAAGGGGACCCCTACCTGCCCAAAAAAAGGGGACACCTGCCTGCCTAAAAACGAAAGGGGACACCTGCCTGCCTAAACACAAAAAGGGGACACCTGCCTGCCTAAACACAAAAAGGGACACCTGCCTGCCTAAACAGAAAATGGGGACACCTGCCTGCCTAAACACAAAATGGGGACACATGCCTGCCTAAAAAACAAAAGGGGACACCTGCCTGCCTTAAAAAAAAAGGACACCTGCCTGCCTAAAAACAAAGGGGGACACCTGCCTGGCTAAAAAAAAAGGACACTTGCCTGCCTAAACACAAAAAGGGGACACCTGCCCGCCTAAACACAAAAAAGGGACACCTGCCTGCCTAAACACAAAATGGGGACACCTGCCTGCCTAAAAACAAAAAGGGGACACCTGCCTGCCTAAAAACAAAAAGGGGACACCTGCCTGCCTAAAAAAAAAAGGGGACACCTGCCTGCCTAAACAGAAAATGGGAACACCTGCCTGCCTAAACACAAAAAGGGGACACCTGCCTGCCTAAACAGAAAATGGGGACACCTGCCTGAAAAAAAGGGAACACCTGCCTGCATAAAAAAAGGGGAACACCTGCCTGCCTAAACAAAATGGGAACACCTGCCTGCCTAAAAACAAAAAGGGGACACCTGCCTGCCTAAAAACAAAAAGGGGACACCTGCCTGCCTAAACAAAATGGGGACACATGCCTGCCTAAAAACAAAAAGGGGACACCTGCCTCCCTAAAATTAAAAAGGGGACACATACCTGCCTAAATAAAGGGGACACCTGCCTGCCTAAAATACAAAGGGGACACCTACCTGCCTGCCTAAAAACCAAAAGGGGACACCTGCCTGCCTTAAAAAAAGGTCACCTGCCTGCCTAAACACAAAATGGTGACCGCCTGCCTGCCTAAACACAATAAGGGGACACCTGCCTGCCTAAACACAAAATGAGGACACCTGCCTGCCTAAAAAACATGGGGACACCTGCCTGCCTATAAAACAAAAGGGGTCACCTGCCTGTCTTAAAAGAAGGGTCACCCGCCTGCCTAAACACAAAAAGGGGACACCTGCCTGCCTAAACACAAAATGAGGACCCCTGCCTGCCTAAAAAACAAAGGGGACACCTGCCTGCCTAAACACAAAATGGGGACACCTGCCTGCCTAAACACAAAATGAGGACACATGCCTGCCTAAAAACAAAAGGGGACACCTACCTGCCTAAAAAACAAAAGGGGACACCTGCCTGCCTTAAAAAAAGGGGACACCTGCCTGCCTAAAAACAAAAAGGAGACACCTGCCTGCCTAAACACAAAATGGGGACACCTGCCTGCCTAAAAAACAAAGGGGACACCTGCCTGCCTAAACACAAAATGGGGACACATGCCTGCCTAAAAAAAAGGGGACACCTGCCTGACTAAAAAAAAGGGACACCTGCCCGCCTAAACACAAAAAGGGGACACCTGCCCGCCTAAACACAAAAAGGGGACACCTGCCTGGCTAAACACAAAAAGGGGATACCTGACTGTCTAGACAGAAAATGGGGACACCTGCCTGCCTAAACACAAAATGGGGACACCTGTCTGCCTAAAAAACAAAAGGGGACACCTGCCTGCCTTAAAAAAAGGGGACACCTGTCTGCCTTAAAAAAAGGGGACACCTGCCTGCCTTAAAAAAAGGGGACACCTGCCTGCCTAAACACAAAAAGGGACACCTGCCCGCCTAAACACAAAAAGGGGACACCTGCCTGCCTAAACAGAAAATGGGGACACCTGCCTGCCTAAACAGAAAATGGGGACACCTGCCTGCCTAAACACAAAAAGGGGACACCTGCCTGCCTAAACAGAAAATGGGGACACCTGCCTGCCTAAAAAACAAAGGGGACACCTGCCTGAAAAAAAAGGAACACCTGCCTGCATAAAAAAAGGGGACACCTGCCTGCCTAAACAAAATGGGACCACCTGCCTGCCTAAAAACAGAAAGGGGACACCTGCCTGCCTAAACACAAAATGGGGACACCTGCCTGCCTAAAAATAAAAAGGGACACATGCCTGCTTAAACACAAAATGGGGACACATGCCTGCCTAAAAAACAAAAGGGGACACCTGCCTGCCTTAAAAAAGGGGACACCTGCCTGCCAAAAAAAAGGGGACACCTGCCCGCCTAAACACAAAAAGGGGACACCTGCCTGCCTAAACAGAAAATGGGGACACCTGCCTGCCTAAAAAAACAAAGGGGACACCTGCCTGAATTGTATATATAAAGGCACACAATTGTGTATTATATTTTATAATGGGACCTCTTGAAGATAATTCAAGGTTTCTCTAGATTGTGAGCAAGGCCCTCTACACCTCTTGTTTCCATTCTATGTCCATTTATCCATATCTTGTTCCCTTTTAATTATTGTAAAGTGCATGTATCTGGGTTCTGATGCGTCTGGGTATGCATGTATCTGGGTTCTGATGCGTCTGGGTATGCATGTATCTGGGTTCTGATGTGTCTGGGGTTGCGGAGGGTGGCATAGGACACACTAGGTTAGGGAGGATGAGAGGCGACACATTGAGGACTGTAGAGGGTGACAGGGGGTGGGCAGGACAGCGTTTTACATAGGAATGGCTATTAAGCCTAACAGGGGCACAGTGAGGGCCAGAAGTGACTCATTGTGGCCCTGGTTAGGGTTTCAGAGGGCACATAAGGGGACAGGAGAATGACCATGGTCATATTTTAAGGCAGGGAATGGTGGCAGAGGGCTGAGTGGGTGCCGAGGAGGGTGGCAGAGGGCTGAGGGGAGTGGCAGGACACTGAGCAGTGGAGACCAGCATGGGATCACTGGGTGTGAGGGGATGCAGTGAGGCTGGTAGAAATTACAGGGGGCTGAGAAGGAGGGCAGGGATCACAATGGGGGAAGATGCCAGAGGGTAGAGGATGGTCTTGGGAGGATTAGCAGACAGGACAGAGTGGGAGATGAGGTGGAGGGTAGGAGACATAGGGGTGACAGAAGAGATCAAATATTAGAAGGATTTACTAACACTCAGGAGATAGAAACACAGAGAATGCGGGATAATAGGTTTGATCATGAAGTATAGGATTATTAGTGAAGTATTTTGTGGGATAGCAAGATACGTGGATTAGTCATGGGGTTTGGGAGGAGCGCCAAAGTGACTCTTCGCCTTTGTTGGCAAAAATTCTTGCACCGGCCCTGGACACCACCCATTTATTTCACATTGAGACAGCTAAATCTGTTGACCTAGCAAGAGTCAGAAACTTTGCTGTCTTTTTCTACGGAGGGTTAGAATCCAGTATGCTGAATAGCACTTTCATGGACTGTTTTGCAGCTTTAGAATCCTCAAATATAAAGAATATGGTGTTGAGCCCAGTGGATGAATAAATATCATCCTATTTCGAATAACTTGCCTCCAAAGGAACGTTTTGGCCAACTACTTACTTTATTTATTTACAGTCAGACCTTGAAACAAAGTGGTAGAGCACACAGTGTAAACCCCATGAATCAAGGAGCACAGAAAAAAAATTAAGTATTTGCACTCAATCTCTTCCGATTGGCGTCCATCAGAGCTGGTTGCACGTTACACCGGGGACGCAACTCGGAGGACTGAACCCTAGGGACCCGACAGCGTGGATTGTCCACAGGCGGGGATCGGTCCAGCTTCGAGCACCACTCCAGCCACTTTTCTCCGATCTGGGTCCGGTGCCGTATCTCCACACAGCCGGGAGTTTGGGGCTGTGCCCTACGGCTGCTCAGATCAAGCTGTGGCCTTTGGGGGTTCCTGGAACAGTGTATAAAAAAATGGCACTGGCACCTGGGACTTGCTCCCCAGGTCCTTCGTTGTAAACGCCAAGAGGACCACCCCCCAGAGGATTTCACTTCCTGGCTGCCATTTTGAGACAGCTGCAGCCTACGACACCGGTAAGCTGCAAGTGGCCCTAATACACTTACAGGCCACATACATTCTGTACAC